>OY829545.1:11919892-12519892 GCA_963691705.1 Viola odorata
TCTTTACCTCGACTTTATTAGCTTTAATTGTTACCCCGTTCACCTAAGTGTTAATATACGTTAAATTTTATTTTATTTTAAGTCTACCTATTCTCATGGTCGAACTCACCAACATACCGACACTGATCTTTGCTTCTTCCACACTCACTCCCACTCACAAAATCTCCATTTCTACAAACTTTCTTCTTTTCCATTTCCCCAATACGCTCTACCTCTCCTTTTGCTCATGGATTCCACATTTCCTCCGCTCAGATCCGCCAGCATTCCCTCCGCTCTCATCCTCTCACTATCACTACTACTCTCTTCCCTAACTCACCTCGCTCATGCTTCCATCCACATCTACACCAACCACACCTTCAATGAAGTTGGCAACTCTTACCTTCTCTCCGGCGGCAGCGAAGGTCTCTTCACTCCTCCCGATCCCAGTTCCTGGTCCTTCATTCGGTAACCCCAAAAACCGTACTCTCTGTTGTGTTGCATGTGTCGTTTTGATAAGATCTGAGTTTACTTGCTTTATCTGGATCTCTGCTACTTGGAAGTAAGCGATTCAGGATGTGGTATAGGTGGAGTTGTAGTGGTTGCATAAATTTGTTTTTGTGCTAGTACTTGTTTGGTGATTGTTTCACTTGAATTGAAAGACTTTCTGAACCTCTTAGTGAATTACTGGAAAAACCTTGGGATGCTACATTCATGGCTTTTCATTATTATTTTCATGGAAATGGAAGTTTAGGGTACGCCTTTGTGTCTTGCACTCTGCCACAAGCTTTTTGTTTTTGGTCAGAACACTCTGCCACAAGCTAGGTTTGTGATTTTAGCACTTATGATGTGCTTTAGCGAAAGTTCATGATGTCTTGCATGGGAGGAGTTTAGGCTCTTTAATACTTCTTTGATAATAATTAAGTTCATGTTCTCTTGGTTAGAAATTGAAAATCTAATCTAATGGAGCCTGTAAGGGTTGCTAATGGCTATGTTTCCCCACCAAGTACTTTACCGTGTAATGCTTTAGGAATGTTATATATTTTTGCTTACTTTTTTATGCCTGTCTTACTCCTTGTTGTCTATGTTGAAATTTGTTTTTGTATTTGTAATTTTTTTAAGGTTTGAGGACATTACCTTTTCGAGGACCAAGGCTGCAGCCGATGAGCATTCAGATATGGGACACAGTACAGGATTGGTACAAGCTGTGATTTTTGAAGCAGCTGATCGCAATAATATTGGTGGTTCTGCATACGGTGGACAGAGGTCAATATGTTGCACCTCTGATCTAGCAAAGTTGGAAGGTTGCAAGCAAGGTGAAGTTATTAGGATACCTTCAGCAACAGACATTAACTGGCCTATTATTTTAAACATAATGTTCAGTGGTAACTACATATCTACATATATGGAAAATGAGGAGGTTAACATCACAAAGGCTGGAATGTATAACCTATTCTTTATAGCATGTGATCCTAAACTTAAGGGATTGGTAATGAGTGGAAAGACAGTATGGAAGAATCCTGATGGTTTTTTGCCGGGTAGGATGGCCCCATTGATGAAGTTTTACGTGTTCATGTCACTAGCATATTTCTTGCTTAGTGTTTTTTGGTTCACTCAGTACGTGAGATTTTGGAAGGATATCCTGCAACTTCAGCATTGTATCACAGCCGTCATTGCTCTGGGATTATTTGAGATGATTCTTTGGCATTCTGAATATGCAAATTTTAATAGCACCGGAATGAGACCAGTTGTAATTACAACTTGGGTTGTTACAGTTGGAGCTATAAGGAAAACAGTTTCACGCCTTCTAATTCTTTCTGTTTCAATGGGTTATGGTGTTGTACGGCCCACCCTTGGTGGTCTTACCACAAAGGTTCTTCTTATCGGTATTACTTATTTTTTGGCATCTGAACTGCTGGATATCACAGAGTATGTGGGGACGATCAATGACCTGTCAGGAAGAGCGAGATTGTTTCTTGTCCTCCCTGATGCGTTACTAGATGCTTTTCTGATATTATGGATTTTTACATCTCTTTCCCGAACACTAGAACAATTACAGGTACCGTCTTTTATGGTATCTTTTTCCTGTTTTTGATGTGTAGTATTGTTGCTATATGTGTACTTTCTTTGTTTTCATCTTGTCTGTTTGGCAAGTAATCTTGTGAAGTACAACCGGCAGATGATAACGATATTATTATTTTTTGTCCAGGTGAAGCGAAGTGCGGTTAAGTTGGATATCTATAGAAAGTTCTCAAATGCATTGGCTGTAATAGTGATTGCTTCTGTTGCTTGGATAGCGTATGAGGTTTGATTTTTGATGCCTAACTCACTTCATCTCACGCAAATTCACACTTATTTACTTCTGTTAGTTATCTCAGTTTTTTAGGGTCATACAGTTTGTTTAGAGAAACCAAACATGAATGTTGTCTTGGATTGAGATCATCCTATGGCAAGATGGAATTGGGAACACAAAAGACTCACAGTTTATGTGCCTTAATTTTATTTACGAGTCAGGGGTATTATTGTAGTTATATATGAAATTTGTATTGTAGGTTTACTCAGTAAAAGACCTACAATGTAAATGTTTAAGAAGCATTTGAATCATTAGGTTTGTCAGAATTTTTCCTATTTCAACATAGTACTAATATTCTAGTCCTACTTACCCATAGCTTAGAATTACTTTGAATTTATAGATACCTATGCTTCTGTTGATTTATTTGTCATTTGTTACGTAATGAATTTATCAAATACTTTTTACCTTTGTTTGAAGTTATTATAAAGTTATTCCATGACAGTTTTGGTTCTTTCTGTGATATCCAAAGATTCAAAGTGTGGTAGGTCTGAAATTATGTATCCTCCCTTGCCATCTGGCCTCTTGCATCTAAACTAACCTACTATTTGTAGATACTTCATACTTCTTACAGAACCAGGAACAGATCCTGGTTTTGTTGTTTTCCTTGCCAGTCTTTTCCCAGTCATTAACCTAATTTTAGTCCCTAAAGCTTAGTGGGCCTAATCCTATGTTGCCTTCATAGCTCTACTTGTATAACTTTTACACCTACATGTTTTTGTTACATTTTTCAAAAGGGACTTAGATCTTTAAAGGCTTTAACTCTTGACTCCTCCTCTGGAATAGGTTAACGGATTTCTTTGTGTTAAGTTCTTTTTCTTAAATTTATCTCTCATTTATTTGTTTAAGGGACCTGCTAATTAACATTTTAAAATTATCGTTAAGTCATACTCCCTCCGTTCTTTTTTATTTGACGCCGACCAGTGAATCACGCATTTTAAGGGTATTGCCACGTGTCGGACTCCTATTCGTTCCTCTTCCTTCTTTGTCGCGTTTTTTTCTTTCTCTCTCTCCTTTCTTTCTTTTCTCCTCTGTCCGGCAAAATACTCCCTCTGGCCACCTTTCCCGTTCTCACCGCCGGCACAGAAAGGCGCGCAAGGACGAGACGAGCAAAACCCAGGTGGAACCGCTCCATTCGGCGGCGCGTGCAGCCCCCAAAAGCGGCCGAAGCCGTCGCGGCTCTAGCCACGCGCCGCCACACGCGCGCGCGTCCGACCTCCGTTTCGTCCGAAACCACCTGCGTTCTGCTCGTCTCGTCATTTCCGGCACGAATCTATGGTCACCTTCGTGATCATGTCGTCCAAACGTGTTTTATTGTCCGTTTAAAATCGGAGGAGGAAAGATAAAAGGACTGAAAAGTTGCTGACACCTCTGTTCCGTGTCAGCCGCCGGTCTTCAAATTTTGTCCTCCCAGTTTTCCATTTCCCTCTTTTGCCCCGTGTGACACGTTGTACAAGCTGAAAACGACTCGTCGTTTGAGGACTAAAACGTCAAAACGCCAATAAACGGGCACAATGCCCAAAGGACGTCAAATAAAAAAGACCAGTGTTTTTGGGCTAAAACGTCAACTATTTCAGGACAGAGGGAGTAACTACTTAAAAGGCTTAATTTAGTTATCATTGGAACCTCCTTTTTTGGTTTTATGGAAAGCTAGGAAATAATTTAGGTACTCATTGGTTTTTGAGCCTTATTAATTCATGTATTGTTAAACTTCTATAAACTTTTTAACATTTATTGTACCATTGATGCCTAACTTCTTAGCTTTTAATCCCTACCTGCTAGTCCTCCTTTCCTTTTACCTTTTTTTTAATAGAAAAAACCTAACACCATACCAAGCCAGACCTTAACCTGAAAATGCAGGAACAGTTGAAAATGCAGAAATCTAGCATCTGTTTCAGCATGTAGGAGTAGTAGGTCTGGGTTCCTACATTTGTGGCATGTGTTTCAGCATGTAGAGATCTAGCATCTCAACTCGAAACGTTAAAGCTGCCACATTGATCTGGTGACCAGAATGAATTAGATGAATTTGTTTTGCACTTCTAGTTTGATCTTCACGTGGAAGATTTTTTTCCCATTGCATTTGTGCTCCTGGATATTCAAAGGTTAATAACAATTTTTTTTTAGGATTTGAAATTTTATGCCTGCTAATTTGGTTGGCATCTATATCCAATTTTAAGAGCAGGCCATTCTATTGTCTTATTTGTGGAGTGTTGTGGGCGGCAGTCTCTTAAAATTGGCAGGCTGTGGTGAAATGGTTGAGTACTTCCAGAAAAAAAAACTCCTCCACTCTGCTAGCTAAGGGTAGAGAAGTTTTACTAGCGTGTAAAGATGTGTATACTACTTATTTTTTATTTATTTTGAGAAGTTTTACTAGCGTCATCTCAAAATAAATAAAAAATTATTCTTCCATAATAGTCCTTCAAGTTTTAATCTTTTTTTTTATCCAACCTTAATATTTGCCCCCTTCAAAAAATTTACTCTAGCTCCACCACTGAGACTTGTCATGATCTCTACTTTAGTTTCATCTTTGTAATGGTCTACTTTTTTCTTTTCTTTTTCTGTTCATTAGGCAAGTATAACTCATTCAACATTTAGGCTTCTCTTGTCACTTTTCAATAGTTTTCCCGGCTTTGCTAAATGTTTGAAAGATGTGCTACCGTAGCACATGAAGTTGATTATTGATATGACCGACCTCTTTTGGGCCTTGTATTGGATTCAGGAAAAAAAAAGCTTAATCAAAACCCTTGTACTGGCCAGTCTTATTGATTCCACTATTTGTGTTACTTTAATTTAGTTAAGGTGTAAAAGAGATGTTGGAAAAGAGTCAAAAGACTTAATAAAGATGCTGTCTAGAAACTAGCAGATTACATATTGCTGTTTGCATTGAACTCATTTTTCTGCTTTGTCTCCACCCTTTTTGTCCATCTATGGAGTCTCTCCTTGTGATTATTCCTTTCCTCTACCTTGTTGAAGGAAAACATTTTGTTTAATGAAGAAAGCTTTTCTGGAACTAAAATGTGATTTATTTATTATTGCACCATGTTAAACTGTCAAGTCTCTGAATTGCTTATTTCATGTCAACTTGATCTCTCTTGTAGGTTTATTTCAAAGCAACAGATCCATTCAATGAGCGGTGGCAAAGTGCTTGGATTATCACTGCTTTCTGGGACATTCTTGCATTTGCATTGTTATGTGTTATCTGTTATCTGTGGGCTCCATCTCAAAGTTCTCAACGGTAGGATTTATTCCAATCTTATCTTTTAAAATATTCCTAGATACTGCTGTTGCCTTAGTAGAAAAAGTTCTAAATCATTTTGTCAGTCATAAAAATTTGGTAGATTTTCCATGAATTTCCTAGTCTATTATTTAGAATTCTTTGTTTTTGAAGTGTTTTTTTGAATTATCTGAAATTGGGCAGTAATCAGCCAGGTATCTTTCAGGGGAAAAAATAAATTCTCTGGCGTTTTGGCTGATTTTAGCTGGAATGTTATTGCGAAATTCTGTATTTATATATAGACTTGCACTTGCTTACGTTCTTGACTGACTTTTGTCTTGGATAATAGGTATGCCTACTCAGAAGAAGTAGGGGAAGAATTTGAGGACGAAGAAGTTCAATCTCTCACAAGGAGTAAGGCAGACGGTGATATTAGTTTAGAGAATAATTTCGGTAGCCCTGGGGATTTTTATGAAGAGGACGAGGCAGAAGAGGACAAGAGAGAATGATAAGCCGAGAACCATGTGCATTCATTTTAGAAACCCCGTTCACCGGTGTAAAGCCATTCAAATCAGATTCAGGTCAAACAGGTGATGATGAGCCACTTATTTCTGCTATTACTTTTGATCCTGTGACGTCTAAGAAGCCACTCATTGGCCTGCAATTTTGTCTTGTATAATGTGTTAGCCAAGTGTGACTAGAGTGAAATTATTGTGTTTAGCAAAAATGGGTTGCAAGTAGATATCCTTAGCTGAGGAGCAGATACACACTTTGATTCCATAGCGCCCCCCCGAGTTGTTGCTGTGTATTATAATGGATTTGTGATTCCCTCTCCCCTTCCAATTATTTTTCTTTATGACTAACCTATCAGCTTCAAGGCTCGACGGTGCTTTGACAGAATCAGTCTCCTGCTCGAAAGAGAGAACACTCTGAAAGACCCAAAAAACATGCTTGTTCTATTCCACCTATAAACCATCTTTATTTAGCACGTAATGTTCTATTGTATCATAATAAAATTTTAACTTTTCAGTCGGCTAAATGAATATATTATCATCCTATTTTGGTAATTTCCAACGGTAAAACAGAAAACGGATGGAATTGCAAATGTTGAATTTGTCACCAAAAGGGAGGGAATTCGACTATATTTCTGAATCATATGTATGTAGGTGATAAACATTGTTCTCCAAATTGAATTTCTCGGAGGATAATGATAATCTAAAAGATAAGTTCTGTTGTCATTTCTAGCAATGAATTATATATTCTAATCCATGGACCATGGATGGAGATAAGAAAAGGTGAATGAAAGTTCCTATAAATAATAAATATAGATAAGAAGAAACAATATAAGGGAAATGAGATGTACTGTATATTGGTGGCAGTAGAAAATTAATTAATAGGAGAAGCTAATAAGGAAGAATCTATTAATTAATTAGTTTTAAGGAGAAAAAAAGTAGTATAAATTCATATATCATTAGCCCAAGAAAGTGTAATTTAATTTATATTTGTGAAGTTTAATGTATTACTATTATAAAAAATTTAATGTCTGTTGCTACCCGATTTTTTATTTTAAAATTTTCATTTGTTGCATTTCTATCATCAATTTTCAAAAATCGTACTTTTATTTATTTTATCAATCTGATGTTTACTTTTACGCTTAAAGTCATTTAAATTTTATTTTGTACATTTTTCGCATTTTTATCACTTTTCCCATTTGAACCCGTATCGGTTCCGAGTAGAATTCTCGAAACCAAGGGTCGAACAATTTCGCTCATTAGCTACTTATTTTTTTATTGTTTTTCTAACTCGTGCTATCTCTTTCCGTTTCGTTCAATTTTTATTTTAGTATTTTATTACGCTCGAACTTTTATTGCTTATAAGTAAATATTTTTTATCAAACTATATAGCTAACTTTTCACCATTTACTGTGTACTAATAATTTTATTTTATTTTACTCTACATTTTAGTGACTTCAGTCCGAGTTTATATTCACTTTCAGGCAAAATTGTTCGTAACACCCGTTCAAACCAGGATAAATCAAAGGGAAGATCAAGATTTGATCTTAACCGTTGATCTGTTGACTTACAAGTCAACCAAGATCAAACGGTTCTCTAATTAATAGGTTTTCCCCCATTTCTCACCACCCTTCTGCGCAGGAGCTAGAGAGATCAGTTCATCCATCCTTTCCTCCCTTGATCCTCACGGCTTCCTCGAGCGGCACCACAACGCGACCAGCAGCCTCGAGCCTCACCACGGCCCATGTCATCACGCCGACGTCACCCAAGCAACGTCATCATCTCTCCACCGCCTCAACTCCGGCTATAAATAGCCAAACCCAAACCGAAAAAGGGAGGGGACGGAGGCACCAATTCACACACGGCCAAAATTCAATCAAAACACCCAATTAAATTCAATTCCATCCATTCCAAAATTAAATCAAAACACCCAACAAATTCAATTCCATCCTCTGTAAAATCGTCAAAACACCCAACCACACTGCCGGCGACATCAACATCAAGCCACGCCGCAATCAGCCACGTCATCACAAGCCGCCGCTGCAATCAGCCCTAATCCGCGCTGCCAACACCAAGCCGTACCGTTGTTGCCGAATCGCCCACCACGCCGCCGCAATCGGCCAAATCATCAACAATCTCCATCAAATTCAAACCCAGCTGCACCAAATCATCACCATCAATCACCCACTTCCGCACCACATCATCAACAATTTCGGCCACCAACAACAAATTCAAACCCAGCGGCCACCCGAATCATCAAACCGATCATCACCCACAACACCGCATCACCAAGCCACCATCACCACCGCACCTCCGCCGCTGCGTTTTGTGTGTCGTGTTTTGTTGCTCCAAGAGCAGAGAAGAGAGTAGAAAAAGAAAAAGAACAGGGAACAAGAAAATAGAAAGGATAGAAAGAAAGGAAGAGGAGAGGAGCTTTATTAATGGAAGGAAAGAATGGGCCAAATTTTGGCCTTGGCCCAAATTGGAATTAAAAAAGAAGGGTGGGCTTGGCAGTCATTTATTTTAATTAGTCATGGGCTTGGCTTGTGCCAAGCCCAAGTGGAAAAGAGAGAAGAGAAGATGGGCTGCCGTGGACCCAATTTCTAAGCCCAGCGGGCCTGGTCCAAATTTTCAAGACCATCGCATTTATTTCTCGCACGCTTGTACTATTTATTTATTTTCACACTCGCCCTTGCACTATTTATTTTCCGCACGCTTGAACTATTTATTTATTTTCACACTCGCACTTGCACTATTTAATTTCCGCACTTATACTGTTTATTTAAATTTCGTAGACTTGTACTGTTTATTTATTTTTCTTATGCTTGTATGCTCGTATGCTTGTTTATTTTTCGCCCGCTATGCATGCTTAGACAATTATCCTGTTCATCCAAATTAATCATTTTCGCTCATGTGCAGCAATTGTCAAAAATTTAATCGTTCTACATTATCCTCTTTTCATGGCAAGAGAAACTCAAACAAAAAAGGGGTAAATCGCCCGTACCCGTTAATCAAGTAAACGTTTCTTACCCTTTTATTTATTCACGTTTTTCCGCATATCCTCTTGTATGCACGAATTATTTAGAAGTATTGAAATTCAATATGTTGGGCATGATCGCTAAATTAGGAAATTATATTTTTCAAATATAATTTAAAACACCTCTTCATTCAGTAACCTTTTTAGGATGTGACTCGGGTGCCTAACACCTTCCCGAGTCCATAAATCGACCCCGAACCACTGTTCTCGGATTCAGACCCATTTCGTCTTAGTTTTTATTTTTTATGCATGACAAATAGGTTCCCTAAACCTAGAAACAAAATAGGGTGGCGACTTCATTGCATTATGTGAGATGAGTCCGATTTCATCTCACATCTCGTCCCAAATTTGCGTCGCGCAAATAGAAGCCAAAAAAGGGGGTGCGACAATGTCTAATTAATTATCACTTGTATTTTTATAATGTTGGATAGTATCGGAGTTGAATATTGAGGATATGAATGTTGATGATGAAGACAATGATGAAAATGAATTGCTCGGTATTCAAAATGTGCGTGGTTATGAAGAATATTTCTGAGGGGATAGTACGATCTCGATGAATGAAAATAAATATTTGCACTTTGGGTATTTGACTTTTTTATTTTGAAGTAATTATGTGTTTACTATATTTGTGCATGGGCCATATGGGAGCTGGTTTTTCTCTGCAGATAAAATATTCTAAGAGATAAGTTCTGCGGCCATTTTTGGCAATGGAAGTTCCTATAATAAGAGGAGAGCCGCACTATAAATACATCTTAATTACAAAATTAATTAATTGGTGAAAAAAACGGGGAGAAGTAATTATAATATAGTTTTTTCACAATAGTTTTAATATATGTTGGGGAATTCCTATAATGGGATTCTACTATATTTGTGCATGGAGTATTGATTGATAGAATTTTTTTCTCCCAATTGATATCTCTGCAATGATTTTTGTGGCCAATTTAGCAATAGATGTTCTAATTTATGGTGGGCGATAATTTAGGAGAAAGGTCCTATAAATTAAAATGAGCCAAGTATTAATCGTTGATTCATAGTTCATACACTTGTGAGAAAATTTATAAAAAAATAAAAAATGGGGAGAAGTAATAAAAATATTGAAGTTGTCACAATATTGATGAGCACTCTAATAATATTATGCTTGCAGCTCTGCCATGTCTCGGAGTCTCGGCATCAACCAGCCCACTACATCGTCGGCGATGATGTTGATGGCTGGAGTCCTCTCGTCTCCATGGAACCTTGGCCTCAAGGGAAGACATTCTATGCTGGAGATGTACTTGGTACGTAATTAATTGTTATTATTATTAATAAAAATGTATGGTGGTATAGTATTTATTTATAGGAAAATATTTTGGTGCCAATTTTCTTAATATTTTAGTACTCCCTCCGGTCCAAATTAAACGTTATTTTGACTTTGGGCATATGTATATTAAAGAGGCCGGATGACTCACTGTTTGAGACAATTTTGCCCCTTACTTTTTTTTGAATGTAGTTTTGTACCGTTCGTACGTTCGGAAAAAAATAAGAGGCAAAATTGTCTCAAATAGTGAATCATACGGCCTCTTTAATATGCGTGCCTTGCTAATATTATGATATTATGTAATCATATACACATATATGGTGGGTGCAGAATTCAAGTATGACTCTTATGATGGGACTAACATCAACGTATTTGAGACGAACCAAACAGGTCACGACGAATGCAAATGGATGGATCCGGGCATTAGTCACAATTCCGGAGATGACAAAATTACCCTCAAATTTGGACCAAATTACTTCATATGCTATGGTGATTACTGCCCCGCTGGAATGAAGATAGCCATCGATGCTAAACAACCTCCTCCCTGAACAAAAAAACATCCATGGAATTTGAATATTTATTTATTTAGCCTACAATTAAACCTAAGAAAGAGAAACAAAATTCCTTTTGTCTATCGTATCACATTTTTATTGAATTTTAATAATAAAAATCAAGAATTTGTGAGTGAGAGTTTTGTTGTCTTTTAGGGTCACGTCCGACTTGGACACTTAATATAGTGACCGAAAATTGAATAATTTTGATAAAAAAATAAACCACTAGAATTAGTCGAGTATGTATGATTTGACACATTCAAGAAATAACAGGTTCTGTAAACTAAAATAGAAATTTATTTCCCTGTGAGTGATTGTTGGAAGATTTGATGTGGCTTATAAATTATAGGAGGTGAGAGATTTTTGGCTCTCCTAATTTATAATGGTTGGAAGATCTCTTTTATGATGCTTAATTGATTCACACACGTTTATAGAACTCATGCGAATTTTTAAAGATGATTGTTATAGTTTTTATAAAGAGATTTTAATTCATATGAAATTGAACAAAAAATATTAAAGAAGTAAATTTTTGCCAAAATCGATCGGATTTGGCAGAGAATTCTCAGTTTTTGCATTATTTTTTCTGTACTTACTAGAATTCTATTGACACGAGCCAACTTGTTTCACTTTATTGATGGAGAGTTAGTGTGAAAAATGATAATGAAAGGTAATTTTGAAAAGCAATGAAAAAGAAAAGACGGAGGAATATTATTTTATTTTTATTCTCTAAATCATCTTCATCAACATTGTAAAATTACATACAAATAAACATGAATGATAGTTAAGTTACATTTTATATAAATAATTAATATCTGGTTAGGAAGCGATGCAGAATCCAGAACCGCCAGCAGCTTTCCTCTGTGTTCTATGAGGTGCAGGAGCAGGACACATATCCATGAACAGTTTCTAAAAAGATAACATGGTAAGTCAAAAAGGGCCACCATGCACCAACATCATATATAATTATTAAAAGAAAAAAAAAAGTGTAACATCTTCCATTTCCAAACCATATATTGCTCCATGGAATCCAAAGCCCTTATTCAAAACCACAGATGACACGTGTTTATAGAAAATTAATATTTATGTTTTTGATATCTCTAAGCCTACCGAATTAAAATTATTCTAATCTTTTTTAACGCCAGAGTAAATATAGTATGGTATATCGAATTATGATACATTTTTTAATATTGAGATTGCACATACCGTCTATACCTGCTCGTATTTGACCGATATGAACCGAGATAGAAACAAAGATGTTATTGATCCCATGTCGAGAGCGTCAAATATAGTTGTAAGAATGGATGAGAATCAAGGGAGAGTTACAACTTATCTCAACCCACAAGGGCTTGTAGATGGTGGTAAGAGGATAGTTCGCAGAGACTCTTCAGGTGTGTAGTTTTCGATTGACTTCCTCGTCACTGGATTTGTTGGTTTGATTCTAGAACTAAAAGTAAAAGCGTAACAATTAAACAGTAAAATAAGCTTGGCCAAGGTGAAATAGTAGTGTTAGAAATTCAAGGGATGGAGTGAGCTACGTTCCTTGTAATTTGATCATCGGTTCAGGGATGTTTACATTTATTTCATAGTACCGTTGTAGAGCGCAAGGACTCCTACACGCTCCTACTTCCCCCCTCAACTAGACAATCCTAACCAAATAGCAACTTGTTGGCTAAAGGGTTTACTATTTTGGTTGATGGTATGAATTGATTGAAAGGTAGCACAATCAGCATCAAGTGTATAGGGGAAGGCGGTACCTAACTCAAGCTACCTCATAGTTGAGGCCCTAGGTTGTCAAGTTTGTCTTAATTATACGGTTTATTTCTATAATCTGCGCGAGACTGGTTGTCTACTTGGCCTATCCGGTTTCACTTGTCCCCTTCAAGGTTGACTGCAACTTTCAAGTTATAAAACGAGAGTGATCAGTTCTAGGTTTAAATAAGAAAGTGGTTTTATAAACTCAGTAAATAAAAAAAGTTATGAAAGATAAACGCTATTAAGAATAGTTAGACCTCACAAACCATAGGAACGCAGCTCGGTAAGCCCTTACCAAGAACAGATGTCTAGCCGGACATACTCATGGATGAAAATAAAATGATTGATTGCTTAAAAGAAATTAAATCCGTCAATCCAAAACTAGAATCTGCGGAGCAAAATTGCCTACAATCTGAGAGTGTGAAAGAGGAAAAGAGCGTCCCCTTCAAAAAAGGTTTTTAGCAGCTTATAAGCTTCACTGCTTCCTAGTCCTACTCTACCTTTTTCAAAAATAAAAGATAAGGATAAAATCCAAACTAAAGATAAAGATAATTGTTTTCAAAGATTAAAATGTTGTCCAGGAGGGAGATCTAGTTAAGAATTCTTGCTAATAATCTTCAACATAGCTGATCCCTCAAATTCTGTTCTCTAGTTTCATTACCACCTCGTGTCCTTGCTTTGCCCAACGTCTCCTGCTGCAACCAGTCTCTATCACTTCTGTCTTGGCCAAGTCTGCGGCCAAGAGAGTTTCCAATTTGTGCTCCGCAGTAGATGTCTTCCTTCTTATCAAGCTCAAAGTGATTTCTGCAAAAGTAGGAGGAATCTATGGAAATCAATAGTTTTACTGCTAAAATTATAAATAATCAGACAGTAAAAGTATAAGAAATTAATGCTGAATCTATTATACATCATATTTTCTATCTCATTTTTTCCCTATTTGGGTGAGACATACCGGTCGGTATGATATGAATGATAATATGAATGATAATATTGATCTTACCACCAAGAGATTCTGATCTTGCATTTTATTTGTGTATGCGCGCACGAGTGTGTCTAACGAGAGAAGGCGATCAATTTTTTAAGGGTTTTTCATGGAGAAATTTACAGAGCCCGTTTGGTATTCTAGCTACCTCCATCCGAGAAGTGATTATATGTGTGGAGGTGGACAGAATGCCAAAATAGCTCTGCAATAATATCCTTGAAAAACCCTGAAAAGAACTAGGAGGAAGAAAAAAGAAAAGAGGAGAGACGAAAGAGTAGAGACTAGAGAGAGCCTGAAGATTAATGATCAGCAGTGAACTGAAGAGAAGTGAGTGTGATACGGTTTTGGAAAGATTTGAAGGACATTTTGGTGGTGAGAATTGCTTTATGTAGAAAGACAGAGGGATTTCATGAGCGTGCACTGCACTGCATGGTTTTTGTACGACATGTCTCCTTTCACTTTCCTCTCTACAACCCTTTGTGGTTTTCACTTGTGACTTTTGACATTGCTGCAAAAGTGGAATTAATGCACGATAGCCTGTTCTTGTCTCCCACTCAAAAACCCTAATCGCCAAGTCAACTCAATTTAACTGTTGACTTTTGTACTAAATTTTGGTGACCATGCACTAAATTTTGAAGAGTTGAAGAGTTGAGGGATTGGGTTGGTGACTTTTGTACTAGATTTGGTCCCTCAACTCTTAAATTTGGTGTGATTGTCCCTCTACTTAGGAGTGTTTATCGGTTGGTATCGAAGTATTTCGATAATAAAAATTTTGTATTCAGTATACTATAAATAATAGATACCATACATATTATCTATTTTTTTTTACCATTGTCAAACTAGATAAAACGGCATTACGGTAATACCATACCAAATAAAGTTCAATCACTATTCGATAATATTAGAAAAAATTGAAAAAAAACTACCGACCAAATAGAACAAATTTCAAATCTTTCGATAATTATGGTATGATAATTCGGTGCACAGCCTTTACCTCTACCAATATGTCTGGTGATAAAACTAGTACCGGCCCGGGTAATAGATTAATGTATACAGATCGAGTAAACAATAGGACTGACATTATGTTTTTTTTTTTAATAGCAGAGGGACTAAATTCAAGAGTTGAGGGATAAAATATCTTTAAGCCTTAAAATGACGTGTATAAAAAGTATCAAATACAAACTAGCAAATATGACAGTAAAATAACACCAAAGTTAACAAAAAAAGATAAATTACTATGTTATGTTATTACCCCTTTTACTAATAACACTGCCTGTCTGCCAATACCTGAAGTTCTCGCTTAAAAGAAGGAAAGGCAGGTCCTTCTTTGATTCAGCCAAAGAGTATGATCATATATGTGTGAGACCACAAAGATCCAGAACCTAAATGGCAACCTAATCATTAAAGTTCAACCCAAAGATAAGACATCACATGAAACTTACTGATGAAATCAAAATCCCTAATTTTTTACATACAATTACCTAGAATTTTTAACAATTTCACTATACAACATATAGTAGAACTGTAGAACAGCGAAAGTGTGCTGCAACACTTACATCTTATCATTCGATATTCAATTTGTGCGAAACTTTCACTGCCTGATGCACCATGTCAATGTTGTGTAAAAGAGTATCAACATGGCCAAGGGTCATATACCCCAGAATCTAATGCATCATCCATCAGGGGAAGCTGCTTATACCTTATAACGATGACCGGCCTACTTCGCAGTGCCATCTTCAACCAAGGGACTGCCATCTTGAACTACCTGCTCTACCGGGTTCTCCTCCGCCCACACAGCCGCATCCATGTATCCAAGCTCAAACAGCCTGTCAAGAACGGTATCGTCTGCTGGCTCCAATGCCCAATTGAAAAGCTGGAATTCATCGAAATGAAAGCGTTAGTAATTGACCTACTCTCAGGCAGAAAAATCAATCCAAGAGCTAAGAGTTTACCTCTCGTGCGCCAGCCCTATTTTCAGGATTGAGATCCGGACTAATCCCAATTCCGTTTAGTCCAAGTCTGCTGACAGGGAAAGCACAAACTCGGACCTGAATAGTGACAACAAAAAAACACACACGATTATATCACTCAGGAAGCACTACAAAAACCTGAACCCCTTTGAAAGCATAATTAATTAGGCAATGCCAATTTTCAGATCCTGATAACAAATCTAACAGAAAGTAGGAAATGGAAAAGTTATACTTATTAAACACCCGTGCAGCAATTCACAGTTCCTAAAATTTTCACAGAACAGAAGACGCAATTTCAGTTATTACATTACATGTGGATACTAAAAGGAAAGCCAGTGCAGATAAGACAGAAGTATCATCATATTCCCTAAGCCACTGAATGGTGGTTCAAAGCTACTAACAAGATGGCCAGGTCACCACACATGGAGGGGCAGCAATTTCTCAGTTATGAAAGAAGAAAAAAAACAAGAGAGAGAATGCAAGTCTTCCATTCATGAAAATAATAGATAAAAATCTTTATTTTCTTCGAAGAATACAAATAAATAAATAAACGAAGAAAAAGAGTAGCACAAGAAAGAATGAAGCCTATGTGTTCAACACTAACCAAAGCTTTTGGGCAAGTTGAACTTTGGAATAGGCTTTTAGGCAAGAACACAGCAAAGTGGAAGCAAGTGGTTTCATATTTCTTGATTTCAACACCAAATTACAAAGAAATCAAAACAGAGTTGGAACAAGCAGAATATGGTTAGAAAGCATGGTGAAAACTCAAGACAAGGTAATCTCTTTTAGTTCTTTTTTTAAAATAAGAAGAGAGAACATAAAAATTATTTAATGCAAGCTTTAGCGAAGGCAAAGTCAAAGCAATTGAGTCATACTATTAAAATATAGAATCTGTCACTAGTATGCCAGACGAATGCAAAAGACCTGTCTTGCTCATTTTGCAGCATGCTTATAAATTAATAACCAAAAAACTAACCATGAACAACATCCAAGCAACCTTTTAAAGCACCTAGGTCTTTCTCATTATAAAGTTAACAAGTCATTACGATATATAAAAGCAAACAATCTCAGTTAAATACCGTCTGAGCAGCAGATGTTGGTGGCATAAACAATGTCAAACCCCCATCAATACAAAGCCGATTGCGAAAAATTGTGGCAGGTCTTGGTGCAAGATACCTGATCAGATTTTACTATCAGTATATCATTAAAAGAACACAGGAGTATTTTGTACAGAAAAAAACAATATATCAAATGTCCACCCTGGAATAAAGGAGGAAGTAACGACTGCATTTATGAGATCTTCCTTGGAGTCAAACTGATCCACCAGTAAACCCCTTGGCCTCCACAGAAGCTGAGTTACAGCAACTGCAATAGAACATACTATATTAAGAGATACAGGTACTTTACAAACTGATATCAACATGCAAGTAAACATTCAGCACACGTGGCACTTACCTGTTGGTTCTACAATTATGCCTACGGTAGTCAATGTTAAGCATGGCTTGATTAAGCAGATCTAATGAAATGAGTACAGATGAAAAACATAATCCTCCATTAATAGTTGTTCCAACAGTTTTCCCTCCCCATAAATCATGCCATGTCTAATGATATAAGATGGGGGGTGGTTTTACTCAAAATTTGGAGATGACAGCGTACAGAGAATATTCAGGCATAATGCCATGCCATGAGCCTCTAAAAAAACAAGATTTAATTACTAAGTCCTTATGGAAGGGCACATACCACTACACTCTCTCAACTTCAGTATTTTAAGAAAAAATCCAACCATCAAATTTTCATTTTCAACACTTCCTTTTACATAGTTTGCCTGTGATAGGGCCTCCTGGGTAGAACATCAGTCTCTAATTGATAATTATTTTCTATTCCTTAGTCCGAGCTCTCAAAAAACATGCTTTGTGAAATTTCTTTTATTTCCCTCCAAATCAGTGGCGTTTGACATATTCCATCTAATAACTTTTCTGCATATAATAGATCCTACAGAGATTGCCACAAACTCTCCTCTTATATCTAACACAAAAGCTGACCGGCGGAGACACAGTAATGTATTATTGATCATGGTCAATACTCTACTTAAGACTAACACAACAACTGAACAGCAGAGACACATTAGTATACTGGAGCAAACTTCATGAACCTCAAGAGAATCTCCATAAGCCAACCCACAATAACTAGCAAAACTTTTGGCAACTATCCCATATAAAACGAAATTCAAAAGACTCAGTAATTCACCCAGAAAGGATACCCACCCATCCAGATCTTATAACAAATATTATAATGTAAATGACAACTAAGCGTTAAAATTCAGGAAAGAGCAGGTCCTTAAAACAAATAAAATATTGAAGCAGGGGAAAAGAGTAGGAAAAGAAACTCCTTCTCACTGCGAACTCTTCCATTGGATCTAATATGAACATCATCAGGCAGAAATTTTTCAAGAACTTCCCGGAGCACAGCCTGTGCAGAAGAGAGAACAGATTAGTACAGAAAATCTGAAATTTAGGAAATAAAGGAAAAATGTAATAGGTACTTTGACCCCTAACAAGCAAAAGACCAGCACCCTAGATTGAACCACACTATTTCATCATTTCTAGTCCTACCTAAACTCTCGCACCCATGGAAGGAATTCAATCACACTACATTGATAGTGACTCTGCATGTGAAATATCTCTCTCTATGGCACATCATAAAGATTCAGAATGCATATATGACTGACCATCAGTTATTCAATTGTATTGTTGAAAGTCAGTAAGACCATTTACTACAACTATCAAAGTTATTTGGCATTATAGAAGGTTACTGAGTATTATAGGACCAAAACAATTAAAAGATGAACCATCATGTATTTATTCATAATAAATAATACAAATTATAAACTGCACATCAGACTTGCAAAGCAGGGAGGGTAGGTCTCGAGTTCGAATCCCTAAGCTTAGGTCTCTATCTATAAAAAAAACTGCACACTGGACTAGAAACATACCCCAAGCCGAAATGCAGTCCCTTTTAGCCGACAGTTTTCAGCCAGCACTTTGGTAGCGGTTAGTGCCTCTTGCATACTGGCCCCAGAGGCAACCACTACACATACAATTGCACCAGCAGAAGAACCTGCTAATGGCGTGGTTTCCTGTGTCAAGTATTCATAAATGCACAGAAAAAACCAACAGATTAAACCAAAGATTAAAAATGTTGATCATCAGGTTAACTTAAAAACTTCTAAGCAATTGTTGAGTTATATCACTCAAAATTAAAATTTAATCTCTATTGTATCAGTAGAATAATTTCAGGAAGCTCACATCATATACCACCAACAAAGGATACCCATTTTCTTGTATAATCAGTTATTGATTTCAACAATAAGAATACATTTGCAGAGCAACATAATGCACAACAAGTACCAAAATACAATAAACACTACAGTTTGACAACCTTAACGTAATTCTGAGTATAAGTTACCTTACCACAATATCAGAAAAAACTACCCTGACTCGTATTAACATTTACAAGCATGGAGCAACTGAACAAGAAACATGGATCATTTCTATAGAAATTCATGCAATTCGACTTCAACATTGACAATACTAAGTAGCAGTCAAATTCCCACTCATTTGAAGACACATATTCCTTCACTTAAGCAGTAGAACAACAATAGAACGTCAATAACGCGATGGAGAATAGAAGATGAAGAACTTGACCGTACCTTAATGTAACCTCTTTCAATAAGAAGCTGGGCAACACCAAGATGGTAAGGGAATAACAAACCAGCCGCAGAGAAACTAAAGCCAGGACTAGTAATGACAGGTCGTTCTTTTTCAGCTTCAATATCCTTAACTCTCTGTTCCCATATAACCTCAGGCTGTACCTCATCCTTCATTACCGCACCAATCTTGTCCTCCTCATCAACTCCAACACCAACACCATTAGACTTCCTCTCCAACAAAGACAACCCAGAAACACTTTCATCCGTGGAGGAAGAAAAGGACTTCCTATCCTGGGGTTTTATAAACCTGGAAGCAATGCCTAGAAACAACTCACCCGTGGCCACAGCAAAGGATTTCCGCTCCTGGGTCGGCGCCGTTTGCAGCGAAGGAGATGGAGAAGGTGGGTACTTGATTTTGTTGATGCTGTCTTTTTTAGGGGAGGCGTTCTCGTTTTTGGTGGAGAAAGAGATGGTGGGACTGTGCAGCGTGTGACGGTGAGTGAGGTTAGGATTTGGGGGTGGAGAAAGGAAGGGAGAGTGCTGAGTATGGGAGAGGAGGGAGGAGAGTGACGGAGGCGCCATGGAATCTTTGAAGAAAGAAGATGAGAATAGAAGAGGAGGAGAGGGTTGTTTGTGGTTTGATTTCTGGAGGAAGTTAAAGAGCATTGTCTCTATTATGAGAAGACATGAGGGTTATATAGGATTAACCAAAAAAAGCCAACTTTGATTGAATGTTGGAGCTTTCTTACCATGAAAGAGATGTTTTTAGGTTCCGTTTTGGTATGGAATGGATTGTTGTGGGTTTTGCCGGAAGATGAAAGGGAGAGGGGAGGAGGATGTGTGAAAATGGCGGTTTGTGTTTGTTTCTGTTACAGACTTGCGGAAATCGAAATTAAATAAATTCTTAATTAATAAACTGAAGAATGTTGGTTAAGATTTTAGAATTAAAAATTGAAGAGGTGACGAAGTAATTAGAAATGGGATATTTATGATTTCATTCAATGATCGCCTCTCAAAACGGGTAAGGGAGGTTGAGTTAATAAAAAAGGACCGAACTTTATTTAACCTAATTAACAACATCATCTACTTCTACAACCGACAATCATCTAACACCCATCTTAATATTAAGTAGGGAAATACCATGTCGCTCCCCATTTATTTCGTATAAACTTAATTTTACAATTTCAAAGTTTCTATTTATTATTACTATTGACTCATTTTATTGTTAAATTTTACGTAACGGATTAAATTGGTACTAATAGAAAACATTAAGAGTTATCGAATTAATTTTGATACGACGAGGATTAAATCTGGAGCAATCCAATACTTGTAGGATGGATTTAAAATTTCCTTCACTCGTTGGTGCAAAAAAACCATGGCTTTAGGATGGATCCACCATTCTCAGAATGCACAAGTTTCCTCTATCACCTCTTGATATTCTGCAAACAAACACCCATCCAACACAAGCAAATATTTAAGCAAATCAAGTTTAACAGCAACTCTTCTTGCATTTAGAGGCACTAAATTAGCAGTAGCCTGAACATGGATCAATAAATTCGAGTTCAGACTAGCTACCAAAACACCGTCACCAACTACCAAAGATCGATCAGAACATTACGATGTAGGAGGCTAGCAGAAAATGGTGCTAACTATATAGTGTGAAGAGCAAACACAAGAAAGAATGGCCAAGTTTATAGATAAATGTTGACAGAAGCAAGAAATGTATGCAGGTATGGCAGATATGGAGTCGGTCCAAGGATCGATATCAAGCACCTGGAGGCCAAGTTTCCATATTCTGAGCTCTTAAAGTATCCACATTAATTGCCTGCAGGTACATTTTTCCATTTGGTCTCAACAACTTCGTCCACTGTTACAGAAAATGTCATCATACGCATACTATTTTATCGCGTATCAGTCGACTGGAAGGGAGACAACAATGAAGGAGATGTACATGAGAGAAAATAGGTAAGATCCTAAGAAAATTCCTATTTGAAAACATGCTCAGCAGAAAATGAACCGACCAACTTAAAATTCTCATTATACCAAGGGGAACAGCTCAAACAACAATGGCTATACATGAAACCAGCAGTTCATGCACCATTTTATGGAGAAAGCAGGTATATATTTATGGCCCCAACAGCAGGAAACGATTAGACATTTTTCTTGTAATGAGACAGAACCCATTCTACAGATATATATATACACACACACACTAGGGTTTTGCATCAAATCCATCAAAATTGATTTAAACCTATATTGTTTTGACAGGTTACGACACGAAATGAGAATTTCCAAGAGAGAACCTCCATTGTTACTCAACATCTAATTAAGTGAAATGTTAGTGAAGTGAATTGTTCAGAATCATGTGGATGAGAAGGAATAAAATTGTGCAAACAATGGAGAAAGAAAGGTTGGAGGTATTAGGTATAGTATCAAACCTTCGCTTTAAGGACCAAATGAGAAGTTGTATTTCAATACCAAACCCAACATATTGTATTCAATAGGTCAAAAGCTTAATGTACGTGTCTTCTAAACCAAACAGTTGCTTGAACGTGGTTTAGAACTAGAAAACATATAAGCTTTTAAGTACGGTCGAGCATTAAGGAACTTGAACACCTTTAATCTAGGTTTTATATCGAGTCTCGTGAAAAAAAACTGATTGAACAGATTAATCTCCTGTTAGAAAGGATACCAAGTTTGGTTCTAATCATTTTCAGTATAAGCTAGGACTTTTACCTTATTGTTAGAAAGTATCATAATAATTGAAGTTAAATTGTCAGACAATAATCAGAGCAAGACGGCTATACTTTTGTTCCAATCAACAACAAATTGTAGATTATCTAGTCAAAACTCGGGAGTCGTTATGGATCTATTTGGTCAAAACATATTTCTGTAATATTATTATACAGCAAGTAATGCCAGGAACTCTGCATACGCAACGCCTGCAGTGAATCACAATACATTCCTGTAATTACAATAGTTAAAGGGCCAGAAAATTACAGAAGCTGCAATGTGATCATCAGACCGGGACACGGTAAGATGGATCAACCATTTTCAAGATGAACAAGTTTCCCTTGTCACCCCTGGATACTCTGTTGACCAAGGAAAGATAAGAAAAAAGAATTAGGTAAAAACCCTAATATCACTCTGGATGACTAATAGCAGCATAGACAACATTGAGCATTGCGCAAGCAACATCCAAACTCTAGAGCTTAGACATAACTTGAAGCGCTTCATCCTTTGTTTTACAAAGTTAAACTTATTTATTTAATCACTTTGTTTTACAAAGTTAAACTTATTTATTTAATCAGGAATAAAAAAAATAAGGAGATTAAACTAGTCAAATTTGAAGTTTTTAAGAACCGTAACATTAGACTCACCGCAGTTCCTCGTCCAAATACGTGATTTCCAACTCACCTCGAGCTCTTTCAGGTGCCTTAATTGGTACCTGCGTACCAAGATTAGTTTAATGAGTTTGCGATTCCATACAAGCACATATCATGTTAGTGACCACCCTTATTATTAGAAAAGAAGAGGACAAGTCTTCTTAGATTCTGATAACTTATCGAGTTAGTAACCACCACCAGAGTATTATTAATGTAAGAGAATGACCAAGCTAGCATTGATGCTCCATTGATTTAACTTGTTGACCAGTAAGCTAAAGCAGTACAAGACTAGAATTTCTTTTCAAATTAATTAAAGCTAGTTATGTCTTCAGTACAAACTCGACACCATTTACTATGCAAAAAGTTTCGCTAGTTTACCGCGAAAGGTCGTATCTCTGCTCTAATACCTATTATCATCCATACCCAGTCTAAAAACTACACATTCCAGAAGAAATTGCTTACAAATGTTGAAGATTTAAGATGAAAAGAGAAGCAATATTAACAACTCTGATTCCATTGGATATTCCATCTTATCATGTAGCCTAAAAATTCAAGATAGAGGCAAAGTATAAAACAAAAATTGACAGAACATGCCCAAGTGTCTCCAGCGTCAGTTTGGAAGTGAATGATAACTTCCAAGCCAACTGCTTGCAAACTCCTAACTTGAGGTAGCAGGGAATCATTGCAGAACACAACCAAGAAATTTCACTCTTTTTATTTGCAGCATCTTAAAGAATTGTAATCCAAGATATCTCAGAAACTCGTAACTCAACCACTGATTTTATGAGAAAATAAGAACTGAAATTTCCACTTTACAGCAGTTTAGTTTTTTTTTAGCTCAGATGGTGCGCAATTGCTACCTATTGTCAAGATTTAAACAAATCCTACTCTTCACAGATGCTAATCATTTAGTTATTGCTCCAACTAGGTCAAAAAGAACAAAAAACATAACAACTATACGGGTGTCACTGTCATCTATGGGCATCGGAGAGAAAGAGAAGGAAAGTGTGTGCAGTAACCAAAACAAAACCAGGATAATAGAGATATACTAACCATCATTCAGTTACATTGCATAATGAAATAAAATGAACTTCATATGTACAGAAATAGATAAAGCAATTTCTTTGCAAAGTTTAAAGCACTCACTAGACCTCCAATTTTGAAAGTATCAAATTTGACAGCCACCCGTTTGGCATTCAAAGGAGTTAAATCTGCTGTCACCTGCAAAACATGGACGCCAAGGTTAAAAACAAGTCACACAACAGCTTGTTCTCATTAAAATATAAAATTAATTTCATATAAAAGACACAGAAACACATGCGCACGTGCAAAAAATAAAAATATTAGAGATGACAAGGAGAACGCGTAATGGATTGAGCAAAAGGTATAGTATAATTTCCTCTGAAGCCTGAAGAATAGTCATCAAATATTATGCTGCAGAACTCTGTTGGACAAAATTCAGGGTCTGTGATTTTTGCAAAAGAGGATGAACAAGCCCCACAATTTTTTTATTTGATAGCGAGAGTGGCAAAAGTTACTGTAGTTTTAAAGGAAAAGCACAGTAGTTATAAAACACAGGTCCCAAAGAAGACATAAAGGTTGGGTCACGACCAAAAAAATTGTCTCAGACAAGCCTGATTCCTTAAAACGATTGAACAAAAACAAAAACTTCAAAATCAAGTAGCATATGATTATGGAATATTATTACCTGGTTAAAGAATGGCCAGGATTCCATGTTTTGGGCCCTTAACGTATCCGCATTGATTGCTTGGTAGTTCGTTCTGGATCTTAAGAACTTTGGCCGCTGAAAAAGCAGCATTTGCAAGTGAGATAAATGTATTACTTTCTTTTTAAGCGTTTGATAAACTTATACCAGAAACAGTAGCATTGACAAGCAAAACCATTTGGAATCTTTTCACCCCTTCCCTTCCCCACTTCCTAATTTAAAAAACGCGTGGCAATGTGGTAAAAAGAGAGTACAGAAAATCAAAGTGATACGTGCAAAATATACATTATGATTACAGAATTTAATTAATGATAAAGGTTAGAAGGATATCAAATAAACAAGTTCACTGCTAATCTCTTAAGAAAATGATAGTAAATCTAAGCTGTTGGTAGAATCGAAGTCCATAACATGAGTGAATTTTCAAACCAATCTTAACATATAGTAATTCGCAAGATGATCCGCAGGCAGATGGGTCATTTTCCATCTTAAGAATATTATGATGACAAGTCTTGTGAGCAGATACTAAGAAATTTATGCCATTCCTCATTCAAGGTACCTCAATTTGTATTAAACTTGATAAAAAAAAGAAAAGAAATCATACTAAAATGTACTTATTAGCTTACCTGGGTTTGCAAAATTGATTGTGAAGTGGTATAAATGAGTTCCCATTTCCCATCTAGCAAATCAGATTTGAGTGGCTGCTTTGTTGGATTAACTGCTTCAAGTTTGCGTGCAAGCTATACATTTCAGAAACAAAATTCCAATAATTATTATATATAAAAGTCTAATAATCAGTTTAACCAACGGTAATTAAGGTAATTAGAGGCCACAAACTAAAACAAACCTCATCCACTCTCTGTTGATCTTCAGGAGTAGCTTCTGCTCCGCGATCAAGAGGTTCAATGGCGTCAAGAAGTTCCTCTTTGAGAACCTTAGCATCCTTGCTGCTTCTGTTCAAGAAAGCAGGAAAGAAAGAAACTTTAGGTATCAATCTGTCAAAGCTTGATGATTTGGTGCAGGAGAGGTTAAAAGGGATTGTTTGGTTGGAGGGTTTGGAGTTGGAGAAGCTAAAGGTGGTGACATAAGGCAATGGTGAGTGATCAGTAGAGAATTGAGCGGCAGCAAAGATGGAAGGAGAGTAGGGAGAAGAAGAAGATAAGGCCATGGTTATGCTTTTGCTGACGCTGGGAATTTTATAAAATGTGTGCCGCTTGTGCTTTTGGGAAGTCAAAAGAAAATGTCACCGTTTTTTCTTCTCTTTTTTATGTTACATTTTTTTTTCAACATCATTTCATAATAATTTGTGATTGTATTGTTTGTCGATTATTTTAGACCGAAGCTAAGTAGAACTTCGATAAAATGTATGTTGCTTGTTAGACACTCCGATAGAATGTTATATGTTGCTTGTTAGACATTCAGTGACTTTCTTTTCTTTTTGTGCAGGGAAAATTTCTGGTTGAGTTGGATCAGTTGATGAATAAAAAAAAATCGAGATGGCATGTGAAAAATATGGAATAGCATTTTTGTATTTAAAAATTAATGTGTGTTAGTATATGGGAGTGAGTCACCTTATTTTATAAAAGGGGTTAATAATATTTTGGACCCTGTATTCGTTTAAAATTATTATAATGGATCCTCCGTAACTTTGAGACTATAATAAACTCTTTATTCGTAGAAAATTACTATAATAGACATTCCGTTAACACGTGACATATTCTTCTGTCAAATGCTTACGTGGTTATTATAATAAACCATGTACTTGTCGAAAACTGTTATAATAGACTTTCTGTTAACTTGTAAGAAATCTGACGTGGAATTTTGGAAGGGAAGAAAATGAAAAAAATTAAAACCACGTAAGTGTTTGACGGAGGGATATGTCACGTATTAACGGAAGGTCTATTATAATAATTTTATATGAATACATAGTCTATTATAGTCTCAAAATTAACGGAGGGTTCATTATAATAATTTTTGATGAGTATAGAGTTCAAAATGTTATTAGTTTCATATTTTAAAAAAATATCACATCTGCCCGGTTGGGTTCGGTTCGAATAAATTGGGTGTACAACTCTAGAATTATGCCTACTATTTTATGCTTTTGCTTTTTGGCCATAATAAATGATAATAAATTAAAAAAGGAGAAAAAAAAATAGAAAAGAAAGTCCTGCTGTAATGTTGCCACTGCCCAAAAGAGAGTCGGCGGAACTCAATTTCCTCGTTGTCCACTGCCTTACAGCTAACAAATTCTCTGCTTCTCTCTCAGTCGTCTCTAGCTAGTTACATGAACTGAAAGAAAGCTTGATCCTTTAAAACACATTCCACATCATAAAGAGGGTATTTTTATCAAGAATCAAGATGCTTTCGAAATTCCCAAGTACCCATTTGAAACCATTCCCAGCTCAACCCAATTCCCTGTTCTCGCATAAAAGAGATTGTTTTTCCAAGTTTGGGTACCCTGCCGGACATTCTTCTGAGCGCAGGTTGAAGTTTAAGCTTTTGGGTCAATCCCCTGGCGACAAGTGGAAGCTCTCTGATGTTGATACCAGTAAGGCTCATCTTCTTTCACTAACAATTTTCCAATTTGGCTTCTTTCTTTCTTGCAGATTTGTGTGTTTTTATGGCATGAGTTTTGTTTGTGTTCATCTTTCATGTTGTAGTTGTTGAAAGTGAGAACTTTTGCTTTTTTGTAACAAAAATACACTAGAAAGGAGAAAACTTTAGATCATGGGCTGAAGCATGAGTCTAGTTTTTGCTTCCTTAGGCATTGCCCTTGCATGAACAGAAACTTGTGTCTGTCTATACCCTTATATTGCATGCTTGCACTTGTCTATTCACGGACTATACCAATGCATCAAGTTTGTGCATTACAGCTTATTATGATTTGCAAAATACTGTTTATTAATAACCAATGCCACTTTCCTGTGTTTTCAATATACCTTACTAATTTGTCTCTCATGCCAGATGCAGTGCAACAAAGAGTGTATTCATGGCTTTCTAAGGCCCAAAATTTTCTCAACGAGGTGACCTCGCCGCTGGTTAAACCTGCCCATGCTGGAAAGCCTGATCCTGCTGATACAATTGGTACACAAGAAATGGAAGAAATGTTTATGACAGAACAGACTATTTCTAGTAGGACGCCAAGTGGGGTTTTTTCACTGGCTGCTATAGTATCTATTGAGCAATTTAGCAGGTAAAACCATGTAGATCTTTGAAGTTTCTTGTATTCGTGTCTACAGCGCAATCAATTCTCTCCATAAAACATAAATTTTGTTCAGTGAGAATCACTCTACTTTTATTTTATTTATTTTGTTGTGTCTAAAAGAAATGTCTCCACAGGGAGAGGAAACTATGACTATAAAGAAAGATCCTGATTTGTTAAAATGTATTGTTGTTTCAGTTATGGGATTATTGTAAACAAGGTTTTCTGTTCTCTTTGCTTTGATAACTCATTTGCTGAATGTTGCGTCGCCTCTTATACCTTTTCAGTAAGCAATTGTGCTTGTTAGAAAAACACACTTAAGTCTTGTATTTTGATCATCGGACTTGCCTTATTCAGACAACAGCGCTTCTATAAATGTTTCATAAGAATGCTTTTCTTTCACACTGCTAAATTAGTCTTCTCTGCCTATCATACTGATCAAAGAATTACATCTTGACTCTAAAATATTAAGATTTGCAGGTTGAATGGATTGACTGGGTTTAAAATGCAGAAGATATTTAAAGCGCTTGTAGCCCCACCTATTTATAATGATGCCCGGAATTTGGTGGAGTATTGTTGTTTTAGGTTCTTGTCTAGGGACAACTCTGCAATCCATCCTAGCCTGAAGGTTTGTGCATCTAGTACAAGTAGACTTCTCTGCTTTCCACTTTTCTATTAGCACATGGTACGATTTATAAATAAGTTCTGTTTGGCTATTTCATTTAAGATAGCAATCTTTTATTAGAGAACAAATGTGTTTCACCTAGAAGATGGATTTTATTGTACGAGTTGTTGGTTTCCCCATATATTTTCCGTGGGTACACTCAAGTATGTTTTCTGAATTGTCTTTTGCTGTCTGCAACATCAGAAAACAAAATGCTTCTTTATTGTTCATCTTCCTTGTCCTTTAGCTAAAGTATAAGAAGAATATGACCATAGGAGTTGAAATCCAATCCACTATTCAAATAAGTTAATCCCAGGATAAAATGAGAAGATGATTGAGTTCGTATTTTCCACATATCACTAAATTGAAAAAAATTCTGACTTATGTGTGACTCCACTAGATACCTGTTTTTTCCCCCACAGAACTCTAAATTTATCTTTATCTTTCTACTCAAAGTATAACTTTGCCTGTTATCACTTGTCTCTCTTTCTCCAAGTCTCTCTTGTTGTTGGTAGGCCCTCTTTTAAATTTACTTTCCAATTTGTTCAGTGCCAATTTATTCGTTATGATTGAGATGCCAGTTGCCCTTGATAAATAGTCACTGATGATTTGGATTTCTCTAGAAAGCAAATTTTATTGAATCATAAAGAAAAATATACATTCATTTTGTGAAACTCGGGAGAGAGATCAAAGGAGATAGAGAGACTGTGAGAGAGTTTAGGAGATTGAAAGTGTGAGAGGAGGGATAAGAGCTGTTTCTCCACACAGAACAGGATAAGTTGTGTTTTAATTTTTTTGAAAGTGTCACACATGTCGTTGAAGTTTTGTAAGTGAAGGCATAATTGTGTTGAGCTAAAACTGGTGCTTTGTTGATCTGTCTTTGTAGGAGTTAGTTTAGACGGTTCCTTAACATTCTTGCAACTCATGAACTTGGAATGTTGTGGTTTTGTCGGTTGATGACATCAAAGTTTACTGCAATATTGTTCATAGCATATCTTAAAATTGCTGCAACTGAAGCCACTAGCTTATAGCTTTATTTTCCTCTGATGTAATCTGTGCCCCTCCACATCTATTTACTGCTGGTCTGCACACCTACACTTTCTTGGAAGTTTAGGTGTTGTTCATTTTTCTATTTAAATATTTACCTTTTTAATTCTTCTAATTTGAGGATTTTTCTTTTTTTGATAAGTAATATAAGACAAACTTGGCATTTTTGCAGGAACCAGCATTTCAGAGACTAGTTTTCATTACAATGCTTGCATGGGAAAGTCCTTACCGCAAAGGATATGGTTCTGAAAATGCTTCTTTGCAGGTCCATTTTTCGTGTTTCCTAACTTCTTAGTCAGTACTTGCAGCATTGGAAATTACCAAATCATCGAATTCGTTTGTCATGCCTGCTGTGTGTTTCTTAATTTTTGATCACCAACGGTAAAGCTGTACAATGTTTTCATTCAAAGTAAAGAAAATTCAAAGTAGACCTTGATATCCCAAGCCTGTGTTTGCACTACTTTCTAAACCTCTTATGTCTAGGTTAACTGGTGTAGTGCGATCTATACATTGGCCGTCTCCCTATCGCCTTATACTCAAATCACAAAATGTCTAGAAACAGAATAAATTGGGATGGTAAATGAATTGATCAATGAAATTGCATTTCTAGTCTCTCTATCCAGCTGAGTTTCTTCATTGATGATTCTTTTGTGGGAAACATCATGGTTATTTGGATTTAATTGTTACTGAACTGTGGTTATAATACCTGTAATTATGGTAGAGTTCACCTTTTTTTTTTCCTGTCAATGTCATTTAGATTTTTGTCACTGATGGTTTTGGAAATTTATGTTTCTTGTTGGCATTGAAGGGGGAGCTTGTAGGTGAGGAGGCTTTTGTGCGTATTGCTCCTTCTATTTCAGGTGTGGCTGATCGCTCCACAGTTCATAACCTTTTTAGGGCTCTTGCTGGGGATGGACAAGGGATCTCTTTGGGCTTGTGGCTAACTTATGTTGATGAACTCATCAAGTGAGCTCCATCTTGTCCTTTTGAGAGAGATATTGTCAATGTGGCTCATAATTTCGTGACACTTTTGCCTGAAATCATATAATTGATACAGTATCTCTTTGATTACAAAATGGAAAGAATGTCAAATTAGAATGTATAAATTTCATTACTATGTGTATGTCTATGATTAGAATTACTGGACATTAAGTGCTTTGGTATGAAGAGTAGTATTTGCTGTATAGAAAAACTACGGTGAAAAACACTGTTGCGTGTGCAGGGATGCTCATCTCCTCTGTTCCTGCCTCCAATGTTTTTCACTCTCTTCATTCCCCTCTGCTCTCCTGAGCTAAACCTCATGCTCACATTTTTGGTATTAGACATTAGTGTTTAGGCAGTTCTAGGGTAGAAACTGCGGCTGCTTTTCACAGTTAAGATGCACTTGTGATTCGATCCATGTCATAAAGATGAAGCACATTTTGTATGATGCAGCAGCACTAAGGAATCTATTGTTCTTTCAACCTTCTTGTTGTATTACCCTGCCACCTATAGAATCTTTTGGCTATGAACAACTTGTGGGAGTGTATGTTTTCTTGTTTGATACCATATTTATGTTGTACTTAATTTTTAACATCCTGAAAACTTAATTCTACTGTCTTATTGAAGAGTTCATGAAGGAAGGAAATCATACCAGACTCGTGAATATGCTCAGCTTTCCGGGGAGAGAATCTTATGTATTGGCTCTAGCAAGAAGCGGCCTGTTCTAAAATGGGAGAAAAACATGGCATGGCCAGGGAAAGTTACTTTAACAGATAGGGCGCTTTACTTTGAGGTAGTCATAAAGCTTTTGTTGATGTTTGTTGTATAAGGAGTACTTGCTTTAATTGGTGCTTTTACTATTAAAATCCTTTCACTTTGATAATTGTTTTTGGTAAGAGTTCTCTGCTAATAAGTTGAATCTTGTCGTGTGGCTTTTCTAAAGAAATATTCATTATGCCCCCACAAGTGTGCATACTGTTTTAGATTCCACGTGCTGTAAATTTCCATGTAGTAAGAAAAGTCGCTGTTATTCTCAATTAATTCTATTCTCGTTAATTAGAGTTTTACTAACCACTTTTTGTTGAGATTTCATTTAGTTAGGTTGCTAGTTGCTCTGTTCTCCGTATGCCTATGTGTTTTCAACTATTAACATGTCATGAGATGTTGTTGATTGGTTGAAAACTGTGACTCAAGTTTTTCACCCCTCTACTCTTCTAGTTTTCCTCTTTTTTGTCTGCTGTTTCTCTTATCTTTTGCTCTGCCCCCACACACAAACCCCCAACCCCCCTCTCCCGCTCCCAATTCTCTGTCCTTGTTGTCCATGACATGGGGAATTTTCTATTCTCATCAGTTCTTTGTTCCCTGACTCTTACATTAATAAAAGTTGTAATATATTGTATGTGGTGTAATCTATAGGACTAAAGTTTTTGTCCTAAATAATTATCTTAACATGCTTGTATTGCAGGCAGTCGACCTACTTGGGCAGAAAGATGCCATAAGGTTTGATCTTACAAGAAATGGCATACTTGTAGAGAAAACAAAAGTTGGACCTTTGGGTTCTGATCTTTTTGATTCAGCAGTCGCTATTTCATCTGGTCCCGAGTGAGTAAGCTTCTTCAGACCTGTCTTTATGGAATTGTTTTCAGTTGTGGTTTCTTGGCTGTACAAATGCATTTTGTAAACGATGACTATGCTGTCCTGTATGTTAAGCAACTGCTTGTGATTTGTTTCTTTGCTTGTTGACCTATATGCTATATTGCATGCATTCACCTGCAATGTGCTTCTAAACTTTAGCAGTCCACAGATTTACTCTTTTTTTTTTAACCTTAAGTCAAGTTTTAATCTGATTTTACTGTGTTTAATGTTACATCTTTCCATATTGCTTCAAACTTCATGATCCATTTATTTATTTCTTCAAATCTGACAATTGAGTGAATACTCTTTGCAAGATTCTGTTAGATATTCTTGCACACATTGTATTTTTATATTTTTACACAGGTAAGTTGTGTTTACGTAACACTCTTGTAAAGGATCATAATGACGGGAATAAAGTAGCTTGATGAATTTCAGTTATCCTGAAAATATGATTATTTACACATATACATCTTTAGTTGTAAATATAAAGCTATTGTCTAGATTTTGTACTTACAATTCCTTTCTTGTTCAGATCAGAGAGATGGGTTCTAGAATTTGTCGACTTCGGAGGTGAATTGAGACGGGATGTCTGGTTTGCCTTTATCAAGGAAGTAATTTCTTTGCACCAGTTTACGCGTGAGTTTGGACCTGAGGATGGTGATAAATCAATGTTTCAAGTGTATGGTGCCCAGAAAGGGAAGGAAAGGGCTACCGTAAGTGCCCTAAATAGTATTGCCAGACTTCAGGCCCTTCAGTTTATGCGGAAGATGGTAGATGACCCCATTAAACTTGTCCAGTTCTCATATTTGCAAAGTGTGCCCTATGGAGACATTGTTTGCCAAACTCTAGCTGTATATTATTGGGGTGGCCCATTAGTTAAAAAGTCTACTGAGGTAGAAGATCAACCAGCTCCAGTTACAAGGCTATCTGAGGAAGTGTTGGGAACTAGTAATAATGTGTTTGACATAGATGGTAGTATTTACCTACAGAAATGGATGAGGTCTCCTTCTTGGTCTTCAAGTGCTTCCCTTAACTTTTGGAAGAACGCTTCAATGAAGCAAGGGTTAGTACTAAGTAAAAATCTTGTTGTTGCTGATTTGACTCTTGTAGAGAGGTCAGCACTAACATGCAAAGAAAAATGTCGTGTGGTTGAAAAAACTCAAGAAACAATTGATGCTGCAATGATAAAGGGGATCCCAAGTAACATTGACCTGTTCAAGGTTTGGTTGCTATTCTTTTCCATCTTTTATTGTTCTTCTAAATACTTTTCTCTTTTAGTGAATGGGGCTGATGGGTTTACTTACTAGATGATACATAGTTTTCACAGAACTGGTTCTATTATTGGTAATTGTAGTGCAGATGTTTGTTTTCTGGCACGAGGCAGATTGCAGGATCAGTTGATACATGTCCTTGGTTGAATGGTGGTGAAATTAAAATTTGGAGTTGTGTTTTTTCATGAAAGTAGAAGAGAATAGGCTGAAATATCAGAGTTGTTTGAAGTGGAACAATAGAATAAAACTTGGATTTTTTCAGGAAAACCTCTAGGATTGTATTAAATTGATAACATGAACATGGACCCTAAAAAACTAGGACCAGCAGCACCATTTATATTAGTATGTACTCTGAACAGAAATCTAATGCCCATAATGATGAATATTCAACTTTTAGATCACATCATTTTTTATTTGATTGAAATAAGCGAATGAACTGTTTATTGGACTTTTCACGTTGACCTTGTGCAGGAACTGTTGTTACCACTGACTTTGATTGCCAAGAATTTTGATAAACTGAGGTGCTGGGAGGAGCCGCATCTGACCATCTCTTTTCTTGTATTTTCGTATTCAATTATTTTCAGGTAGATTTACTTTTTTAATAACTATTTGTGGGGCAATAAGAATTAGCTTTCGTCCTTGCATTTCAATGTTTACATATTGCTTAATGTGCTTTGTTGCAATCATCTCTTACCAAGAACATGAATTACTCTCCTGGACGATGATTCATTTGATATTTTGTGTGTGTGAGTTTATTCAATGTTTGAAGGCTCATACTTGATCATTTGATTCAGCTAATCATTTTCACTTGGTTAGCTGAACGGCTTTGATCCTCAAGACTATTAGTCTGTTTGTATAAGTTGACTAGCTTGAGGGAATAAGACAACTCTTTAAGTGTAGTTTCTTTCTCCTTTGGGTGGTATTGCATGATTGAAAAATTCTCCAATGCTACAAATTGATGATCATGTATCTTTTATCTTGTTTATGTCTACTTTTAAGAGCACGGAAGTTCTGTACATGTCATTTTTTATATCATTGCAGTAACCGGAATATCTCTTGAGGTTTACAAATAAACGTTTATGTTTCCTTTAAACCTTTTTTGACATAATAAATAACAGAGATCTTCTGATCTCATGAGCAGTAATTATACCTGGTTATGTTGTGGGAAAATAATGCTTTGGTTCAAATGTTGATCTTTGGTTTGTTTCTCTGCTAGATCTCTCTTCTTTTCACCCTCTCTTAGATTACTAGGACTGAATTGAACATTGTTTTCCTTCCATCCATCCCGCTTGTCTTGTCGTTCCTAATTTCACTCAGTTTCAGGCATTAAGTTGGTTGCTAATCTCTCTCACAGTGGGCTGGGATACTTATCTAACAAAAAGTTGATGATAAACATTTCCTTTGCATGTTTGTGCAAATAACTTCCAATCTGTTACTGGAATCTGAGCTTAAATGGTTTCCTTTTCAGAAATTTGCTGCCATATGTATTACCGATGATGCTGGTGAGTTTGGCAACTGGGATGCTGACATTGAAGGGGCTTAAGGAGCAAGGTCGACTGGGAAGATATTTTGGAATAGTTACAATCCGTGATCAACCATCTTCAAATACCATTCAAAAAATTATAGCTGTAAAAGATGCCATGCGTGATGTGGAAAATTATCTGCAGAACCTGAATGTCACACTTCTAAAAATACGTACAGTTGTACTATCAGGTCAACCTCAGGTATATTAATCTTCAAATTTTTCAATTGCTGTGACAACAGATTTAAGTACTTATCTGTTCTTCTTTGTTGAACATTTAGCTTGTTTTCCTGTTTCTTACTGACCGCTTGATAAATAAAGCATATCATCTGAACTGTAATAGTTCAGTAATTCGCTGTTGGTTTGAAGTCAATTTCTGCTATTTGATGGTTGCGCTTTGCGATCTTGGACTGTTCACTTTTTGTTCTTTGCTGTTGACCCATTGTCACTGTTTCATTAACGATGGAAACCTTTTGGCAGATAACTACTGAGATTGCACTGGTGCTGTTTTCTTTTGCTATAATTTTACTCGTCGTCCCTTTCAAGTACGTTCTTGCCTTTCTTCTTTCTGATCTCTTCACTCGGGAGCTTGAGTTTAGAAGGGAAATGGTTAAGAGGTTTAGGACCTTTGTGAAAGAGCGTTGGGACACAGTGCATGCATCCCCCGTAGTTGTTTTACCTTTTGAAAGTGATGAATCGACAATAGCCAGTCAGGATGAGGAAATGGACGAGTAAGCAGCACAAAGAAAGCATGTACAGTAGCGGCAAGCTGTAGATATTGTACAGCTTGATTGGTCTATTTCTTATATTCGAGTGGGACTGCATCTGGGAGACAAAATCAAAATTTTCTTGTTAGTATGTTCAATCTGATTCATCTGACTTCTGCACATGATGCTGCATGTGTGCTGATAAAGCTCCGTGATAAAGACTCACGCTGGTAATTTTTTTATTTTGGTTCTTTTTGTTCAATTGGCTGCATCTTGGTCACAAACCGATTGACATTCTGTCTTCCTCGTTCATTTTCCATTTTCTTGCTATATGCTTGATTTCTCTAGCACGTCCTCAAGTTGCTCCTGCCAGAGTCCTACGCTGATTGACATGGATAGTAAAGTGGTGTTTGTAGTGGCAGTAGTTTCCTTTCAGGACTCCATGCTTTGTATGAAGTTAGTCAGATTTTGATTGAATAGGTGTCTTTGAGATTGTGTTAGGTGTAGTCCTTCACTTTAGTCATGACATACATTTATCAATTGTAAATGAACAAGATCCAGTGTTATGCCCTTATAATCTTTGTATACATTTGGTTTTTGGGGAGGGGCACAGAAGAAAAGAATACAAAATAGTTTCGTAAATTGACTCTGCCATTAAATTGTGTTATTGATGGATATGTTTCATGGGCACAAGATACCCGAAAGAGCCTAACTCCCATCTTAGGAGATGCTGTAGAATTACTAAATCTGCTGAACAATATTTGACATTTCTTCAAGACCAACAAAACTACCTTGTGGAGCGGCATGGCCGGACAAGCCACTTGAATTGCAGAGCCTGAAAATTGCCCTGTAAGCTGGTTCTTTTCCTTTTATTTGCCACTCTTTTCTGTTTTAGCAATTTGATTTATCGCATTTCATCAAGTCCATTGCTTGCTCATACTATGATGGAAGTAATTTTATTCATGCCAAACATTTCTGAGAATACGAATTGTGAAGAGAACGGTACAAAGAGTGTACTTTGTGCATAAACAGAAAATAATAAAACATGGTTTTGTTTGCAAAAAATTGTGTAGCACACAAACACACACACACTATACAGGTATATTGTTAGAACTTGACAGGTAAAGCAAATGTTAGAGGTAGTGAAAGAGCGAGAATCCACCATCCTAGGGTTAGCGCATTAGCTCCATTTGACATTGTATTGCAGACAAGTCTGTTGTCATGGTAAGAGCACAGAGTTTGATTCCTGCATTCACCTCTTTCATTAGCAAAAGAATCATCAAAAGTATGACTAGTAGCAAAGTTTTTTCTTTTATGTGCATGATTGCTTCATTTACCGTAATGCACAGAAGGCCACAACATATTCTGTTGAAGAGCATGTCATAATACTCGTACGGTCGTCGAATGCACAGCTAGATGCTGCAGGACATACTTGTTTGAAACTGCTGGAATAATTTGTAGGTAAACATATCATGGGATCTGCATATGCTCCTCTGCAGCAATACTCATCGGTGCTGAACGCGTCGCACGCGCTCCGGCAGGCTATAACCTTCCCGTCGGACTTGACTGCAAGGTCTGATGAGCAGTTCTGTCGTAAGTCTCCGTCGCAACCTGCGGTGCTGCAGTTTCCTTTTTGCTGGAGAGGTGAGACTGTGATGGGTACATTGAATCCATCGACAAGGCTAACATCATAAAAGTCTACTACATCTCCTAGGGTAAACTCTGCTATTGTGTTGGGTGGGGTGCTTGGGCCAGTGCAGTTTAGGGAGGTGGCACAGCTACCAGTTTGGCATGTTCCATTTCCATTTTGGTCAAAGTTGCAGGCAGTTCTTGCCCATATCCGGCCGCTCCAACCTGGCGGAGCATTGTAGAAGGCGGTCTGGCCTTGTTTTAGGGCAAAACCATCTCCATGGCTGCTGTCACCTTTTGTTATAATTCCAGGCCAGATTGTCTCTTTGCAGTTGTTAACTAAGGTAAAAGTCTTCACACTCGTGGACGTATTTAGACCTATACATTACACACACCATCATGAAATTTGGAAATAAACATGGGATTTAAAACATATTACACAGTCTCGATAAAAAGAGAGTAAAAAAATAAGAAGGAAAAGAATTACCTGATGAAATAGTAAAAAGGATGAAAAGTAGAGCAAGAACAAGCAAAACAGAGTATATTTGAGCCATCTCTCTCAAACACACACACACACACACACACTCAGCTGGAGAAGTACCGACTGCGACATTAATTAATTAGCAGAGAAGGTTTATATGAATGCAAAAAGAACCAAAAGAGAAAGGGTTCCTTACTTACATGCCTAACCAAACGTTGATACCTTTCTCCAACCTTTTACTCACTGCTGTATTCTTTACTTCTTTTCCTCTTTTATTATTAAAATTAAAATTAAACGAAACGAATTAGTCCCGATCGAGCCTCGTCTTTTCCGATGTATATGGTTCCCGCACTACAAACAATGGTGTCACTGCTGTGAGTGATGGTCAGTGGAGCTTGTATGGGCGATTATGGCATGATCAGATTTGGTTGAGGTTAAGGAAAACGGGTTGGGTTTTTCACTAATTTCTAAAATGGGTAAGTGGTGTGGCTTACATTGCAGAGTATTTCATTAGCATTTCAGAATCAGAAGGAGTATTGCATGAGTATTACCTTTAAAAATACATTCTAATTCATTTTTTTCATAAATTAAAAAAAATCAACTAAATTTATTTAAAATACCCTAATTTTGAATCGGTTAATTTAAAATGAAATAATTATTATAATAAAAATAATAATTAATAAAATGTATTTAGTTAAAAAGTAACCCAAAAAAACGGAGTGACTGTAAAAAGGGAGAAAGAACATTATTGAGGCCAGGTCATTATCGTAGTTATTACTGTCAGTCGATTTATCACTATTGTGTCCAGGACCAGGTTGTTAATTTTTATTTTCCTTTTTACGAAAATGACAGTCCTACCCTTTTAGAGGTTAGCTGATTACCCATTTTACATAATTACATAAAATAAGTTTTTTTAAAAAAAAATAATACTATATACTCCCTCTGGATCATATTAATTGACTTTCTAAAATAGTAACATTCAGTAAAATAAATACTAAAAAGTTAAATAAAGTGTACAGTAACATTCCGTAGAAAAATGACGATTATTCCGATCCGGAGGAAGTACTATATAGATCACATTTAACTATGTAAATGTATTAATAGAGAGTTGAACCTGATTCGAATCTCACATCGTTTATAAAAAAAAATTAAAACACAAACTATATCACATGTGTTACACTCATGCATCGGTTATATCGAAAAGAATTTCAACCCTACTCGCCCTTTTCCCCTCTCTTGCATTTTAAAAGGTACAATTACCTTATTTATTGAAATTTTTAGATTTACATCACACATTTATTATTTTTGTAGTATATAAAGACATGAATTTGTTTTTTTAAGTTAATGAATTTGTTAAGTCTATAATTTTTAATATTTTTCATTTATACCAATTTAGTCTTATTATTATATAAAAAAATTATTTTTTGTTAAATTTTACGTGATCAAACGATTCATTCATTTAGCACCATATAGAAATGATAGTCATCGTAAATAATCAGTAATAATGCAGAAGAAATATTTTCGGGTTTTTGATATGTATGGAAGATGCACACAAATGATTCAATTAATTTGGGTCTTATATTCATTTTTGTTTTTATTTAAACTCTATATTCACAAAATCGTGTTAAATTAGACTTCGTTCAGAAACAAACCTGCCCAACCCGTTAGATCAGCGTGCCACATCAACTTTTGCTGACTTGGTGTGACACGTGACAATGAACGGGTGGAAATCTCGACCCATTTTAAACTGGAGTGCCTAAAATCAAATAGAAATTAAATAAAAATCAACTCATTTCTCATCTTCATTCAATTTCCCCAACACAAAATTAATTGCCCCACTCTTTTTTTTTTTGGCTCACCACTGTCTCTCTCTTATTCCTCTTCCTTTTTCTTTCTTTTTTATCATTTTCGGGATTTTAGTTTCTCCAATTTTGCAAATCCATCATTTCAAGATGAACCCTTATAACTACAATCCCTCCAATTAATTGAATCATTTGTGTAAAAAACCCAAAAATCCAATATTTTGATAGAAGTAATGATCATAAAATATGAAAAAAAATGAGGAGTAACTAAAGGAATAATTTTGGGCCGTACTATGGTTGTTTGTAATTGTAGCCCTCACATGGTGCTGCAGGCCGGGTTGAAAAGTGTTGACAAAATCATCTTCATCAACTGGCAAACATTAATATATGAGCAGTGACAATAAACTATGAGTGGTAAATGGATGGGTATGTGTAGGCATAGGTAAGGAATAAATCGGTATAGGTAGGTATGGGTATCATACCCATTTATTACTCATATAATTTTTTAAATAGGTACTCATACTCATTTACACCCAATTAACACATACTCACCTATTAACCCATTTAAATATAATTAGTTATTAATAAGTCTAATAGTATCATATTTGACCAAGTTTGATCAAAATAATTAATTCTTAATCGGTTGACCATTTAAACTCGATTTTGACTAAGTGATTCGATTTTGGTTGTTTAGGCCCGAGTTTGGTCATTTAGGTTCGGGTTTGACCATTTAGGCTCATGTTTAACCATTTAGGTTCGGGTTTTATCGTTTAAGTTCGGGTTTAACCATTTAGGTTCGATTTTTATCATGTATGTTCGATTTTCAACATTTAAGCTCAAATTTGACAATTTAGACTCGATTCTTACTATGTAGTTTCATTTCATCCTGAAAACAAGGATATATTTTCTTTTCTTTTCTAATTTTTTGAAAAATCTTCAGTTTCATTTTCTAATAAAAAACTGAGATTGTTGTTTATTGTGAATGTGTTTTCCTCTTCTTCTTTTTTTCTATAGAAAAATACAATTTATTTTTTATTTTATTTTTAATATAAAATTCATGTCTTTTCTCCCTTCATCCTTTGGCCTCAACAACCAATTTTTCAGTTTCAAATTTCCAATTGAAGCTTCGAGATCGACCTGCAGATTTTAATCCCACCCAATTTCCATCAAAGAAAATAAAAAATCGAATTTTCTATACCCATTAAAAAAAATTGAAATTAACTACTTTATTCCTACACAAACAATTAGATAAATATTAATTTATCCAAACAACTAATTAAATCAATATTAATTTAAATTAACTAAATAATTTACCCAATATGGTGCAGTGGCTTGGCCGGAGGTTGTGGGGTAGTGGGTAGGCCGGCCGATGGGTGGTGATTGTCGAATGAGGTTCCGAAAGTTGCTGGAAGGGCGGACGGACTGGTGGCAGTGGAAAGCCGGAGGTTGTGGTGGCAATGGAAAGGACGACGGAAGTTTTCGATGGCAGATCTGGCAAGAGATAGAGAAGGCGGCGCCGGTGTGGCCGGTAGTGACGGAGAGAGAAGCAGTGGTGACAGATATGATGGTGGTGGTGGAGGAGAGGGGAGGTGGAGGTTGTGGGTGGAGGTGAAGTTAGAAATGAAGGTGGTGGTGGCAGCAATGGGGATGGCAGCAATGGAGAAAATGGTGATGGCAGTGGTGGTGGGAGGTGGTAGCGGTGGCTGTTACTGGAGGCAAAAAAGAAGATGAAGGAGGATAGAGTTTAATTGGATATCCATAAAATTTACATATTTTAATTTAGACGAGTGATATATTTATTTTTACCTTTTTAAAATTAAACCAACTCATTTATTACTCATAATCAATAAATATAAAACTGTAAAATTAAATAAACAGTGTTGCTTATAGTAAATAGAACACATTACGTGTAACACACCCGTCTATCTTTTCCTTTATGAATATTGAGCAGCGCATTGAATGAAAAATAACAACCAAAAGATTTATAAAAAAAAAATTGAAAAAAAAGAAGAGAGACGCCTTCATGCATTAAATTCACGATACAATCAATCAATAATGAAATAAATAAATAAATTAAGCAAGTTTGTAGCCCTCCTCCTCTACCCGCTTCACCTTGTTGTTATGATTAGTAGAATAATTCTTGGCATGGAAATCAATAAACAGCACCAAAAGAGAAGTAATAAATATGGCATCAAAGCACCAGCCCCAAATACCCGAACACCCGGATCCGGTAAAATGGTAGTAGAAGATCCACGCCATGATCGCGAAACTTGCGAAGAACTGCAAAATCTGCACATCCGTCACGAATTTCTTCCACTTGGGTCGTTTCCCTATCGTGCACAAGAAATAGTATGAGTACATGATGACATGCACGGTGGAGTTGATGAACATGACACCGGGGAACAGGGACTGTGAGGTGTGGAGGGAGATGTAGCACATGATCACCACCGTGGCGTGGTGGTACACGTGGAGGAACGTGAGGCGGCGACTCGAGTTGCTGAGGATGATGAGGAGGGTGTCCAGGAATTCATAGAATTTTGAGAGGTAAAAAATGTAGCACCAAAAGAAGATAGGCCCGATCGGTGGGGTGTTTTTAGGGAAACATACGAGACGTCCTACGTCTGGGAGGTGGAAGAGGACGGCAACGCAGCAACCTATTGCCATGACGAAGGAGAGAGAAAGAAGGATCATGTTGTGGATGGCGGTGAGGAGTTTGAGTACCCGAGGGCTAACAGTGGGGCGGAGGACGGTGGAGAGGAGGAAGGTGAGAGAAATGTAGAAGATGACGGCGACGGCGAGGAAGAAGGGGGAGGAAGCAGGGGTTTCTCCCTGCTTCCATGAGAAATTGGTGACCAGAGGGGAATGGGCTAGCCAGTATTGGATGGTGGAAGCGGTTGGGTTCTTGCTTATAACATTGACGACAAGGTGTTGCACTGCTTGGAATAGGATATCCATAGCCGGAGATGAAGGGAATATTGGGGTGTGTGTGTGGAGGGAAGAAGGGGGGGTTTTAGAGTGGAAGAAGTGAATGCATGAGTAATATATAATATAGTGAGTGATAGCAATTTATGAATGGTTATGGGCATAAAGTGGAGGGAGGGAGGGGGGCAATACTCCGCTCGTGTCAAGCTTTTATTAAGTGCATTCGGCTCATATATATGTTCACCGTAATTATTTTGCATTTCTATTTTATAATTTTTTGGGAATATGTGAACCTAGCTAGTATCTACATGAGAGGATGGAGATGTACTTTGAGAGTGTATGTCATAGTTTTTCTTGTCAAACAATGCTCTAATAAGTGGAAGTGTATTTATAATCAAAACAATCATTATATTGGTGTGCGAGAATATAATTAAAAAGATAACTAGAGGTAATAAAATTTAATTTAATTAATTTAAAATATGAGTTATAAATAAAAAGAGTTTATTAAATAATCTCGGGTGTTTTTAATGCATGGAATTTAAAATTCAAGAATTCACTTAATTAAAGAGACAGAAATTCATTACACTTTTTTTACTCCCTTCCTCGTACAAAAATGAACCATAGCATATTTGCAAAGAATAAAAAAAAATTAATTGTTGAAAATAAGTCAATCAATATCCTTTTCTATTGATTAATATCTCAAATAAGTCAATAAATATAAAATATTATGCGTTATTAATTGTAGTTTTCTTTTAAAAATATAAAAATGACATTTTATGTGACAACCCAAATATGTTAGGGAGTCATTTTTTTTTATGTGACAGAGGCAGTATTATAAGCTAATATTTTATTAAAATAACACACTCTAGTTATTATAGTTAACTAACTTTTTATCAATAGAAGTAAAGTTTTATAAAATTAAAAAGAAAAGTTCAAAAAGTTTATAGTTAGTTTAAAATTACAGGGACGCAATATAGTTAGTTTAAAATTTATATTAATATTTTAAGATCTCGTATTCAAGTTTATAATTGCTTAATTTAAAATTTTTGAGCTACAATTTAGATCAATTTTAGAGTCCTGAGACACTGGGGTAGAGGTTCATCTGACCGAAAAGAGATTCCGGATTAAAAAAGGGCTATGCCATTGCCTATATCACATATGGAGCTGGCTGCACAGATAGACAGGGTTTTGTGTCGCTTTCAATTTATTTCCATGTGTACCCATCTCATCAGATGGAAATAAATCCGGGGTCACACGTTTGTCGTTGTGGGCCCCACTCCCACTGTTGAATAGTCGAATACATTAATCCCTCTTTGCTTTGTTAGTTGAAACATTCAATAACCCTAGCAACGCCCGCCCAGCCATGCCACTAAACCGGGTGGGCGATCGGTTTGACCATCTAGTTTACGAAATTCAACTGTTTTTTTTCTTCCAGTTCAACAACTTTTATGGAAAAATTAAAGATTGAACCGGTTAGGGATTCGAATCTCCGGTTTATGTAGTACCTTTTTTGAGGTTGTTATGTAGTATCAGAAAAAAAGTGGTTGTAATTTATTACTCCCTGCTGTCGCCTGGAAACAGTGGCAGCATGTAAAGGTTTTTTTTTTTTTTCTGTTTTAAAACTAACAAATTAGCTAACTCATCTTTCAACGGTACAAAAAAAAGTGGAATCGAGGAGGTAAAAAGATATGGGACCGAAGAGATAAAATGACAATTATTATAAACAGTACGAATTCATAGGAAAGTGACAGTTATTAGAAAACGGGGAGTACTTTATTATTAAAAATTAATATTTCTCAATAAACTAGTTAGTTGGAACCACCACCCTATAATAACCTATTTTTTCCTCAATTAGATCAACAATCTTATAGTGCAAGCATTGAAGTGTATACAAATTCTTAAAGAAGTACTTCTTCCATTAGGATATAATTATCATAGAAATAATTTTTTGTTTGTTGTTATACTCATTGCATTCTAGTTTTTAATGTAAAAATACACTTTCCAATATACTCCCTCCGTTATCAAAATGTTGTGTTTTTAATCATATCCCCGTGGACTAAGATAATAATTGTTTTAATTATAAATATATTTTTATTTATTATCTCTCATCACCATATTAATTACTTTATTTTAAATTGACCAATTCAAAATTATCAAGATTTAAATTGATTGGTTTGAACTTTCTAACTTATGGGGAAAATAAAAGCTATAATTAAAAAATATCAACTAACCTCTTAGAAAATATAAACGAGACAACTAATTAAAAAGATTTTTTGGCCAAAATGGGCATCCTTTCGAAAACGGAGGGAGTAAAATACACTACACAAATGGTACAAAATGTAAATTAATTGCAGTATTAATCAGTATCTTTGTTCTTTTTTCATTACCTTGGTTCTTTTACGATAACTATATCCGAATAGAAAAATATTTAAAAAAAGAAAAATCCTTGCTTAGTATGGAAAAAAATACGACAATGTTATTAATTAGCTAGCAGTAGCACTCTCCTTGCGTTAAGACAATTAATAGAAAAAAACAGATAAGGAGAATATTATAATTAATGAGTGTCTCACTATTTCATTCATTAGTAATTTGTTTTTTTGAACAAATTTCAATCATCAATAGACTCCGTCGTATAATTAGTTCTTTTCGATTTGTAAAATGCCGGTCGTTTTCCGGCAGACAATAGTACGTTGGGGTAGTAATTAATGATGCAGCACATGTAATGTAAGCACCGTAAGGCCCAGCGAGTGAACAGCTTCGCAAACGACATGAAAAAATGACATCAAATCCTTTGCTTACTTCTTTTTACTCCCATTTATTGTTTCCTTTTATTAATCATTTTAACGAGTTTTTTTTTCACACAGGTTAAAATTATAAGGAGGTTCGAACTCAAAAACTTATTAGTGTCACTTTAAAATTTAAGGTGTATTACTTTATCGTTTTAAAAAAAATCACATTAAAATGTGCGTCTTTGTAACATCAATTCTAAGATCGATGCAAGCATAGGAATTGGGATAACATAGGATAGGATATTGCCTATAGGAAGTTAAAAGAAGAAAATGTGTAGAAGTATACGTATTGTAATTTTCAGTTTTTGGGTGGCTTTGCATAGAAATCAAAATGCAGGTGGTCGTTGGTAGTTGAAATTTTGTAAATTTGATGGAATTTACTTAATTGGGTGGGTTGGATTTATTAGATTATGGGCTACGTATGGCTGTAATTGCCATACCAACAGCCTACCACATATGCATGGGAGCCCAGAGCCTTGTAGTTGAATTACTACACGTATGTTTGATCACATGATGTGGTAATTAATACTATGAAATTGTATGCATCACATTTAATTAACCAAAAACCGTTTTTATAATAGAAATAATGAGTTTGATCTTCCATATATCCTGATGGTGTAATAATAAATTTTTGAACCGACAAAATAAACGAAAACGACGAAGGAAGACTGAAGTTGATTTTCTTAAATGGCCGAGAAACAGCAGATTTTGAGTTGTTGAGCTCACTGCCTTTGTTTTCTTCATTTAAAATCAATAAAATTTCGTTTTCTAATAAAAAAATGGTCGAGAAAATCAACTTCTCTCTACTCAAAAGTTAAAAGTTAAATTTTTATGATAAGTTTCACTCAACATAAACAAAAGAAAAAAAATGACATAATCGTTATACTCCCTCTAGTTTTGAGAAAATGACGTTTTAAAAAAAAAGAGGTTGATTTCGTTTTATTAAAGTTTTAAAAATCGGATCGAGAAATTGATTGAGGAGAGGAAAAGTTCAATGCACTATCGTTGCATTGTCGACTTGAATTTGCAATTTGCAATTTGCGCCAACCCACCCACCACGCTTCTTGGAGACGATGAAGGGCCTGTTTGGCGTTCCGGTTCTGGTCCGAAACGTGCTGTGGGCAAAAGTGCTGTGGGAAAAGCACTTTTGCGCAAAGCAGTGTGCTGTTTGGTAAACATTTCTTAAAAGTGCTGTGGGAAATGAGAAGTTGTTTTAGGTGTTTGGTAAACACTGCTTTTAGAACTATGGTTTGAGTGTAAAATGACTATAAAGGGCATCAGTCATTTTTAGTGTTATTTATTTACATTATTTAATTCAATCTTTATTTCTAAACAAATAATTTAACTATAATTTTCTAAAAACTGCAATTTTAACCTTTTAACTATAAAGGATACAATTTATTTCAAGCATTAAAATTAATATATTTTAATATATATAGACTATTTAAATCAATCAATTTCTTTACACAAATAATTAACATTTTATTAAATAAGGTTAAATATTGAGCACTATTTTAAAATTTTACATATATAAAATCACAATTATTTATTCATTATTAATCTATTACCTATTGAGTTACTTTTTTTATGTGAACACATCAATAATATTTTTTTAATTTTTTAAGAAATTAATGTAACATATGAATTTCTACTTTGACTCCATCATATTATTCAAATAAACATAAAAGTTGGTAAGTAACATTACAATATTTACCATATGGTTCAATTATTAAAATACTCTACTAAACATTTAAAATATTAGGATCTTATTTTTTATTTTAGTATTGTCACTAACTAATTGATATCCAATCTTACATTAAATGATATAATTGGTATTTCTATTTTAGATTTATCAAAATGTACAATATTTTTGAAATATGTAATGGCACATATAATAAATAAAAAACTTGATGAATAATCACATTTTTTTTAGTGAGTTTGTTACATTTTTTGTGATAAATCGTCAACTTATAAATATTTTAATTAACAAAAAAATTAATGGTAACCTAAAGAAAATGTAAAGAATTGTTTATTAAATAATACAAGTATCATATATATATATATATATATATATATATATATATGCGTAAAACTTTTTGACAATTTATCTTGAGGTAATATGAACATCAAAATAGGATTAAAATACTCATTCGGTCAACAAGTTTTACATATATAAATCACAATTACCTATTCATAATTAAACTATCAGCTATTGAGTTTCGAATTACAGTCATAGGTAACATTTCACTAATATTTCTTTCACTTTGCATACTTCCTTCACCCATATGCATCGCATCTTGTGAAACTCCAACCGTATCCGGGAAAATATCTTCAGGCACAAAATCAGGATTCTCATCCAATGTTCTAAAAGCAGGATCATTTACAGATTTCCTTCGTATAAAATTGTGCAAAGCCATAGAAGCGATTACAATTTTAACTTGCGTTGCAAATGGATACGAAGGCATGTCACGTAATATTTTCCACCTTCTCTTCCAGACTCCAAAAGTTCGTTCTATACAACATCGTAATGAAGAATGTGACTGATTAAAGATTTCCTTACGACCCCTTGGTGGTTGCCCTCGTTGAAAATCAGGTAAGTGATACCTTGTACTCTTGTAAGGTTTCAAATACCCATTAACGTCTGGATATCCAGCATCTACCACGTAATACTTACCTAATATCATAAATAAATTAACGTTATCTCAAATAACAAAACAGAACAAATGGGAATGAAGCAAGCAAACCAATTTAGGGAAGGAGAAAATTTTTATTAACCTGGAGGTGGTTTAGGGAATTTCCAGCCTGGATTGTTGACTATAGAATTGAAAATGCGAGTATCATGGGCTGTGCCTTCCCATCCTGCGCATGCATAAATGAATTGCATGTCAAAACTACATGCTGCCATGATATTTTGAGTCGGGATGCCTTTTCTGCCAATGTATCTAATCTGATCTTCTGGAGCGACAGAAGCACATACATGTGTTCCGTCTATAGCGCCAATACAATCCTAAAATAAATTGCAATCAATTCTTAGTTGTATTAAATATGCATAGCATATATATAAAAGTAAAATTTAAATGTAAATAATTTGTTACCATACCTTAAAATATGGCATATATCTTGTATCATTCAAAATTTGTGGCGGGACACTATTGAAATCTCCAGGATGAATGATGTGCTCTGATAACGACCACATAGCATCTAATACTTCATTAAAAACTCTACTAACTGTTTCAGTAGAGTGTTGAAATCGTTCACAAACGTGTCTAGTTGAAGCACCTAAGGCGATAGTATATAAAAACATACACACTTTCTCAATAACGGACATTCTTCGTGATGACTCCAATTTGCAAGATGATTGTAATGTGCTCACTAGTTCTAGTATTGTATCTTTATCCATCCTAAACATATTTATAGACCGTACTTCCCTACCAGACAATACCTCAGTCAACCATTTCATTCCTGTTTGGTATGAGGTCATACACGGTTCTTTATACAAGTAAGTGCAATAATATGTAGTGATAGCTGCAGTCGTACCAGACAGTAAATACCAAAAGTCTTCTTCGTCATTTTCTACGAACATATCATGTCCTGTATCCATCTCTGGAAAAAAAATTACAATGTATGTATCAATTATCCTTTACAATATACAACTTCTACTACACAAACTATAGAAGACTTATGGTTATTCTATTTCAATTTAAGGAACCAATTATTTTTTAAATGAGACGTAAAGAAATTCAAATATATATATAATCACAACTTAAACATTTTTAAATTTAGAGACTTTTTTAAAATTTAAGTGAAAATTGCATGTTTAATTAACACGCAAATGCTATAATTAATACATACGCCCAGACCCTACCACTTTCACCAAAATTGGTGACACATTCAACGATTAACACTTATCCAGTAATATGATCCCACATATACGCCACAAAATTCATCATCCTTCATTGAACGGTTGCACAAAAATTATTCATAAACAATAATTTATTCAAAAAGTATTTTTTATCATATAATTTATTCATAAATAATAATTATTAACTAAGATCATCAAACCACCACTTAGATCTTAATTAGCCTACTAATGTTAAACATGAAATACAAAAAGAACAGATAAAGAAAATAGATGTAGGCAGACTCACAGGAAAGCAAGTTGTGGAAGAAGGATCAGCCAAACTCTTGGGTAGTGAGAGATGAAGAAAAATGCACCTTTTAGTTCTTGGTTTAGGATTACGTTTTAAAAAAAATATATAAGGAGAAGTCTGCCAACTCATTAATATTTTGGTGGGAGTGGGTAGGCAATTAATACTACTCAACAATTAAATTGAACAAATTAATCCTTTGATTTTGTTCTCAGAATTATATTCTATGGGCCCTATTGAAGGCCCAATTTCACAGGCCCTCTTCCATGGCCCTTCTTCCGTATACAAAGCAAAGGAAGATGATGTTGCAGGAAACCAATAATTCCATAACCATCCCCCATTTTTTTTCCCAATTTCAACCATCTGAATGTCAAATTTATTTTTTTACATTTTTTCTAAAATTAAACCCGTTAATCAAAATTCACTAAATAATTATTTATTTTCAAAATAATATATTTTCTTTCTTAGACATTATTATTTTTTTATTAGTTTTGGTTTTGGTACTTTTGGAATTGAATATACAAAAGCTCCATACGTGGACAGTGTCTTAGATTTCCTACCTAAGGAATTTCATTTGTCGGTATTAAATTTAATGACAGAATCTTTTAGTTACTCAACACATTACTCATGATAACATAAGAAATTAAACTTGTTCAACATAGATCAAGAGCAAAGAAGATATCAAGTATTACAAGCAGAATCCAAAAAAAAAGTTCAAATATCACGCATCTCATACATAATAACTAATACGATGACCTGAAATTCACTACATATTCTTATTCGGCCCTTTATGGATGAAATGATAAGTCAGCCAGTTCAACTTGTGTGCTGGTGATTCGAGCTCAAGATAGACCTCTCTCTTTGCTTTGTCTTCCACAAATTCAGTCGAAAACATAAACAGGTCACTGTTGATATCGATCCCTGGTATGGTTTTTATGTCAGCCACAGTAGCTCTTATGGAAGGGATTTCAGATTCACTAACTTTGGAGGTCACCGTTGAACTCCTGGAGGCCACCGCACCAACCAATGTCTCGATGTGTCTAGCTAGCATTGCTGCCCCCCCTGATTGCCTCTTCCCTTTCTGGGAATGAATGCTTGACTTCTTCGTAGAACCCCCTACTTCAACATTTTTCCTCTTATTAGCTGCTGAGCTCGGTTGAGTACTTCCACCCTCAAACATCTCATCCAAACTGTCTTCAAGTCCAATAAACTCCGTTGAATCCCCACGACCTTCAACACCAGCTTGCTCCTCTTGAGGTGTAGCGTTCACATTACATCCGGGCGACATAGCAAACTCGCCGGTGGCTACAATGGTGGAAAACATCAGCTCTAGCTTATCTTGAAGTTGAGGTTCAATTCCAGTTGTTCGAAAAATTCCAAAATTCGGGTTCACCTACACAATTAAAGATATCCAAAATATTCCATTATGCAACAATTATGTAAAACAAATTCGAAAAGTTGAGCAAACAAAATGAAATAACCATAAACTAACCTTGATCTTTTCTTCCCACCAAGCATCATCTGCACTCACAGTATTTTTGTGTGTATCCCATCCTAACCCCGTCTCGTTATGCATCAAATCTTTCCATAACTTGTAATCCTTTTTTAACGCATCCCATTTGTTCTTAAGTTGTTTTTGGCCATAAGTTAATCCGGTTTCTTTACGGAACTCATTAACAACAAACTCCCACCCTTCTTTGTTGAAATGAGTATGTGGCCTAAGCATTTTCTGAATAGCACGAATGCAAACATCACAAAATGTATGCACTGTACTTTTGTGCCAAATAGCCTTGGGTACTCTACTTCCAGTCCCTATGGTTGTCATCTACAACAAACACAATGTATTTATGGCATGATTTTTGATCAATTTAACTACTTCTACAAAACAGTCTAACAATAATATTTCTCATCTTCACACATATGCAGATTAACAAGACAACAGAAGTCCAGAACATTCTAGAAACAAAATCATCTAACTGTATCTGTCAAAATTACAGCCAAGTTGTTTACCACATCAACCAAACAAATTTACATAATGAAATTAGGAGCTGTCATATCTGAAATGCAGGTCACAGGAGGCGCAACTAGCTAATTTCTAAGGCAGAATTTCAATCTTCCCTATTGAACAACAGTAGATAGCCAAATGACAAATGCAGAACACTATAGTTTTTGACTTTGATTTGTCAGAAGAACTGAGAACCTGAAAACAGAATCAGCAAATAATCACCTAAATCTATGCTTCAAAAAATACCAGAATAGAGAGAAAAAGAGCAGAAGCTCTGACAAATAACCAGTGTGCTTTTAAGTATGTTTCTCTATTATATCTGTGTTATTGATAGGAGTATCTGAAAGGAGGATCCATAAACACGCATGCATTCAATTTGAAATGTAAAGAGTCTATAGAACTCCAATCTAAACAAGGACTCAAACAATCAGTAAAGTAACATCGCAACTACAGTTCTTACGGTGAAAACAAAAACATCATTACAGTTTGCCAAAAGACGAGCAAATGCACTAGCTATGACCAGTTTTGATTGTGCAGCAAAACTATTGCAGGAACACAAAAAGAAGGTAAAAGCCACAACATAACCATGCAGATTGAGTAAGAAGTGCAAATCCATCCTAGTGCAAAATTTTCCTGGGTAAGAATGAAATAAAGATCTCCAAATCAGTATGAACTATGAAGATATCCGCCATTTAATAAAAATCAAACTCCAAAACTGCTAAGTGAACAGCAAAGAGTATTCATAAAAATTGTATCCGGAAGATATGTAATAGGAAAGCCGGTACACGTTATCTACTACATGTGTCTACAAGATGACAACAAAACTCATAAAAGGAAAGCCAAATGCACAGACAGATGACGTGCATGCAATCTATGAAGAAACTTGACGCGACAAGTGTAGGTTTGTAAAAGAAAAAAGTGTAAGGCGTATTTATTTGCATTAGAAGTTCTTCAAGATCTAATCAAATCGATCTGAATCACCCAAAAACTTCCTGCTTACATACTACATACATTATACCAGTAAACAGGATAGTTCAACACTCAAAAGAATAACTCAATATATCTCAGTTCTTAATCATTTAAGACACGACCACTCCTCTAGCTTAGAGCTAAAAATACTTAAATCCATAATGTAAGCATGATATTTGGTTACGAGGTTTTATGGACAATAACTTACTTCTATCCGGGAACGATAACTACTTCTAAATCTGTCTACAGCATAAATTACCATATGAAACAGAACAAAAGAAACAAAACAATCTCCTTGAATATTACGCATACAATTTCCATGGTGCATTAAACGCAATTTTCCAAGTTCATGACTAGGTTGAGCTTAGGAAGTAAATGAACAACCACATCAATCTTCTTTATAATTAATACAAAGATCCCAACTATCCTTTAGTCAAACACTAGAAATGAGTCTAAAATTGAGAAAGCAAGTGACAACAATCCATCCATAGCTGAAATCCAGAATCAAGAGATACAAACTCATCCATGAGCTGAAAACACAAAACCACGGAATCAAAACACAGCAAAGCCCCACAAAAAAAGAGCGAAACTTTTCACGCGCACGCACTCAAAAGACACAAATTAAAAGCACAAACAAGAGGAAACCCACTATCAAAATGCAACACCAACCCACTTCAACAAACATAAAAACCCAAATGGAGTTCGCAATTATTAGCTCTACAAAACGACAAACATTGATCAAATAGTTCACACATACAAGTTTTAAAACAACAAAATAAATAATAATTGACTTAAAGGGGAAATCTAAGCTTACGCAGAACAAAACTTGGAATTGAGTTTTTATTCCCCCCACCCCCAAATAATAAAGTACAAATGAAAATAAAAAATGCATTGATGCAGAGGTATAGTGCAAAGAACAAGAGATGAAAATCACCTTCGCTTGAGGAGAGGAGGATGACGTCGCTGGTGGTGGAGGACGGCAGTGCGCTTGAGGACGATGAAAGAGGAGGATGACGCCGCTGGTGGTGGAGGACGGCGGTGCGCGTGCGCTTGAGGACGAAGAGAGAGGAGGAGGACGGCGGTGCGCTTGAGGACGCCGCTGGTGGTGTGAGGGTGAGGGTTCTGACGAAAGTTAGGACGCGGCTGGTGGTGTGGGTGTGAGGATTGAAAGCAGATGAGATATGATGTTGCGACCTAGGGTTTCTTTCCCTCAATCGGTCCAGAGAAGAGGAGAGCGATGTGTGAGAGTGAGGGATTTGGAGAGTTAAAGGATATTTTTATACCTGGCATTTTTGTAAATATGAAGAAAAGGGCCTGAGTTTTTTGTCCACTTGAGTTATAGGACAACTTCCCGTGTTACTATTCAACCCAAGGTTTGGCCACTGCTCCAATTTTGAGCAGTGGCAAAAAGCAAGGAAAAATAAGGGACACCAGCTTCCCGTCAACACCAGCTTTCCAAGAAGCTTGGTTTTGAAGGTGTTTACCAAACACCTTCTTTAGCTTCTTGGTTGAACAAAGCTGGTTTGGCCACCCAAACCTCAATGCCAAACAGGCACGAAGCACTCCCCCGTTAAAATCTGGACAGAGAGGATGAATGAATATATTGGTGTTTGGACCATGAACTTTGACGGGCCCGAGCCCATGCCACTTGAAATGATTCTCACTTTAAGATTTGGGCCATGGAAGATAAGCGAGACTTCGTTTCAGTGAACTTTATTTACAGCATTCAGCCAATATATAATATGGAATTGGTTTCAAAATTATAATTATTATAGAAAACTTAAATTTCTCATTTAAATTAATTAATTATTCAACTATTTACACAATCCGTTCTCTCTCTTATTATCTTCCATATGCTTTAAAGGTTCTTCATTTTCCATTATTACCCACATTCTAATATTTATTTAATTTTTATTTTTCTATCATTTTTTCATTTCTTTTATTTATGTATATATTTTTTTTAAATTTCATTTATTTTTATATCTTTGTCGTATAATTTATACATATATTAAAAAACTCAATTTGGACTAATCCAAAATTTCCAGACTATGTAATATACTCCTTCGGTTTTGAAAAAAATGACGTTTTAAAGAGGAAAAGGTTGATCTCGTTTTATTAAGGTTTTAAAAACCTGATCGAGAAATTAATTCGAGAGACGAAAAGTTCAAAATTTAGAGGTAAAACATGCACTATCGTATAAAATAATTCAATTAATTCCGATCAATTAAAAATTAAAGAATTTTTCCACCTTCACTTTTCCAGCATTTTTCTAATAAAATTATTTTGATGGAATAATCCAAAATAATCCACAATTTGTCGTATAAAATTATTAATTAAATTAAATCCGATTTCACTCCATCCGATCTCAATTAAATCTTTTACCTTGCCGGTTCAATCTTTTTAAACTTTAGAATCCAATGACGCGGTCACACTCATGCATGATTTGCGCCTAATATAAGATAATTGCTTCTTTTGTTTTACTTTTCTTTTTATATCCTTAAATATCCTTAATTTCCTTTTAATATCCTTAAATATTAGGCGATGATTTGCGCCTAATATAAGATAATTACTTCTTTTTATATCCTTAATTTCCTTTTCTTGGTGGTAGGTGGCATACCGGTGGTGTAAGGCTGTAAGCACTTTTGTTTTTCGATGATTGATTCTATCAATCATTGATCATTAATTTTAAGTTTATCCTCTATTAAAAATATCCACCAAATATTTGGATGATAACGCAATGGAACTTAACAATTCGAAGAAAACAATTAGTAGGTGAAATCCAATCAAGTCCCATCGATAACGCAATGAACCCATTTTTGTAAAAAGAATCCAATCGAATCCCAAAATAATTGATTTAGTCTCCGAGTTAGTAACAAAATTCAATCAAAATGAAATTTTATATTTCTTTCAAATTAATTTTTCAATTAATTCCCTAGCTAATTAATTTAGTCCTCCTATTCATAATAGATTTCCGATCAAACTCATAAATGATTAATTTAGTCATCGTGTTCGTCAAAAAATTCAATTGAACTCATACATTTATGTAATTTCATATTTTTTTCATGTGTTTGAAATTTTGGTTCAACTTTTAGTATACATAATTACTTATTCTAATATTTTTTTATAAAATTGATAATGAATAGCTTTTATTTCAATAAACTGATGTACTACTCTTAACTCAATAATCACAAACAACTCTACAATGATGAATTTAGTCCCCATATTTGAAAAAATAATAATTTAAAATCCGAACACCCTCATGCTCTATATATCCAAGGCATTCCTCATGAATTTCTAACTTAGTTATTTCAAAGTGGTAAAAGAACGAGCCAAAATAGTAAAAAATTAGCTAAGATGGTAAAATACGAGCCAAAATAATTAAAAAATAAGCGTAAATGGTAAAAAATTAGCCAAAATGGTAAAAAATGAACTAAAACGAGCCAAAATGGTAAAAAATTAGCAAAAAATAGCCAAAATAGTAAAAAAATAGTCCAAATGATAAAAAAAGAGGTAAAATAATGAAAAAACGAAGATAGTAAAAAATGAACATAAATGATAAAAAAATGAAACAAAACGGTAAAAAATAAATCAAATGATAAAATATAAGCCAAAATAGTTGAAAACTAGTTTAATTGATAAAAACGAACCACATGACTCATGACATGATTAAACCGAGCGAACAACGTGATTCATGTGATGTCTTTGCCATGTAAAGAGATGCTCTTCTTCTTCCATAGTTCTCGCATGAAAAATAGAATTTATAATATTTCTTTTATTAAAAAATTATTCCTCACATGAATCAATACAACTACTACGTATTAAATTAATAAAAGAAATATGATCCCGACATGAAATATACTTATTAAACTACACTACAATTGCGTACGTATTAAAATAAAAAGACTCGTTGTCATGAGGTAGGGATTTTGCGAAATATTCAAAAAAATATTTTAATACTCACCGGTAGACCTGTCAATCCGGGTCTGCGGGTCGGATCCGACCCGAGACCCGACAGACCCGTAGACCCGGGAGAATACTAGCCCGGAAAAAATACGGGACCAAAAATTGGTCCCGGTCCCCGCCCCGGAAAATGGCTCGGGTCCGGGACTGGACCTGACCTGGCCCGGAGAATTTTATTTTTTTATTTTTATTTTTTTTTAAATTCAATTTGATCCTTTTTAATTATGAGTTTTCAATTAAGTCCTCCTTCTTTCGTAATCATCAATTTTCAATTAAGTCCTTTCGTTAAAATTGAAACTAATGCTTATTTTGTTAATTAATTACTATAAATTATAACAATCAATGCTTAAAAAAAATAAAAAATCAATTAAACATTATTAAAAATTAAAATCAATCAAATTTAATTTAAAAAATGAGTCAAAATATCATGCTAAGTTCATGCATTATGCATAAATGACATTAGCCACACTTTCATCATATCTAAAAATGTAACTAATAACAATTAGTTCAACTTAAACTAATACATTGTCATTGTGAAAGATTAGTTGTTGTAGTTGCAGATGGATCGTTTCCTTCTCCAAAGTTGGGTGCAACCTCATCTTCACGTGCATCATCGATGTCTTCCTCTGTTGCATCCCAATTAGGATCCTCACTGTAATTTTCCATCTACATTTGGAATAAATTTAGTATATTAGAAATTTAGAAATAATTCCAGCAATTAGTAATCCACATTCCAGCAATGCTAATTCAAGAAATTCACATTCCAGCAATACTAAATGCTAAATTCACATTCCCTAATTCAAAAAATTCACATTCCAGCAATGCTAAATTCAAGAAATTTACATTCCACCAATGCTAAATGCTAAATTCACATTCCCTAATTCAAGAAATTCACATTTCATCAATGCTAAATTCAAGAAATTCACATTCTAATTTCCAGCAATTCAAGATTAATTAATTAATTAGTGTGGGTCATGGTCGGGTCTCGAGTCAGACCCGACCATCCCGAAAATTTTCGGGACTGTTTTTTAGACCCGACCATGCCCGATTTCCCAAGTCGCGGGTCCCCGGGTCTAATTGACAGGTCTACTCACCGGGCACGTCAAATTTAAGGACTGGGGCAAGTGGTCCAACAGCAAATAATGTTACATCCATTCAACCAATAACATCCCTGGACGTGTATTGTACAAGACTATTTTTTTAGGTCATATAGAAAAACGTTATTAATATAAATAATGGCACATATAAAATATTTAGAAACTAATGTTAGAAAATTATAAAAGTTAGTAAAATATATTTAGAAAGATTTTGTTATTTATCATTAATATTGTTTAGGTATGCGAACTAAAATCCCATATCGAAAAAAAAGAGAAATAAAAACTTAATATAAGATGACTTGATCTTCTTAATGGAATGAGGCATTTTGTGAAAATCGTGCAGGTTCAGACCCAAAGCGGACAGTATCATTTCATTAAGAGAGACTCGACTGGTTTTTACTTCTCCAACAAATATTAGAAAATTATAAAAGTTGTCCTAAATTAAATTGAATTTTACATGTTTATTATTTAAAAAAAATTCTAGTTGAATGCAAGTGGTCCAAAAGCAATTATAATTCATCCGTGAATAAAAGAAAAGAAAAGAAAAAAGTGGAAATGGCCACATGCAAGCAAAACGGCTATAAATAGGGTCGAACCGAATAGCTTTAGCATCCACTCATCACTTAAGAGCTACACTTGCTAAGAGCATAACAAATCAATCAATCAATCTATATTATTATGGAGAGCAACAAGAAGATGCAGCTTGTTGGGTTTGTGCTCCTGGCGGCCTTTGCGCTACCAGGACTTGCATCATCTTTCGAGAAAGATGTGATCTCTGCCCATGCCATCCAGGCTGTTCTGGAGAAGAGGGGATTAAGCAAGCTGGAGGATGATCCTGTCTTGAGCGCTCTTGCTCACACCAAAACCATCATCTCTAACCCTGTCATCGAAGAGGCTTTGCTTAAGGGTGCCAACCTGAAAGCAGGAAATGGAATCCCCTGCGCCGAGAGCTGCGTTTTCATTCCATGCACAATCACAGCCTTACTTGGGTGCTCATGCAGCGACAAAGTTTGCTACAACTCTCTCAAAACCAAGTACTGAATGCTCGTGTCATGCTCTCTCTTTCTACTGTATTGAATTGATGAGAGCACCTGAGTTGTTGTCGTCGTCGTCGTCGTACGTTGTTGTTGTTTTTGTTAATAATCAGGGAAGCTACAAATGCTTGTAGCATGCCATATGAGATCAATGCCAAGCATGCTTTCCCACCACTTGTTTCTATCTTTTTAATTATCCTCTCATTTTCAAATGTTTGCATCCATTTACGTACTGACTATATATATTTATTAACGTAAAATATGAAAAAAAAATAGTTATAATATATAGGCGTAAATGGAAAATAATCATGGCTTTAATTCATAAATAAGTTCTTGGAATTATCACCCCGAAAAGGTCCAATAAAAGGAAAAAAATTGGGTACATAATGATCTAGAATGATGACACGTGTCCCAAATAGTATTAGAATACCACTATTCTTAACACTTTTGGACACGTGTCATCATCTTACATCATGATGTACTCAAGTTTTACTCTAAAGTTCATGTGGATTTTGTAATACCTCTTCGGCCCAATAATAGATAGACACGTACTAATTTATACTACATCATAAAGAGGTAAGATTTGTAATAATTAAAAACTATTTTATTTTCTTTCACTTAATCATCTTCCTCGTCTCTCTCTCTTCACTGCATCTTCATCACTACCAATATTTACTAAAACCAAAAACAACAAAAACAACAACAGTAAAAGTGCATGGACAAAATTATCTTAGTCGGAATTTCCATCCATGGCAATCCAACACCTCTCAAATGTTACTCATATATTGTTTTTAAGATGTAATATATATAGCAAACATTTGTTTCTCGATTATATTTATCAGTCGTCATAAACCATCAAATTAGTATGAGAAATTGATTAAAAGACTTGGTCGCTGTTAACACAAATCTCAATTCTCAAAGTTAGTTGAATGACTTTCATTTTCCTTTTTATTTTTTAGCAAGTAGTTTCAATCACACGTGGAATGTGACGGATTTTGCAATGCAAGAATTCCCACTTTCATCGACTCCGACTCGAACGTGGAAGATGTGTTAAACTATTGGCGATTAGGATTAAAGAAAGATTAATATGAAGTCAAGTTGAAACTATAAAAATCAAGATTTTGTTAGCAAATTAGATTATAAACTCAAGTTTTTCTCACCTAAATAAAATTAATAAATTCCAACATTGTCATAAAAAAGACATGTTAATTCTTAAATATTAGTTCTATCATTTTTTAGGTCTGAAATATATATATATATATATATATATATATATATATATATATATATATATATATTAATTTTTAGGTTATGATTAATTTTGTTCATATTGAATTGATATATTAAAGGATAAAATATTTCAAATAATTTTATCATTTTTCCAACTATCGACTCCTTCAATCAAATTCATCTACAATTAATTATAAATAGTCATGAATATATTAGTTTATTTATTTATGTTGCTTATAACGTATGACTGTAATTGCCATACCAACAGCCTACCACATGCATGGGAGCCCAGAGCCTTGTAGTTGAATTATTACACGTATGTTTGATCACATGATGTGGTAATTAATACTATGAAATTGTAAGCATCACATTTAATTAACCAAAAATGTTCAAATAGTTAGTACATATCATTTTTTGAATAGAGATTATGAGTTTAATTTTTCATATATCCTGATAGTGTAATAATAAATTTTATAATCGAAAAAATAAACTTAAACGACGAAGAAAAGGATTTTTTTTCCGGAAGACTGAAGTTGATTTTCTTAAATGGCCGAGAAACAGCAGATTTGGAGTTGTTGAGCTCATTGCCTTTGTTTTCTTCATTTAAAATTAATAAAATTTCGTTTTCTCATAAAAAAATTGGTCTAGAAAATCAACTTCTCTACTCAAAAGTTAAATTTTTATGATAAGTTTCATTTCTAGTTTTGAAAAAATGACGTTTTAGAAGGGAAAAAATTGATCTCATTTTATTAAAGTTTTAAAAATCGGATCGAGAAATTGATTCAGGAGAAGAAAAGTTCAAAATTTAGAGGTAAAACATGCACTATCGTTGGATTGTCGACTTGAATTTGCAATTTGCGCCAACCCTGAACCCACCCACCACGCTTCTTGGAGACCATGAAGCACTCCCCCGTTAAAATCTATTGGTGTTTGGACCATGAACTTTGACGGGCCCGAGCCCATGCCACTTGTAATGATTCTCACTTTTAAGATTTGGGCCATGGAAGATAAGCGAGACTTCGTTTCAGTGAACTTTATTTACAGCATTCAGCCTATATATAATATGGAATTGGTTTCAAAATTATAATTATTATAGAAAATTGGATCATTTTTTCATTTCTTTTATTTATGTATATATTTATTTAAATTTCATTTTTTTTTATATCTTTGTCGTATAATTTATACATAAATTAAAAAACTCAATTTGGAATAATCCAAAATTTCCAGAGTATGTAAGATACTCCTTCGGTCCTAAAGAATTTTTCCACCTTCACTTTTCCAGCATTTGTCGTATAAAATTATTTTGATGGAATAATCCAAAATAATCCACAATTTGTGGTATAAAATTATTAATTAAATTAAATCCGATTCAATCTTTTTAAACTTTAGAATCCAATGACGCGGTCACACTCATGCCTGATTTGCGCCTAATACTATCTTTTCAAACAAGTATAAGATAATTGCTTCTTTTGTTTTACTTTTCATTTTATATCCTTAATCTCCTTTTCTCGGGGTAGGTGGCATACCGACGGTGTAAGCACTTTTGTTTTTTATCAATCATTGATCATTAATTTTAAGTTTATCCTCCATTAAAAATATCCACCAAATATTTGGATGATAACGCAATGGAACTTAACAATTAGAAGAAAATAATTAGTAGGTGAAATCCAATCAAGTCCCGTTGATAACTCAATGAACCCATTTTTGCAAAAAAAATCCAATCGAATCCCAAAATGATTAATTTAGTCTCTGAATTAGTAAAAAAATTCAATCAAAATGAAGTTTTATATTTCTTTCAAATTAGTTTTTCAATTAATTCCCTAACTAATTAATTTAGTCCTCCTATTCATAATAAATTTCCTATCAAAGTCATGAATGATTAATTTAGTCCTCGTGTTCGTCAAAAAATTCAATCGAACTCATACATTTATACAATTTCATATTTTTTTCATGTGTTTGAAATTTTGGTCCAACTTTTAGCATACATAATTACTCATTCTAATATTTTTTTATGAAATTCACAATGAATAATTTTTATTTCAATCAAACTGATGTACTGCTAATAACTTCAACTCTTAACTCAATAATCACAAACAACTCTAAAATGATAAATTTAGTCCCTATATTCAAAAAAAAATTAAATTAAAATCTGAACCCCCTCGTGCTCTATATATCCAAGACATTCCTCACTAACTTAGTTATTCCAAAATGGTAAAAAAATTAGCCAAAATAGTAAAAAATTAGCCAAAATGGTAAAAAATGAGTGAAAATAATGAAAAACGAGCGAAGACGGTAAAAAGTGAGCCAAAACGTTAAAAAATGAGCCAAAACGGTAAAAAAATAGCAAAAATGGTAAAAAAAAACTAGCCAAAATAGTAAAAAATTAGCCAAGATGGTAAAAAACGAGCCAAAATAATGAAAAATGAGCGAAGACGGTAAAAAATGATCTAAAATGGTAAAAAAAGAGCAAAATTGGTAAAAAATTAGCAAAAACAGTAAAAAATTAGCGAAGAAAGTAAAAAACGAGCCAAAATAATGAAAAATGAGCAAAGACGGTAAAAAATGAGCTAAAACAAGAAAAAACAGTAAAAAAATAAGTATAAATGATAAAAAATGAATCAAAACGGTAAAAAATAAGTCAAAATAGTTGAAAACAAATGTAACTGATAAGAACGAACCAAGTTACTCATGACATGAATAAACCAAGCGAACAACGTGATTCATGTGATGCCTCAGCATGCTCTTCTTATTAAAAAAATATTCCTCACATGAATCAATACGACTACTACTTATTAAATTGATAAAAGAAATATGATCCCGACATGAAATATACTCCCTCCGGACACAATTACTTGTCACTTGCTACTATTCATGTATGCGTTTCGAAGAGGCCGAATGGCTCACTATTTAACCCAAAAAGTTCCGTACTTTTTCTCGGACGTACGTTAAGGATTAACGTACGTTAGAAAAAAAGTACGGATTTTTTTGGGGTCAAATAGTGAGTCATTCGGCCTCCTCAAAATGCATGCTGGAATAGTAAAGTGACAAGTAATTGTGTCCGGAGGGAGTACTTATTAAACTACACGACAATTTCGTACGTATTAAAATAAAAAGACTCATTGTCATGACTCATGAGGTAGGGATTTCGCGAAATATTCAAAAAAATATTTTAATACTCACCGGGCACGTCAAATTTAAGGACTGGGGCAAGTGGTCCAACAGCAAATAATGTTACATCCATTCAACCAATAACATTCCTGCACGTGTATTGTACAAGACTATTTTTTAGGTCATATAGAAAAAATTAATTTTATATTTCTTTACGTTATTAATATAAAAACTAAGGTTAGAAAATTATAAAAGTTAGTAAAATATATTTAGAAAGATTTTGTTATTTATCATTAATATTGTTGAGGTATGCGAACCAAAATTTCATATTGGAAAACAAAATAAAAATAAAGACTTAATATAAGATGACTTGATCTTTTTAATGAAATGAGACATTTTTTTAAAATCGTGCGGGCTTTCAAAATCCCTGCCTCTCACGGTTCTTTCAAAATCCAAACTTCAAAATAAAAGATAAAGATAGGAAATAAAATTGTTCGAATTCGAAAAATAAAATAAAACTAGGATAAAAGATTAGTAAAATATATTTAGAAAGATTTTGTTATTTATCATTAATATTGTTGAGGTATGCGAACCAAAATCTCATATTGGAAAACAAAATAAAAATAAAGACTTAATATAAGATGACTTGATTTTTTTAATGAAATGAGACATTTTTTAAAAATCGTGCGGGCTTTCAAAATCCTTGCCTCTCACGGTTCTTTCAAAATCCAAACTTCAAAATAAAAGATAAAGATAGGAAATAAAATTGTTCGAATTCGAAAAATAAAATAAAACTAGGGATAAAAGATTGTTTGTTCAAATATAAGATCGGATCAATATCCGAGAGTCCTTCTTGCAAACGTTCCTGCCTTCAAGTCCGGCTCCGGCTGTCGTCCTCCTTGACTCCATAGCCAGCACATCTCTAGCCTGGCAATCTTGGCCAATCTTGCGGCCAAGACTTTTTAGCAAATTCTCCATCCCCGCGAATATCTGCACAAATGGGAAGATTGACATAGTTTAAACAGTTTCACCACTTAATTTGCGAGAATTAGATGGTAAAAACATGTGAAAATAATGACCAATCAATGATCCTGTCTTGAGCGCTCTTGCTCACACCAAAACCATCTGTAGACATCAAAATTTCGGCTCGTCTTAAAATATTCGGCCCAGTTATAAAAAAGGCCACGAAGCCCATTCACCGAAATTCATGAAGCTTATTTGGTCGAAACCCACCAGCAAGCTCATATTTGAAGGGAATAAAACTCATCTAATATGTTATTAATTTGATTAAATGTCAAATTAATTGATATTCAATTATTAATTAATATATAAATTAATTAATAACGATGGTTACAAATTGGACCAATGAGATGAAGACACATGTCATCTTTCCAATTCCAAAATCACCCTTATGAGCCTATAAATAGAGGCCTCCTTAGAAGGTGAAAGGAGAAGATTTCTTGGAGGGAAGAAGTGCTGCGAAGATCAAGAACTGAAGCAGATCGTCTTCAAGAAAGAAGGAGAAGCCACAAGCTGATTTAAGGCCGGTTCTCTCTCAACTACATCAAATCAAATAAAAAAGAAGCCACAAGCTGATTCAAGACCGGTTTCTTTTCAAATCAAATCAAGAAGAAGCCACAAGCTGATTCAAAGCCGATTTCTTCTCAAATCAAAGCAAGCAGAAGCTACAAGCTGATTCAAGGCCGGTTTCTTCTCAAATCAACCGCGGATTACAAGCTGGTTCAAGGCCAATCCGTCAACCATTCAACTCAAATTCAAATCCAAATCCGAAGTGAAGACTGATTCATTAATCAGAGGAATCAAGAGAAGAAGAACCACTCTTATTCTACATTCAACATTTGTAATTTGACACGTGTAATTTTCTCATATTTTAGGAAAAATTGTGTGTACACCATCATCTCTAACCCTGTCATCGAAGAGGCTTTGCTTAAGGGTGCCAACCTGTAAGCAGGAAATGGAATCCCCTGCGCCGAGAGCTGCGTTTACATTCCATGCACAATCACAGCCTTACTTGGGTGCTCATGCAGCAACAAAGTTTGCTACAACTCTCTCAAAACCAAGTACTGAATGCTCGTGTCATGCTCTCTCTTTCGACTGTATTGAATTGATGAGAGCACCTGAGTCGTCGTCGTCGTACGTTGTTGTTGTTTTTGTTAATAATCACGGAAGCTACAAATGCTTGTAGCATGCCATATGAGATCAATGCCAAGCATGCTTTCCCACCACTTGTTTCTATCTTTTTAATTATCCTCTCATTTTCAAATGTTTGCTTGCTTCCATTTACGTACTGACTATATATATTTATTAGCGTAAATATGAAAAAAATAAATAGTTATAATATAACAAGAATTATCACTCCCGAAAAAGTCCAGTACTTCTGCTTCTCTCTCATAAAAATAGAAAAGAGGAAAACTTGCCCACTAAATTAAAATTTGTCAAGCTCTCAGTGGTCCACGTGGATTTTGTAATACCTCCTCCGCCCAATAATAGATAGACACATACTAATTTCTTTTACTTAATCATCTTCCTCGTCTCTCTCTTCACTGCATCTTCATCACTACCAATATTTACTAAAACCAAAAACAACAAAAACAACAACAGTAAAAGTGCATGGACAAAATTATCTTAGTCGGAATTTCCACTCATCTGGGTCGTCATCCGATTAAACCACCCGATCTTACTTAAGAAGAAACCATCGGATCTTACTTCTTACGATCATTTCAGGAATTAAAAAAATGATGTAGAGATACAAAGGTAAGAAAGAGATTTTTTTATTCAATTACGAATTACCTATTTATATTTATTGTTTGTTTAACCACTCTTTATTCTTCATTCATTCCCTATTATTTTACCTTTTACTAAAAGTAAAAACGAATAAATTATTTGATTACTTTTTAAATTTACTACTTATTTTTGTAGCAAATAAATTTTGTACCTGATTAAAATCAATAAACTAAAAGCAAGAGATATTAGGAGTATTTTAGTAAAAAAACAATGGAGTAATTATGGTGATAAAATCTTAAATATTGGAGTAATTATCCAAAAACCCATTGCCGAATCCCCTCCTCAACCAACCGAAACAAACACCATAGCCACCGACACAAATCCAGCCACCAACCACATATTGAATATTTAGAAACCGAAAATTATAAAAGTTAGTAAAATATATTTAGAATTTTTTTGTTATTTATCATTAATATTAGAAAATTATAAAAATTAGTAAAATATTATCACCTTTTAAGCAGTTAGGTGAAAAAATATAGATTTTTTGTAAAATAAAATAAGCCCCTTTTGTCCCACAATGTTATATATCACACTATTTCGAACAATAATATTGGTTTTTTATAACAATTTCGTACAATAATTGAGGTGGTGATTTAACATGCGACAAAAATCAATAAAAAATATAGTGATTAGTTGATCAACTCAAGTGACTATAGTGGCGGCATCTTAGCCACGCGGGTTGGCTGCAAGTATGAAACTCTTCCTTTCAGTTACCTGGGTTTGGTGGTGGGCATGAATCCGAGGAGGAAATCTGGGTGGCAAATGATGGTTCACAAGCTTAGGTGGAAGCTGGCTACGTGGAAAGGTAGTCTTCTCTCGGTGGGGGGGGGGGCGTGTGACGTTGATTAAGTCCGCTTTAGTGAGTCTCCCTGTCTATAACATGTCTATCTTCAGGATGCCTAAAGCGGTTGTGAAGCAATGCGAAGGTGTGTTTCGTCGTTTCCTGTGGAGCGGGAGAGAAGATAGGAAGGGGTTGGCTAAGGTTCAGTGGGAGGAGCTGACCCGTTCAACTTCGAATGGGGGATTGGGAATTGGGAGAATCCAGGACCGGAACGTGACCTTGCTCTTCAAGTGGATATGGGCGTTGCTGAAGGGTAGCAAAATGCTCTGGGCGGAGATAGTACGCAGTCAGTACAGCATCAACTCGCTCGGAGATCTGTGGCGAGTTAGAGAGGATCACCTCTCCCCTATCTGGAGAGATATTTTACGTGAGTGTGGGAGAGGTAGTGATTTCTTTGAGGTTTGGAGTGACCACACGACATTGAAAATTGGCAAGGGTAATACCTTGGGGTTTTGGTGGGACACTTGGGCAGCCAAGAAACCTCTGGCTCTGCTTCATCCCCGGCTATATCTTCTGTCGAATAATCAGCAGGGTACTGTCAAGGATTTCGGTACTTGGCAGGATTTGACTTGGGAATGGCAAAGTGAGTGGCGCCATGGTTTATTCGAGTGGGAAAATGATGAATGGACAAGCTTAAGGGAGAGGCTGCCTGTTCCGCGTCGAGGGGGGACAGAGGATGCGTTGCGTTGGGAATTAGATCAATCAGGGAACTATACGGTTCAGTCGGGATATAATAAATGGGAGTCGCTTAGATATGATGTCAGACCTTTGCTCAAGTCCTGCTAGACTGGTTTGGTGCCATATCGGGTGGAGTTTTTTCTGTGGCTAACCATGAGGGAGAGGATTGTAACACGGACATTCCTAGCGAGGCGCAGCATGATCCATGCTTCTCTAAACCTGTGCCCTATGTGTGACTCCAGCCCTGAAGATGTTACCCATCTATTCCTCCACTGTAAGGTAGCTAGAAGGGTGTGGGATTATTTTATGTGTTGGTTAGGGGTTGTGTGGTGCCAGCCGGGTAGTATTGCGGACCTATGGAGTACATGGAGGTCGTATTTACCAAGTTTAAACTCCCAAGCTGGGCGGGAGTGGATAACACTGATATATGCTTGATAATCCAAAGAAGGATATGAGGGTTTTTCCGTCAAATGGCATCCTGGAGTGGGGTGGTCGGAAATCCTTGAACGCCATGAATGACCTGCACAGCGCCGGAGGTGGTCTCCGGCGTAGAAACTCCGATGCCAAAGTCAGTGTTTGGTCTTATTTTGAGAATGTTCTACGTCTGTGTGTGAGAGTGAGTGTGAATGTGAATATGTATTCCCAGCCTCTCGAATACTTTGGAATACTCCCACCTTGCCTTCAACGTTCTCCTCTCTTGCCTTTTATGGGGCTTGAGTGGGAACTTTTAGGCTCGTCACCCACTAGTATGTTAGTGGAGACATAAAGTATGATTGAATATACATAAAGCTGGGCTAGTGCCCTTGGGAGAATAAATATTCTCCTTGTCTAGTGGCTTTATAGAAACTGAGTGGGGACTGAAGAAGCTGTCCCCCACACCAGCTTTGACCATAGACGTTATAGAATATAATGTACAATGTACCTTTATTGAGAGCTTATGCTGTTTGTGGCAAATCGGCAAGGAGCCGTTGTGTTGAATCGGCATGCGCCGTTTGTAGGGAATCGGCATGGTGCCGTTATGCCCAAATCGGTTTGGTGCCGTTCTGGAGGCAGTTGACTGGGTCAACCTAGGAAGTGATGCCGATCCGTTGCCTCTGCCTGGGTCGATGGATCAGCTCTGTGCCGTTTGATGACAACGGGCTGGACTTGTCCTTTGGTCACTTATTCCCGTTGACTTGGTCAATCGGTCACGATGCCGTTTCATGTGGTTGACTTGGTCAAACCGATCATGTGCCGTTTTGACTAGTCAACGGTACTTTGTGAAGGTACAATGTCCATTTTGCCCTTGTGATAATTTTATGTATTATCAGAGGCCCAACAACAAACGAGCCCGAGTGTTTACCAAGGGCTTGCCGTTTCTGGCTTGATGTTTGACAATCGGCATGCTGCCGTTTGTTTTGATTTGATGCAGTTATTGAGAACTCGTTTTGACTTGGCAGAATCGGCTGCTTGCCGTTCTGTTATGGCCGTTTTGAGGTTTGCAACCGTTTTGACTTGGCAGAATCGGCTGCTTGCCGTTCTGTTATGGCCGTTTTGAGGCTTGCAACCGTTTTGACTTGGCAGAATCGGCTGCTTGCCGTTCTGTTATGGCCGTTTTGAGGTTTGCAACCATTTTGACTTGGCAGAATCGGCTGCATGCCGTTCTGTTATGGCCGTTTTGAGGTTTGCAACCGTTTTGACTTGGCCTCTTTGTTGATTTGGCATTGAGTCGTTTTGGAACGGTCTTTAGCACTTTGCCGTTTGTCTGATCAGCATAACCAGCATGGTCTTTATGTGATGAATATAGATGCCTCAATAATGATATATGCATCAATAGCGATATATGCATCAATACTATATATGCATCAATAGCAATATATGCATCAATACTATATATGCATCAATAGCAATATATGCATCAATACTATATATGCATCAATAGCAATATATGCATCAATAGCAATATATGCCTCAATAACAATATATGCCTTTGTGGCGATATATGTATCGTTGGCGATATATGTATCGTTTGCAATATATGTATCGTTTGCAATATATGTATTAGTTTGCAATATATGTATTCGTCTGCAATATATGTATTAGTTTGCAATATATGTATTCGTCTGCAATATATGTATTAGTTTGCAATATACGTATTGTCGATTCTTGGATTTTGTTGACGTGGTTCGGTCTAAAATGACTTACGTCCACGGTTGATTTAATTTTGTTTTCTCAAGATCTGCAATCATATGAGAAACAACGCTTGCCAATATATATTTTTCATTGCTTGGAAATATTTGATAATTCATGCCATATATAATTCCAAAAATTTTAACAAGATAAAACAAATTGGACTTATCTCTGTTTTGACGATTCGGCTTGATGTCGTTTTGACTGAACCGTTTGAGGTCATTCGGCACTAGGTCGTTTGAGAATGTTGCCGTTTCCTCCTCTGATCTGGACAACGGCATTAAAGGAAATCGGCTGACCAATCTACATATCGGCTTCATGCCGTTTTCTCCTTTTCTTCACTCTGGAGATCGGGTTCCTCCCGTTTCCTCCTTCGGTAGTCTGCTTCTTCCATTCTGGAATATTTTTCCACCTCAATCCGCAAAAGATCTAAGGTTTTAGGAGTGTTTGCAATCAAAGCATTTTCCAACTCCCGATATTTACAACTTCTTTTTAAAGCTTCGGCAGCCAAGACAGGAGCCACCTCAGGAAGAACGACCAATTCCTTGTTGAATCTTGCCACATATGCAGCCAACGACTCTCCTGACTTTCGCGTCATGTCAAACAGAACGGCTGAAGATTTTTCCATCGGAATGTATGAGCTGAATCGGCTTCTGAATGCCTTTTCTAGATGCTCAAAACAGTCAACAGATCCGGCTGGTAACTTCTCAAACCAAACGTTGGCTATCCCTTTAAGGGTTATTACAAATATTTGGCATAAAGCATCATCATTTCTAGTAAAAAACTTAACATGTTTCTTTACCAGACTCACATGAACCGTAGGATCTGTTGTCCCATGGTAGTGATCGGATGGTAGCTTAACATGCCTGCTCACTTGGTGTCTTCGAATCCGAAAGGTCAACGGATTCTTTGGATCATCATCTTGCTCTTCCCGATCTGGCCGGGAGACAGAGCCTCTGGAAGCATTCCAATCAGCTCTCCCTTGATTTCTTTCGGATTGAAATCGATCCATTGATCTCTCCCGACCTCTTCTTCTCTCGGATCTTCTTTGAGATGGTCGACTGGTGTGCTGGTGCACAGATCCGACTGGCTGGAATAGAGATGGAGTCACCACTGGTTGATCATGGATCTGCTGAGGAACAGCTGGCTGGTTGACTGGTGGAGGAATCCTCCCTATGAACGTCTGCATCATCACATCCATCCTTCGGTGCAGGGCAACAAACTCGAGTATGATTGCTGGTGCAATAACTTCTGTTGCAGGTTGACCCGGCTGAGGAGTGCCCGGAAATGATATTTCTGGAATTTCTGGAAAACTGAACCGACGAGCAGCAGCATTTAATTCCACACGTGAGGATGAAGCTTGCGCTGGTGGAGTTTCATGCTGACCAGCAGCACCACCAGTGGATTGGTTTGATTGAAAGTTCGTGCTGGATGCCATTTTCTGGGAATGAAACCCCAGGAAAGTAGAAGAAGAAAGAGCTTTGAACTTCAAGGGGACTCACTTAAAATTCAAAAGCTCTCAATGAAAGCACCATATGATAATCCAAAGAAGGATATGAGGGTTTTTCTGTCAAATGGCATCCTGGAGTGGGGTGGTCGGAAATCCTTGAACGCCATGAATGACCTGCACAGCGCCGGAGGTGGTCTCCGGCGTAGAAACTCCGATGCCAAAGTCAGTGTTTGGTCTTATTTTGAGAATGTTCTACGTCTGTGTGTGAGAGTGAGTGTGAATGTGAATATGTATTCCCAGCCTCTCGAATACTTTGGAATACTCCCACCTTGCCTTCAACGTTCTCCTCTCTTGCCTTTTATGGGGCTTGAGTGGGAACTTTTAGGCTCGTCACCCACTAGTATGTTAGTGGAGACATAAAGTATGATTGAATATACATAAAGCTGGGCTAGTGCCCTTGGGAGAATAAATATTCTCCTTGTCTAGTGGCTTTATAGAGACTGAGTGGGGACTGAAGAAGCTGTCCCCCACACCAGCTTTGACCATAGACGTTATAGAATATAATGTACAATGTACCTTTATTGAGAGCTTATGCCGTTTGTGGCAAATCGGCAAGGAGCCGTTGTGTTGAATCGGCATGCGCCGTTTGTAGGGAATCGGCATGGTGCCGTTATGCCCAAATCGGTTTGGTGCCATTCTGGAGGCAGTTGACTGGGTCAACCTAGGAAGTGATGCCGATCCGTTGCCTCTGCCTGGGTCGATGGATCAGCTCTGTGCCGTTTGATGACAACGGGCTGGACTTGTCCTTTGGTCACTTATTCCCGTTGACTTGGTCAATCGGTCACGATGCCGTTTCATGTGGTTGACTTGGTCAAACCGGTCATGTGCCGTTTTGACTAGTCAACGGTACTTTGTGAAGGTACAATGTCCATTTTGCCCTTGTGATAATTTTATGTATTATCAATGCTATTCTTTGGACCTTATGGAAGCAACGGAATGCAGTGATTTTCAATCAGAAGGTTTACTCAGAATTTCAGTGCATTAATATAATTTTTTCCATGTGGCATTCGTGGTTAAAGAGCAAAGACAAGACTTTCGCGTACAGCATGGCGGATATGCAGCAGACCCCAGCATGGCTGATTCGTTTGTAGGCTAGCCGAGATGTTGCGGCTGGAGTTTGTTCAGCTGCTTGTGCTCGTCTTGGTTCCCTGAGGGTGCTTGCTGTCCAGTGTGGTCTCTCTGGTGGCAGCCCCTCTTTTATTGTCTCTATCTGTCTCTTTTTGGGCTGGTTTCTTTCCCAGCTTTGTACTGCTTGTCATGATCTTCATGACTTTTGGTATTAATAAATCTGCTTATTAAAAAAAATATCATCCCAGTAATTAAGTCATTAAGTATCAATTTTAAAATAAGAATAGTGATATAATTTTAAGTGTAAAAAAAGAAAGGTTGGAGTGTGAATATAAATGAGTGTTGTGAAGTGCGAATATCACCACTCTCAATGTAATAATTGGAAAAAAAATTCTGAAATTCGGAGTCCAACGTGGTTTTAAAAACCATACCACACTAGCAGATTCAACTATTAAAATCGAAAACCGGTCGGCGTTTTGATTTGGTTTTGACTTGGAAACTAGATTTGGGTTTAATTGGTAGGAAAAAAATGACTCGATCACTTCAACCAATGAATCGAGCGAACTGATCTCGGGTTTCAGGTTCAATCAGTTTCGTTTTTTTCTTACTTCAAACTTTATATAGATATAACTTCAATTTCAAATATATTTCTTACAAGGTTAGTCAAATATCAACCATTTGGATCAAGAAAAATCGTCTCTAAATGGTCTAAAATTTATTCCGGAGTTTGGTATTCTTTTTTTTGTTCATACTTTCATTATTCATTTTGAATTAAAAAATATTTATTTATAGTTTTTTTTTTTACTTTTATGGTTACACCTTGTGTCAATACAATTTTTTTTTAAAATAATAAAAAATATGTATAAAATTATTAATTAAATTAAATCCGATCTGATCCTAAACTTTTTAGTTTACCGGTTCAATCTTTTTAAACTTTAGAATCCAATGACGCGGTCACACTCATGCATGATTTGCGCCTAATATAAGATAATTGCTTCTTTTGTTTTATTTTTCATTTTATATCCTTAATTTCCTTGTCTCGGTGGTTTAAGCACTTATGTTTTTGGATGATTGATTTCATCATTTATTGATCATTAATTTTAAGTTTATCTTCCATTAAAAATATCCACCAAGTATTATTAAAAATTGTTTTAAAAAAATGGGTGATCAAAATATCTAATCACTATGCGTATCTTGATGGTCAATGAAGTAGAGAACGACCACATGAATCTGAATCCACTTATATTAAGACAGACGATCCAGAAAGAAAGGCTCCACGTTCTTCAAGTGGTTGATTTTAGCGTGCTAGCCGCTGCTTCATTTCGATGATAACGCCATGAAACTTAACAATTTAGAAGGAAATAATTAGTAGGTGAAATCCAGAATTTACCCTCACAAGCAAAAAAATCTAGAATAATTTTAGTATCAACTCACATTTTACTCTATATATTCTCACATAAACCATGAAGTCAATCACTAATCCAAGACATTCCTCATGAATTTCTAACTTAGTTATTTTTTCCCTTCTTTTGTTTTGAAGCAATGCCAACATTACAGACTTCTTCATTCATGTCCGCAAAAAGGACGAAACAATTGCAAGCAGTATATACCAAATTTGGTGATAATTTTTTTTGATAACAATAGCTTTTTACTAAATCAAGGAAGTTGATCATTTTTCTTTTGAACTTATTTACCTAAATTCATACAGGATATATCAACTTTACATTTTTTTATATATAAAAAAAAGTTGTTCAAGAGACCTTTGAATTTGATAAAGTAAAAAAAAAATATATATCTAAAATTAGTGTAAAAATATACGTTGCGGTGAGATTGTGGTATTGATGGATTTTGTGGTAAACCGCACCACCATCATTCCTAATTGTAACCTTACAGTTGGTGGCTTTGGATTGACAACAAGATTTGAAACATACTACTACTATGTACTCGACTATGTATGCTGTCACTCATTGGTATCGTGCAGCAGCGTTACTGCTCAATTGTTTAAACTTTAGAGTACGGTGCTGCAAATCCATATTTGAAATCATGACTAGGAAACATATCTTAGTAAGTATGTCTTCAACTATGCAAATATATTCAAATTTGGTTCGAGTCTATCGAGTTCATGCTACTCTTACTACCAGCAAGACTCAAATATAGCACAACTGCTTGCAAATAAAACCAACTTTGGTTTCAAGAATTAGAAATTAGAAGTACTCCATATCAATGCAGTTTCTTGAACAATTTCTTGAAACTTAAGAACTTGTATCATTCAGTCTTTATTTATGGATTATGAAGCAACAATGATAGACATTGAAAACCACCACAAATACTAATACTGATGATTAAATAATACACGAAATGACCCCAGAAAAAAAATTCAAGAAAAATCTAAGACCTTTTCCTCTTCTTATCATAGCTCTTACCATGGAAGTCAAGAAAAAGAGCCAAAAGAGATGCATTAAAGAAAGCATTAAAGCACCAACCCAAAATCCCACCACAACCCTGCAACCCAGTAAAATGATAGTACAGCATCAAACCTGAGATTCCAAAACTGAACACAAACTGCACAATCTGGAAATCAGTAACCAATCTTTTCCACCTGGGTCTCACCCCAATCGCACACCAGAGGTAGTAGTAGTACATCACCACGTGTACCAAGGAATTGGTGATCAGAGCGACCGGGAACAGGGACTGCGATGTGTGGAGCCAGATGTAGCACATGACTATCACAGTGGCGTGGTGGTACACGTGGAGGAACGTGAGGCGCTGGTTCGACTTGCTCAGGATGATCAGGAGGGTGTCCAGGAATTCCAACATCTTGGAGATGTAGAAGATGTAGGCCCAGAAGAAGAGTGGGCCAGAGGGTGGGGTGTTGGGAGGGAAGCAGATGATGTGGTGGAGGGATTGGTGGTGGATGATGGAGAGGGTGCATCCAACGGCCATGATGAGGGAGAGGACGGAGAGGGTGAGGCTATGGACGGCCGTGATTGGTTTGATGATGTGGGGGCCAAGGGTCGGTAGTAAGCGGATGTGGGAGAGGAGGAGGGTGAGGAGAAGATAAGTTAGGACTGTGAGGATGAGGAATTGAGGTGTGGACCCAAATGTTTGACCAGGGTTCCATGAGAAGTGGAGGATTCTTGGGTGGTTTACTAGCCAGTATTGCAGGGTGGTGAGGATTGGGTTCATGGCAGGGGTGGTGGCGCCGCCTTCAGTGGCGGCGGTTGGTGGGGGAGTGAGGTTTGAGACTTGAGAGAGAGACTGAGAGTTGTTTTATGAGAGGGTTGGATAAATAAATGGCACTATTGGCTGGTCGTTGACCCAAAATCTGTAACCTAGCCACATTTCTTTACCTAGATCTCAAACATTACTGTTCTTCTCCGTTCGAGCATGATTAAACTTATTACATCCGACGGTCGAGTAATCGTATTTAAGCATGATTAAGCGCTAAAGAATAGCTCTTTCTTTAATCAGACATTTCCCAGGTTGTACTGCATCAAAATGGAAAATCCCAAGTATTATGATTTTAAGTTTTATTAAAGGGGAAAAAAGACCAAGTATTAGCTCAAGATTAAATTTGCATCAATTCAAATTGTTGTTGGTTGTGATGAAGCTACACAGCTCAAAATACTCTATTACAGCACACTGAATATTTGTAACATTTAAAACAAAGCAAGTCAGTCAGTGCAAGGGATCTAATACAGTTTCCTCCAAAAATTCGGCGGACTGTTCATGAATTGATGCTGCTCGGTAACACCACTCCAGTTAGCTAGCGGAATCATAATGGAACCACCCTTGCTGTTTAAATGCTTGAGGATGATGCGTATGTTTGCCGTTCCCTAACGGATTGCAAAATTTGATGCTGAAGGGACTACATAAAAGTAAGCTACTTCAGCTAGCATTCACCTTTTTCCGGACGATTCTCTTTCTTCGGGCCTTAGGAGCTGCTGTTTCTCCATCTAAAGAATCAGTGTTCCCTTGTTTAATGCCAAGGAGACCGAGCCCAGAAACCAGAGTTTTCTTTGATATAAACCATTTAGATGATGGTGAAACATCCTCGGAAGGTCTGCTGTAAGCCCTCAAAAGGTTCTCTGACTCAACCAGAGGATCGGCCTCCACTCCAAGCCAAGCTAGCCTTGATGTCTCTCCTGCTTGGGCATTCAAAATCCTGGACAGAATCCAAAACGAAATGGTTAAAGCAACACAATCTCCCGTACAAATTCCCAGAAGAATTTCAAATAACAATTCTCATCTACATCAGCAGCTAAACAAATTCAGCACATTTTATCACAAATTGTAAACAGAAGCGCAAGAGTTCACTATTTTACTACAAGCAACTCTAGTGTTTTTCAATTATTCATTGACAGCAATGATTCAATTATCACGCAAACCATATGCATATATTAACAGTTGATAGCACAAAAGTTCAATCACAATTAGATCTAAAATCCAGGGGTGCAATAAGAAGTTTTCATCTATAAAGGACTGAATTGTAAATGCAAAATGTACCATGCACTAAAGGGTAAAATATTTGAAATATTTACACAAACGTACAATGTGCTATGATCATGAGACCTCTGGTGGTGTAAGATCTCCATAATACATTTCAGTTTGGCGGGGTAAGATTCTGAAAATTCTACTTAACTGTTGTTTTACCAGTTCTCAACCAGGTTCAAGCAGACTGAATCTGCCAAGGGATTGTTCCCGAACATTCTGGCCAACTGGCCATTTTGCTCCACTAATGAAAATTTTAGCCAAATGTCCTCATGAGTCAGTTAATGCATCACATGTAAGGGCCATGTAGGAGTAAATAAGCAATTCCCAAACGAAATAAAATATTTGACGATCAAAATGAAGCATTACCGGGTAAATAGACGGCTTTTTAATTGCTACTGCAGGAATGACCCAACTCCAAGTAAAATAAAAGAAAATAGACAACACAAGACACCTAACCAAACAATGGTTCAGCACAAAGAAACAAACCTCAAAGCTGTGCTGAAAAACAGGGCAACTCCAATGACATCAAAATGGTTGACCACTGCTCTATCAAAGCCGCATAAAAGCTGGTATCTCATGTTTGCATAGAGTCCAACGAAAGCACCATAACCAAGTGCATAGGTACTCACGGGAGGGACTGCCACAGATAACCTTGCAAAACAAGTGAAATGGTCACCCAAGGTCAGTGTTATGGACTTATTTAGTGCGGTAGAAGGTGTTTGAACTTCCATAATATTACAGAAACAAGGATAAAAAGAAAAATATTGAATCGCTTACCTATCCTTCTTTTTACTGGCCAAAATATTGTTCAATGAACCTTGAATTGCTCCTGCAGTTAATCCAACCATAGATAACTCTATAGCCTTGTAGAAGAACGAATGGATTCTCTTCTGCAAGTCAAATTCCCTAAGAGGATAACTCTTTTCAAATATATTGTTCGGAAGCTTTTGCAGTGTATTTTGCAGATCAAACCGGAACGTGTTTCCATATGAACGACAAGGAGCAAGCGACCACACAACAGCGGCATTGCAGGCTGATGCTGTTAGGACATTTATAAGTGCCAGGTCCCACTCCTGCTTTATCCTATAATTGCAGAAAAGCAACTACTTATCAGCTATATCAAACAAATACCTATCCTTCATCTGCAACCAATAAATAGTAGATAAAGACTTCAGATATCTAAACAAATACCTATCCTTGCGATTTTTCAACTCCCACCAAACAGAGCAACCAACAGTAGCTGCCTGCTCTAAAAGAAGCCTGTATAAAAAGGCAGGATCTGCAAGCATCCTGTTGAATAGAAATGTTACATCCATCAAAATTCTGAAAACATCCATTAACTGCCTCTTGCGCATTAAGTTACCAGCATTAGTTATCAATAAACTAACTGTTACAAAATGTCACACCAGAAAACTTGAAGTAAATAAAACAATTATTTGTTATTGAAAGAGTCCATATGAAGTTGCTCAATACTGATCCATCAGATTGCATTTTAAAATAGTGGAATCTCATAATTTTCACACACTATAAATAATTTTTCCCCCGGGAAGATATAAAACGTCTCGGGACTTGTGGCAGTTATGGAAACATGGTAAAGAACCAATTCCGTTCCTCACTGCTAATATATTGATTAAAGCGAGAAACAAATTCCAAGGACAACAGATTCAAGAGTTTTCCAAATAGCATGCGATTTCTTTTTCCAAATCTTGATCAAAAAACAAATTCCTAAAGAATATAGCATCCTGCTCACGTTGAGATTAGATGAAAACATATTAGCTTTACAAGACAGAAGGACAGTTGATCTGGATGGCATTATGTTAAGATACAGCATTTATATTCTCTAGGCCCTACAAAGTACAAACTATACAGAAGCAACTACTATTTTGCTAAGATCCTTTGCAGTTAAAGAAGAGAACGTTGAAACTAAAAAAAATTAACAAATGCCAAACTTGGGGACTAGGCACCAGAATGAAATATCTAACGGGGATGGCACCAAAGGATACCTGCCAAGAAATACCCTAGAAATTGCATCAGGAAGTGCCCTGGAAATAAATCTTGTCGTGGTTGGTCTGGCATTTATTGCAAGGAATTTTACCATTTGAGCTGAGCTGACCAAACCCTGGAAGCAAAATTGCATTCAGAAATCAACCTGATATTGCCAAGTGAAAAGAAAATAGGTGGAAAATAAATTCACCATTTCATAAGCTTGCCGAAGCCCAGCAGGCAGATCCATCATTGTCTTTTGCCACTCATTCAGCACCGCATCGACAAATTTTCGATCAAATAGCTGACAGAAGATAAATGAAGCTATTAAAGCATTTCAACATATAGCATTTACACTATCAAGAAAATGGGTCAACAACCAAAAAGGTTCTAACCTCTTCAAGAAACATCCTTCTCCTGAACAGTCCGCCCTCATCTCCCTCGTCTCCGTCATCAAAGTCATCGAAGTAATCGTCATCATCACCATCATCGTCACCTCCATCACCACCACCATGGCTATTTTTTTTTCCAATGTCACCACCACCTCCCCCAACTGCGACCTGCAATGCTAACGAGATTTAATTACTCCCACGAAGGCTGTCGAACTATAAGGATACAAATGGAATGCCTAACTCAGAAGTAAAGATATAAATAGCCTTGAACCTGATATGAAACCCTAATTGGCAACAATTCACAGATAAAATGTTCAGAGACTGACAAGTTAGAAACACCACAACATCAAGCAATTCCCATGGTTAGATGATTTCTAAATTTAGGAGTGGAATAAGAGAATTCCACTATATGCATTAAGCACACAGCATGGGTGAACATTTCATGTACACACATAAACATACAGACTCAGAAACCACCAAAAATAACTAAAAGAAAAGAGAATGCACTATATTCAACAACCCTTAACAGTAACCAGCACTGAGCCTTGTTAAACCTCAGAGAATACACCATATAGTCAGTCAACTATTTCATTTTTTTGTTGGTGCATCAAGCCTTGCTATTGCTTGGAAGCACTACAGGAAGCAAACTATCCATCCTTCCTTTTTTCATTTTTGTGTGTGTGGGCGAGAGAGAGAGAGAGAGAGAGAGAGAGAGGCAAAAGCTTTTCCTTATACTTTGCATTGCCTACACTCCAGCCAAACTCCCTTTCCTCCACAAGTACGTACCAATAGTATGCAAAATTTGTGAAATTCTACCAAAGACTGCCACTTTGATCTTTGCATTTCCTCACTTTTCTTCTAACAAAAACCCTAATCTAAGTCCTTCCACAATAGCACTATATCATCTATCTGACAACAAAATTAAACTATCACAGATTTGTCTAACTACCTCGTTCTATTTTGGTGTGATGAAGCGTTGAGCATATAACGTATAGCTGAATACCGAAAGGCCTTATCACTACTAGCCCAATCCTAGTGGCTTTCGCAAACCTCATGTGCCACTGCATAGAAACACTCGCTACTAGACCAATTTACCTTGCAAATGCTATATCAACCTAATCTCATTGCCTCCTATACAAGAGCCACAAACATACAGACACATTCTTGTTGGGGCGCACAGACCAGTGCACATAATGGTTCAAATGAGCATAATTCACCTCAATTACTAATAAATACCCAAAAATACCTAATCAATTTAAGTACATAAGAAGGTGAGGTAAAGTAAGGATAGATGACCTCGGGGGAAGACGCGACTTGTTCTTGAGACAAATCCAATTTGCCTTTCTCCAAAGTAACCGCACCAAACGCACCAAATTTCCCTCCTTTCATAACAGGACCAAACTCCCCCTTGATATCTCCTACGGGCGCAGGCGGCGCCAAGAAGCACCTCTCCAGCGCTGCCACGGAATCTCCGCCACCATCAACCACGGAAGAAGACGACGAAGAAGACGGAGACGAAGAAGACGGAGACGAGGAACACTTAATCGCCAAATGATTACTCTTCCGGAGAGAAACCTGTTTACCGGGCGTTAACAGCTGAAGGACGGCATGCTGACGCGGACAGAGGCAGAGCTGAGGAACGTGCTTACTGCACGGGACTGACGACGCCTGGAACAGGAAGTGTGACATGTCTTAGACACAATTTTGGGTGTTCTTGGTTGGGATAAGGGTTTAAAGTTGGTTCATTTGATGGAGGAAGAAACGTCTTCTCTCTCTAGGAAGTGTTTGGTTTGGTAGTTAGAGACAGAGTGAAAGAGGGAGAGGGCGAGAGGGGGATGGGTGGGGTTTTGGCTTTGGTTGGAGACTTGAAGTTGGAGTGGACTGTGGATGGGAAAATGCTTTTGCCACACCAAACACCCTAACGCCACTCCGTTCTGCTTTGCCTTATTTTCTCATCTTTTTCTTTCTTTTCTTACTTTTATTGTTGAAATTTAAAAATCACATTTGCTTTTCTTAAATGTCAAAATATTTACTTTTATGAACAATCTAGGTATGATAAGTGTTTTTTTTTCATATAAAATTAATAAGTCTCGTGAATAAAATAGTAGAATATAATTTTAAAAAGTCAAAAAATAAATAATAAAATGTAAATATATATGTAAAAAATATATTTTTTAAACATTTTACTCGTGAATTTGTTAACTAATTTGAAAATAAAAAGGAAAATAAGTGTCTATTTTAATTGTCTTACTAATAGTTTCAATGTGCAAAAAAAATTAAAAATTAAAAGTCTTGTTAATATTTTATACTATATTCAATCATTTTACAATTTAACAACACTTTTAATAAACGTTTTAACTACTTTTACAAACAATATTTTCAATTGTACAACAACAAGACAAAACAAGCCCTGCCCTAGTGACTTAATCACGAGAATATTTTTCTTAGATGAATTGTTTATTTTTTATTTTTATTTTTATTTTATTGTTTGGAGTGGTGTTAGCAAATTTTGGAGATTTAGTTGGTTCCACTCCACATAGCCGACTAAAACTACTTCTCCAAAATTGAAGTGGAACCACGGATAATTGTTTTTATGAAGTGTAAGTGAAACGGTAGTGAAAGTAATCATTGAACTTGTTATTAGAAAATTGAAATGAAGACTTATCAATAATTAATTTAAATTAAGGTATAAAAGTATTTTTATTTTTGCAAAGAATAAACAACCAAGTGAATTTAACATTCCTAAGAATTCACAAATATCAATCAAACAATAAAACATACTACGTTTTTAGAATACATTTTCGAAAAAGTTACGAACGAAACCGGTAAATCACCTCGAGAAAGCAAAGTTGAGATATGCTTGGAACAATTAAGGATTGCGGATTGTCCTTTGCTTCGCTTCGCTTGGCTTCCTAATGAAAGAGAGAAGAAACAAAAGCATGGAAACTGTGAAGAGCAACAAAAGAATCTCTTCGTGTAGCTACAAAAGCCATCCTTTCCTGTTCTCTCTTCCCATCTTTCTCCTAACCACCAAAGATGATATAAAATCCTGGCCAAAAACATCACCAACAGCACAAAAACAAACCTCATTTTGGCGCACACCATAAAAAAGGCATATAACTATGTCATCGTCATCGATGCAACGCCGCCCCCGCGTTATTGTCAATGGAGTCCAAAGAACGAGAACTTTTCATTATTTCTGGTGCCAAAGTTGCCGCAGAACCATTAGGTTCACCTCCGCAGATCCATTAGAAACCATCTGCCCTCACTGCTCCATCCCACTCCATCTCGAGCTTGACATTAGTACACCCGCCTTTCTCCCTACCCAAATCTCTCCCTCATTCCTCTTCCTTGATCCTCCACTCACACAACATTTCGATCGAAGAATCAGATGGGCACCTGAACCCGCCAATAGCCCTTGGATTACTCTCAACTTCCTCGACCCTCCTCCCCGGCAAAGACCCAATTTTAGAGATGACACCAATTTGGGGCTTGTTGGTGATATGGGTTCTCCCCCGCAAGCACCCAATTACAGAAATTTCACATATGACCCCAATTTCGGCATCATTGGTGATATGGGTCCTCTTCCGCAAGGTCCCAATTTTAGAAATTTCACAAATGACACCAATTTCGGCATGGTTGGTGATATGGGTCTTGGCGATATTCCATCAGGGCCGCCTCCTGCGCCGGCTTCAGCCATTGAAGCATTACCGGTTGTTAAAATTGCAGAACATCATTTAGCACAGGATACTCACTGTCCGGTTTGTAAGGATCCGTTTGAAGTTGGTGGAGAAGCGAGGGAGCTGCCTTGCAACCATTTGTACCATTCTGATTGCATCATTCCATGGTTGAACTTGCACAATACTTGTCCAGTTTGCCGGTTTGAGATAAGGGGTGGTGATGATTCGGATGATGGTTATGGTGATTTAAATTTTCCTGGAGGGATTAATGAACCCTTATTTGGGTTTGAAGAGTTGAACAGTAGCATGAATTGGTTGAGGAATCAGTTCACTTCTCTGCGGCCCATTCGTGCATTTTCTGGTTGGACGCAGAGATACCTTGATTTGTTAGACAGCAGGATTGCTACATCTAGTGGAGGTCAGTTTGGAATTTCCTCCTGCTATTTCCTTCTCTTCTTTGTTTCTCTAATTTATGCTTTTGACAAGCTTTGTACATTAGGGCAGCATATATGCGCAATAATTGATCCAAACTAGAACTCTGTATCTCATTTCCCTACCACCTTATTCTTTATAAAAACTAAGGAAAATTATTTAGAGAACAACTAGTTAAGAACATGTTGTTTGGTTGAACGGATTGCCAATGATGTTGCTGCCTTGAGAGATTTACTGGATTAGTTCAATTGAGCACATCAAATTGGATCACTTCATTGATAGATTCTTTAGTTTGATTGTCTAATGGCTAAAGAAATAGAGGTCATTCAATTTCCTACAGTTGGCTCCTGGTGGCGCTCTTGGCTCCTTTTATAGTTCTGCATCCAAATTGCTATTGATGATGGGAGTTTATAAACCGTATTAGCTTTCTAAATTGGAATCAGTCTTAGGCAGGTATGTCTTCTCTAATACTACTAATTCTTCAAGATAGCAGATATGGCAAAGACCTTAAATTCACAAACGGTATGTTGTATCTCATCCTTTCCCTAGTTATAACTCTCCATTGAATACCCTTGCTGATCCATATTTTCTTGTTTGGTACTTAGCAGGTACTAATTAAGTCCAAAATGACAATAGTTAAAGATGGAAAAAAATTGTTGTAGATTAATTAGTTTCTGCAGACATTATTGATTATGCATTATATGAGATGGTTAAATAGTAGTACTATATAGGGTTTCTTCTAACAATCTTTTTGAACTGCTAGGACTTAGTTAGTAGCCATTTCTTTCTTACTGATTATTTATCGTTTCCAATTTTGCAGAGTTCTGTGCTATCTCAGGTTTTTCTCTTTTTCTGTGTTGTCCCTATCCATAGAAAAGATGGGGGGGATGGATTCAACCTCAGTTATTAACATTATAACTTGTACAGATGGTTTCATTATTAATCTTGTAAAGCTATCACAAAATCAGCAGTGTGATTACTAATTACTTTCTCCAAGATGACTGTTTGGGCTCATCATGTAAAACTATAATTACCATCCATGTAAATCTTTTCACTCCCGAGTTTCCTTTCTTCCATTCTGGGAAGGAAACTAGTCGTTCGATCATTCCAAATGTAAAACGACTGCATCATTCTACAAAGTAAATATGCTTTTGTCCTTTTCACTAAGTAGGTGTTTGCTTTGTTTTTATTGATCCACTAAATCCAATTTTTACTTTAATTTTCAAGAAAAGAATTGCGATATTGATTCCATGTTTATACTATCTACAAATGATTTTTCCACTAAAACATGACAGTCAAATGGCATTTGACGTTATTGAGAAACTAACTGGATGTTGTCACCTATGACCTCCTAACTTCACTTACTTGCTGCACCACGCTCCTCCTCCTCTCTTTTCAATGTGTAGTATGAAATATGAATACTGATTCTTTTTCACTAAATTGTTCTGCTTTCTTATATATATATATTTTTCCAGATGGATTCTCTTGAAAACTTTTTCAAGGACCAAGTGGATATTGTCCGCCAGACTACAAAAGCACTGGAAGAAAGCTATGAGAAGCAACAGCAGGCTCAGCGAGAAAGAGTTATGCAGTCAAATGACATTCCCTCTCCCATAGGGGATGCACACAGGTAACAACAACACTGCTTTCGTTTATCATTTTTCTTGGAGATGGATTTTACTTAGAAAAACTTAATAAAGACTTTTGATTTGCAATGTGTTGGAATTTTTAGTTTTGCAATAAAATCAATACCATTGATCACCACATCCTAGATTAGATTCGTAGACAGTTTCGCATTTGTATTTCAACATTACACCTTCTCCTGTAAAGACTAAAGAGAACATTTTGGCAGCAAAGGAGGAGCATACCATATATGCATCTCCTGTCATTTATTATTTCGATAAATCTGTGGTTACGAAGAGATCAGCAAGTTACGTCAAAGTTTTCTTTTTTTAGAACATCTACGTCATAGTTTTTATGTGGTAACAGTTTGCAGTTTTTTTAAATTCTCAGCATCAGGTCGGTGAGCATTGCTAGATTTATAAAGCTGAAGGATGAGGAGATGACTGAATAATAAGCAGAAAGGGATAGGCTAATAAAAGACATTGAAGAAAAGAAGACTGCGATTACGAAGAGGTATTGGGAGGAGAAGCTTGAGCTGGAAAAAGAGCTTGAAGATGGACTAACCAAACTGATGCAGAAGCACAAAGTAGACTGCCCCTAGCTAGACACAGAAACCGGGCAGGAATAGCCAATTTTGATGGGTTGATGCAGTGGAGAAGATGCTGCAAGTAATATTCCATACACAGACAGATCGGATCCTCTGATACAAAGAACTGAACCAATCTTGTTCCTTTTGATGAAACTTTTTTTTACCAGACTTTGTTCATTAAGGTTCTCTTCTTTCCTTTAGTTGCTTGTTTGACAATTGTTGGATATCAGAAAGACTTTTTTGTTCTCAACTCATGGTTGCAAATATGGGTTTCATGGAAATGGATTGTCCTAATTAGTTAGGGATTGTAAGCAAAGAAGGGAAAGTGAATTTGCTCTGCATCCTCTGTAGTCTGTTCAAACATGAAACGGTTACTTTTCCCTCTACAAGAAGGGCAGATTAGTAATTACAAGTAAACCAAGGGCGCGCATATTTCATTTTGCAACAATAAAAAAGAGCCGTTTCAACATCTTTCCCTCCCTTCAGAAATCCATACATAAGCAAGAGTTCGGCTTGATTGTCAAGCAAGTTCAGTACTCTTCAACTATCATCATCCATCCTCTTGCTAATCCAACACCAGTTAGGACTCCTTGCTTGTCTATACAAAAGCAGCAGTAACAATTGGAGTTTACTCTGTTTCATCTCCTTTTTCCAATATCTCCAAATCATCAAATTCGATTCGCTCTGCCACTACATTACTATTACGGGGGTGGTGGGTAATTTAGTGCGTAAAAAAATCACTTACGTAACGCTAGCATTCCTTGATTTTTTTTTTTATTTTTTCTTAAAACTCCTAAGTTTGATAGGAAAAGGAACCGGAAGCAACACATTGCTCACTTCATCAAAACATGCCATAATATAGGAACCTACGAAGATTTGATTGTGAGGTAATTTGTTTGTAAGTAAAAGGCATGACCTTTAAATAATACAATTGAGTTCACTTTTATTTTAAATTTTCTGAAATTTTCATTATTTTTTATGTTTATGGATTATTTAATATTTTTTTTGAATATTTTCGTTTATTTTTAATTTTTATATCGATTTTAATTTTTTTCTAATTTTCTTAAAAAACTCCTAATTTTTTATTAATTTTTATTTATTCTTTATAATTTTTAAACTTTTTACATAACTTTTATTATTTTTTCAATTTTCATAGGAATCTAATGATTAAATGAAATTTTCCAAATTTTTTAAAAGGGCCCATATGAAATGGCCAATTTATCTAATTTTTAAAAAATGGATGGCCAGTTAGTTTAAATTAAAAATCCGATGGCTGGGGATTTTTTTGATCATTTAGTGGTCAAATTAAAAAATAGACTACTTTTTGGACAAGTGTCTCCTCCAGTTTTTATTACTTGCACAGACCCGTTTCCGTCTGTTGGGGAATGATGGGTTCATCGTCATCATCATCTGCAGTTGGCTTGGTCGGACTAGGAGGATCAGCCGCACAGCCATCCTGGTGGAACCCACCACGACGGCGGCGAGTGGGCCCCACACCCGTATACGTCCTAAGTGTCTCCCCTTCTCTTCGCCTTAGCTCCCTCCTCCAATCCTCCTTCAAGGTACCATGGCACAAGAAAAAGAAACAACTCTTTATTCTGTACAAATTTGTCATTTTTGTAGTCTTTTAATATCTTCATGTTCTATATATTAGCCTAATTAAGCTTAATATGCAAATGGGTGTCAGTATTTCAGCAAGTTAAATAGACAAACGCGGTGTCTCTGTGGTCGTTTTGTTAAAGATTTATGCTCTATTGGCTGGAAATGTCGAAGTTGCCAAGAACCCTTGGAAAGATGAACTCCTCGCGTGCATTATTATTCCCAAAGCTGCAATTTCATTTAAATGTCCGCCAGAATGACTATCTCACTTCTTCTGGTCATGTATTGCTTAGCTGAGATATCACTTGCTTTGTGAAATGTGTGCAAGATGTGTTTAGGTTGTTACCTGTGAAGAGAAAATATCCAGTTAAGCTATACGTATATGAATTCTAAAAAGTTTATTGCATAACCACACTAGTGCGTTTGGGAAATGAAAAGATAATGGGTGATTTAGTAGAGAAAAGAAAGGAAATAAGTTATCATTTTAGCTTTTTAGCATTCTGTTGAATGTGGTGCTTTCAATAATCTTGATCTGTTAAAACTTCCTTTACTAGCATTGGGAAATACATTATTGACTGGGTGGGTACTACAGGACTATCTGTTGCACCTTTTTTTGTAATTTGTCGACTTTATTTGAAGAATTTGATCAAAATATATGTAATTTATGAAAGTGACGTGTTGATTCTGCTATTTGCATTGCAGCATGTATTACGATATCATTCTTTGAGGATCTAACTTATTTCTGTCCTACTTCTACCACTGTACAGGAACTTTCTCTATTCTATCATGTGCCTAGATTGAAGGATTTGTGGTGCGAAAAAACCTCCCAATTCAAGGAAATCAATCTTCAGTTTTCAAATGATATTTTTTCTCCTGCATGTTCCTCTTGCTTGTTCTTTTTTAATGGGGGAGAGACTAGAATGGGTGCCGGAGATGAAGGAACACCACACTTGTCAACACCTAGGAGAAATGCATTTAAGGGAAGACAGTGGACAAATATTCTTCTTGCTGTTAACATCTTGTGAGTGTCAAACCAGGATTGGTAGTTTACCATTATTACTATTTTTGTAAAATAATTTTATTTCGTATTTTTATCGTTCTCCTGTTTTCTGCATTTTGTTGGTTCCATTTATCTCTTAAGAATTTTGTGGATATTCCTAGAGCAAACCCTTGGAACAGTATTTTATTAGCAATTTCATATATGCAGGATTTATGTTGCTCAACTAGGAACTCAAGGAAAGCTGTTGATGTGGGGAGCTAAGGTTAGGAACTTGGACTGCTAGACAAAATTTGGGCACGTGCCTGTTTGGTGATAAAACTTCCATCTTATTGATTCTTCACCTTTGGTTTTTGATTATGCTCACAGATTAATAGTCTTATTGACAAGGGGCAAGTTTGGAGGCTGGCAACTTCCGCATTTTTACATGCAAATATTGGTCACCTCTTGGTCTGTTTTGAGTTTTATGATGTATATTTTCTCGTAAGTAGTCCTACTTTCATTGTTTAATCTGAGAAGAAACTTTCCTTTTCAGGTCAATTGCTACTCATTGAATTCTATTGGCCCTACCATTGAGGCTCTTTGTGGTCCAAGGAGATTTCTTTCAGTTTACTTTGCCTCTGCAATCGCAAGTAATTTCTTATAAACTCAATATAATAGAGATTGAAAATGATCAGGCAGTAGCATTCTAATTGAATTCTTTCAAGAAAACTAGGTTCAGCAGCCAGTTATTGGTTCTGCAAAGGATCTGCAGTTGGTGCCTCTGGAGCGATCTTTGGATTAGTAAGTCATCTTGTTATCTGTTCAATTAAGACTACTCTTAACTTTTACTATGATGAACTTGCAGTTGCAGGGGTTGAGGGGAAACACAGAATTTATGATTGCCTCATATTTATGTTTGCACCTTTTATCCTTTCTATAGTTAGGTGAATTGATGATTTAAGTTTTATGGAAAGCGATATTCACAGACTTCTCAGATGAGGTTTAGATGATCATTGGATTAGTCTACTATCCTTTCTTGCAAAACTGTGCCCGGACAAAGGAAACAAGAACAATAGCCAATTAAGATGTAAAGACAAAATGTTGACATTTTTTCTAATTAAATTCTTAGTTAACATAAATTCCACGAATAACTTGGCATTCGGCTTATTGTCTTGCCAAATGATCTACTGTTTGTCCAAGTTAACAGGCGTTTTGATGTTTGAATCAGGTTGGATCGCTTGCTGTTTTTATCTTGAGACATCAAGGCATGATTAGAGGTGGCAAAGAAGAATTACATCACATAGCACAAGTGATATTCCTCAACATGGTATGGCCTTTTCTGATAAGTTATTAGAATTTCGTAAGTAAGCCTAAATGGCTTGGTCTAGTCCATCTGAATTATGACAGTTATGAAGTGGTCATGTATTCACTGGAAAGCTGTGTTAATTTTTTTTTGTTTATAAATTATAACTCCAATTAATGGTAATGAGTGTCTTTTATGCAGATGTTTGGTCTACTGTACAAGGGCATCGATAACTGGGGACACGTAAGTATGACATTCCTGTGTTGTTGATTATTTAAAACCTCATTTGCTGCAAGTAGGGAATTCGAGTCTACTTAAAATGGGAGTAAGGTATGAAGTGCATTACTTATAGTTTAAGGATTTTTATAAAATTTAATTAAGTGAGATGAAAGGAGAATTGTTTGAAATCGACGAGGAGAGAGGATAAGAACAGGGAAAGACAATGCAGCAGCAATGTTTCTCCTAAACTTGACTCTTTCTTCAATTGGCCATTAACAAAGTTGAAGCCTTAGACCTAAGCTGTGGACATATTAATAGGAAAAAGGGAACTGAGCTTGAAAACTGAAGTTCTTGAAATTAGGGCTACTGAATGAGCTTGCGTATTGTCGTATTTGAATTGGTGAGAAATGATACTCTCTGGGTTCCCTTAGTTATTTTTCTGTCTGACTTTCACCAATTAACTAGTTTTGCATTTGATGTTTGAAATCTCAGTTAGGGGGCTTGGTTGGTGGAGTTGCCATAGCATGGCTTGTTGGACCTGCATGGAAGTTGGAGCTCTCGTCGAAGGGAAGAATTTTCGTCGACAGGGCACCGATAAGGTATCTCACCGGCAGGAAGCCAGAACCTAGGGACTTGAATTGAATTTCTGATTTCACTTTCATTTCAAGAGCTCCTCCAGCTGACTGTGAACAACAAATGCTATTGTTCAACTTTAACTTTTGTAAACTACATGTGAATAGATAGTCCCCCCGCCCCCCTGTAATCATGGATTTACATTCCCCCCCTTTGATCAGATACTCCCTCCATTCATATTTTGTGGCAACCAAGGGAATTATTGGTTTCAATTTTTTAGGCTGCATTTCAACAATACCCTCCTAAAAGGTAACAAACTCATGTATTAATGTAATTTCGTTAGAAGTTTAGGGGGTGGAGATATACTTCTTTTTGTTCTGGGGTAGGTGAGTTTCATTAGAAGTTCAAAGACATTAAAATCAATATTCATACTTTAAAATTGACAGTCAAAATACAAATAGAATTAGCTAGCCTACAATCAAAAATAAAAATTAAATCACATAGCTAAGAAAAATACAGTCTCTCCATTAAAGAGGAAAAAACTTTCGAAATACAGAATAATATGGAACTCTATAATTAGTACACCCAGTTTGCAGATCCTCATCGTTAGGTACTGACTTATTGACATCAGGATTTTGGCCGTCAATCGCGACTCGACCTGTTTCATTCCTGTTCTGTGCAGGAATGGTTGTCTGTCATACTTGTGTCGCCATCAGGTGCATCTCTTATTTGGGTCATTGTAAATAAGAGAGCAATTCCCAGGATTGAGGAATGAGGTCACCAAAGGTAACCTCAACCCCAAGCCAATCCTTTGTTGCTCTACAAAATCCATTCCTTTGGTCTTGTGTACATATGTCACTAATTAAATCGAGGGAGTTAATTATTTAACTTAAATTGATAATTTGTTATAATGAAATTAATTTAACCATAACTTTTAATATTTTAGTATAGTTTAGTCGTCACCATCTCAAAATCAAATTTTAATGCTCCACAGAATTAATATTTTTTTTCAAGAAAGAATGGAACAGCTTTGATAGATTGAATAGAATATTGAACTGGAGTGGTAGACCGTAGAGTGGGCACTTGGATGGCAGGATTGTGAGCAGGTGTCCTGCTCCTGTCTTTTCACTCACTCAAAGCCTTGAGGAACTCATACCAAAATTAGCTTTTTCTTTCACTCGCATGCCACAGCCACCATCTCCCAACAATGGTGAAATTAGAAGAAGAATTAGGAGCTTCTCCTTCTCCAAATCAAGAACAACCACCATCTCAACGTTTCTTCAAGATAATCCTTCCCATCACATTGCAAAACAAGAAACTGGTATATTCATAATCCCCCCTTCTCTTTCTTTCTTTTTCTCTTATGTCCATGTTTAATTTCAGGTTTGATGGCCAAGTACGAACAGAATTAGTCCTGTCTAACGAGTATCTATGTTGCTTGTATGTGCATGCAATCATAACTAGTCATCTAATTACTTCAATTTGATTACATGCAGAGGATTCCTGGTAGACTTGCTAGGAAATGCGTGGATGAACTTTCTGATGTTGTTGAAGTAATTGTTCCTGATGGCAATGCTTGGGAAATAGGTGTAACAAAAGAAAACAACAATGTTTGGTTTGATGATGGTTGGCAGACATTTTTGGAGCATCACTCGATTGCTTATGGCCATGTTTTAGTGTTCAACTACAAGGGTTTCTCTAGTTTTAGTGTTCGTATCTTTGACAGGTCTGGTTGCGAGATTGAATACCCATGTAGGGGTCCTACTAGTACTGATGATGATGGTGTTGGAAAAAGATCAGGAAATGATCACGATGGTTGCGAAATAGACGATGAAGATGATGACGGTGATGATGGTGATGATAATGATGATGATGATGATGATGATGACGACCACCACCACCACCACCACGACTCCATTCGAATCTTGGGTTCCACACTTTCACCCTCTTGTTCACTTGGAGCTTTTGTTGGAAGTGAAAGTAAGAGGGTGCCAGGAAAAAGGCATACTCCATTACCAGAGCAGAGTAGCTGCAAGAAGAGGTGTCTTGGAAGTGTCGACGATTCGAGAGAGAGAGAAAAGTTGGGACAGTTAACCATCGAAAGGCACAAAACATGTACGAGGGAAGTGAAAACCGAGGTACCAGCTAATGTAGATTGTGCTAATGAATCAAGGAAAGGGAAGTTGCTGAGGAACGATGGGACGCCTAGCAGACATGCTCCGATGTTTAATATGGCTAAGGAGAAGAGTATTTCTAACGTAAATGTTGGTAAGCTCTCATTTTAATACTCATACTTAGACTCTGTAGCAGAATTGCGATTCGAGATCTTTATTTTCTGTTTTATTGAAATGACTGAAACAAGTTAAGTTCTTGATGCAATGTGAAGAATATGTAGAGATCATTTATGACGGAAAATATAAGGCATTAAAAGAAAGCAATAGCGCTGTTCGTGCTGCCATGATGTTCAAGTCTAAGAATCCGTCTTTCATGGTTATTCTGCAAAAATATAATATCCTTGGCTATTTTGTGGTAAGTCTCTTGTGAATTGTTCCTTTTGTTTTAAGAAACCTACTCTCAAACCATTCTTTTCTTCTGCAGCATGTGCCTTCTAAATTTACTAGGTACATGGAGGAAATTTCTCAGTCTATAGCACTCGAGGGTTCTGATGGACAAAAGTGGTCCGTGCGAGTTGGCAAGAGTATGCACGGGCGGTTGCACCTAGGAAAGGGATGGCGTCAATTCTCCAGGGATCATAAGTTGAAGGAAGGTGACGTATGTGTCTTTGAGCTGACCAACAAAGAGAATTTTGTCCTGAAAGTTTCGATATTTCCCGCGGTTGAAGACACGCCCATTTTGAATTAACTTCTGGACAATGTTCTGGAGGTTAATCTAGTTTTTTGGTTGCTTGTAGGAATGGGAAGTGGAAACAATATCAGGTAAATGTTCAACATTTGATGATATTTCGTTTTCCATTACAGTTTCAGCAACCCAGACTTTGTTGCTGTTGAGCTTCTAATTTGTTCGGATGACTGCTTCATCTCTTGTAGGTTTCTCTCCAGCAGTTACCCTAACTTAGACACAACGCGACTTGACGAGACACAGAGGAAGACAAACTAGTAGTTTGAGCAGAGCAGACCCTCTTCCACGACACTTTAAAGCTCTCGCCAGTTTTCATTTTGCAAACTCTCTTTTATCAAACATGTTGTAAAGTATCGTACGGAATCCTATATGTAGCATCATATCACATGTATGACAGTAACTGGATAGCTTTTTCAGTGCATCTAGAAGCCATGTCGCCTAATGGATTGAAGTTAGATCGGATGCATTGGATACACATTGTTTCTGAAATACAATATCAAATTCTAAAGCCACCCACTTCAGGATATGGACAGTACAATTTGAGGCAATGCATATTATGTTGTGTGAGAAATGTAAAATATGTTGTGATCCATCAGATACGATGCGAGTTATCTTCTACATTACATCTCTTTTCTTTGTTTTTACTCTGCACTACATTGTACTTGTTTAAAAGGAAAAAAAGGAAAACGGAAAAAGAAAAGGAACCTATGTATATTACACTTGCAAGAAAGATGATTCTTGAATCTCTGTAAACTCTCACTCTTTTTTCTCTGTTGATCGTTCTCCAGGCGTTGTGTCCCCCTTCGGGAAGATGGCAGAAACCTGGAACTCGAACTGGAATCAGAGGCCTGCCACTTTTTGGCTTTGACCCTCAATTTTGTATTGTCAGTTTTCATGTACATATTTGTCAATTGCCTGAATCAAAAAAGAAAACTTGTGAACTCTCCAGCGAATCGCAAAGAACAAAACTGCGTATCAAATGTATCCGAACCATGCTTTGGCAACGCATTGTTAATGTGGCCAACAGAAAAGGTGAAAGATGAACAGTCCATAAGATCCGAATAACCACATTTCCCTGTAGAAATTACCCACTGCAGGAGCTGCAAAATGTACACAACTATGTTAATACTCGAATAAAAGTATAAAAGTATTACCATGTCAATATCATGAATGCTGTCACATACACATCAAGCAGGAGAGCATCAGTATACAATCTTATCAAACATATAATGGTACGATTTTAAGCATCATTGATTTCATAGTGGATTCTCTCAATCACTATGGTTGTCACTTGTCAGGATTCTTTATCACCCTAAGATATATCCTTAACCCATATCTATGCCAGAAACAGAAAAACGAGATCCTTGTTTTCTGCAACTCAGTTCAGTAGCTCCTGGTTGTTATAAAAATTATTACGCCTGGAATCTCAAAAATTGCCACATGGATACTATATCGAAACTGAAGGACAGATTTCTACTATACAAAAATGATGCCCAACTTCTGTAGAAGATGCAGAAACCTAAATTTGTATGTAAGGAGCTATCATCACTCAAAAGTTATGAAGCAGTCATCGAAGACCATCAATTACAAACCACAGAAATACCCATGAAAGGAAAATAAAATAGCATTGCAAAGCACATGCATGATCTCTTTCTTAACCATATCAAGGAACTGGAAACTTACATGATGAGGATAGTGGTGATGGGGAAGGGGTAAATGATGGAGATTCTGAGCTTTCCTCTGGACTCGAATCATATGATACTTCAGGCAAAGGAGATAGTTCTGGGGGCAAACGTGATGGGGGAACGACTGAAGGTAAGTAAGATGGTGACTTACTAGGAGGCTGAGCAGCTACAATTGGAGGTGGAGGAGAATTTACAGGAGGAGAGGAATTTGGAGGCCCAAACTTTCGGCCTGTTTGACATCCATCACCGTAACTAACAGCAGGTCCTGGAGCTGTTGGAAGGGATGTAGGAGCAGCAGGGTATGAAGGAGTTGAAGGATTGTTGGGATCTGGAACTGGAGCTGGAGCTGGAGCTGGTGATGCTATTGGAGGGGTTGCATGAAGTGTACCCCTTAAGTATGATGACAACATAACGCCCTTAACTTCACCAAATACAGAGTTATCAAGACCAAGATTCTTTCTTCCAGAATTTGTGATTATCTGAGCCAATTGCTTCAATCTCTGTGGCATGAGGACCCCTAAAGCCGATAGGACTGACACCTGAACAGTGACTGGAGGATCTATTGTGGAGCCCAAAGAATTTGTTAATTGCACAACTACATACTGCATAACAAGAGTGGAAAAGGAAAAAAAAACAGAATTAGTTTTATGAAAAGACCTTTGCAACACTCAACGATCAGATTTCAGTCCACAGTTCCATATTTTTTTGAATTTACACCAGTTTCCATAACGACTTCAGTTACCTAAAGCTATTAAAGCATCTTTGCTGGTGCATTCAACTTCTCCAACTAATTAATAAGGTTTCATCATGTATATCATAGAATTAATAAATACTTCCTGGATAGTAACTGTACTATAAAGATATACATTTTGAGAATGATGAAGTGATAATGAAGTATCAAATCAACTCAGGGCTCCTAGTGACAAAAGAGAAAAACATAAAAGGATACACGAATATATACCTCATAAGGCCACAGATGTAACCCATCCTCCAACTGTTTCTTTAACTCAACAGAATCATCCAGTATTTCAGATATAGAATTGTTGAGAGTAAAATAAAAGAAGATCTGAGGCATCTGCCAGATTGAACTATACTGCATAATTACTGTTATTCCACCTGGGAATTTCAATATCTCAAACACTGATGGCTGCCCGAAAATTGAAGTCGTCAAAGTTAGATTATATTGCTGAAAGAAGAGCTCAAGTAAAGACGACCTCAACAAACTAAGGTGCACCATATTTATTGTTTTATTTATAGGCTCTGAAAGAATACCAAATATCACATCTGTCCCGTTAGTTGTATTTGATTGGTGCATGGATAGGATAGCCACCTGTCAACAATAAATTCAAACTCAACACATCTTCACTTAAGAATGAAAATAACAAAATTGCAGTGCCTTGAAGACATACCTTGGTTTCCGGAACACCTATTTCATCAAATATCTCAAATTCCAATCTCTCAATGTGACGGACAAGTTGTGAAACTGGCTTTTCAAGTCTAAAATATGCTTGTATGGTGGCTGGAAAGAAGAAATAAAAATATAAGCACGATTGCTACAAATAGACAAAATTTACAGCTAAAATACTTTACGATATAAGAAGGCATATATATATATATATATATATATATATATATGTAGAGCATATCAAACAATCAATCAATTTCAACCAAAAAAAAAAATCAAACAATCAATTATTGCATTTAACTATAAAAGGAACTGTAATGGAACCTTCCAAATCAAAGTAATATATTTCGGATTTCCAAATAAAGCATATTATAAAGATTTGTCTAGCACACAAGGGAAAACATATGCCAAACTGTGCAGAACCCCAATTTGGAGTCAATTTTAGGGGAGTTCTAAAACCTATAAATCATTGGCAAGGAGACAACTATGAGATGACACATTCATGAAATATAAGTTCTTTCCAGTTTGGGAGATGCGACAACTTCGGTATTGATATATTACTATCAAAATTTCTCTCAGATTATGGTAGTTGTAAAATTACCATTTTTCAAATGCATCAAGCGCAGTAATCTTACTGATAAAAGCGGTCAAAATTGACGTACAATTGATATATGATTACAACTTCTCAGATAAGTATTAACACAGTAGCTAATCTACATAAGTAAAAGGGAATCAAGCCCCTAATCACTCATAGTAAGGTAATTTTCATCGTCTGAGATGAAAAATCAGATCGTCAACAACAGGATGTCATTAAGATAGTTAAACCACACAATGTGAATGCCTTATGACGAAATGGGAAACTGGGATCAATTTAACAAAAGAATGTTCGAGTCACATCTTACAAAGAATGAAAGTGCTGCAGATGCGCAAACAAACATGTAACTGGAATCAATTTAAATGGGAACAATTTGAATGTCTTATGACGAAATGGGAAACTGGGATCAATTTAACAAAAGAATGTTCAAGTCACATCTTGCAAAGAATGAAAGCGCTGCAGATGCGCACACAAACATGTAACTGAAGCATGTAAAATTCTATAAGGAACAGATCGACCACTTGCAAAGAAACGGAAATTTGAGGATAAACTTGACAGATCCCAAAAGTGAAGGTACACTAAGTCAATACCTATAATATGCGCGTTGAACCTTGCAGTGTTATTCATAGGTATGGCTGAAAGACAAGACCATAAAAAAGAAAACTCTAGAAACAAACCCTAAATATGCCTCTCAGTGTTCATCTTATGAATATCAGAAAGAGCTCATAAGCATTCTTTCAATCAACACTTCAACAAAGTTCATTCTACCGGGCTGTTCCATTAGGTTCTTCAATCCATTAAAGTGCCCTTGCCGCAATACACAATCAAAACAAGGAACATAGCCAACAACAGAACCTTCAGCACCACGTAAACAGGAATTTTATCTCTGGATTTTAGGAAGAAGAACTAGAGCAAACCATCCCCTCAAAAAATAGACTAACTAGGCAAACAACAAGAGACCAATACGATCACAAAAATAGAGCCAGCCCAATGAACTTCCAAGCTTGCAACACAGACAAGAAGGAAACCAAACAATGCACACATGAATTGCATCCGGAACCAGAAACTGACGAATACCCATTTGCTAAAATCAACCCAGAAATCCTAAACTGACAACTAATCGAAAAGGAAAAACGGTAAACACAAAGTACCCAACAGCCCAAAATTATTGAATTGAAAAATCACGACAAAGCAAAATCCACAAGACTACGAAAAAAATTTAGAGAGAAAATAAAGGAGCAGAAGCTTACCACTGAGCTTAATCTTTTCTTCAGCGTCAAAACTATTGAGGTTGTTAACTGAGTGGAAAGGGAAGATCCAAAAGATCCCAGATAGCAAAAGACTCAAACTAAGAAGCAGAACAAAAACGCATCTAAAGCTGAACTCCAATTCCAAAATTCTTAACACCCCAACCATCGGACAACACCTCTGACAAAAGACTGGCCAGTTCGCTGCAGCCCGAGCATGATGACCCTGCTGCTGCAGATTTCGTAGCTCTCCTTTGCCCATTGAAATTGCATCTGGAAACCTCTCTCTCTCTCTCCTCTCTCTCTCTCTATCGAAAAACGAAAAGGAAAGAAAACCCACTTCTCTCTCTAACAAGTAGTAGAACGAAAGAATGGAGTGGTGGAAGATGGAGAGAGGAGGGACAAGTGTGGTGACAGTAGGCACATTAGTTTGCTTGCTTCTCTGGATTAAACTAATTAACACAAAGAGAGAGCACTTTTTTTTTCTAGTTTATTATTCTACAAAATCTATTCTTTTCTATTATTCCCTCTTTCACTAATCAAATCACTAATCACAAATACCATTAAAATTTGAGTACTAGTCCGGCGGCGGTTGCTGAGCAACCCCGCCTAGAGCCATGAGTCTCTTGTTTTGGAACTTCTGGGAGTTTGGGAACCCTCAGGTAAGGGCAAACTTTTTAAAGTTGCTAGGTTTAGAGTTTTCTGCTTTAGTTTTTTTGTCTGAAACTAAGCTGTATGAAAGTGAGTTTCGTACTCTTAATAATAAATGATCTTTTCATTATGTGCTTGCGGTTGATTGTGAAGGAGACACTAGGAGGGGTGGTTTGGCTTTGATGTGTAGGAAGGATATCTCTGTGAATGTGTTACATTGCGATGCACATTGTATAGATATTGAATTGCTGAATGGTCTATCGAATGGCCCTCCTTGGAGATTTACGGGCATATACGGATGGCCGAGCAGGGCGGATAAACACAGAACCTGGGATATGCTCAGATCAAGAAAGGATAAGAGCTCCCTTCCATGGATTTGTGTTGGGGATTTCAATGAAGTGTTGTGGGGTCATGAGAAATTGGGAGGCACAGATAAGAATTTCAACGAGATGGATGCGTTTCGGTGCACGATTGCCGACTGCAACCTGATCGACCTCGGTTTCTCAGGGCCCAAGTTTACCTGGTACAATAACCAACGGGGACACGGAACAATAATGGAGAGACTCGATAGGGGGCTGGCGAATGAGAAGTGGAGGAGTTGTTTCCCCGAAGCTACAGTGCACCATCTTCCCCGGTTCGGATCAGATCACTGCCCGATACAGATACAGTTGACACAAACAGCTAATAGGGCCCCTAGGGGTAAAGTGTTCCGTTTTGAGGCGACATGGATTAGAGAGGAGTCGTGTTTTGAGTTTGTTAAAGAGATGTGGAGTGGGACGGAGCTTCAGGGAGATGGCGATCCACTTGATCAGCGTCTACGGCTCTGTGGGTCGAAGCTTACTAGGTGGAGTAAGGAGGTGTTTGGGAATGTTCACAGGTCCATTGTTGAGAAGAGAGAAAATTTGGGTTGGTTGCAGAAACAACCAGTGACGGATCCCACCCTAGATAAAATTGAGCGTGTTAGTAAAGAGATTGAGGAATTAATCCATAGGGAAGAAGTAATGTGGAAACAGCGATCTCGGGTCCTTTGGCTTGAAGAAGGGGATAGGAACACTAAATTCTTCCATGCTCGAGCTTCTCAGAGGAAGAAGAAGAATACTATTGATAGAATTCAGGATGAATCGGGCTGTTGGAAGGAGTCTCGTGAGGAAGTAGAAGGGACATTCCTAGAGTACTATAAGTCTTTATTTTCTTCTGGAGGTTGTGACCTTTCTTCAAATGTTTTACAAATTATCACCCCCCGTGTTTCCAATCCCATGAACTTGTGTCTCGACCAGATCTTTACTAAAGATGAAGTTTTAAAAGCCTTAAAGCAGATGCACCCCACTAAGGCCCCTGGGCCGGATGGGATGCCTCCGCTCTTTTTTCAAAAAATTTGGTCTTTTCTTGAAAATCCTGTTTGTAAAGTGGTTCTCGGAATTTTAAATGATTGGGAGGACCCCAGCTACCTCAATCACACCTTCATCACCCTTATCCCTAAAGTAGCAAATCCTTCCAAGTGCTTCCAATTTCGACCAATCAGCCTTTGTAACGTCGTTTTCAAAATGATTACCAAAGTGTTGGCAAACCGCCTGAAGAAGATTCTGCCGAATATAGTGGCGGAGAATCAGAGTGCTTTCATTCCTGGCAGACTCATTACAGACAATGCCCTGATTGCCCAAGAGATTTTCCATGGGATGAACACCAAGAGCTCTGGCCCCGGGTGGATGAGCGTTAAACTGGATATGAGTAAGGCCTACGACAGGGTTGAGTGGTCTTTTTTGGAGGCGATCATGTCTCGTATGGGGTTCTCTTCTCGCTGGACATCACTGGTCATGCGCTACGTTTCTTCTGTCTCATATGCCATCCTCCTAAATGGAACCCCTAGCCCTACGTTTTACCCAGGGAGGGGTCTTCGGCAGGGGGATCCCCTGTCCCCTTATTTGTTCCTCCTTTGCGCAGAGGGCCTTTCGGCGATGTTTCAAGCCGCAGCCTCGGCTAATAGGATTCATGGTTACAAGATCTGTCGAGATAGCCCAGAGGTCAGCCACTTGTTCTACGCGGACGACAGTCTCATCTTTGCAAAGGCAGACGAGGAGGAGGCAGAGGTCATCAGTTCGATTTTGAAGGACTATGAGGAGGCTTCGGGCCAGAAGGTCAACATAGACAAATCAAAGGTATGCTTCAATAAGAACGTCGGCCAAGATACTAGAACAAGAGTTTTAGGAAGATTAGGCATGAGGGGAACGGAGTCACATGAGAAGTATTTAGGGCTTCCAGTTTCCTTTAGTAGATCCAAAAAAGGAATGTTTGCATCGATTCGAGATAGGGTCTGCAAGAGGCTGGGGGGTGGAAAGAAAAGAAATTATCTCAGGCAGGGAGAGAAGTACTGATTAAATCGGTCGTCCAATCCATCCCTACATATTTGATGAGCTACTTTGAAATCCCAATCTCCATATGTGAAGAGATCGAGAAGGCTACTAGGAGATTCTGGTGGGGGGGATCCTCGGATGAGCGCAAGATGCACTGGGTCTCCTGGGATAAGTTATGTAGATCAAAGGAGGTGGGAGGTTTGGGCTTCAGGAAAGTTCGGGATTTCAACCTAGCATTGCTTGCTAAGCAAGGTTGGCGTTTACAGAAACACCCGCACTCGTTAGATCTGGAAAGCCAGGTATTACCCCCGCTCAGACTTCTTAGAGGCAGGGGTGGGATATCGCCCCAGCTATGTTTGGCGGAGCATTATGGCTGGGCGAGAGGTCATTCAGAAAGGTTGTTTCTAGCGGGTGGGGAATGGGGAGCGGATACGGATTTGGAAGGTTCCATGGCTACCATCAACGCCAAACGGAATGATCGCTGCACCGGTGTCTGTGCTGGATGAGGAGGCAACAGTGGCTGAACTTATTGACCGGGATCAACGTTGCTGGAGGACTGACCTAGTGGAGCAACTCTTTCTACCGCAAGAAGTATCGAAAATTTTAAGCCTACCGCTTAGTCGGGATGAGGCGAATGATACTCTTGTGTGGAGGGGCACTACACATGGGAAGTATTCGGTTCGCAGTGGGTACCACAGTCTTACGTCGCCAGTCACCCAGGGTGACCAGGGCTCGAATAGAGGTTGGTGGAAACACCTTTGGGGTCTCACTATCCCCCCAAAGTTTAAAAACTTCATGTGGAGGCTAGGAAATGGATCCATCCCGACTAGAGTAAACCTGGAAAGGAGAGGAGTACTGGTGGATCCGGTGTGCCCCTGCTGTTATGAGGAGGTAGAGTCAACTTCACACTTACTAGTGTCTTGCCCTTTCGCGGCTGGGGTGTGGGCAAAATTCGACTTCTGGGGCAGAGTTCCAAGCCTTTACGGGGAGAACTGGGTTGAGTGGCTCACGGCTGCATGGACGTCTCTGGATGATCAGAGTCTCGAAATGTTGATCTCTACCCTTTGGTCGCTGTGGACTTCAAGGAACAACAGGATTTTCTGTCAACGAGACGAATCTGCCCAGGAGGTGGTCATCAGGGGAGGGAAATTGCTGACAGATTTTAAGGAGGCCTGGCGCCCGCCTCAGAAGTCTCCTTCCCCTGCATGCCAACCCATCGACCCGAAATGGTCCCCCTCCCCTCCGGGGATTGTCAAGGTTAACACTGATGCTGCTGTTGGGAGTTCCGGGACTGGACTGGGTTTCATTGCTCGAGACGGAATGGGCAGGCCGATCTTCTCTGGGGCCATTTTCCTCCCACATAAGACCGACGCGCCAACCGCGGAGGCACTGGCGCTCAGAGACGCTCTCACGCAGGCTAGGCAATGGGGGTGTGAAAGGGTCATCATGGAGTCGGACTGTCTGCAAAACATCTTGGCCCTTACCAATGATGAGCTTCCTGGAACCTATACGGGTTTGGTCCTGGAGGAAGTGGCTCGGTTGGCCTCTACTTTCCGTAGTTGCTCCTTTAAGCATGCTAAGCGGACCTCGAATGTTCCCGCACATGAGTTGAGCTAACTGGCTTTAATTTCCGGTTTAGGAAATGTATGGATAGGGGAATACCCCGAGGCGATCGCGCCTTTTGTACTTGCTGATCTAAATTAATCTTATTTTTTCCTTTCAAAAAAAAAAAAATTAAAATTAGAGTTGAAAAACCCTCTTGTTTTCTTCCTCTCCTCAACCTCCCCAAGCAAAAAGACAACAAGCATACGTGTATGTTTTCTATTGGAGAATTTCTTTTATACTTACTATTGTTTAATCAATTCATCACTCTCTACTAGGTACTACAAATCTAATTTTATTTAGTTTTACTAGCTACTACAACTTAATCTAACAAAATTTATATTATTGAGTCTTTCTTTTTCTTCCTTTATTCTCTCAGTAATAATCCTATTTTTTTATTATCGATACTCGAATAGGTGTATATTTTCTTAATGAAAAAGTTGATGATATTCTAAAACAAATATATTTTGATTCAACAACACGATTTTAGGCCATAAACGACAATTATGGACTCACTTATTTTTAAAAAAAATAATGGTTGAACAATGATTTTTAATTATGTATTAGTAAACTAATGGTGTTTTTTTGTTGTTGTTCCTAATTGTATTGGGTTATATAATTTAGGCTACCCAACGTTGAAACTTGAGAGGAAGCAAAGGTGAAGAGGAAAGTGAGTGAGAAAAACGTGTTAAAAAGCAAGAGAAGGTATTGGATTGGAGGAAATTATATAATTAAATAATAAAACTTGACAAAAGAGCAAAGGTTTTTTGATTTTGATGGAAATTATATTTATGATAATTATTCTACTCTTAATCTCACTTTTATTATGTATTTGTCCATTTCTTTTTAGCTTAATTACCTTTTTGGCACTTATGTTTGTCCAAAAAATTTAAATTGCACCCTGCATTAATTAAATTTCGAATTATATTTGTATTTGCCCAACATGTTTCAATTAGCACCCTTCTCTCTCTTTTTTCAGAATTAATAATTTGGAATTCCAAAAATTGATTTTCTTTTCAAACGTGACACTCTATGTTCTAAGTGGTATATTAGATGATTATTTAAAAAAGAAACTAGACACATCGGCAAAGGAACGTAATTACGTTTGGTCCATCTCTTTTGAGAAATTATACAATATTGTTGGTTTTTCATCTCAACGTGCACACAAAAATCGCACAACTAATAAAATTATATTACATCATCCGTGACTGATTACATGTAAGTTGGTCCTCTAAGATTTTACCCACAATTACTAAGATTTTTAGTACCTTTTAAATTTTAAATTTTATCATCACTACAAGAAAATGAGACATTAGAGACGGTGAAAACAGTCTTTAATTTGTCACTCAGGTGAATTAGTGACTAAAATCATCATCACTAGGTTTTATCTCTAAAATCGACCATCCTAATTTTAGTGACAAAATTACTTTGTCATTGTTACTTGTGATGAGTTTATTCGGTCATTATTATGGTTGTTAAACTGTTCCTAAAAATTAAAAATGATAAGGAGTTTAGAATCAAAATTTATTATGATGGTCAGTATTTAGTCTGTATAATAGGCCACTAATACGTCATTATATTCTTTATAATTATAGATATGGAAAAAAATGAAGTAGTCACAAGAATGTCACTAGTTAGCAAGGTAGTCAAACCCGATCCGACCGATTCGACTGGGAAAACTGATGACCGGCCACTAGGGCGGGTTTGAAATCACTTTAAACCCTCTTTTATAGGTTTTCAAGCAGTTCAGTCAGATTAACTAGTGACCCGATTGACCCATTCAATGGGTTTTTCTAGGTTGATTCAATCTTTTTAATAAAAAATATATATAATAAAAAAATCTACTCAACCTCAACCCAATTAATTTGATCAAGAACAATTTTTTTTGACTGAACTATATTATTTGTGGGCCTAATAAAAATATAAGTCTATGCTCAATATGTACAATACATCAATGATCCATGATTATTGTCAATTTTATAGATTTATGGGGAGACGTAGTAGTTGCGTTCTTTTTTATGTTGTATTATTTTATATCATGCATTCTTCTTCTTTTTCCTTCCTTTAGTTCATTGTGCCATTTCTGTGACTTTATTTATATTTTTTTTTTCTTAACTTTCATTAATTGTTTTCATTTTCAATACATGCACATTATAGATTGTAATTGATGATTCATATTTTTCTTCTAAACATTTTCAACAAAAAAATTTAAAATCAAAAGTACACATTATTTTTAGCATTCCTACTTTTTATCAATATATTATTGACAAAGAAAATAAATTCTCTGTATAACGCCACTAGAATTTTCTCTATATCATTGTAACTTTTTTGTTATGTTAATTCTCATACATTTAAAGACAATATTAATAACATATTTTTTGTCATTAATAGGCGGTCACAAAGAGGTTACAAACAAAAAATTTACAATTATTTTTTTAGAATTATGAAATTTTTATCCACATATTAGTAACAAATGTTCTTTTGTCACTACATAGTGTCACAATAATTGTCTCTAAATCACAGTGCCCTTTTATTTTCCTAATCCTTATACTTTTAGAGACAAAATAAGTGATAAGTTTTTTTTGTCAATAACAATAGTCACTAATAGGTTACAAATATGTCATCGCATACTTCTTATCATTTATTTATAGAATTCCTGAAAATATTTTCAACACATTGGTGACAAACAAAAATGGTGATTGAAAATTTGTCACTAAATTGTCATTATTGAAGTCTCAAATGACTAATTATTTTTTTCCTCAATACAAACTCACTTTAGTCGTTGAGTCATTATTGTCTCATTTTCTAATAGTGCATTCATCATGTCCACTCACTGTTCTTAAACAATAACTTTATTACTTAGACGATTTTTATGTATACGCTGACAATTTTGGCACAAAACCTACCGATGAACCTCGGCACGGAATTTAGATTTCTAGAATTGTTAGCATTAACTTTTTCCATTTTCGATTTTGCTTTTGGGTTGTAATTGTTTTGTAAGGAGGAAGCTACCTGGGTTGTCTTTTGATAAAAGAAAAAAGAAAAATAAAGGAACAACATGCCGTCACACGTGGGTAATAAAATTATGAATCATATGATATTGGGTTTAAATCTAATGATTTTTGAGGTTGAGAACGTGCAAAATGATATTCTTGTCTTTGCTTGCACAAAGTTTTTTCTATTTTTCTTAATTAATTGCCGGGAGTTTAATGGGTTTAAAATAACATTGCAATAATACACGGGCTTAGCCCACGAAGCCCAATTGTTTTCTGAGTAGAGTAAGCCCAATTCAAGCCCTATTGAATTTTGTGTTTTACTTTTGAAAAGGGGCGTGGTCTATGTTGAGTGGAGGACGGGGTGAAAATGAAATAGATGGGCGATAGATCAAGTGCGAGTCCGTAGGTATGGTAAGGTACGGTACAGTTTAGTACTCATTCCTGTACAATTAAGTGTCCTATTTGACCGGGTGACTCACTATTTGACCCTAAAAAATTTCGTACTTTTTTCCGAACGTCGGTTAATCCTTAACATGTTTGCGAGAAAAAGTTAGGGACAAAATTATCTCAAATAGTGAATCATTTGGTCTCTTTAAAATGCGTGCCCAAATTTTTTAGGACACTTAATTGTTGACGGAAAGAGTAATATTAGAACTTTTTGTATGGTTGAATTTTTTCTTTACCATCGTAGTAAAATATTCGTTTTATTTGTGGAGTAAGCATATCGCCGAACTATATAACACAAAGTGTCTTTCTTTTTTCTTCTTTTCTTTTAAGTATTCCATATTTTTGTGTTTTGATTGCAATCAAACAACCTTTATTTATTTATTCTTTTAATCAGTTCAAGTGATGGCAGAGTTAGCAAATCATTCATGTCGTTGAAAAACTAAAAAGTAAACCATATGTACGTACGTACTCGAACACGGTTTCTAATTTTAACTCGTAAAAACGATATGCATTAAATCCTCAAAATTTTAATTTAAATTAAAACACAACACCTAATTTTTTTTAATTCATTTTAGTAGTATTAAAAAGATTTCAATTCACAATTTAGTTTTTTATTAATGTAAAATATATGTAGAAATTTAGATTAAAGTTCGAAATTTAAGTTTATTTTTTCTTTTTTTGTTGAAAAAATACCTCTTAGAAATCAATATATGTACTTAATTATTGAGTTATTTATTTATAAAATCTAGGACTTAGATTATTTCCATACCATGCAAGGCTGCTACTAACATCTAGATGACTTTTTGATGACAACTTTTGAATTCATAGATGTTAATTTCAAAGTAGTGTGAGTATTCTCACACCTTATATTTATATTTTCACATCTTTTATTTATGAATTGATTATACTACCCTTATTAATAATTAAAATAGAACTAATATATAGTAAATTCATAAATAAATAACGGGTGTGCGATACAATTTAGGGTGTGGAAATACAAGAAATAATGTTTCAAATATAAGAATTTGACTCAAGAAGGTTAGACTTATAGTCTCTTTCCCATTAATAGTTGTAGTCTTTGTATATGAAATGCTGAATAATTTAAGCACGTTATTAATTGTGACACTTTGGTGTTTTATTGATACTAGCTAGTCTTAACCAAAGCTCTTTGCGTGATGATTTTGTGCAAAATATGAACAACTAAAAAAATTTAAATTCGGAAGGAGTAGTATAATGAATTCTGATATATGTAAGAAGTGGCATAACTCTTTCAGTTCCAAAACCCTTGAAAAAATTTCAAATTAAATTACATTACTTTTTAATTTCATATTATGTTGTGTGGTTTAAGCAAATTAGCATCATTAATTAAGGAAGAAACAATTATAAGTGCTCAGATTGATGAAATATGAAATGAGCTCACTGCTTACATGCTACCAGTATCCTATACTTAGAAAAGTAAAAGTCAGATTTCAATACCTTGACCCCGTTACTAGCTTTTACTGTTAGAAAGCTACTGCTTTCGATTTTTAATAAATGACTCAAACACCAAAAATTCAAGTAAAGTGTACAGTAATATTCAGTAGAAAAACGTCATTTATTAAAAACCGAAGGGAGTACTTATCTATACCATCAATATGCAATTAACCTACAGCTATCCCATCAAATATTCACAAGAACAATTTAACCTGCCTTGTAAAATTTCGAGTATAATATTATTTAAGAGTTACTATGCAGAAGAACAATTCTACCTAATTTCATACTATATATATGTACATGCATGTTAATGCTATTTGGAAATACATGCTATTAATGTTTTGTTTCATTTCTCAAAACCAACCCCTCCAATTTTGAAGTATCATTCTTCAATTCAGCCTTTTCAAACATGAATTTAGGATTGTTTTCAACCACTTTTTGCATCCAATGCATTATACTTACCTTATGGTGCTTGGGCTTAGCTGCTCTTGCAACAAACGCAAATGTGACAGATGAAATTGCCTTGCTTGAGCTCAAATCCAAAATTGCCAAAGACCCTCTTGGGATCATGCAAATGTGGAATTGTCGCACCGTCGCGAGCGAAATTTGGGACGCAATGAAAACACATACAATGAAGTCGCCACCCTATTTTTCTAAGGTTTAGGGAAACCTATGGTCCGAAAAAGAAAGAAAATAAAATAAAAACTAAGGCACGAATAAAAAGGGTCTAAACCCGAGAACTACGGTTCGGGGTCGTATTATGGACTCGGGAAGGTGTTAGGCACCCGAGTCTCATCCTTAAAAAGGTTACCGGTTCTAAAAAGAGGTGTTTAAGAAATCATGTTGAAAACAAGTAATTGGGCCCTCAGGGGAATCGCCACTTTAGTTCTTAAATTGGTTCGATTGATTTTATCCTAATTAATTGCCGAGTTGTTAAAAGAAAATAAACATTTTAATCCTCTAAGAAAATAAAAGGGTTGGTTTCAAACCTAGTCCAATTAAATTTCATCGAGTTTAAAATTAATCCGAATACATGCAAAATTAATTAGACAAGATTACTACCATTTTAATAATCTTCACTAAGGCGACAATCCTAGTGAACAACGATGGATCACTATTATCATCGGGCCAATGCACGTGATTAACACTATTTACTAGGTGATTCTAAGCATGTATAGACTAGCATAGTACCGTTTTGAGTGAATGCGAAAAACACGTTTGAAAAGAGAAAAACCGGGAAGTGGGGTCGAAGCCGCGCACATAACACATTCGTCAATATAGCACAAATTAAAATACAATCGTGGGGTCGAAGCCGCACACGAGACGCAATCATCAAGATGACATAAATTAAAATAAATTCGTGGGGACGAAGCCGCACACGAAACAAGCATAAAATAATCAGTAAGTAGTTACTAAATTCAAATGATCATACAACATTAAGGATTAAATCGCATTTTTTGAAAGGATCTCTAGTGATAAGAGGGATTAAAAAAAGGTGTTTTCTACGAGTTGGGCTTAAGGCCCATTTACTATCTTTTCGCTTTCAAATGTTTATTCTCTTTGGTGATTTACTATCTTAACAATTTGGAGGAGCCTAAGTTATCGGAAAATATTAAATCTTATGTTTTGATTACTACTTCATCTTGTTTTCTTGAATCGATTTTATTCATTTTGATTTTTTAGAATTTATTGAAGATTTGAGGATTTTTGTAATTAATGATCATGCAATTAAATTAATTAAAGCGTGATTTTTAATTACTAATCCTATTTTATTTCATGCTTTTAATAAAGATAAAAATGTTGAGTAATTACTAAACTTAATTCGTTCAAGCAAAGGTTGATTTGAGTGAAATTATTAAAGGAATTGTCGATATAAATTAATTCTCATGCAAACGGATTTAGTTCGAGTTCTAACAGTTCTAAATAATCATGCATACGATTAATAATAAATTAAAGTACATTTATCCAAAATAAAAGGGAAAAAGGAAAACATACCTGGACGGGCTTTAACTGCAAAATCGATGGTTAGTAGCAATAAACAATAAAAAAATAAAAAATGGTACTACAAATAATTATTACAAATTAATTACGAATTCGCAAATATGAGTACAACTATTAAATTCTTCGTTCGAGCTTCGCAATCGGGAATGACGCATCAAACTTCTCGTCGAAATCTGTCAAACTTGTTGAGCACCATCGCGACGAATAGGCATGCAAAAATAGACAAACAAGTGCATATAAATGTGCATTAGTAAGGAACTCACAAATAAATTACGAGTATTCAAATAAATAAAAAATGAAATCTCCTTACCCGTTTGAAATTCCTGTCTGTCCAAATATTCAAGCCAAGAAAAAAAATCCTTCTTTTATATTGGGCCGTGTGGGCCGCACAAGCCATTCCTTCTTTCATTCTTTCTCCTTTTCTTCACTCCTTTCCCGACAACACTTTTTGCTTTCATTTTCTTTCTTTTCTTTCACCTTTTCTTTTCTTTTTCTTTCTTTCCTTCTCCTGCACAATTTCTTTTCTTCCTTCCTTTCCTTTTCTTTTTCTTTTGTTCAATTTAGGGCTGCATCCCTTTCTTTCCTTCTCCTTCTCTATTTTTATTTCTTTCTTTTGTTCAACCCGGCCAAGGAGTAAGCAGCGACGGCAGGGGGTGGCGAGCAGCGGTTTGGGAGCAGCAGTAGCAGTGGGCTGCGGCGGTGGTGATGGAGGCGACAGTGAGGTTGAGGGCGGCGGCGGTCCGATGCGGCTGGACTGCTGCGACGACCGGCGGTGGGCGATTCCTTTTTTATTTAATTTGATTTTTGCCTAGGCTTGATTTTGATTTGGATTTTTTGTGATGGATTTGGGTAATTTGGCAATGGGTTGGGATTGAAAGGGTTTATGGTGTATTGGATTCAATTGGGTGGTGGTTTGGTTGATTTTGGGATTTGGTTTAGGTGATATGGATCAGGATTGACGGTGGTTTGGGGCTGGGTTACGGCTGTGTTGGCGATGCGGCTGTCCGGCGAGGTGGCGGTCCGACGATGTGGCTGTCCGGCGATGTGGCGATGCGGCTGTCCGGCGGCCGGGTGAGGATTAATTTGAATTGATTTGGTTTGGTTAAGTAGGATTGATTTTGGTTGGTTAACTCGGATTGATTTTGGTTGGTTAACTCGGATTGATTTTGTATTTGCAGGAGATTTTGGATTTTTGGTAGGAATGGATTTGGATTTTTTGGACAGAGATTGACTTGGTGATTTGGCAATTTTGGTTCGATTAATTTGCAAAGGGTGGTTTTTGAATTAATTTGGATAGGAATCTCTCATTAGATTTGGCAGGAATTGGATTTAAAGGGAGGGATTTGCGATTGAATTCTGTTTTGGGCAGAGGGAGATTTTTCTTCGATTTTTGTCATGGCTGCCTCTTTTTCAATTGAAATCCGGTAGTGTGTGTATATGGGATCCAATTAAATTGGATCCGTTGGTCCTTTGAAAGAAAATGAAGAAGGTGTGATGATGATGTCTCTTAATCAATTAAAAGGGAAGAGATGATTGTGTTCAGATGGTGGAGAAAGAAAAATGAGTAAAGTAATGTAAAGTAAAGTGAAAGTGAAAAATGGGTATGATTAGTTTTTGTGGTTCGATTCAATGATACGAGAAATTTTATTTAGAATCGATAAAAATCGAATGAAGAAATACATACAAAATAAAATAAAATGACATAAATTAAAGTAAAACAAGATAATAAGTAGTAAATAAACGGAAATAATAATAATAAAATAAGATCAAAATTGAGTGAAAAAATGAACGATTTAAATTAATCGTGTAAAAATTCGAGTATCAACAGGAATGATACAACACATTTCTGCGATTGGTATGGTGTCACATGCTGCCGTCGCCACTGCAGAGTCACCATTCTGAACCTGAGATCCCTGCAACTCTCAGGCACTCTATCAGCGGGTATCGGGAATTTGAGCTTTCTGTCAGAACTAAACCTTCTAAACAATAGTTTCAGCCAAGGGATCCCTCCCGAAATCGTGTTTTTACGCAGGTTACGAGTCTTAAGGCTGTCTAATAACTCATTCAGTGGCACAATCCCTTCCAACCTGTCATCCTGTTACCAGCTGTCGCTAATCAGTTTAGGTTTCAACATGCTGGAGGGAAGAATTCCTGAGGAATTAGGAATGCTGTGGAGCCTGCAAGTCCTTAATTTAGACCACAACCATCTTTCAGGGACCATTCCTTCCTCACTTGGAAACCTGACATCTCTTCAGGTATTTCTGCACCTGAAAATTACTCGGTTGGTAAAATTCCTGATGCTTTAGGCCAACTCAAGAATCTCACTTTTCTTTCATTGAGTGCTAATATGTTGTCCGGTACAGTCCCTTTCTCGATCTTCAATCTTTCCTCTATAGAAACTTTTAATTTTGTGCACAACTTCCTCAATGGGAGTCTTCCATCTGAGTTAGGAAACACTCATCCAAACCTCCAAGCATTTGCCATAGCCAACAATGAGTTTAGCGGATTGATTCCTGCTTCAATTGCTAATGCCACTAGTCTAGAATGGCTTCTCGTATCGAGAAACAAACTGAGTGGCAGTGTTCCCTCTTTGGAACAGCTGCATAGGCTTCAAGCATTAAGCCTTGCTTTCAACAGTCTTGGACGTAGGGGTGCTAGTAATGACTTGAACTTCATGTTCTCTGTGATAAATTGCACCAACTTATGGCTACTGGAGATTAATAATAACGAACTCGGTGGGGTTTTACCGGAACAAATCAGCAACCCGTCAACCAGTTTAGCCAGATTCTCACTAAATGACAACTACATTTCTGGAAATATTCCATCTGGAATATTTGCTAATCTAGTGAACCTAGAAAGGCTAGACATGTGGAACAATCTGCTCACAGGTCAGATTCCTTTCGAGATTGGCAAGCTTCAAAAGCTGAAAGTCTTAATCTTGCATGAAAATAAACTTTCTGGTACCATTCCATCCTCCATGGGGAATTTGACGTCTTTAATTGAATTGCGTCTTTCGAACAACAATCTTCAGGGAAATATACGTCCCACATTAGGTAACTGCAACAATTTGCTGCTTTTGGATCTTTCTAACAATAGTCTTAGTGGTACCATACCCCCGCAAGTGATCGGTCTTTCATCATTATCTATCTTTATGGATTTGTCTGCAAATAAGTTGACTGGTTCCATCCCAAAAGAAGTAGGGAATCTGAAAAATACAGGGGGGTTAGGAATTTCAGACAATATGCTATCAGGAAAAATTCCTAACACTCTTGGAGGATGCATAAAACTAGAAGTTCTTGTATTACAAAACAATTTCCTTGACGGCCCTATTCCTTCATCACTGAGTTCCTTGAAAGGAATTCTAGAACTAGACCTGTCTGCCAACATTTTATCCGGGCCAATCCCGGATTTTTTACAGAACTGCACCTCGCTGCAGTCTTTAAATTTATCTTACAACAAATTTGAAGGCGTAGTACCAGGAGAAGGAATCTTCAAGAATGCAAGTGCAGCTTTACTCATGGGAAATGACAAGCTTTGTGGTGGGATACTTGAATTTCAACTACCAAACTGCAACTTCAAAAAGCCAAAGAGGACAATGACTCGTCTTTTAAAGATAATAATATCTACAGTTTGTGCACTTCTCGTGGTCGCGCTTATATTTGCCATTCTACTTCTTTCTTTGATGAGAAAGAAAAGGAAAGTATGCATCTTGGACCCTTTTGGGAACTTGCTTTTGAATGTGTCATACCAGAGTCTTCTAAGAAGTACTAATGGGTTTGCGTCAGATAATTTGATAGGTTCTGGTAGTTTTGGCTCTGTGTATAAAGGAATTCTTGATGAGGGTCATAAAGTTATTGCTGTTAAGGTTCTTGATCTCAAACATCGCGGGGCTTTGCAAAGTTTCTCTGCAGAATGCAAGATCCTGAAGAACATAAGACACCGAAATCTTGTTAAGGTCCTTACAGCATGCTCCAGTACAGATTATGCTCGGAATGATTTCAAGGCCTTGGTGTACGAGTTCATGGCAAACAGAAGTCTACAAGAATGGTTACATCCGATTCAAAGAACCGAAGAAGAGGCAGAGGAGCCACCAAAAAGGTTAAATCTTTTCCAAAGGCTAAATATCGCCTTTGACATTGCGTGCGCGTTGGAGTATCTTCATCATCATTGTGGAACACCAATTGTTCATTGCGATCTCAAGCCTGGAAATGTTCTTCTTGACGAGGAGATGAATGCACACGTGGGTGACTTTGGCTTGGCGAAATTCCTGTCAGGAAACACCATTGAATCAAACTCCATCGGAGTACGAGGAACAATTGGTTATGCTCCACCAGGTAAGGTTCCAGCTGTGAGACCAAAGTTATTAATTTCTATCTTGTCATTACAATTTTGGGATAACAACATATTCAGAACCTGTACTAGATGTTTTGTGTTAGTTTACTACCTGTATTTTCTAATTGCTAGTCTGTATCAAAATTAGCGAGTACAGCTAGTAAACTAACACAAACTGATATACCGTTACTAAATGAAATCGTGTGCAAGTACTAAATATGTCAATAACGCCTATAGTTTTAAGCAAACATTTAAGAATACCCATGTTGTGAAATGCAGAGTATGGTATAGGAAGTGCGGTTTCGACATTTGGTGATGTGTACAGTTATGGAATCCTCGTACTGGAGTTGTTTACAGGGAAGAGGCCAGTTGATGAGATGTTTAAAGATGATCAGAGCCTCCATAAGTTTTGTGAGTTGGGTTCTGATCCTGCTGCACAAGTGTTTGAGGTAGCAGATCCTGTTCTTTTCTTCCAGGATATGAATGAAGAGGAGGATAGAAACAGAACAGACAATGATGGAACAAGAAACCAAAGGATTTTTGAATGCTTGGTCTCTGTATTTAGGATTGGGGTCACATGTTCTACAGATTTACCAGGAGAAAGAATGAAAATCAATGATGTGGCGATTCAACTGCGTTTGATCAGAAACAAATTTGTAATTAGGAACTGAATGGTTAATAATTAAGGACTTTTCTTTGTTTGCTTTGCTTTGGGTATTATTATCCTCAAATTTGAACATTGTTGTAATGTACTAGTGAACAACAATCACAAATGATAATCCAATGATGTTAATTAATGGTTCTTTCACAAAAAACAATTCCTATTTACAGCACAATTGTATATAGCCAGCGGCTTACGAGACATCATAGTTATTAAAACCAGATCGAACCCATAAAACTAGTAAACGGAATACAAAATTGATTTGGTTCAAGTAACTATTGAACCAAAAATTCATTTGGGTTTCGTAGTGACTCAATGATCTAACCGATTTATCAATAAACCGGAACGAGTCAATATCTTTTGATGAATTGATATAATTTGCGGTTGCTTTTACATATATTTTAGCACTCATTAAATTAAATAGTAAATCTGTATATAAAAAGGATGAACAGGGAGAGAGTAAAGAATATAGAAAAAACTAAAGACTACATCTTTATTATTGGTTACATACATAGAACATGACAAATGTAAGCTTAAAGCATGAATCCATACAGGATTGGGCTCCATAATTATAAAGAAAGAATTATTCTTTAATTATGAAGACAATGACTTACATACATGGGAATCCGATACTTTAACAATGATGAAGAGTTTAGAGACTCATCTCCAGCAAGAAACAGTGCAACATAGAAATTGGATCCTTATTAGTAGTAACTGGGGAAGGGTCCGGATTCTTTCTACGGGATAAAACGTTTACTGTAAACATCAAATGGTTGAGAAGCTGAGAGTTGGGGTCTCTGCAAAAAAGCAAGAAGCAGCATAAGCACGAGCACGGGCACTTATATAGTATCGTTTTAAGTAAGAAAAGAAGACATGTGGGAATGGAAGATGATCACCTGTAATAGTCTGTTATTAAGTATCGCTCTCAAAATTCTTGTAGAGAAGCATGGGCTTTTGTTAGCGTCTTCCAAGGTCTGGTGCATCGCGTCCAATAGGTGGCCGTAAGTTAGGCCAGGGCGATTCTGGAGAGTTTCTATTAGGATGTGGGTCATCGCTCCGTTCATTTCCTTTCCGGTGAATGCCTGCGAATTAACTACTACTTAAACAAACATACAGACAAACATATATGTTTCGTTTATAAATTAGGTCTGCAGTTTATAAATTAAAACCTTACATATTGGATCATGTTCTTCAGCACTCAATTATAGAACCAAAAAAAAGAAACCTCCAGTACTAACATAATCTATATACTATATAAAAAGCACGAGCTTATTTTTTTAAATTACTATGATATCCTTAAATTATTAAAAAATTTAAGGGTGTAATAGTCTTTTAATTTTTAAAATTACCTACCTACTAAAATTGAATAAATCTATTATTTAACTACTTATTTAATTAATTAACTTACCTATTAAAATTGAATAAATCTATTACTCAATCACTTATTTAATTAATTAACCTTATTAAACCCTAAACTTCACGACCTTCTTCTTCTTCCACCTTCCAATTGTAGCGCCAAAAGAACAAAAAGGTACGAACTTTAATACTTACTGATAATTGGTTTCATCTTTATTTCTTCATTAAGATCAATGAATCAAACTTGTAGTTTATTTCTAATTTATAATACACATTTTTATTGATTTATGGAATTCAAGACATCAAATTTATAAGCATAATTAAAAAGAAGGGAAATTGTCAGCAAATTTGTGCAGAAATTCATTGTCATTTCAATTAATTTGCATCTATATATGCTGGCTGTCCTAGCCGTCGCCGTCACCGCCACCGCCACTGCCACCAACAAATCCTCGCGGAGAATTGAATTCCCTCTTGCCATCAGCATCCGTTCTATGAGATTCCATGGAAAACAACTCTATTGTATACATTCCCTATATCAACGCACTTAACTTTCTTGCTGCTGGTTGAATAATTAATTTCTTCAATTGAAATAGATTTATGTCACGAATAACTTTTTAGTAATATATTTAACATGTTAATTGTGTTTTCGTCTTCATAGATCCGTTGTGTTTTTGGTAGCAGCTTGCTTGGCAATTCCTCCAATCACATTGGTAGCGAGTTATGGTATGAATTATATATTTATTATATAAATCTTATATTTAATTAATTTGAGTCCTATATATATGTGTATTATTTAGCTCGGTCCATATGTGTATGTATTTATGATTGTCGAAATTGTTTGAACCATCATCATTTTTTTTTTTTGATTTACCTTATAACAAAGGTGGAACCTGCCATCTAACTTAAATTAGTTATTTGCTATTTTCATGCTTTGAACATCTTCCGTTAAATGATAACATCATTCCACCAGATTTTGTATGTTCGTGCTATTTCAACTTTTTCCTTTAAGCACAATAGATCCATATTGTATTTATTTAGTTCGATCCATATATGTATATTTATACAATTTCATACACTATTTAATAAATTACTTAAATTACCACTTACTTGCAAATTCATGTTTTAAATTTATTTCAATTGTAGGAAAATGTCTACAAACAAAAGAAAAGTGACCAATGGTTTGATGGTGCCACATGTTAAAAGAAGAGAACGAAATTGGTTGCTTAAAGCTCAATCGTTTCTTTATGAATATCAAGGTATGTGATTATTTAATATTTTAAAATTAATAATTTGATTCAATGTTTGATTTGATGGTGTCAAATATTTTATGTGATTAATTAATAATTTGATTCAATATTTAAAATTATTCGGAGTGACTAATACTAGACTATATAATAAATCTTTTATTTATTTTAATTCGAAGTGACTAATACTAGACTATATAATAAATCTTTTATTTATTTTAATATATAGGACATATAGAAGTTGAACCATCTATTTCACCTCTACATACGTTAAAGGATGTTCCCAGTTGTAACTATTGTGGTGCAAAAAGATTTCATTTCGAGTCACCAACATTTTGTTGTCAAAATGGACAAGTTAAATTGGCGCATACACATTATGATGATGATTTGCTAGAACTTTATACGTCACAATCGGAAGAAGCGAAAGAGTTTCGTAGAAAGATTAGAAAATATAATAGTATATTTGGTTTTGCATCATTTGGTGTAAAGTATGACAAAGAACTTGCTTCATCGAGGAACGAAGTTTATACCTTTAAAGCTCAAGGTCAGGCATACCACAATCTTCCCGGATTGGTGCCTGCAGAGAATAATCCAGTGTATTTTCAATTTTATTTTTATGATACTGATAATGAGCTACACAATAGGATGAAAATTATGGAGAATGCTAACTTGGATGAAAGCATTATAAAGAGATTGATGAAGATTTTGGAAAACAACCCATATGCTAAATTTTTGAAAGGCTTCAAAGATATTTCCTCACTTGATGATTTACAAATCCATATCAACACAAGTGTTAATATTGATCAAAAAGTTTATAACTCACCTTCTGTTGATCAAGTTGCTGCTATATGGATTGAAGGAAATAATTCTAATGTTCCATTTGAAAGAGATATAGTTGTTCATGCACATTCGGGACAAAGCCACAGAATTAAACATTACTTTAGCTGTTATGATCCTCTCCAATACCCACTTTTATGCCCTAAAGGAGAAGTTGATTGGCATCAGAATATTTACAAATAATGCAGAAGGTCTTCCAATACTAATACAACAACTACAGAAGACTTTTCAACTATTTTGACATTTACCTCTACAAAAAATATTTTTGATCAAAAACCAAAAGGTAAGCTTTTAATTAATATGATATTATTTCAATTTTTAGCTCTATTTTTTTCATGTGTCTTTTAGAATTTTCACATGATTTTTTTAACATATAGGTGTGCATAGACCTACAATATCAAAAGTATCGTGTAGAGAGTACTATTGTTACAAGCTTCAAATTAGAGCTTTTATACAATCGATACTTTTACTATCTGGTAGACTATTCCAACAATATGTTGTAGACATGTACATTAAATTGAGACTACCAGACTTGATTTCTTCCGTCATTAGCAAGCAAAAATCCGATCTAAATTGTACCAAGGTATTGCTGATAGTGTCATGTCAGGAGAAACTAGAGGAAGTGAAGTGGGAAAAAGGTTAATCCTTCCTGCCTCTTTTGTTGGAGGGCCACGAGATATGCGACGACGATATCTTGATTCGATATCATTGGTTCAGCATTTTGGGAAGCCTGATTTGTTTATTACTATGACATGTAATCCAGATTGGAAAGAGATTCAAGATTAACTTACAGAAGAGGAATGCCACACGTTCATATGTTAGTCATACTCGAAGAAGGTTTCAAAATTGTTTGTTCTAATCAGTTTGACAAATTTGTTTGTGCTGAAATACCAGATGAGGATGAAGAACCTTTACTTTTCCAATTAGTGACCAAACATATGATGCATGGTCCATGTGGAGAAAGTAATAAAAAATGTGGTTGCGTGGAAAATAAAAAATGCAGATTTCACTATCCACGAGGTTTTTCTTCTACAACTGTGGCTGGAAAAGATGGTTATTCAATATATCAAAGAAGAGACAATGAGTGAAAAATAATTAAGAAGAACAAAGAGTTTGATAACCAATGGGTAGTGTCGTATAACTCTTACTTGCTTACAACATATAGTTGCCACATAAATGTTGAGATCTGCTCCAACATTAAATCAGTGAAATATCTTTATAAGTATGTATACAAAGGGTATGACAAAATATCTGTATACATTGCATCAAATGATGGGAATAATTTGGTTGATAAGATAGAACAATTTCAAGATGGGAGATTTGTCTCTCCACAAGAAGCTGCATGGAAGATATATGAATTCAATTTAAATGAGATGAATCCTCCCGACATTTGCCTAATAAACAGACTGTCTATTATTAGGAGAATCAAAATTTACAAGAAGTGGTACTTTGGGAGCATGTATCGAAGACAATTCTTTACAACATGTTCTGAGAATCCAAATGCAAGACAATATTTATACAGGCAAGAAAAAAACTTTATTCTTAAAATTTTATTTCTTTGCTTATTTATTTTCCAATGTCACTATTAGTATATATATATATATATATATATATATATATATATATTATTTATTTATTTATATTTGTAGATATGGTACATTAATTAATGTTCCAATATGATATCTTTCACATAATTATTTCTTATATTTTTAGTACAGGGAATTTCTTGTGCATTTTGTCTGGCAATCTAAAAAAAAAAATATGGAAAAAAAGAGAATCAACGAGGGGTGTGATTGGCCGTGTAAATACTGCAAATCCAAAAAAAGGAGAAAGGTATTTTCTAAGGTTATTATTGAATCATGTTAGAGGGCCAAAATCTTTTGAAGATTTATTGACAGTAAATGAAGTTATATGCTAAACATTCAAACAATCAGCACAAAAGAGAGGACTTCTTGAATCTGACGAGAGTATATCAGCGTGTCTAAGTGAAGCGGTTATGTTTAAAATGCCATTGGAGTTACGCAGACTATTCGCTACTATTTTGGTGTATTGTCAGGTAATTTTCAAATTAAGTCACTAAAAAACTAAATATAGTAAAATTTACTATCCTCACTTTTACATCTTTTAAATCCATTTTTTCCATATAGCCTATATTTTGTCCAATGCCTTTTTAATTTATAAATATTAAGATTAAGATGCAACAAGAGTTCTAAACCAACTGCGTTATTCTTCGAATATTTTTGTTTATGTTTATATTAATTTAAGCCATTTTTTATTAACGTTTACATTTTTTATTTAATTTATTATCAGTCTGAAGATGTAAGGAAGTTATGGGATCTCTATTGTGATGCATTATCCTAAGACTATAAAAGAACCCATCGAAATTCAAGCGTAGATGAGGTATTAGCATTAACACTCAAGAGTATTATTTTTTATTTAGAAAGTATGGAGAAAAGTGTTAAGGACTATGATTTCCCTACATTAAAGGAGATAAGTTTGGAACATGATTCGACATTGCCAAAGGAGATTGCAGATGAATTGTCCATTAAAGTAGCGTTTGGTTGGCGGAGTCAAGGAGGAAAGTAACTCGGGAATCTGAGATTCCGAGCTTTATTGCGTTTGGTTGCGACAAGGAATCACTCTTCCCCGGAATCCAACTTTCCTTGACTGCCTTGACTTTCCCAAAAATGGGGGAAAGTGATTCCTTGGCTAGGGGGTGGGGAGAGTGATTCCCTCCTACAGGGAAAGTAATTTTTTTTATTAAATGACATATTTGTCCAAAACTAATTATAAAAAATTAACCTAATAAAGCATCTTCTTCCTTCTCTGTTTTCTAAAACTTCGCCAAATTATATTAATTACACAAAAAATATATTAATTACACAAAAATTATAATTAATTACATAAAAATTATAATAAATACATAAAAATTAGAATAATTACATAAAAATTATAATAATCACATAAAAAATACATAGTAATGATGTAAATAATAATATGTAAAAGAAAATATGGTTAGAAACAAGAATAAATCATCCAAGAAATCTCTATCCTAGACTTGTCTATTGTTGCAATAATGTTTTTTTACATTGTTAGAACAATATGTCATACTTTGCTATAATTTTCAAAGACTCTAGTACGAAGGTTATGTCATTTGTCATGTTCTTTAACCTGCAAAAAACCATAGTCATAAAATAAACTCATTTGATATTTTAATTGTTGAAAGATGGACAATTAAATAGAGAGAAAGTCTAACGTGTTTATAGGAAACTGTGTAGCACAATATATATATATATATATATATATATATATATATATATATATATATATATATATATATATAAAAGAATAATTAGACATCTAACATGATAACAAAAAATACCTAACAAGATCACAAAGACATAAATATAGAAAAAGGATAAAATAGTCAATTTTTTTACTTTCCTTGAGTATTCCCAAGTACAAAACAAACATAATAATGTTACTTTCCCGAGAATTTTAAATCTCAACCAAACACAAAAAATTGACATTCCCCTCAATCACTCTCCCAGGTATCACTCTCCTAGGAGAGTGATTCCAATGAGGAAAGTAGGATTCCGTGAACCAAACGCTACCTAAAGTCACATTGGAAGATATAGAGACACAACCAAAGTTAAATCCAGAACAAGAAGAGGCTTTTAAGTCAATTATAGAAAAAAGTTTATTCAAATTCCAGTGGGGTATTTTTTGTCGATGGACCAGGAGGAAGAGGAAAAATATATTTATACAAAGCATTGCTTGCTAATGTTCGATCACGTGGGATAATTGGACTTGCAACTGCGACATGTGGGGTTGCTGCTGCAATCATGTCAGGAGGTTGTACTGCTCATTCACGATTTGGTATCCCTATAGATGTTCATGAATCAAGTGAAAACAACTATTCAAAACAAGAACTCAATGCTCAATTAATAAAAAGGGCAAGACTTATTCTGTGGGATGAAGCTCCAATGGCAAAACGATGTGCAATAGAGATGGTTGATCGATTCTTAAGGGATATAATGAACAACAATGAACTATTTGGTGGTAAAGTTGTAATTTTTGGAGGTGATTTCAGGCAAGTACTACCTGTAGTACCACGAGGGACAAGATCAGAAACTGTGGGAGCAAGTTTGGTAAGGTCATACTTATGGCACCATATGAGAAGACTGAAATTATCTAGAAATATGGAGGTTAGCTCAGATTTAGAATTCAGCAAACTTTTACTCAGAATAGGAAATGGAGAAGAGCCAACAATAGATGATGACATGATATCTTTACCAGAAGAGATGATAATTAAGTATGACAACTATGAATCTTCCATTAACCGTTTGATTGACAGTGTCTACCCCTCACTAAATGCAACATTACCTGAGTACATAACAAATCGTGCTATACTGGCTACCAAATGAATATGTTGATGAGTTGAATAATAGAATGATATCATTGTTCCCCGGAAATGACACAATATTTAAGAGCTTTGATATCGCATCTGATGATGAAAACAATTGTTACCAAGAAGAATTCCTAAATACATTGATGCCAAATGGATTGCCGCCACATATACTAGAACTCAAGAAGAATTGCCCTATAATGTTGTTGTGGAATCTAGATCCACCAAATGGATTATGCAATGGGACTAGAATGGTTTGTCGAGGATTTGAACGCAATGTCAGACATGCAGAAATAACAGTTGGCCAACATGCAGGTAAACGTATTTTTTTGCCATGAAATAAAAGAAGAAAAGCCTATCATTGCTTTATCAAACGGAATGACATCAAAATATAAAGGTAAGTCTATAAAATATAAATTCGAGTCAATTGTTATCTAATAATAATAAAAATGCAATTGCTCAAATTAGGAATTTTACAAGTATCAACTATAAGAACGACAATAGTGATGATCAATCCCATAACATATGAAGCAGATGAAATCCGACAATGGTAAGAATATATGTATATATATTAAATATAATATAAGATTATTTTACCATTATTCATTGTTTAAGTTAATATTTTTTTCATTTAACTTTACAAATATTTATAAACCACAACTTGACCTATACTCAACAAGAAGATACCCAGAAGATAATCAGATCATCTTCAAAGAGAATGGACAATGCGAGCAAAGCAATTGTAGAACAAATTGCTAACAAAATTGCATCATCAAAACAATAGGTAGCAACCATAAAGCAAATTAATTAGTTATGAGCATAACTGAAAAAACTAACATTAACTCTTATTATTACTTTGCAGTCTTTCTACGTCCTAACAACAACTATTACCGAAGTCATCAATAAAAGACAAACTTGATATGAATCATGTAAAAAGTGCTGGAAAAAAGTATTTGACATGGGTGAGGGTCAACCAACAAGCGACAAGTGTAACAATTGCGTTGAGACGATTACAAGGTAATTCCAAACAAATTAAAATCTTAATTATTTTAAACATAAAATAAGATGACTAAAACTCAACTTACAATTTCAGGTACATGTTGAGGTTACAAGTTAATAATGGTGAGAATGAAGCAACGATTGTTCTTTTTGACGAGACAAAAATACTAATTGGTTGTGACATCAAGAAATACAAAGAATCAGTTGACGACATGGTAATTCTTTTGGAATAGTGATACTAAAGTTATTTTATTGCAGAAAAAAATACTAATATTATTCTCAATGTAATAGGAAAAAGAGAAGTCGTCACACTATAGAAAAATGATATCTTGCAAGGACAAGAAATTTGATTTCTTATCAAGGTCAGCGAAAAAAATGAGAGCGAACGACAGAGGAATATATTTATCGTTGAAGAGATTCGTGCAACTAAAAAGAGGACACCAACTGAAGAAGAAACTGATGAAGACGAGGAGTCATTAGCGGTAGTTTGGAAAAGGAGCCAGCAAAATAAAGTTCAAATGAATAATGCAACTGGAAAAAAAATGTGAACAATACGACAAGGATGAAAGCAAGAATAATAAGATGATAAAAAAAGGAAGGCGAATCAAGAAAATCAAGGAAGAAGATGATCAACATCAAGCTAAAAAATTAGCCAAGCCGAAAAAGAAAAGAGACAAAAAACAAGATGAAGAAGTAATTATTTTGCCCACACCGATACTCATTGACGAAGAAGCTGAAGGTAAAAAAGAGACAAGGAAGGGAACAAGACTTAAGAACAAGAAATTTGATGAATTATATGAGTATGAGCCCATAATCAAAAAGATAAAGCAAGAAAAATTATAAAAACGCTTTATAATTAATAATTATTATTAGTATGCTTAATAATTTATATGGTTGGTTGTAATACTTTAGAACAATATTTAAATACTATTAAGCTATATTATCTATTAATAATTATTATTAGTATGCTTAATGATTTATATGTTCGGTTATATTATTTTAGAACAATATTTAAATAGTGACATTATCTATTTCAAATGACCCAAAATTAATTTATAAATAATATCTAAATTAAATAGTTTAATTTTATATAAAAAATTACCGCACGCGCCCAAACTACCTAGTTATAATAAATATACTTAAAGCTTTATTCCATGGAGCACCTACTATACGAATATTGCCTGATAATTATATAATTTCCCACCTTCTTTGATCAGATCGCCATGATCTTCTATTTTCTTCTTCCGTCTGCCCTTTAATTTATCTATCCATATATCCTCATTAATTGTTTCTTTAATCCCCCAAGTCTTACATTACATATTACTTTTTTACTACCAATCATGGTTTAATTAATTTAAATATATATATATATATAATATTTATATATTATTAATTAGATTGAATTCTAATTACCATTGTTTTTTATTTTATAAGCACTTGAAAAATTAAAATTATTACTTTAAAGAAATTATAGGTTCCACATTACAAATTTTACAAGTGAGGAACTGAAATGGAAGATTTTAAAAAACATAGATTTTTAAGTACACCTTAACCTAAATTTATGTATATATACCATTGAAAAACTTAATAAACTTAACCAGCCCAACAATTTTTGTGTGAAGTACGTGACACGGATACCGGATACGATATAAATACCTACACTGCAATATGAAAAAATAAAAAATCACAAGATTCCAACACGATATATATGTATATATTATATAAACATGCTATTGGCAACAATAAAAATATTTTTTTCCATTTTTTAAAATTGTATTCATTAAAAAGGTTTAAATCGTAACTTTTAGAAAATTATAAAATTTATACTTTATATTGCAAATTTAAAACCACCATGACTGAAATAAAAGATTTTGACAAATTTAGGGTGTTTTATAGTTCCTTAGTATTATAAATATATACATATCAAAAAGATATGTGATGAAGAGATTGATGGTTGAGGAAACTATTTATTATATATAAAAACTTTTTCAATAAAATTTGAATGGAATTCTCTAAAAATCGTGCTAGATGTAAATTTGAGACTACTTTTCATTAAATTTTGTTATTTTTTATATGCACATAAAAATAAGATGAGATGATCTAAAAATTATTTCATTTATAAAGCAATTATAAATTGACAATTCTCGAGACTTATATTTTTCATTATGATTAAATTCCATCCCTCTCCTATGTTTAAATAAATTCCATTCTCAAAATTTCTGAAAGTGCTAATAATTATTTAGTCCATAACAACAATAAATTTATGCCAAAGAGTATATAGTTCATTAGTTGTTTTGTTAATGACAAAGATACAAGTAGGAACTTAAATTCAGGTTCGAATTTCAATTCCACCTAAAAAAACTAGTAAAATTTACATGTACAATGAAGAATAATGCTATATTCGCACGGAATTTTCACACTAGTTTATGTGACAAAATTGGTCGCTGAGCAACAAGTCATTTGCACTTTGTCCACTAATTAAGTGGAGGCAAAACAAAGTCATCATTTGCACTTTGCACTTTGCACTTTGCACTTTGCACTTTGATCGTTTTCCATTGGGTGCCAGCCAGACTACGGTTCCCAAAATCTGTCACCAACTCTATATATCTTACACTTAGCTAAATATTTATCCACAACCCACAAAACCAATCATCTTACTTCCATCAATGGCCCTTTCTGGTGTGAATTTTGTAGTCCTTCCGTTCTCTGTTTTCATTTTTACCCTCTTGGTCCTCTTTTCATACTCTTTCTTAAGTGCCCTTGTCTTTAAAGGAAATGAGACAGATAGCCTACCCTTGCTTGACTTCAAGATCAAAGTGACAGACGATCCTCTAGGAATAATGTAGTTGTGGAATGGAACCATCCACTTCTGCAAATGGTATGGAGTTACTTGCGGTCGTCGCCATCGGAGGGTCACCATTCTCAATCTGAGATCCTGCCAACTTTCAGGACACATATCACCTCACGAAGGAAACCTGAGCTTCCTTAGAATTCTTGTTCTGCAGAACAATAGTTTCAGCCATCAAATCCCTCGAGAAATCAGCCGGCTACGCAGATTGCGACCCCTGAGCCTGTCAAATAATTCTTTGACAGGTGAAATTCCTCCCAGTATATCATCTTGCTCCAAGATTTCTCGTCAACTTAGCATTCAACAACCTGGTTGAAGAAATTCGGTTCGCTGTCAATTCGGTTCGCTTGCAACGAAACCATCTGTCAGGAATCATTCCTTCTTCTCTTGGGAATCTGAGCTTCCTTCAGGTATTTTCTGCACCTGAGAATTTCCTGACAGGAACCATTCCTGAAGCACTAGGCCAGCTGAAGAATCTCTCTTTTCCTTAGGCGCGAACAGCTTATCTGGCGCCATCCCTTCTTCCGTCTTCAATCTCTCCTCTATCATAACTTTTAATGTTGTACAGAATCAACTGCAGGGTAGACTTCCCATCGATATAGGAAACACGCTTCCCAACCTCCAAATATTTTTCATTGCGAAATATGATTTCACAGGTATAATTCCTGCTTCAATTAACAATGCAACAAATCTCCAATGGCTTCCATTGGCGTACAACGAGTTATCTGGAAGTGTACCTTCCATGGACAGATTGTATAATCTCCAAGTACTCAGCCTTAGTGCTAACAATCTTGGAAATATGGGAGCTACTGATTTGAGATTTCTTGAGTCTCATCAATTCCACCAACTTATGGCTGGTTGACTTTAGAAACAACAGACTTGGAGGGGTTTTTCTGGAATTTATTAGCAACTTCTCATCCACTCTTGCAAGGCTATCATTCGGAGAAAACTACATACATGGGAAAATTCCATCTGGGATTTCGAGTCTTGTAAACTTGGAAAGGCTAGACATGTTCAACAATTACCTCTCAGGTCATATTCCTTCTGACATTGGCAAGCTTCAAAAGTTGGTAACCCTGTCCATTAATCAGAACAAACTTTCCGGAACTATTCCTTTCTCTATTGGAAACTTGACATCCTTAATCGAACTGCGCTTGTCTAACAATAATCTTGAAGGAAGCGTGCCTCCAAGTTTAGGTGACTGTGTAAGTTTGTCGATATTGGATCTTTCCAATAACAGTCTCAAGGGTACAATTCCAGCACAAGTACTCATTGGTTTATCATTATTGTCAATCTTTATGGACTTGTCTGCCAATTCTTTTACTGGTTCCATCCTGCTGGAGGTAGGAAATTTAAAAAATATAGGGGAGTTAGGTATTTCAGATAATAAGCTGTCTGGAAAAATTCCTGACAGCCTCGGTGCTTGTGCAAGACTAGAAGTCCTAGTATTACAGAACAATTTCCTTGACGGCCCTATTCCTTCATCACTCAGATCATTGCGAGGCATCCGTGAATTCGATTTTTCTTCCAACAATTTGTCAGGCCCGATTCCAGAATTTTTAAAGACTTTTGACTCATTGCAGTCTTTGAATTTATCCTACAATAACTTTGAAGGTATGGTGCCAGAAGAAGGAATTTTCAAGAATTCCACTTCAGTTTTACTCATGGGAAATGGTAAGCTTTGTGGGGGGAAACCAGAATTTAATCTACCAAAATGCAACTTCATACAGCCAAAGAAGAGGAGAATGGCTCCTCTAGTTAAGATTATACTTTCTACAGTCTGTGTGCTTTTTGGCCTATCATTTACACTCACTTCCATCCTCTTTTTCCTGATGAGAAAGAGGAATAAAGACCAGAATGTGGTGTCCCATGTCAATTCTCTCATGAATGTATCGTACCAAAGTCTTCTACGAGCCACCGACAGGTTCTCCTCAGCTAATTTGATTGGTGTTGGTAGCTTTGGATCTGTGCAAAAAGGTAATCTCGACGAGGAAGTAGGTGGAATATTGACAATTGATGTTAAGGTTCTTGATCATGCGCGCATTTGGAGCTTCAAAAAGTTTTGCCGCTGAATGCAGGATCCTGAAGGATATAAGACACCGAAATCTTGTTAAGGTACTTACTGAATGCTCCGAACAGACTACGGGGGCAATAACTTCAAGGCTTTGGTTTACGAGCTCATGACGAATGGAAGCTTAGAAGAATGGTTGCATCCAATTCCAAGACCAGTGGCAGAGGATGAGCCACCGCGAAAAAGGTTAAATCTTGTTGAGAGGCTAAACATTGGGATTGATATTGCTTGTGCATTGGACTACGTACATCATGGATGTGGAGGTCAAGTTGTTCATTGTGACCTCAAGCCAGGCAATGTTCTTCTTGATGATGAAATGAATGGCCATGTCAGCGACTTCGGCATTGCAAAATTCCTCTCAACAACCAGGACCGCTTCTTTTGCTACTCAATCCAGCTCCTTCGGAGTCCCCTGTACAATTGGCTATACTCCCCCAGGTAAACTTAATTTTGGAACCTGAAACCAGGGTTACGGGTGGACAACAGGACAAGTTCCTTCCGGCTCGCCCACAAACAATGTTATTGTCCTGTCACATTATTTACTGACAGTGAAATACTATCTTGGTACAGATTTTATGCATAACTTGACCATATATATATCTTGATTTGGATTTGCAGAATATGGTGTCGGTACTGTTAGATTATGGAAATAATCCCTGCATATCTTCTCTATCACTGCATATCTTCTATATTGAGCATATATCTTATGTCATGTATATCCTAGGGTAGTCACCTTATTTGTAGCCTACCCTTATGATTAGCTTACACATGTATATTATGGACCAAGATCAATGAGAAACGCACGGATGATTTCTTACATGGTAGCGGAGCCACAAACCCTAACCGTGCTTCTGCTGTAAAATAATCTCTGCCTCCTTCCCACCTTCATCTCCCCTCCTTCTCCTCCTTCTAACATCCATCCTTCCACACCAATGGCAGAAACTAAATTTCATCCTGCTCTTGCCGTTAACAACGTCAAGAACTTCATCTCTATCACTCTTGAGATGGAAAAAGGCCACTACTCTTCATGGGCTGAGTTATTTAAAATTCATTGCCGAGCATACCAAGTCATCGACCACATCATTCCTCCTCCTAACCCAACTTCTGCAGCAGCCAAGGAAAAGGTTGTTGCACGTGATGAAGAACTCTGGTCACTCCTGGATGCTATTGTCCTTCAATGGATTTACGGCACAATCTCCAATGATCTCTTGCACACCATCTTAGAACCGGATTCTACTGCTAAACAAGCATGGGAGCGATTGCAGAATATTTTTCAAGATAACAAGAGTTCTCGAGTTGTCTACCTGGAAAATCAATTCACTCAAGTTCATCTGGATGATTTTCCAAATATTTCTGCCTATTGTGAAGAACTTAAAATGCTTGCCGATCAACTATCAAATGTTGGTGCACCAGTATCGAATCAACAGTTAGTTCTCCAATTAATTACGGGGTTAAATGAAAATTATGATGGTGTTGCTACATTCATTCAACAAAGCAATCCTCTGCCTCCTTTCTATGAGGCTCGTTCGCGATTAATTCTCGAAGAAACCCGTAAGGCCAAGCAAACTGCAGCCCCTGCCAGCGCTGCAGGTACAACCCTTCTCACTGCCAACAATTCTACCAATGAATCCAAGGGTTCATATCCTGGCTCAGGAAATGCACCAAACCGTCCCAACTCTAATCAGAAACGTGGACAGTATCGCAACCACAATCAGGGCAAAAATAATGGCAGTAGAGGACGTGGTCGTGGTGGCAATTATCATTCCAATGGTGGCATCAACCACACACACCAGTCGCAGCAGCGAACATGGCAACAACAGCCACAACAGTGGGGACAATATCCACCATGGGGTTGGGCGGCTCCTCTGTGCCCGTACCCTACCTCTTCTTGGGCTCGGCCACCACCTGCTCGTCAGATTGGGTTTTTTCTTTCTTTTTCTTTTTCTTTTTTTTTCGTTTTTTTTCTTTTTTTTCTTTCCTTCTTTTTTCATTTTTTTTCATACATAACAATACTAAAAATATTAAGAAGTGGAAAAAATAAAGTTGGTCTGCATATTATTAAGATGGAAATCACATTAATCGTATGAAATTGAATTTGTTTTCCTAACCCTAAAGCTTCTTTGTCTTCTTCCTCCAACCCATTGCGCCGCCGCCCACTCTTCTTCTTTCTTATTACTTTTTTTTTCTTTCTGAAATTCCAATTCCTTTTCTTGTCATTCTTCCATTCTTCTTCCCTTAACTGTGCAATTAGATGGCAAATGTAGCTCAAGGAAAGGAAAATGGTATTTTTCGGTCATGGTGGACGAACACCGCCTCTTATTCAAAGCCCAGTCGCACCTCTGCATTTGATTTACTACACCAATCGAGATCCATTTGAGATGGTGATGACAGGATGGTGATAGTGATAGTGGTGGTGATGTGTGTAGATGGATGAGGGCTGAGGGTTTGCCGAAATCCCCAAATTTGGTAAATAAACCTTAGCAGAGGATTCGAGAGATGTGAGGAGAAGAAGAAATAGGCGTCGGGTTTGGAAATGAGAACTGACCAAAATTTTGGAGGTTTTTATACCAGGCTTAAATGTCATTTTGTAAAATTGGGTGGACATTTTTGTCCAAAAGGAAAGATGTACCTCCTTCCCGTGTCCTTCCCCAACCAACTTCCTATTGCTGCTGCCTTGAGCTCCAACCCGAAATATGGCCAAAACATTAGTTTTCAGCACCAACTTGTCCAAAAAGCTGGTTTCAAATTTGGTAACCAAACAACATGACATATGGTTTGGATTTGAAACCACCTTTTCCCAACCTAACCTAGAACCCCAAACACGTACTTAGTATGTCAAGTGTATGTTTGGTGTGTGACTTAGTACATCTCCATCCCTTTTTGCCTCTGTGAATTTGATCAATTAATCGCTACATTAACACTTCAATTATCATACGAAATCGGATTAAAATGATTTAATGTCATTCATTCGATCTAGATAAATTTTATAAAAATTCATTAGTACCACTATCTCCTAAACTATTATCGTTTGATAAATAGGTCCTTTAATAACTTTTTTGTTGAATTCAGCTCTCTTAACTATTGTTTCGTTGTAAAAAGACCCTTATGTTAATTTTTTAATCCAAAATCTTAACTATTGTTTCGTTGTAAAAAGGATGGATCTCTCTATGTTTACTTTTATATTTCTAATCTTTACTTTTATATTTCTAATCTTTTCGAATATCTTTTTTATTGAGATTAATTTGGAGTTAGTATTTTAAAGGGAGCAATTAATCACGATGACTGCTGCTTCTCTCTATGTTTAAAATTTGGCCTGTAAAATGTGGAATTTATATTTTTCGTAAAAAATATAAATTGTTGATTTAATGCATTTACTCTTTGATTTGCTTTTGAAAACGGCCGAAATGGATTTTGAGCCCCTGCAGTCTAATTGATTGACTTATTTCACCCTTCTGACAGATTTTTGACTTATCTCCTCCCTCCACTAAAGCCCAACAATTTATTTCACCCCTCCTCCTGACGCCGCCAACATTTTCCGTCTGTTTGCTGACGTGGCGTGCCACGTCAACGATTGATGACGTGTCACTGACGTGACACGCCACGTCAGCAAACAGAACCGGGTCGAGCTCGAAACGGGTCGAAAAAACGGGCTAAATTTTAAATAGATTTTGAGTCCCTGCAGTCTAATTGATTGACTTATTTCAGCCCTCCATTTAAGCTCAATGATTTATTTCATCCCTCCGCCTAACGCCATCCACATTTTTCGTTTGTTTGTTGACGTGGCACGTCGCCACATCACCGACTACTGACGTGTCACGCGACGTCAATTGACACGTCATTTTTTCTTTCTTTTCCTTTTCTTTCTTTTTTTCTTTCTTTTCTTTTCTTTTCTTTCTTTTCTTTTCTTTTATTTCTTTTTCTTCTTCCTTCTCCGTCACCAACTGGCCATCAACCTTCTCCCTCTCCATTGGCTCTTGGCCTCCTCCTCCTCCATCACAGCACCAACCATCATCAATTAATTAATTTTAATTTTACCATCTCCCCAAAACTTCCAAAGCTGCAAAATCAAACCACTAAACCACCTGATAATGGGAGAGATGGGTAGTGGTATGGTGTGGGTGTTGATTTTTAATTTTGGAAAAGAAAGAAGGTATAATAAAATTGAAAAAGGAAGAAAAAGAAGGTCCGTGGCTGTGCAGAAAAAAAGAAAGAAAGAAGAAGGAAGAAGAAAAAGAAAGAAAAGAAAAAAAAAAAGAAAAAAAGAAAGAAAAGAAAAAGAAAAAAAATCACGTGTCAATTGACGTGGCGTGACACGCCAGCAGTCGGTGACGTGGCGTGACACGCCAGCAGTCGGTGACGTGGCGATTGACGTGGCACGACACGTCAACAAACAGACGAAAAATGTGGATGGTGTTAGGCGGAGGGATGAAATAAATCATTGAGCTTATGTGGAGGGCTGAAATAAGTCAATCAATTAGACTGTAGAGACTCAAAATCTATTTAAAATTCAGCCCTTTTTTTTGACCCGTTTAGAGCTCGACCCGGTTCTGTTTGCTGACGTGGCATGACACGTCATCAATCGTTGACGTGGCACGCCACGTCAGCAAACAGACGGAAAAGGTTGGCGGCGTCAAGAGGAGGTGTGAAATAAATTGTTGGGCTTCAGTGGAGGGAGGAGATAAGTCAAAAATCTGTCAGAAAGATGAAATAAGTCAATCAATTAGACTGCAGGGGCTCAAAATCTATTTCGACCTTTGAAAACAGATAGCAATATCAATATGTCATTAATTTATGTTGGTGTCTGCCGTTTGGTCATTGGTGGAAATTAACATTATCATTTTAAGTGTGGTACATATGCCAGCTGGTACTAACTAATGCTTTGGATTGGACAAGGCACTAGTGCTGTTAGATCCCGAAGGGTCGTGTCAGAAAATGGCAAGCTATTAATGGCTGAAAGGTCGAGAAGAGTATGGGACCATGGGTTAAGTGGTGAATGTGAATCTGGTGATGGTATCTGCTCAATCGCCATAATTACTAGTTCTTGCTTTATCTTGGTTGTACAGCGAAAGCTATCAATGACTAGGGAGCAGGGATAGTAGTTGTTTGAAAAAAAAATAAAGTTAAAAAATAGGACAAATAATAAATCACCACCTCAATTATTGTAGCAAATTGTTATAAAAAACAAATATTATCTGCAAACATGCCTGATTTGTGTTGGTGGCTGTGGTGTTTGTTTCGGTTCATTGAGGAGGGGATTAGGCAATGGGGTTTTTGATTAATTGCAGAGATTTGAAATTGCAGGGGTTAGTTTTTTGATTAATAATAGATTGAGTTTTTTGATTTTACATATTGGATAATTGATTTTTGTAGATTGGGTATTAGTTAGAGGATTGAATTAAAATTTACAAATTGTTGTTTAATTGCAGAGGATGGTTTGAAAATCGATTTTACAAGATAAATGAAAAATAAAAGGTGTAGGAAATCAGAAAATAAATAAAAAAACAAAAAAAAAGGTTAAAGTCGTTTGTGTTTCCGTCAAAACGCGTCTGACTCTGGTAAGGTGGGGTCGCGTTTAGTCACTTTTTCAAAAAAATTAATAAAATATTCGTATTTAGTGGCCGTTAGTCACCGTTATTACAACAAGGACCTTAGGCAACTAACATGTATAACGTGAGGGACCAGATCGAATAAAAACGATCATTAGGGACTGACTAAAATTAAAATGATAAGTTTAAGGACCTCCGGGTACGTTAACCCATAAAAACTAACTGACTTAGAAATTATTAACATTTCTCATCAAACAAACAATACAACTATTAAATTTTTAAATAATAAACATGTAAAATTCAATTTAATTTAGCACAACTTGCCCCCAGGAAAAATAAGTTTTTTTCTCTTTTTCTTTTCTGTGATTTTTTTCAATTTTTTAAACTTCTTTAGTTAAATTGATTAAGAGAAAATGAGTAAAAGTTAATAATGTCCGACACACTGACACAGTGGGTCTCGTAGTCAAACCAATTTTTCAGTTTTAATATTAAAATAATAAAAAATAACAGACATTTGGCACAGATATCGAAGGTGGGACTCCGAGCGACTAAAGTATTTAACGTGTGGGAGTGTGTCAAATAAAAACGGACGCTAGGGACTCAATAAAATAAAAATAATAAGAGTAGGAATGGAATAAAATTTTATTCAGTGCCATCTATCTTTTCTTTTTCTTATAAAGTTTTATTTATTTATTAATTTAGCCGTCCGTATAATTTTTTAATTGAAATCCTAATTGATTAATATAGTTTGCCTATTCATAAAATATTTCCTATAAAACTTCTAATTAATGATTAATTTAGTTCTCGTATTTTTTTAAATTTGTATTTGTTGATTAATTTAGTCCCTCTTCATAAGAATTTTCAAATCTAACCCTTAACTGCTTAATTAAGACCCCATATTCGTGAAAAAATTGCAATTGAACCCGTTTATTTCTAATAATTTTAATTCTTAACTTAGTCCCGCTACGTGGTCTCAATATCCGTGTGGCAATAAAAAATACCAATCAAACCTAACCCCACATGTAGTCTAGTCCTATTGTCATAAAAAATTTCTAATCAAACTTCTATATGATTAATTTAGTCACCGTATTTTTAAAATATTACTATCATTTAATCCTTATTTTGGCCGTTTTCATTATTAAGGGCCAGTCTTAATAAGTAGGAGTAGTACTGTAATAGAAAATTGAAATTAAGTTTACCATGCGGTTCAGTTCAGCGGTTGTTGCCCGCTCTAGGCTTTGCGCTCAATTTACAAATTATGCGATTTTAATTAACTATAGCATTTCCATAGTTTTGTTTTAACTGGACACAGTCTCTTCCTCAATCCTCACAGATCTTCTGCAAGAAAGGGTTGGGTTTTATTCTCTTTTTTTCCTAAAAAGAAGCATGGATCTGCTTTCATAATAACTGGACTTTTATTATTTCAAACAGAAAGGAGGGGAAGAGGGGGCATGCTTGACGTATTACTTTTTGGTAAATCCATCTGTCACGAGCATGTATAGCCTCCTCTCCTCTAACATAAAGGCAAAGAACAAGAACGAGAACGAGAACGAGAAACAACAAATGGAACAATATGGTCCAGTCATATGCCTAGATCTCGGTCTTACATGGCAAGAGAGTTTCTCATGCAGACAGGCCAGCTGCAAGAGCACCCAGGGGTGTTACAGGTTCCACCAACGCAAGTTTCGCCGCATACGGGAAGACCTCCGAGGTTACCTTTCTTGGCAAATGCAACGAGTGCCTCTTCGAGCAAATGGTTGGGTTTCTGGGTCTCAAGAGCATTTCTGGTGCAAACAGGCCAGCTGCAAGTGCACCCAGGGGTGTTGCATGTTCCGCCGACGCAAGTCTCACCGCAGACGGGAAGACCACCAAGACCTTTCTTGGCGAACGCGGTGAGTGCCTCTTCAAGGAGAGGGTTTTCTGATTTGGTGCTTTCAAGAGAGTTTCTGGTGCAGACTGGCCAGCTGCAGGAGCACCCAGGGGTGTTGCATGTTCCACCAACGCAAGTCTCTCCGCAGACAGGAAGACCGCCAAGCTTGTTCTTGGAGTAAGAGACGAGAGCCTCTTCAAGAACCGGGCTTGAGATGACAGTTTTGGTCATTCCATTAGCAGCCCCATTCTTGAGAAGCTCCTCGTAAGCTTGGAGAGTGATGACATCTTGCTCAGTTGCAAAGGCAGCAGGAAGAGCAAAAGCTGCAGAGAGCACAAGCACAATAAACATCTTCATCTTTTGAACTTTTGATACTTTGATGATGTGTGTATGTTGGTGTGTGTGACTTACTGCCTCTCCCTTTGCCCCTATTTATACACTTGAGTTGATCAATTAATCACTATATTTTTTATTGATTTTTGTCGCATGTTAAATCGCCAGCTCAATTATTGCTCTGAAATTGTTATAAAAAACAATAGAGAAATAGCTTAAAGCACCCCTGTACTATAAGAGAAAATTAAAAACCTTCCCTATCTTTCAAAAAATCCATGACACTTCTCTTGTACTACGTTGACCAAGCAAAAACTGATCTCCGTCCACTTTGACTTACAGAACCGTCAGAACCACTGCTAACAACCAGTTTCCTTTTTTTTCTTTTTTCCTTCCCGGTTGCTCTTTCTTTTTCCTTTTTTTTTCTTTTCTTCTCTTTAAATAAATTCTTTACTTATAAAATTAAAACCATTTCTAAAAAATCCTAGAATTATTTTCTATTTTTCTTTCCTTCTCTTTTCTTTTCTTTTCTTTTTTTCCTTCTTCTTCTTCCCTGTGTGAGCAGCCACAAGAACTACCTCCTTTCCTTCTCTATGGGTTGTTCACAACTCTCTCTCGTCGTCCTCATCTTTGGCGCCTCTTGTTGTTTGCTCATCTCCTATCCTTTTCCCCTCACCGTCCCGTCCATTTCACTTTCTGCCCAACTCGACTAAGCCCGTGCAGCCATCGACGTCTCCAGCCAGATCCATCTTCAAGGCTTCAACCTGTCTCAAGCACTGAAGCACCGGCCGGATCCATCCTTCCCGCTCACCAGCCGGACCCATCTCCCCCACTCACCGTCAGCCGCTCCTCCTTGTTGATTTCAGATCTAGATCTGGATCCGCTCACCAGCCGGACCCATCTCCCCCACTCCAATCTTCATCATTTTTCTCCCATAAATTAGATGCCGGCCTGTTTCTAATTTCTGTTTTTGGGTGTTGGTTGCGTTTGGATGCTATAATTTTTTTCCGTTTTTTGTTTTTTTTTTCAGCTGCCAAATTGGATTTCGTTCCAATCTTTTGTTGGTTGGTTGGGGATATCTAGGGTTCTCTAGTTGATTGGTAAATTATAGATCCAAACTATGAAGGCATGAACACAAAGTGCAGGTGTTGGTTTCTGGGTTGTAACTTCAAATGGGTCAGTGTGGAAATTATTTAATTTGTCAAATTGAACCAAATAATTGAAGCTGCACAACATTCTCTGGAAATGAAAATGAGAAATATTTCTTTAATTTTGAAATTCTAGAAATTATGGAAATGAAAATGGTGATGGTACAAGAAAAATAAATTCATAAATTCTGAAAATGGTGTAGGAGACGATGTAGATCATGTATTTATTTTTGAGAAAATGACTTTTCTTTGGATTTATTTTCTGAATTTTTTAAATTAATTATATTAATTTTCTAAAAATTTTAAATTAATTATATTAATTTTTTAGATTTTTAAATTAAATATATTAAATATAAAGTAAAGAAAAGAGAAGGAAAGGAAAATAGAAAATAAAAAAGTAGAGAAGAAAAGAAAAAAAATGGACAGAGGTATTGTTGGTTTTTACAATTGGGAAGGGAAAAAAACTGGTTGTAGTAAGTGACTTTAACAGTTCCGTTAGTTAAAGTGGACGGAGACCAGCTTTTGCTCGGTCAACGTAGTACAGGGGAGGTGTCAGAGATTTTTTGAAGGATAGGGGAGGTTTTTGATTTTCACGTATAGTACAGGGGTATTTTAAGCTATTTCCTTAAAAACAAATATTATTGTTAGAAATAGTGTGATATCAATTAATGCATACAACGGATTAGTGTGATACTCCCTCCGTCCGGATATACTTGACGCCCCAAGAGTAAAAACCATACACCCTGATTAATTGACGCCTTTGGAACGGATGCCGAACGCGCCGGCGTGTGGAGGCGCGTGGCGGACAGGCGGAAGCTTCATCGGCGAGTTGGTGGCGCGTTACTACTCCGATCAGCTTGGTTCCACCTGCGTCCGACTCGAGACGGCCGTCCGCTCCTTTCTGTGGCAGCGGTGACAATCAAAAACGCTGATAGAGGGTGTATTTTTCCGTTCAAAGTGAAAGAGAACAAATTTGTACAAAAACAAAAACAAGGGACTGACATGAATAGTGGCCCTTAAAAACTGTGTTTCTTTGTCAGGCGTCAAGTATATCCGGACGAAGGGAGTATCAATTATTGCTCGAATTATCGAGCTATATGGTGGATTTATAACAGTGTGGGACAAAGGGGGCCTTATTTTATTTTACAAAAGTTCTATATTTTTTCACCTAACTGTTTAAAAGGTGATAATATTTTACTAACTTTTATAATTTTTTAATATTAATAATAAATAACAAAAAATTTCTAAATATATTTTACTAACTTTTATAATTTTCTAACGTTGGTTTCTAAATATTCAATATGTGCCATTCTTTATATTAATAATGTAAAGAAATATAAAATTAATTTACATTTACAGACCTATCTAATTATTGAGCTATCGCTATATGGTGGATTTATAACAGTATCTATAAGCCACGTATCCAGGGGATAAGGGGGACAGGTGCAGGGATGTTATTGGTTGAATGGATGTAACAGAATTTGAAAAGACGCAGTTTCGACTTTCCACAGTCCAATAATGCAACCAATTTAAGAGATTGGGCTCATGCTCATTATTATTATCAGTAGGTAGTGGGATGAGTTGGGTAGATTTGCAGTTGTTTTAAATGTAAATACTGTTTTACCTTATGTAAATTACTTACCACCGATACTGATGCGAATCCACGCATCCAGTTACCGTTACCACTAGCTGGTCCAATGACTCGAGCCAGAGCCCAACGACTTCAAGACCGATTGTCATCCCTCATCCACAAAGAGCTAGAATCTGAGATGACAAGTGAGAGGGCTGCACTTAGGGAGAAGACGGCAAAGATAGTGAATCTTCTCACTTTTGCCTTGACCGATGATGACGTGGGTCAAACGGCAATTGACCGTTATGATCACAACGGCACTTGACCAATTGGCACAATCGGCATTGGTCAAACGACATTTGACCATTCTATCGGCACGCGTCCGTTTCTCTCAAAACGGCACTTACCGTTTTGACTCATCCGTTGCCGTTTGCTTCAACATTTCCGCGTGTCCGTTTTAGCGCCTATCTGCCCTTGAATGAAACGGTTCCTGCCTGATTGGTTCCTACCTCTATCGGCACTTGTCCGTTTCTGTTGTCCAGAAGCTGCACGTGTTTATTGCTTTTATTTATTTAGTCTCTGACTCTTTAATTAATTAGTTAGGTGTCTACTGTATGTAATATTCCTTTTATGGAATTAGGGTTATTTTGTAACCTATATAAGGAGCCTCTTGGCCTCCTTAGAAACTTGGCTGTTATTTGATAAATTGAGTTAATCTCTTCAATCTCCGCCCCTTGTTCAAGTTGGTTGAACCTTGTTATTCTTGAGTCCGCAATACTTGAGTCTTATACAAGTAAATCTTGGAATTGCATTATTGTCTCGTTTATCTTAGTGTGATTCTCACATTGTTGAGTCTAGTCCTAGGAACCCGATTCAAGACCCTTGACTTGAAATCGATTAGGGCACTTAGCACAGGTTAGCTAGTGGTCTAAGTTCGTACTTGTCGAGTTATCTATCAGTTTCATCTATTCCGCAGGAAATCCATCTTTGAACAAAGATCACAGTTGGTGTTACGCATCCTAAGGAACCAGGATCATATCAGTTGGTAGCGGAGCTTAAGGCGTTCAAAGATTGTGTAAGTATCGTTCTTTGATTCAAGTTTTCATTGTTGAAATCGGTAAATCTTTCTACTCCATTCCAGAACCGATTTCCTTGCTGTACTTGGTTAGTATATGTGCAAATTCTGGTAAGTTGTCAAAATTGTTTTAACATATCAGTTGGTATCCGAATTGGGTGATATTGGTGTCGTTAGAAAGCTATATCTGTGTAGATTCCGAATCAAAAAGGAATCGAGTGATTTGGACATCTGAAATGCAAGTTACAAGCATTCTACTAAAACTGGATTTTGTGCGTTCAGGATAAAATAAAAAAAAAACACCTGATTTGATTCAATCCAGTGATTGGAAAATTGATTTGTGTTGTTTGTTGACCGATCCCACATCTGTCAAAATTATTGGGATTGCATGTGCAAATATTTTATTGAGTGTACTTTTAGAATTGCACAAAAGTATTCTGAAAAGTAGAAGGCAACCCATCCTTCCACTTTGTTTTGTCCCGCACCCACTATCTTTTCCCATAGGAATATTCTCTGTTTTTGTCTTCCACTTATTAAAGGCAAAACTTAGTTTATTCTCTCACCCATGCACCAAATATACCAAAGATTGAGGATTACTTTTGTTTGAGTCGTTCGAGTCAAATAAAGCTTTTCTTTGATTCTTTAATATTGTCTTCCACTCCACTTGATATTTGTTTAATTGATTGATCTTGCAATTAATCAAATACCAAGTATCCCATTTTGTTTGAAGCTAGTTGTCCCTTGAGAGTCTTCTTGGCAGCTTTCCTTTGGATTCTTGAGTCTCACTAACGCTTGAACATTGCAGGAAATTGTGTGTGATTTTTGTGAGATTAATAGAGTGTTTAAACACGAGAGTAAACACGTGAGGGAGCGCTAGGTTAGTGCAATTTTACGTTTTCTTTTGTGTTGTGAATTTCAGGTACTTACATATGTCTCAAGAAGGAGTACAACCCGATCTGTCGGCTATGTTGGCCAACATAACGGAACAACTTAGAGCCATGACAGAACGGCAACTAACTGCCGATGCAAGGATGGCTAGAGTCGAAGCGTTAACTACTCTAAACCCGAATCCGAGAGCAGCTGACGACAGAGCCGATGGACATATGGCCGAACCGTCCGACGAGGAAGACGGCGTCTGTCGCCCACGTGAAGTGAATCGGCAGCGTGATCTTGCCAACGTTCCTCCCAGACGGCTTGCTAGACGTGGACCACAACTTCCACAACACGATCTGGAAGAAGAACCTGACGGAGGGGAAGGTTGGATATATGCTCGAGATGGACCGAGAGGGGAAAGACGAATTCGTCGTGAAGATAGAAGAGAATGGGAAGATGACCGTTTGGATGCTAATCTCAGCAGCATCAAAATGAAGATACTGCCGTTTGAGGGTACCGATGTCCCTGATGCATTCCTGACTTGGGAACGGAAGCTAGACGCTATCTTTTTATGCCACAATTATTCGGAGAGTAAAAAGGTTCAGCTGGCAGCCGTTGAATTCAGTGGCTATGCTAGTCATTGGTGGGAGCAGCTCAACCTGAAGAGAGCAGCCGTTTATGCTGGTCCGATTGATAATTGGGGCGAGATGAAACAGGCAATGAGGCAACGGTTTGTTCCGATTCACTTTCACCGTCAGCTTCATCAACGGCTTCAGACCTTAAAGCAAGGCAGCAAGAGTGTTGGAGCCTACTTCAATGAGATGGAGATTGCTTTAGCACAAGCAAAGGTTACTGAGGAACCTGAGGTAACGATGGCTAGGTTCAGTGCTGGTTTGAACGCAGATATTGTCGATGCTTTGGAGCTGACGCAATACCACACTATCGAGGAGATGCTTCATATGGCTCAAAAGATTGAGAAGCATCGGAAGGCTAAGAATTCTTCTCGGCCTACCGGTTCTACGCCTTGGAAGAAGTCATCTTGGAGTAAGGACGATAAAACGGTTCCGACCATTTCAAAGAATCCTGCCAGTGCCGTTATCCCTTCCAAAACGGCAACTACAAAACCTTACACTCCACCAGTGGATCGACCAGCCACTAAAGACATTGTGTGTTTCAAGTGCAACGGTCGAGGGCATAAGAAATCAGAATGCCCAAATAGGAGAGTCTTTATCATCCGGCCGAATGGAGAGGAGGAATCGGACGATGAGCTAGCACAATCAGCACCCGAGACCGATAGCAGTTCCGATTCCGATAGTGACTATCAGGAGAGAGAGCAGGTTCGGTTACTGGTGGTCCGACGGAACCTGAGCGTCCAGACCACCGAAGAAGTGTGTGATGAGGAGCAACGGACCAATCTGTTTCACACCCGAGGTGTGATTGATAACAAAGGATGCTCCATTATTATTGACAACGGCAGCTGTGCAAACTGTGCCAGTGCGTTGATGGTCTACAAGTTGGCCTTGCCAACAATGAAGCATCCGAAACCGTATCATCTACATTGGATGACGGATGCTAACGGTATTAAGGTGACCAAACAAGTACTTGTTAAGTTTAGGATCGGCAAATACAAAGATGAAGTTCTCTGTGATGTTGTGCCGATGCAAGCTAGCCACATCCTCCTTGGCCGACCATGGCAGTTTGATAGAGAGGCGAATCATGAAGGGAAGCGCAATCTCTACAAGATAGTAAAGGATGGCAAGAAATTCACCTTGGCACCGTTAACCCAAGCTGAAGTGTTTGAAGATCAGCAATGGCTTGCTAAGTCCCATGTTGAGTATGAAATTGCCAAACAGCTTGAGAAGGAAAAAGAAGGCTTGAGAGTGAAACATAAAGAGCAAAATATTGAGTGTGTGAGCCTTCAACATTCGCATGACAACAGCAAGCATGCAGAGGGAGAGAGTAAACATTCGCACGAAAAGAGTAAGCGTGCTAAGAGTGGCATTGAGAGAAAAGGAGAGCCAAATAAAAAGAAATTGAGTGTATATGCCAAGGGGAGCGACGTTGAGGAAAACGTTTCTTCTCAAAATCCTATTGGCAAAAGCCGTCCCCTTTTTCTCATCCGTTTCCGTTCTTACTGTTTGCTAACGGATACAACGGATCGACAGCCTACCGTTCCGATTGGTGTTTCTTCTCTCTTGCAGGAATTCGAAGATGTTCTACCCGAGGAGATACCGTGTGGTTTACCTCCGATTCGAGGCATTGAACATCAGATTGACTTTGTCCCTGGATCGGCCATTCCACATCGGCCTGCTTACCGATCCAATCCAGAGGAAACCAAGGAGCTACAACGGCAAGTGGACGATTTGCTTGCGCGTGGGTACGTTCGGGAGAGTCTGTCTCCATGTGCCGTTCCAGTCATTCTAGTCCTGAAGAAGGATGACACTTGGCGAATGTGTGTTGATTGCCGGGCAATCAACAAAATCACTGTAAAGTATCGTCACCCTATTCCTCGTTTAGATGATATGTTAGACGAATTAAGTGGCAGCAAAATCTTTTCTAAAATCGACTTAATGAGTGGCTACCACCAAATTCGCATGAAAGAAGGGGATGAATGGAAAACTGCTTTTAAAACAAAGTACGGTTTATATGAATGGATGGTTATGCCGTTTGGTTTAACTAATGCTCCTAGCACCTTTATGAGGTTAATGAACCATGTACTTCGGCACTTACTTGGCAGATTTGTTGTAGTTTATTTTGATGACATTTTAATCTATAGCAAATCCTTTGATGAGCATGTTTTACATCTTAGGGAAGTCTTTCTAACACTTCGTGAACAGAAATTATTTGCTAAACCTAGTAAGTGTTCTTTCGCAATAGAACAAGTTGGTTTTCTTGGTTTTATTGTGAGTACAGATGGCGTTAAAGTGGATGAAGAAAAGATCCGCGCGATTCAGGAGTGGCCAACGCCCAAGACCGTTAGCGACGTCAGATCCTTCCATGGCTTAGCAAGCTTCTATCGGCGATTTGTGAAGGACTTTAGCACCATCGCTGTTCCCTTGAATGATCTAACGAAGAAGAATACTGCCTTCCGATGGGAACAGCCACATGCAGAGGCGTTTACTACGCTAAAGGACCGGCTTTGTACTGCTCCAGTACTAGCTTTGCCCGATTTCACTAAGGCGTTTGAGATAGAGTGTGACGCCAGCGGGTTAGGAATCGGCGCCGTTCTGCTGCAAGAGAAACGGCCGATTGCCTATTTCAGCGAGAAGCTCAAGGATGCTCAGCTCAGGTACCCGACATATGACAAGGAATTCTATGCCCTTGTTCGCGCATTGGAGACATGGCAACACTACCTGATGCCGAGAGAGTTTATCATCCACACTGATCATTTGAGCTTGAAGTACCTCAAGGGACAAGGGAAGCTAAATCGGAGACATGCCGCTTGGATGGAATTTATTGAAGCTTTCCCTTATCATATTCAGTACAAGCAAGGTAAAGAGAACATTGTTGCCGATGCACTATCTCGACGGTATGTGTTAATTACTTCTCTTAATGCTAAGTTGCTTGGATTTTCACACATCATAGAACTCTATGCTACCGATTCTGATTTTGGTAATATTTATATGCATGGTGTTTCTGTTTCTGGTTCTAAATTCTATAAGCATGAGGGGTATTTATTTCGGGGTAAACATTTGTGTATTCCTCATTGCTCTCTTCGTGAATTACTTATGCATGAAGCCCATAGTGGTGGTTTGATGGGCCACTTTGGCGTGACTAAGACTTTAAATGTTTTGAATGATCATTTTTATTGGCCTCACATGAAGCGTGATGTTGTGCGCATCATCGCTAGATGTTTAGTTTGCCGTAGAGCCAAATCTAAGTCTGTTGGTCATGGAGAGTACATGCCGTTACCTGTTCCTTCTCATCCTTGGACCGATTTATCCATGGATTTTGTTGTCGGACTGCCTAAGTCTAAAAACGGCAAGGATTCTGTTTTTGTTGTAGTGGACAGATTTTCGAAAATGTCCCATTTTATTCCATGTTCTACTACTTGTGATGCTACTCAAATTGCTGATTTATTCTTTCGTGAAGTAGTACGTTTGCATGGAATTCCTTTGACGATTGTGAGTGATAGGGATACTAAGTTTCTTAGTCATTTTTGGCGTGTCTTGTGGAAGAAACTTGGTACTAAATTGTTATATTCTACTTCTTATCACCCACAAACGGATGGCCAAACAGAGGTGGTAAATCGGACTCTTGGCTCCCTTTTGCGCACCTTAGTTCGTAAGCATGTTTCTACTTGGGTTGATCATTTACCGTTTATTGAATTTGCTTACAACCGTGCTGTTCATTCTACTACTCATTACTCGCCGTTTGAGCTTGTTTATGGATTTAATCCTAGAACTGTTTTGGATTTAACTCCTTTACCGTTGAGTGATGTTGCAAGTTTAGATGGTGAACAGAAGGCTGATTTTGTCAAGCAATTACATGCTAAGGCAAAACAGAACATTGAGCGTTTGAATGAGAAGCTTGTGCAGAAACGGAACGAGGGCCGACGGCTAGTCACGTTTCAGGTTGGCGATTGGGTCTGGTTGCATATGCGCAAGGAGCGTTTTCCTGACCAACGCCGCGGCAAGCTATCGCCTAGAGGAGACGGACCATTCCAGATTGTTGAGAAGATCAACAACAATGCCTATAAACTGGCGTTGCCGAGTGAGTATGGTGCCGTTAGCTCCACTTTCAATGTTTCTGACTTAGTTTTGTTTGATACAGATGACGAGTATGGACTTGCGGATGATGCCGATACGGATTCGAGGACGAATCCTTCCGAAGGGGGAGGGAATGATGTGAATCCACGCATCCAGTTACCGTTACCACCAGCTGGTCCAATGACTCGAGCCAGAGCCCAACGACTTCAAGACCGATTGTCATCCCTCATCCACAAAGAGCTAGAATCTGAGATGACAAGTGAGAGGGCTGCACTTAGGGAGAAGACGGCAAAGATAGTGAATCTTCTCACTTTTGCCTTGACCGATGATGACGTGGGTCAAACGGCAATTGACCGTTATGATCACAACGGCACTTGACCAATTGGCACAATCGGCATTGGTCAAACGGCATTTGACCATTCTATCGGCACGCGTCCGTTTCTCTCAAAACGGCACTTACCGTTTTGACTCATCCGTTGTCGTTTGCTTCAACATTTCCGCGTGTCCGTTTTAGCGCCTATCTGCCCTTGAATGAAACGGTTCCTGCCCGATTGGTTCCTACCTCTATCGGCACTTGTCCGTTTCTGTTGTCCAGAAGCTGCACGTGTTTATTGCTTTTATTTATTTAGTCTCTGACTCTTTAATTAATTAGTTAGGTGTCTACTGTATGTAATATTCCTTTTATGGAATTAGGGTTATTTTGTAACCTATATAAGGAGCCTCTTGGCCTCCTTAGAAACTTGGCTGTTATTTGATAAATTGAGTTAATCTCTTCAATCTCCGCCCCTTGTTCAAGTTGGTTGAACCTTGTTATTCTTGAGTCCGCAATACTTGAGTCTTATACAAGTAAATCTTGGAATTGCATTATTGTCTCGTTTATCTTAGTGTGATTCTCACATTGTTGAGTCTAGTCCTAGGAACCCGATTCAAGACCCTTGACTTGAAATCGATTAGGGCACTTAGCACAGGTTAGCTAGTGGTCTAAGTTCGTACTTGTCGAGTTATCTATCAGTTTCATCTATTCCGCAGGAAATCCATCTTTGAACAAAGATCACAGTTGGTGTTACGCATCCTAAGGAACCAGGATCGTATCAGATACTAAAATCAATATTTACTTAAACTCATTTTTTTCTCTGCTCACGATTGAGCAGAAAACAGATCTCTTTACATTGAATATTAGTTTAGAAAAAAACCTTGGATATCCTAATTATTCTCCGGCAAAAATTTGGGTACATCTGATGTACCAAAGACTCACTATCACTTCATATCAAAATTAGACACTTGACTTTCTTTTCCACGTCATTTAACGGTTCTATCAAAAATTTAACGGCTGTCAAAACCTTACCCCATCTCCTTTCTTCTTTATTTCTCTTTCTTCCTTTTTTCCCTTCCTTCCTTCTTTTCTTCTCTTGCTTATCCTACGCACCCTTAAGCTTTTCTTCTCTGCGCTCGTTAGTGTCTTTTAAATTTTTTATTCAATCTCTCCTAAATTTTAGGTCAACTGAAAAATAAGTCCATTCGTTAGTCAACGCTCCGTTTCTGTTAATTTGACTTGTCCCAACCGGTTGCTGAAAAATAAGTCCATTCGTTAGTCAACGCTCCGTTTCTGTTAATTTGACTTGTCCCAACCGGTTGCTTCAACCTATTTTTTCTTTTCTTTTTTCTAAATTGAGTTTTCTTTTCTTTTTTCAAAATCATTTCTTCCTCCCTCTCTGCTCATCTTTTTTCAAACAAGGCTTAGATTCTGCAATTCAGTGTACCTTAGACCATCCACAGCAATATATCATTGAAGGGATTTTTTTGGGACTTTCTTGTGCAGCAATGGATCATTCAAGGAGCAATTGCCGCGTAGATGATTCCGGTACCAAAATTTGGTACCGGACTTTTCTGACCCAATGTTAGTTAATTAAAAAAAAAAAAATGAGCTGGACCAATGGTACCATTGGCCACCGAATATAGTCTTTTTTTCCCCTCTCATTTTTAAAATGGGTTTTTTATAATAAATACTGAAAATAATTTTATAAAAAATATACCATTATTTATAATTTTTTGAGATCTATAAATTGAGACTAAGTTTGTATTTATTTTCATTTTATGTTTTTAATGTGCATTTTTGTTCCTTTAATCAATTAAAAAAACCATGTTTTTTCTTATTATTATTAATTTTTCTTTAAGAAATACTAGAACCCATATTATATTTATATCAACAGAAAAAAAGAAATAATGCATTATTATTTATTACTACCTCATTATTGCTGATTTTAACTATCTAGTTTGAAAATGAGCTTGGGTAAGACCTATCATATTCATATCTCAAACGTAACGGGTCATAGGTTGATACGCAAATCAACGATAGTCCCAACTCCAAGCCAAATGCAGCTCATGTTTCACAAATGTGGTTGCACAGGCAAGCAGTCTCACACTCATGCTAGTAAATAGCAGCAGCAGTTTCTAAAATGCAGGGATGCAGCCCGGTAAGCAACTTAAACAAAACATTACAAGCAAATGCACTGCCAGTGGCGGAGCCTTGTTATGACCAGGGGGAGCTGCAGCTCCCCCAAACTTTTCAAAAAAAATTTAATATATACATTGTTGGTTCGGTTCGAGCCGATAATACGAGCAATTTTACCTAAAAATGAATAAAATTTTGAACCGAAATTACTAAAATGTGGAATAAAATAAAGCAAAATAATTAGTACACAGTAAGGGACGAAAAATCCGCTTTATAGTTCGATAAAATTCACTCGTAAATGATAAAAGTTCGAACATAAGAGATAAAAGTTTTAAAAAATAATTAGTACACAGTAAGGATGAAAAATCCTTTCAATTAAATCTCAAATTCTCATTTCCCAAATCATCACTACCAATAAACTCGTGCCAAAACCAATTCAATCTCCGCCGAAATTCAATCCCTTCATTTAATTCAATTTCTATACCAAATCATCACATATCGATCACTCTCTCAATCTCTCAATCTCTCATTCAATTCCAATCCTAAAGTAGAGAACAATTGTAAAAAATAATTCTAATGTATAATTATTTTTTTTCTATATTGTCTTCTTATTTACCTTTTTGTTAAGTTTATCTAAATATTTGTTATTTAGTGACGGATACAAATACTCTTAAGCATTTTTCTAATTTTTCGTTCAACTCGCTTGCCTTCCCTTTAAAATACTCCAAAAAAAAATTTTCGGAGGCGCTGCCCCCGAACCCCCGCACCACTTAAATACAAATCCTGAATCCGTCACTAATCTCGCGCCCCCAAACATCAGAGGCAGGCTCCGCCACTGTGCACTGCAATAGTCTCTCTCGATCTCTTTCTTGCTCTAGCAAACCTCGAGAGCGAAAATGGAGAGAAACAAACATGGCTTAGATTCTGCAACTCAGTGTACCTTATAAGCATTTCATGGATCAACTGACAACGAGGATAATGTAATTTAGCTGATTCCCAGTATCCAAGAAAACGCAAGGTTCCTACCAAAAAGTAATAGTAGTAACTAGCAACACCTGTTGACATATACACAGCAAAACAGATTCATTCCTAACAATACCAATGGTGCTCTCATCTTCTTCACTACTTTTTGATTTTCCAGTGATGGGCTGTCCGTGGCCCTTTTGAAATGCCCCCGTAGTATTGGGATTCAAGCTTTTTACCATTCCAGACCTTCACAAAATCTGAGAACAGTTTTCGTACTGATTCTGATGAAAGATCAGAGAAAAATACTTGTTTATCTTCCATAAGCTAGGTAGAGAACTCATTATTCTTACAGAAGTACCATTTTTATTAAAGGTAAAATAACAAACTAAAAAATTTTAATAAAATTTATTCAGTATTAGAGTACCATGTGAATAGTTAAGATATGAATAGTTTAGTTAGTACTACTAAAAATCAGAATATAAAGAGTAAGTATATGAATGATTATGATATAAAAGCTATAAAGTACGAACAGTGACACGGATACCGAACATAACATAAATACCAACATTGCGATACGAGAAAATTAAAAATCATAAGACATCAACACGATATATATGTATATATTATATAAAAATGTCATTTGCAACAATAAAAAAAATTCAACTATCAGTAAAATTCAACGGAAACGTCAATTTTAAATTAAGTTTGGTCTTATAATTTTTTTTAATTTAAACATCTCTTTGACACTAATAATTGCTTAAAATTATGACAAAAAAAGCAAGACACAAGAAATTGTGAGTTCGATACATACTATGTGGATATTCGTCGAGTGTCCGTATTAGAAACGAATTCGATGCGAACATAACATAAAAAATAAAGTATTCATAATTGTTAGTATAAAAGTCATAATGTTGAAGTGCGAGAAAATCCAAAGAATTGTTTAAAGTACTATTATTACACCCTTTTTTTTCGAGAGGATACTATTATTACACTTGTGCATTGGTCTAGCCAGACTTTTAACCCCTAAGTCTATCGATCTAAGTCAGGTTGGGCTTGAAGGGAATGACAATCTTATCTATATTTATGGATATCCATTCAATACTCCCGTAGTCACGGTTGATGGATTTTATTCATTTATTTATTTTGTGTGGACCCGTGTAATATGTGGATGGTAGTCCAGCAACCAAACACACTACTATATTAAATAATTAAAAAACTATCATGAGCAGTAGAAATAGTGAAAATTTTAAATAATTAAAACGGTTAACGTAACAAAAATTATATTGTAATAAAAATCACGAGTAACATAATTTCCGTGGCTATCACAGCTACAATTGATCCATATTTACTATAAAAGCAGGATAGTTAATGGTAAATAATGAATATAATTAGTATGAGAGACTAAATTAAAACTATCATTCAAATATGAAGGTTATAGTTCGGTAGAAATAAAATGAGCGGTCAAATATAAAAAAAATCAAGAAAATGTATCTTTTTTGGTATTAACGTCTTTATCAGATTACAAGCCAATATTAGATGGAAAAGCATCACCAATAATTAGATATTCTAGATTATATAAATAAATAATTTATTTTGTGTGGACCCGTGTAATATGTGGATGGTAGTCTAGCAACCACACACACTACTATATTAAATAATTAAAAAACTATAGAAATAGTGAAAATTTTAAATAATTAAAACGGTTAACGTAACAAAAATTATATTGTTGCGAAAATCACGACAAATAACAGAGTAACGTAACTTTTGTGACTATCACAACTACAATTGATCTATATTTACTATAAAAGCTTACCGATTTAGAAATTATTAACATTTCTCATCAAACAAACAATTCAACTATTAAATTTTTAAATAATAAACATGTAAAATTCAATTTAATTTTGAAAAGACTGATAATATTATAAATAAACTTTTATTTATTTAATTTACGACGTGATTAAAAATCTTAATCTCGAAGTTCTTACCTTGGTGACTAAATTTTTATTTGAATAGACGTACGAAACTCAATAGGATTTCTTATAATTAATGTGAATTGGTGAGAATAAAGTATTTTTTAGTCTCATTATCAACTTTTTGTATTTGTAATTTCTTTTAACCCACAAGTTAAATAAAAGAGAAAAAAATACACAATTTTAAAAATAAAATATTACTTATATTGTTAATTATCACCACAAAATAAAAGCTATGACAGAGTATTTTATTATTATTATTTTACTGGGTAATTTTGTTCGAGTTTTGTTGGGCCTAAACAGTATGGGACCTAAATATTCTATATGTGCCATTTTTTATATTAATAATGTAAAGAAATATAAAATGAATTTTTTTTCTATATGACCTAAAAAAACAGTCTAGTTCATAATATCAGAAATGTTCGAGAAATGATACGAACCAATAATAGATGGAAGAGAATCATATATTATTGGTTAAATGATACACGTGCATCACATTTCGACAAAAACAAAGCCTATGGACCTTTTGTAATTCAAATCATTCACATGCACTTGTTTAAAATATAGAAAGTTTAATTTTGTACCAATCATTCCGGCAACCACAAAAAAAAGGACAATTACAACCAAAAAATTCACAAAAAATGAATATTTTCATAAAAATAAAAAGAATTGACCCTGGATAATAACAAAAGATTTGCGATATGATGATGATCATATTAATTTCATTTAATAATTTAATCTACCACTCCTCATTCTGTAAACGTCGAAAAATTCCTCCGGTTGCTTGCCACATCAGTATGAGAGATCTCAAGTGTCACCAGAGTAAAAATAGGTGAACTCAATGTGTCCTATATATAAATAGAGGGACTCAATGTGTTACTTATAGCTAAGTAGAGAGACTCAATGTGTCATATAAAATGTAAGCCTATCAAAAGTTTCTTTTAATCTTTGGGTGGCCCTCCCTTTTATTTTAGGTTTTTTTAAATTTTTGGCAGCCTTCCCTTTTATTTTATAGTTGATGTCTTGTCGGTTTTTAATATAAGTATATTCTAGTTGTTTTTTTATAAATAAAAGTTGTTGGTATAATTGTCATTTTATTAAAAGTTTATTGATTTAGATCTTTTGAGTAAAGGTTGATTCGTATGAAATATTTTTCTGATCTATTTTTGATATAATATATTGATGTGTGTTTCCCATCAATGCAGCCCGATTGTTGATAAGCAACGGTTAATTTGTGGTTTGTCAATTAATGTGATTCGATTAAAATTATCTCGGAGCAGGAAGATCGACAATTTACATATTCCGTCCCCATACATTTCACTAAGTAATGTGAGATTCATCATCGTTTGAGATTACTTCAATCATTTCCTATATCAATGGTGGGAAAAACCATAATATTTTAATTTGGTTCAATTTTGTGTGAAAATTGGATTTAACCAGACGGTTTACATGCCAAATTAGAGCAAGAAGTTAACCCCCCGACTAGAAATCACAAAGAAACATGTAGCAGCTACAGAAATCAGAATCCAATCCAGCTGGTTGGCTAGTATAATCCCTCCCACACCCTAACCAAAAATCTACCCTAACTTGCTGCCCTTACGGTCCCAAATCCCATCTTCATGATCCAATCCAGTTGGCTGGCTAGTATGCATTAATTGCTACCTAACACTGAACAAACATAGCATTTGCTTCTGTTGGAGAAATAAATAAATAAAAGTCACTCGAGACTCTTTTAATAGAATGATATTATCTATTTTGAGCTTGAGCCCGCACGTTTTCACAAAATGTCTCGTTCCCTTAAGAAGATTTACTCCTCTTATATTTAGTCTTTATTTCTCTTTTCTTTCCGATGTGGGATTTTGGTTCGCACACTTCAATAATCTCCCCCTCGAACTAAGTACCACAGAGCCCACAACCTAGACTCACCGATCTCCTCTTGAACGAATTGCCAACGAACCCACCACTAGGGCCCAACAATCTCCCCCTCGAACTATGTACCACAGGACCTGGTCTAGGAGGCCCACCGGGTACACTTTCCAGCTCGACCTAGAGATTCACCACACTTATTCTTGTTCGGACCGGAGATCCACCATACTTTTCCAACTCAGCCCGGAGATTCACAGCGTGCCACCCACATCAAAGCCCATTACGCAAGTCTAGCCAAACTTTCAGCTCCGCTACCATTTGTTGTGAATAATTGATCTTATTTTCTTTTAAATTCATCTAATTTTTTTAAATATTTTTCCTGCATCTTTTTAGATTTTCTTATTTTTTTTTGAAATTTTGCCGGAGAAAGAGAAATAAGGAATAAGAGAAGAGAAAAAAGGAAACCTATTTATGTATGTTTGGAAAATGACATGGAAATTAAAAATGGAAGGATAATAGATTTTCAAGTTTGAGAATCTGACTTGTAGGCCCGGTGTCAGTCTGACTTTTTCAGACAAATAATAAAAAAATTGGAGTTAATGACAGTTAGTGTCCGTTAGTGTCGAATTTGACGGTGGGGACCTGGCGTTAGTGCTGTCAGCGAGCCAGGTTACCCGGGACTCGCCCGGGACCCGGACCGTTATACCCGGAACTGAAGACCCGCCCGCAACCCAAAAGAGTCGGCTACGGATCTGAGTTAGGAACCGAGAACCCGAACGGGTATACCCGGAGATACCCGAATATACCCGTTAGAAATATAATTGTATACCAAAATAGCACTTGATGATTTTGCTAGTGTTGTTTCTTTTGTTTTGAATTTAATGGAGTAAAATTCTATATTTGAATGTAATAGATTAAGATATTCGTTGGTATTTTCTTTATTTTGGTGATCTTATTGTTCCTTATTGGTTGGAACTTGGAATATATGATATGATATTTGAAATTTGGATGATATTTTTGGTAGCCTTGAAAGGCTAATTCCACTTTAAAATTTATCAAATTTTTTTATGATAGTAGAATTAGGTCAGATTGTTTTTAACTACTAGGCCACATTTTTGTTAAGAAATCGAGCCGGTCCGGGTACCCGGCCGAATAATGAACGGTCCGAGTCCGGGTCTGAAATGGGGACTCGGTTCCCTTAACGAGTCGGTTCCGGGTCTACCCGTTAGTTAACGGGCCGAGTCCGGGTATCTCACTACCCGGACCGAACCGGCTCGTTAACAGCACTACCTGGCGTGCCTAACGGGCATAACGTCAGATATCAAATTGAACCATAAAGGGCTTTAGGGATCAACTAAAATGAAAATAATAACAGCAGGGACTTTCGGATGGTTTCTCCCTGAGTTTACGTATGCCCTTTTTTGTATTTTAATTATTTTTGTTAGAAATAGACGGCACAATTAGTTAGATCATAATGTTTTTTGTCAGTTTTGGTGCACTCTTGGTTATTTATATTTATAGAAAGCGTTGAACTTTTATTTTTTCTTTCACAAGTAACGGCTGACATCTTTAAATTGCTTTTATGTCAACGATAATCAGCCTCATCTCATCTCTACCTACAACTACAACTTGCATAACTAAATACCACAAAAATACAACCGAACACTATGTTTTTTCGCCTTGATTCTTCCATCTTTATGATAAAAGGGTTAATCTTCTTTTATTTATTTTTATCAATAATTAAAGTTGCAATTCGCGGTATAGTCACTCATTAGTATAAGAATAAGAAGTTAGTCCGGTAAATTATTTAATCGTCTCTTTTAACGTAACGATATTGTCTGCTTTAAATCATAACTTTTACGGTTTTATTTAAAGATTTTATTTTGTTAATAGTTTTGTTATATATCTACTTAAGATGTGATTTTAGTTCGTATGCTTCGATATATTTTTAGTGGCATTCTAATTCGAATAAAGGTAATATTTGAATTACTCCAAAGAGCGCAAGATCCTAATTAGGGGTGCAGGTGGGGAGATAGGAGTAATTATACGGTATGATTGGTGTGTCGTGTTACTCTATTTACTTACTCACATTAACCAATAAGAATACTACACGTTAGAGTTGGTGGTTAGAAATTGGACGGTTTTAAATTTTAAAAATGTTATAAACTTATATAGTAGTGGGATAAACTCTAAAGAAACTCATCCAAATATAATCATCTTATTAATTTTGGTACACATTTAGTTAAAATACCGGATAGTAAGTAATTTTTCGGGAGGGGAAGATCGCTTTTCGTGTGGTTTGAATGTCAAATTTGAATTTAAGGCCATGGACAACTGGACATAGCAAGTTTTTTTTTTTTTGTTTTTGTTTTTGAGTGGGAGACTTGTGAGCAAAACCTTAAAAAAGGACGGTGAGTGAGTGAGTGATACCATACATTTTTTCTTCTTCAGAAGTGGCACCATACATGGATTGAAGAAGTGGATCGTATTTCATGTTATTTTAATTCTAATTAAGTTTTGTTGCGATCGATCCATTTATGTTGGCCACTTATTTTCAGAGCATGGATATGCAAAAATGCGACTGGACCGACATTTAAAAGTTGAAATTCATGTGAAAAGATAGGATTCGGTCTCTTCTGCGTGATAATTATCAAAGTAAGGTAATACAGCATTTGTTTTCTTTTCTGATTTACTTTTTGACATGAATTGATATAAATCATAAATTGAGCTGTCGAATTAGAAAGAATAGATGAATAATAAAATGATATAAAATTTTAATTACATCATGATTTTTAGCAAAAATGTAAAATAGTCATGAAAGATACAATCCACAATGCTTAATGCTATAGCGTAAAAGTGATTATAGAAACTGAGAATTTATTGAATAGTAAACGTGCATTATAAACAGTGTAATGCATATATATTAATGGTACTGAAGAACTGGAAAGCTGGCAATGAGAGCCAGCTACCGAGAGTACATTGGATTATTGTTTTGTGTGTCTGATTACATAAGAAACTAGGGGTATTTATACTAACATATGCACCTAACATCGTTGACTAACATGGCACCATATCTGGTGCTATATCTACGTTGAAGATTTGCATATCTTGCATATCTTCAACATTGGTGACTGATAGTAGGTGGTGCCGACTGGTGGTCTGGTGGTAGGTTGATGCTGAATCGCTGATTACTGTACGGTAGCTGACGATGAACAGCATATTACTGTTCATTGATGATGGGCTTGATGATGCTGGGCCTGGGCTTTCTTGACTTGGGCTTGGGCTTCCCTTAATAGTGATCAAGACTTAATTTGATAAAAAAAAAAATATCACGTCAAGTTTTGTATTTTATGAGATCTTATAAAACACAGATCCTTCCCAAATTATTGATGAAAGAAATCCAAATTCTCATAACAATTTCAAACAAACAATTTACTTTTGCTATAATTTTTGTTTAGAAAGAGAAAAATGACAAGAAGAAGAAGTCATCCACGAGATAATTATGCAGGGAAAAGAAAGGGAACTGGGTATCTGGTAATGTCTGTAAGCAAACTGGTGACAGACAGGCCTGGTAATAAATAAAATTAATAATCATAAAAATCAATTTTGGTATCTGTTGTTATACAAAATCCATAAGCAATCAAAGACAATTTTACATAACAAGTATGGCCACTTCGAAATTTGAATTGAAACCTGTGAATGTAAATTTCGAGTTACAACTTTAGAAGGCAGAACCAATTTCTTTAAAGCATAACTATTCTACAACAAGCTATCTACTCCCTCCGGTCAGATTAAACGTTGTTTACGACTCCCAAGGCTGAAAATGTCATTGCTATCCTTGCTTCTTCAATTTTAACCGGTGGTATTTTTGTAAATAATGTAATAGTCCAGGGGTACAATCGTTATAAAGTGCCTCGATTTTTACGAACCAATCATTACTTTAATATGTGTGAAAATCTTAAAACGACGTTTATTTTTTGCCGGATGGATTATTTTATAAGAAAAAAATGCGCTTAGCAGTTGAGTTTCGATACGGATTAAATCTTTTATTAAAAATTATAGAAATGAAAATGAGAAAGAAACAGAATCACTGATAAATTAAAAATAAATAAATAAATGAAAGTTAAAGAAGGCAGTGCTGTTATTATTGATCCCATAGTAGATGTTTATTATCAGGGGTAAGTTGGGTAGATTTGCAATTGTTTTAAATGTAAATATAGAGATTAATTATTTGCCCAATAAGAACGGTTGGTAGTTGCTCAATTTTATTACGAATGTGTCCAATAAATTTGAACTGGACTCAATGATTGGATTAAAAAATATATGGTTATTTAAAGTTTGAAGTTAAAAAAAATAAAAGTTAAACTGGTTGAATCGTAAAAACGACACCACTTTAAATAGTTTCTATAATTGAATCGATCAGGTGACTAAATTTTTAGTGATTCAACCAAAAAATGATTTTCAGTTCAAGCCGAAAAGCGTTCCAATCCTAAATTGGATCTAATTCAATTCAATTTTTTTTTTTAAAAAATGCAGCTCAAGTTAATTATTGCCCCATTGGTCCCAAATATTACCCTTTCTTTGGTTGGCTGCCTTTTTTGTGCTCAACAATACAATTAAGTTCTAAGTGATTATGGAAATCAAGTTCTAAATGATTAATTAGCTATTAAAATTTCAAACAAAATGAGGAGATTAAATTTGAGTTTTTAAATCAAATTGACCCCATTGAAAACATATAAATTTAAACTACATAGGGTTAATTTTATAGTTACCTAATTAATTTTGATTGGTAAGATTGTTTTGTTTTAATCACAATTCTATTTTTGAAATTTAAGTTATATAAATAAAGAGTATTATCAACATGAAAAGTATAATGTTAAAATAAATCTAACTAGGTTCTTTCTTTTCTTTCTTTGAAGGAAAAAAAAAACCTAAAATATATATATGTCATAAAAACAAAGAAGCATTGAAGTGTGATGAATAAAAAAGAAGAAGGTTTGAGCAGGACAATAAGCAGTTAAAATGAAAGGAGCTGGTCATTTGTGTTGAATCGAGAAAAGTGAGCTAGACAGTGCAGCAAGATGTCTGTGTGTTGAGGCTTCCCGACCGAAATTCGAATAAAACCCTTTAGTTCTTTGTTATTGTAGTGCCGGACCATAACAATTTCCTGCAAATTTAAGTTCGTCACCATAACAATCTCCTCCTAGAAGGCCAAAACTGTAACAAGAAACTTCGAAATTAAATAAAAGGATGAAATTATTACGAGTAACGAGTACTATTTGATCCTAAGTGCTATACGACCTACTTTTATAAAGTTATTATAAGAAACCACCAGTAAGTATACTGCAATTTAGTATCTGATCTTCATCTCAAATTCTCAACTTACCTAAAACAGGAAAGATATTATAGATGGAATCATAACTCCTGAGAATTCTACTGTTTGCGACTCCAAGGAAAAATGAAAGCAAAATCAACTAAAATAGATGCACAATGTAATTGCATCATAATTGGCAAGCTACCAAAACAAGAATATTGGAATAAAGCTTTTCTTTAACCGTATAAAAACACAAGTACATTCAGAGCCAACCACTATTGCAATAGGTGTAAATTGCAACTGCAATACAGACAAAAATTTGCATACCTTGAGTTTCTTTGGGTCCATTCCTGATTTGAATGAAATTTGAATAGCTACGAAAAGGTCTGAGAAATGGCTCTTCCTTCAGAAGCCCATAAAGCCTCTCCCGCTCTTGTATCAAAGCATCTTTCACATGCTGTAAAGATTACCAGTAACATTTATCAAAACCTTAATTTGGAAGGTAGTTTCGGCACCAGATTATATGAGCACCACATAAAGCACAAGATTATTAAGAAAATACAACCTCTAGATAGGTAGAGTCCTGCAGTGCTGCACATGCGGAAACTTCTGCAGCAACAGAGACATTATAAGGCTGCTTAGCTCTCCAAAGATACTCAATAATGCTCAATGGAAATGCTCCATCCAACTCGAAGTCCAGCTAAACCTGCAACGTTATTTGTTTACAAGGTAAGATCCCAGGGAATATCGGTCCTAGACTACCAAACATGTTAACCAAACGAGGAAAGATGACAAAACTGAGAAAAAACAAGATGAAACAAGCCAGGGATTTTGAAACCTCAACGGCAAACTGCAATGCAATAAATCCAGAGACATCGTCCCCTTCAAAAAATAAAAAACCAGAGACATCAAAGTCCAAAGAAGATTCTAGAAAAGTTCTGTCCTGTAACAGCATGCAAGGTGTTTAAATAGTAGTGTTCAAAACTCACTTTTGGCATAAGTGACGGGCATTGGACATTGTTTCATGAAAATTCTATATAGTATGAGGCAAGAATGAGTGAAATACAATGCAGGTTGCCTAAGATCCATGTAAGCATAATATTCAGCCAGAATAAATTGACTTTCTATGACAAACACAGGAGCGTATCACCAAAAAGCTAAACAGCTATTGTCCAATTTTTTCTTCCTTCCAATTCGATATAATATCAAAACAAAGTAGGGAGAAAGAATACTCATTTTACACGATTTAATGCCCAACCCTTTGATAATTCTAGATCAATCAGAACAGATTGAGACAGTAGTAATCCAAATGCTGAAGTTTTTATATGAGTAAGGACTTCATGAAAGATATGTTGACAAAATGGTAATTTTCCACACATAGATTACTCTTCCGCCAACCTAGAAACCATGAACATACCAGCTCTTTTGCTAAATGTCCGTAGAACAATTAAGTTATCATGCTTCTTCACCCATGTCATCTTGGATTCCAACCCTGAAAACTCAATATATGCTTCATCCAGCACCACCAAAATTGGAAGCTTGAGGATCTTCAAGAGATCTTCATCATTGATAATACTGACATGCAACAAGAACATGCAAATTAACATAGATCAGAAAAGAATCTAGCAAACTTTCCAGAACATTTCTGAAGTTGGTAACCCTGTCCATTAATCAGAACAAACTTTCCGGAACTATTCCTGTCTCTATTGGAAACTTGACATCCTTAATCGAACTGCGCTTGTCTAACAATAATCTTGAAGGAAGCTTGCCTCCAAGTTTAGGTGACTTCGTAAGTTTGTCGATATTGGATCTTTCCGATAACAGTCTCAAGGGTACAATTCCAGCACAAGTACTCATTGGTTTATCATCATTGCCAATCTTTATGGACTTGTCTGCCAATTCTTTTACTGGTTCCATCCCGCTGGAGGTAGGAAATTTAAAAAATACAGGGGGGTTAGGTATTTCAGATAATAAGCTGTCTGGAAAAATTCCTGACAGCCTCGGTGCTTGTGCAAGACTAGAAGTCCTAGTATTACAGAACAATTTCCTTGACGACCCTATTCCTTCATCACTCAGATCATTGCGAGGCATCCGAGAATTCGATTTTTCTTCCAACAATTTGTCAGGCCCGATTCCGGAAGTTTTAAAGACTTTTGACTCATTGCAGTCTTTGAATTTATCCTACAATAACTTTGAAGGTATGGTGCCAGAAGAAGGAATTTTCCAGAATTGCACTTCAGTTTTACTCATGGGAAATGGTAAGCTTTGTGGGGGGGGGGGAACCCAGAATTTAATCCACCAAAATGCAACTTCATACAGCCAAAGAAGAGGAGAATGGCTCCTCTAGTTAAGATTATACTTTCTACCGTTTGTGTGCTTTTTGGCCTATCATTTACACTCACTTCCATCCTCTTTTTCCTGATGAGAAAGAGGAGTAAAGACCAGAATGTGGTTTCCCATGTCAATTCTCTCATGAATGTATAGTACCAAAGTCCTCTACGAGCCACCGACACGTTCTCCTCAGCTAATTTGATTGGTGTTGGAAGCTTTGGATCTGTGCAAAAAGGTAATCTCGACGAGGAAGGAGGTGGAATATTGACAATTGTTGTTCAGGTTCTTGATCATGCGCGCGTTTGGAGCTTCAAAAAGTTTTGTTGCTGAATGCAGAATCCTGAAGAATATAAGACACCGAAATCTTGTTAAGGTACTCACTGCATGCTCCTGCATGCTCCGGAACAGACTACGGGGGCAATGACTTCAAGGATTTGGTTTACGAGCTCATGAAGAATGGAAGCTTAGAAGAATGGTTGCATCCAATTCCAAGACCAGAGGCAGAGCAGGAGCCACCGCGAAAAAGGTTAAATCTTGTTCAGAGGCTAAACATTGGGATTGATATTGCTTGTGCATTGGACTACCTACATCATGGATGTGGAGGTCAAGTTGTTCATTGTGACCTCAAGCCAGGCAATGTTCTTCTTGATGATGAAATGAATGGCCATGTCAGCTACTTTGGCATTGCAAAATTCCTCTCAACAACCAGGACCGCTTCTTTTGCTACTCAATCCAGCTCCTTCGGAGTCCCCTGAACAATTGGCTAACTCCCCCAAGTAAACTTAATTTTGGAACCTGAAACCAGAGTTACGGGTGGACAACAAGACAAGTTCCTTCCGGCTCGACCACAAACAATGTTATTGTTGTTGAATATTCATTGAATATTATTACTGTAGCAAGCCCAAGCCCATGACCCATAAAATCAGAAGGTCAAGAGATGGTTGTTGATGTCAATGTCCCCAACTATCATGAAGCGGTACATCCATCTATCTACTGCCCGGGAGATCTGAAAAGCTCTGTCTACAACCTTTTATGATGGAGCAGACGAATTACAGGTGTATACCCTCAACCAACGAGCTTTTTCGGCCAAACAAAATCGTCGAGAACTTTCTGTTTTTTATGGCGAGCTGGTTGAGATCTTCAGTGAACTTGATCACCGTGATAAGGTGATTATGGAAAGTGCAAAAGATGTTGAGTTGTACCATAAATCAATTCAACGGTTGAGGGTACACATATTTCTAGCAGGTTTGGATGGTGGATTCGAACAAGTGCGTGGCGATATTTTAAGAAAGGATCCAGTTCCTGATTTAGAGGAATGTTACTCCTTGATCCGTCGTGAGGCCGCTCGAAGGACAACGATGAATGGAGAACTCGAGAAAGGTGAAGCTTCCGCTCTTATCAGTCGCAATCCTCACACCAAGGTTCAAGGAAGGTCCAACAAACCCGTTTACAAATGTACACACTGCAACCAGATAGGCCATTCGAAGGAACGTTGCTATCATCTGGTGGGATACCCTGAATGGCGGGATCATAGCCGTGATCCACGAAAGAAGAAGAAAAATCACGCATCCACCACTGCAGCAATTACAACGCTAGATGAAGTTGCCTCAAGTGATGCTGCATCCGCACTTGTAACCATGACAGGTAATAGTGGTAATCATGGTAAGGCTTTAAATATCCACAACATTGTTTCGAATGATACATGGATAATTGATTCTGGTGCCTCCGATCATATGACAACTGATTCTAGCCATGTTAAATCCATAAAACAGTCCTCACAAAAATCGGTATCTACTGCTGATGGTAACTTAACCCCAGTTGTTGGGGAAGGGCCCATATCTCTTACTAAACCTTGAATCTAGACTCAGTTCTAGTCGTACCATCCTTAAATTATAATCTCTTATCTGTGTCTCAAATAACTGCTGCTTTATACTGTGTGGTAATTTTTTGGCCTGACTCTTGTGTATTTAAGGACATCAAAACAAGGCAGACGATTGGTTGTGGTGTTAGGAGAGGGAAGTTGTACTACCTCAACTTAAAGTCACAGAGCTCTGATCAGTTGCATAAAGCTTTTGCTGTGAATGGTTTGAGCGAAAATAAGCTGAAGGATATATGATTGTGGCATCGGCGTCTTGGGCATACATCCTTTGGGTACTTGAAGAAATTATTTCCTGAATTATTCTCAAATTGTGAAATTTCTAATCTCCGGTGTGATGTTTGTGAACTAGCCAAGAGCCATCGTACGTCATTTCTATCGCGTATGAATAAAAGTGTAGTCCCTTTTATGATTATTCATTCTGACGTTTGGGGACCTTTCAAAATATCCACTTTAGGTGGTGCTCGCTGGTGTGTAAGTTTTATTGATGATTGTACCAGAATGACTTGGATACAATTAATGACTTCTAAAAGTGAGGTTACAAACTTATTCCAACGTTTCTATAAAATTGTGTGTACTCAGTATAATGCCACAGTGAAGGTCCTCCGTAGTGATAATGAAGGTGAATATTTACACTCTGAGCTCCAACAATTTCTAACAGCACAAGGAATCATCCATCAAACCACTTGCCTAGATATACCCCAACAAAATGGTGTCGCTGAGAGAAAAAATCGTCATTTGCTGGAGGTTGTCCGTTTCTTGTTAATTGATGCTCACACACCATTGAATTATTGGGGAGAAGCCATTTGTACTGAAGCTCACCTAATCAATAGGGTCCCATCTAGCACGATTGGGTTCAAAACTCCATTTCAGGCCCTATCTGATTCTGTTGTCTCTCCTACTGTGATAGATTTATCAACCCATATTTTTGGATGTGTAGTGTTTGTTCACATCCATAAACGTCAACGGAACAAGTTAAAGCCTCGAGCATTACGTTGTGTCTTCCTCGGATATGTTGCACATCAGAAAGGATATCGATGTTACCACCCACCAACACAAAGAATGTACGTGTCCTTAGATGTGGTGTTTCATGAAGAAGAGATGTATTTTTCAACTGCAGAACTTCAAGGGGAGCAACATCAATTGGAAGTTCTGAACTTAAAATATGATGATGAGTATGGTGACACTCATATATTGGTGCGAAACCAAGTTGAAGATGGGTTTACTTTGTGAAGATGGGCCATGGGCTGAAGTTGTTGATGATGGGCCATATGCCATGGGTCATAGGCTTGGGCTTGCTACAGTAATAATATTCAATGAATATTCAACAATTGTCCTGTCACATTATTTACTGACAGTGAAATACTATCTTGGTACAGATTTTATGCGCAACTTGACCATATATGTATATTGATTTGGATTTGCAGAATATGGTGTCGGAAGTCTCAACATCTGGTGATGTGTACAGTTATGGAATTCTTTTGTTAGAGATGTTCACAGGAAAAAGGCCAACCGATGACATGTTTAAAGAAGATGAGACTCTTCACAACTATGCTGACATAGCTTTTCCAGAACAAGCTGCTGAGATTGCAGATCCTCTGCTTCTTGATCTGCAAGAAACAGGGGAAGGGGACGGATGGAAGGAACGAAAGGATTTTTGAATGCTTGCTTTCGGTATTTAGAATTGGGGTCTCATGTTCATCAAATTGGCCAAGAGAACGGATGGAAATCAATCATGTGGTGACCCAACCCGGCTTAATAAAAAACAAATTTGCTAGCTACAGCTGAAAAAAAATATATTCAAAGAATCTAAAGTGAACTTCGATTTAGTACATCTCCATCCCTTTTTGCCTCTGTGATTTGATCAATTAATCGCTACATTAACACTTCAATTATCATACGAAATCGGATTAAAATGATTTAATGTCATTCATTCAAACTAGATAAATTCTATAAAAAGTCATTAGCACCACTATCTCCTGAACTATTATCGTTTGATAAATAGGTCCTTTAATAACTTTTTGTTAAATTCAGTTCCCTTAACTATAGTATTTCGTTGTAAAAAAACTCTTATGTTAATTTTTTAATCCAAAATCTTAACTATTGTTTCGTGACTTTCGGAATATATTTTTTATTAAGATTAATTTGGAGTTAGTATTTTAAAGGGAGCAATTAATCACGATGACTGCTGCTTCTCTCTATGTTTAACACCAACTGAATTTGGCCTGTAAAATGTGGAATTTATATTTTTCGTAAAAAATATAAATTGTTGATTTAATGCATTTACTCCTTGATTTGCTTTTGAAAACAGATAGCAATATGTCATTAATTTATGTTGGTGTCTGCCGTTTGGTCATCGGTGGAAATTAACATTATCATTTTAAGTGTGGTGCATATTTTTTTAGCCTGCCAGCTGGAACTAACCAATGCTTTGGATTGGACAAGGCACTAGTGCTGTTAGATCCCGAAGGGTCGTGTCAGAAAATGGCAAGCTATCAATGGCTGAAAGGTCGAGAAGAGTATGGGACCATGCGTTAAGTGGTGAATGTGAATCCGGTGATGGTGTCTGCTCAATTGCCATAATTACTAGTAGTTCTTGCTTTATCTTGGTTGTACAGAGAAAGCTATCAATGACTAGGGAGCAGCCGAGCAGGGATAGTAGTTGTTTGAAAAATAAATAAAGTTAAAAAATAGGACAAAAAATAAATCACCACCACAATTATTGTACCAAATTGTTATAAAAAACAAATATTATCTGCATACATGCCTGATTTGTGTTGGTGGCTGTGGTGCTTGTGTTCGGTTGGTTGAGGAGGGGATTGGGCAATGGGGTTTTTGATTAATCGCAGAAGTTTGAAATTACAGGGTTTGGTTTTTTGATTAATAACAGATTGAGTATTTTGATTTTACAAATTGGATAATTGATTTTGCAAATTGGGTATTGGTTAGAGGATTGAATTGAAATTTGGGATTGATTCTGTAATTAATTTGCAAATTGTTGTTTAATTGCAGAGGATGGTTTGAAAATCGATTTTACAAGATAAATGAAAAATAAAAGGAGTAGGAAATCAGAAAATAAATGTAAAAAAAAAAAAACGTTAAAGCCGTTTGTGTTTCCGTCAAAACGCGTCTGACTCTGGTAAGGTGGGGCTCACGTTCAGTCACTTTTTCAGAAAAAATAATAAAATATTCATATTTAACAGCCGTTTTGTCATCGTTATGACAACAGGGATCTCGGGCGACTAACGTATATAACGTGAGGGACTAGATCGAATAAAAACGACCATTAGAGACTGACTAAAATAAAAATGATAAGTTTAGGGACCTCAGGGTGCGCTAACCCGTAAAAGTTTACCGATTTAGAAATTATTAACATCTCTCATCAAACAAACAATACAACTATTAAATTTTTAAATAATAAACATGTAAAATTCAATTTAATTTAGCACAACTTGCCCTAGGAAAAATAAGTTTTTTTCTTTTTTTATTTTAAGTAATTTTTTTCAATTTTTTAAACTTCTTTAGTTAAATTGATTAGGAGAAAATGAGTAAAAGTTAATAATGTTCGACACACTGACACAGTGAGTCTCGCATTCAGACCACTTTTTCAGTTTTAATATTAAAATAATAAGAAATAACAGACGTTTGGCACAGATATCGAAAGAGGGACTCCGAACGACTAATGTGTTTAACGTGTGGGAGTGTGTCAAATAAAAACGGACGCTAAGACTGGCTAAAATAAAAATAATAAGAATAGGAATGGAATAAAATTTTATTCAATGCCATCTATCTTTTCTTTTTCTTATAAAATTTTATTTATTTATTAATATAGCCGTCCGTATAATTTTTTAATTGAAATCCTAATTGATTAATATAGTTTCAGTATTTATAAAATATTTCTTATAAAACTTCTAATTAATGATTAATTTAGTTCTCGTATTTTTTTAAATTTGTATTTATTGTTTAATTTAGTCTCTCTTCATAAGAATTTTCAAATCTAACCCTTAACTGATTAATTAAGACCCATATTCGTGAAAAAATTGCAATTGAACCCGTTTATTTCTAATAATTTTAATTCTTAACTTAGTCCCGGTCTCAATATCCCTGTGGCCATAAAAAAAATCCAATCAAACCTAACCCCACATGTAGTAGTTTAGTCCTGTGGTCGTAAAAAATTTCTAATCAAACTTATATATGATTAACTTAGTAACCGTATTTTTTAAATATTATCATTTAATCCTTATTTTGGCCGTTTTCATTATTAAGGGCCCACCACAGTCTTAATAAGTAGGAGTAGTACTGTAATAGAAAATTGAAATTAAGTTTACCATGCGGTTCAGTTCAGCGGTTGTTGCCCGTTCTAGGCTTTGCGCTCAATTTACAAATTATGCGATTTTAATTAACTATAGCATTTCCATAGTTTTGTTTTAACTGGACACTGTCTCTTCCTCAATCCTCACAGATCTTCTGCAAGTAAGGGTTGGGTTTTATTCTCTTTTTTTCCTAAAAAGAAGCATGGATCTGCTTTCATAATAACTGGACTTTTATTAATTCAAACAGAAAGGAGGGGAAGAGGAGGCATGCTTGACGTATTACTTTTTGGTAAATCCATATGTCACGAGCATGTATAGCCTCCTCTCCTCTAACATAAAGGCAAAGAACAAGAACAAGAACGAGAAACAACAAATGGAACAATATGGTCCCGTCATATGCCTAGATCTCGGTCTTACATGGCAAGAGCGTTTCTGGTGCAAACAGGCCAGCTGCAAGAGCACCCAGGGGTGTTACAGGTTCCACCAACGCAAGTTTCGCCGCATACGGGAAGACCTCCGAGGTTACCTTTCTTGGCGAATGCAACGAGTGCCTCTTCGAGCAAATGGTTGGGTTTCTGGGTCTCAAGAGCATTTCTGGTGCAAACAGGCCAGCTGCAAGTACACCCAGGGGTGTTGCATGTTCCGCCGACGCAAGTCTCACCGCAGACGGGAAGACCACCAAGACCTTTCTTGGCGAACGCGGTGAGTGCCTCTTCAAGGAGAGGGTTTGCTGATTTGGTGCTTTCAAGAGAGTTTCTGGTGCAGACTGGCCAGCTGCAGGAGCACCCAGGGGTGTTGCATGTTCCACCAACGCAAGTCTCTCCGCAGACAGGAAGACCGCCAAGCTTGTTCTTGGAGTAAGAGACGAGAGCCTCTTCAAGAACCGGGCTTGAGATGACAGTTTTGGTCATTCCATTAGCAGCCCCATTCTTGAGAAGCTCCTCGTAAGCTTGGAGAGTGATGACATCTTGCTCAGTTGCAAAGGCAGCAGGAAGAGCAAAAGCTGCAGAGAGCACAAGCACAATAAACATCTTCATCTTTTGAACTTTTGAACTTTTGATACTTTGATGATGTGTGTGACTTACTGCCTCTCCCTTTGCCCCTATTTATACACTTGAGTTGATCAATTAATCACTATATTTTTTATTGATTTTTGTCGCATGTTAAATCGCCAGCTCAATTATTGCTCTGAAATTGTTATCAAAAAACAAATATTTTTGTTAGAAATAGTGTGATATCAATTAATGCATACCACGGATTAGTGTGATATCAATTATTGCTCGAATTATCGAGTTATATGGTGGATTTATAACAGTGTGGGACAAAGGGGGCCTTATTTTATTTTACAAAAAGTGATAATATTTTACTAACTTTTATAATTTTTTAATATTAATAATAAATAATAAAAAAATTCTAAATATATTTTACTAATTTTTATAATTTTCTAACGTTGGTTTCTAAATATTCAATATGTGCCATTCTTTATATTAATAATGTAAAGAAATATAAAATTAATTTACATTTACAGACCTATCTAATTATTGAGCTATCGCTATATGGTGGATTTATAACAGTATCTATAAGCCACGTATCCAGGGGATAAGGGGGACAGGTGCAGGGATGTTATTGGTTGAATGGATGTAACAGAATTTGAAAAGACGCAGACTTTCCACAGTCCAATAATGCAACCAATTTAAGAGATTGGGCTCATGCTCATTATTATTATCAGTAGGTAGTGGGATGAGTTGGGTAGATTTGCAGTTGTTTTAAATGTAAATACTGTTTTACCTTATGTAAATTACTTACCACCGATACAAAAATCAATATTTACTTAAACTCTCTTCAAAAAAAAAAAAAAATATTTACTTAAACTCATTTTTTTCTCTGCTCACGATTGAGCAGAAAACAGATCTCTTTACATTGAATATTAGTTTAGAAAAAAACCTTGGATATCCTAATTATTCTCCGGCAAAAATTTCAGTACATCTGATGTACCAAAGACTCACTATCACTTCATATCAAAATTAAACACTTGATTTTCTTTTCCACGTCATTTAACGGTTCTGTCAAAAATTTAACGGCTGTCAAAACCTTACCCCATCTCCTTTCTTCTTTATTTCTCTTTCTTCCTTTTTTCTCATCTACATCTGGAGGTGAAATTTAAATTTGAGTTTGAGTTCTTACGAATATTTTTAGTATCGATAAGACAACAGATGTACTATCCTCAATAGATTGCTGGTATTTTACGGGTGCAGTACAGACATAGATGCAGGGAAGGGATGGCCCCAATATCCGTATTATATTAAATATTTATTAATTATTAATCTTTTATATCTGCTGTAGTGTACGGTAATGCCTATTGCCTAGTACCATTGAAGAGCAGTCCAGGACTCGAGGAAAAGCGAAGTCCTGTCCTGACCTGTATTCCATATTACCCACCCGCCCACCCAATCGCGCGTCTTCTATCCTAAAATCACGAAACTGCCACTGCCCGGGTCAAGCAATGAAATTAGCCGAGAAAGCCTGAGACAAACGTTAACCCAACCTAATTGTCCAGTTTTGAAGTGACCCAATACTTGAATTTTGAAAGGTATATAAAAAACGAAGGAGTCATGTATTTTTTTTAATAATGAAATTGAGTATAAATATACAAACATATTATATATTTTAATAACTCAACCGGTTAAATCTGGTTGAAAATGGTTGAACACACTTATAATTTGATCAGATCAATATATGAATGTCCTCGATCACTTAATTGTTGAACCATCGATTCATTGACTTGTGATTTTATTTGATTCAATATTCGATTTTGATAAAATAAGTAAAATAAAATAATGTTAGATCTTAAATTCGAGTCCTTAGTTTGCAATTTCTATACATCTTTAAAAAAAAGTGAAGAGTCCTACTCTTACATTACGCGTGGTTTCTGCTCTTCAGATTTTCGTACTCTCTTGGGATGGAAAATACGGATAATGCGCACGGGTCAAGTCACTTTGAGCTTTATTTTTGCAATTTTTTTAATTTTGTCACTGATGATTGGGTATTTGTTGTTATTGTTGACATTTGAGATTTCAAGTTTTCAATCTCTCACTGTTTTTCTTTTTTTGGGTTAGTAAATTAGGAAATTGTAGGCGAAGATGCGAAAAAGAATGGGAGAGAAGGGTGGAGAGTGTTTGAAGAGAAAGGGAATTGAAAGGAGTTGAGATTATTAGGCTCAAATCGACGGAGATGGGGTTAGGTTCGACGATGAAATTGAAAGGGACGATTGGGAAAGAAATTAGTTAAGATTTAACAAAACTTGGATACCTAAAAAAAACACCTTTGTTATTTCGGTTTAATTTTTTTAATTCAAACATTATCAGTTTTAAATAATTTCTGATTTTTTTTAGAAATCCTTATTTTTTTTCTAATTTTCGCAATTTTTAAGATATTTTCTGAATTTCTTTTAAAAACGACATGACAACCATGTCTACAAAACTAATGACTTTTATTTTTTTTTTTGGTCCCCGTCAATCATTTATTTAGCTTTCTCAACAATACAACTAATTGACTACTCCTCTCACGACGTGGAGAGCAATAAATTACTCAAGATTTTCTAAGATTTTTATTTTTAATTTTGAAAAGACTGATAATATTATAAATAAACTTTTATTTATTTAATTTACGATGTGATTTTTTAATGTCGAAGTTCTTACCTTGCTGACTAAATTTTTATTTGAATGGACATATGAAACTCATCAATAGGATTTTTTATAATTAATGTGGGTAGGTGAGAATAAAGTATTTTTTAGTCTCTATTAACTTTTTTTATTTGTAATTTCTTTTAACCCACAAGTTAAATAAAAGGGAAAAAAAGATACACAATTTTAAAAATAAAATATTACTTATATTGTTAATTATCACCACAAAATAAAATCTATGACCTACTATTTTATTATTATTATTTTACTGGGTAATTTTGTTCGAGTTTTGTTGGACCTAAATATATACCATTTTTTATATTAATAATGTAAAGAAATATAAAATGAATTTTTTTCTATATGACCTAAAAAAAATAGTCTATTTCATAATATCAGAAATGTTCGAGAAATGATACGAACCAATAATAGATGGAAGAGAATCATATATTATTGGTTAAATGATACACGTGCATCACATTTCGACAAAAACAAAGCCTGTGGACCTTTTGTAATTCAAATCATTCACATGCACTTGTTTAAAATATAGAGAGTTTAATTTTGTACAATCATTCCGGCAACCACAAAAAAAAGGACAATTACAACCAAAAAATTCCCAAAAAGTTGAATATTTTCAGAAAAAAAAAAAAATTGACCCTGGATAATAACAAAAGATTTGCGATATGATGATGATCATATTAATTTCATTTAATAATTTAATCTACCGCTCTGTAGTCTGCAGACGCCGAAAAATTCCTCTGGTTGCTTGCTACATCAGTGTGAGAGACCTTAAGTGTCACCCGAGTAAGAATAGTGTCCTATATATAAGTAGAGAGACTCAATGTATTACTTGTAGCTAAGTTGAGAGACTCAATGTGTCATAAAAAATGTAAGCCTATCAAAGGTTTCTTTTAGGGTCTGTTTGGCGTTCCGGTTCTAGTTGGAAAAGTTCTATGGGAAAAAGTTCTGTAGGAAAATGACTTTTGGTAAATGGAATGTGAGATACTTGAGGTGTTTGGTAAAACAGTTTTTCAAAATTATGGTTTGGATGTAAAATGACCATAAAGGGTATAAAACCCATTTTTAAAAAATTAATAAAAATAGGAAAAGTGGATCTAGAATTATTTATCTTGAGGTAGAGATTTTATTGTGCTAGTTTTTAATTTATTTTGTTAGTTATATAAAGTAAAAAAATTAAAATGAAATGAAAAAAAAAAAAATAGAAGAGAGGGAAGTCCAAAAGGACTTCTTGTTTGCCACTGGAGCAAAATGCTCCGTGGGAGGCAAGGCCAAGGCCTCAAAGTAACTTTTGGCCAAATGAATTTTGGGGAAATGATTTTTGGTGTTTACCAAACACCTAGGGAGTAGATTTTCTACTTGGGAAATGACTTTCCCAAGTAGAACCAAAGGGCCAAACACCACTTTAATCTTTGGCTGGCCCTCCCTTTTATTTTAGGTTTTTTTTTAAATTTTTGACAGCCTTCCCTTTTATTTTATAGTTGATAGAAAGTCTTGTCGGTTTTTAATATAAGTATATTCAATAGTAGTTGTTTTTTTTTTAATAAAAGTTGTTGGTATAATTGTCATTTTATTAAAAGTTTATTGATTTAGATCTTTTGAGTAAAGGTTGATTCGTATGAAGTGTTTTTCTGATCTATTTTTGACGTAATGTATTGATGTGTGTTTCCCATCAATGCAGTCCGATCATTGATAAACAACGGTTAATTTGTGGTTTGTCAATTAATGTGATTCGATTAAAATTATCTCGGAGCAGGAAGATCGACAATTTATATATTTCGTCCCCATACTTTTCACTAAGTAATGTGAGATTCATCATCGTTTGAGATTACTCCAATCATTTCCTATATCATGGGAAAAACCATAATATTTTAATTTGGTTCAATTTTGTGTGAAAATTGGATTTAACGAGACGGTTTACATGCCTAATTAGAGCAAGAAGTTAACCCCCCGACTATAAATCACAAAGAAACATGTAGCAGCTACAGAAATCAGAACCCAATCCAGCTGGTTGGCTAGTATAATCCCTCCCACACCCTAACCAAAAATCTACCCTAACTTGCTGCCCTTACGGTCCCAAATCCCATCTTCATGATCCAATCCAGTTGGCTGGCTAGTATGCATTAATTGCTACCTAACACTGAACGAACATAGCATTTGCTTCTGTTGAAGAAATAAATAAATAAAAGTCAGTCGAGACCCTTTTAATGGAATGATATTATCCATTTTGAGCTTGAGCTCGCACGTTTTCACAAAATGTCTCATTCCATTAAGAAGATTTACTCCTCTTTATATTTAGTCTTCATTTCTCTTTTCTTTCCAATGTGGGATTTCGGTTTGCACACTTCAACAATCTCCCCCTCGAACTAAGTACCACAGAGCCCACAACCTAGGCTCACCAATCTCCCCTTGAACGAAGTGCCAACGAGCCCACCACTAGGGCCCAACAATCTCCCCCTCGAATTATGTACCACATGACCTGATCTAGGAGGCCCATCGGGTACACTTTTCAGCTAGACCTAGAGATTCACCACACTTATTCTTGTTCGGATCGGAGATCCACCATACTTTTCCAACTCAGCCCGGAGATTCACAGCGTGTCATCCACATTAAAGCCCATTACGTAAATTCAGCCGAATTTTCGACTCCGCTACTATTTGTTGTGAATAATTGATCTTATTTACTTTTAAATCAATCCATACAATTAAGAACTTTGTGGGCCCGATCACAATATAACTAAGGCCCACAAAGTTGGCCATGATATATATAGCATTTGTTTCTTTTCTTTAATTATTTTGAAATTTGCGATATGATGATGATCCCATCCATTTCATTTAATAATTTAATCTACCACTCTGCAGTCTGCACACACATATCCGCCAGCAGGGATGAAAAGAAAAGGAATTGTTGTATCTTAAGCTATCCAGTAGTAACTTAAAGAAATATTATCGACTAATTATTAACAACGAGAGTATAGGCTGGGGGCAAACATAAAGACGTCCCAAAAATATGTATATCATAAAAACAAAGAAGCATTGAAGTGTGATGAATTACAAAAAAAAGGTTTGAGCAGTTAAAACGAAAGGAGCTGGTCATTTGTGTTAAATCAAGGATAGTGAGCAAGACACTGCATCAAGATGTCTGTGTGTTCAGGCTTTCCGACCGAAATTCGAATAAAACCCTTTAGTTCTTTGTTATTGTAGTGCCGGACCATCACCCCTATGTTCGCAAGGTCAGCCTGCAAATTTAAGTTCGTCACCATAACAATCTCGTACTATTTGATCGTAATTGCTATACGAATAATGCAATGCACCTAGTTTTATAAAGTTATAAGAAATCACCAGTATACTGCAATTTAGTATCTGATCTTCATCTCAAATTCTCAACTTACCTAAAATAAGGAAAGTTACTGTTATGAATCAGGATGCAATTTCAGTCACAAATAGATCACACACAATGAAATAAGAATCAGACTTGAAAAGAACACAGGATTTAACGTGGTTCGACAAAGATGTCTACTTCCACGGGCGTCGCTAGAGAAAAAGTATTTCACTATGACAAAAGAAGGTTACAATTCCAGGATGTTCTCGAGAGAGAACCCTACTAGTCTATTTATATGAGTTAAATAGACTATGGGTAATGGCTTTCCAGATTAATGGACCTAATGGACCCAAGAGACTATTTGGGTCAAACTCAATCCTATGGCCCTGACTATGCCCAACGATACCACAAGTCTTCATCTCATCACGATGCCAGACTACCCAATCGTCCTTGCATTAGTCACACCATTGAGAGCTCCACTGTCATGGAAAAACCTCAAGGATATTCGACTCACTCTCAACAAATTTTCCCCGTGAGACGAATATCCTTCCTTCATCATCAACACAAAAACTTCTCTTTTTCTGACTCGCCAAAATTCCCCTAGGGCTTTCACTCGATGCTGCGAACGCCGATCCAGTTTAGGCACTCCCTAAACTTCCGAACTGATACTGCCTTGGTCATTATATCTGCTGGATTGTCATGTGTAGACACTTTCTTCACCTCAACAATTCCCTTTGATATAATATCACGAATAAAGTGATACCTGATATCTATGTGCTTGGTACGCTCATGGTACATCTGGTTCCCTGTAAGGTGTATGGCGCTTTGACTATCACAAAATACTTTTGTGCTAGTCCGATCCAAGCCCAAATCTGTCACCAAACCTTGCAACCATATTGCCTCCTTAGCTGCCTCCGTTACAGCCATGTACTCTACTTTTGTTGTAGATAGAGCTACAGTAACTTGCAACTGTGCTTTCCAACTGATTGCACTTCCAGCTAGAGTAAACACATATCCTGTCAAAGATCTCTTATCCATGTCCCCCGCAAAATCAGAATCAACAAAACCAACCACTGATCTTACAACATCAGTCTTGTTGAAAGTTAAACCAACATTCGCAGTATCCTTAAGATACCTAAGTATCCATTTCACTGCCTGCCAGTGCTCTATCCCAGGGCATCCCATGTACCTGCTGACGACACTAACCGCATGTGAAATATCAGGACGTGTGCACACCATAGCATACATGATGCTGCCGACTGCACTTGAATATGGAACCTTCAACATCTGTTCCAACTCAGCATCGTCCTTGGCCGATCCTGCTGTAGACAACTTGAAATGGGCGGCAAACGGGATACTAACTGCCTTGGCATCAGACATGTTGAATCGTTGCAGCACCTTCTCAATGTAGCTTCGTTGAGACAAGTGTAACGATCCTACGATTCTGTCCCTGGTAATCTCCATCCTTAGAATTTTCTTTGCTCTGCCCAGATCCTTCATCTCAAACTCGGCACTGAGCTGCTTCTTCATCTTGTCAATATGTGTCATGCTACAAGCAGCAATAAGCATATCATCCACATACAACAACAAGTAAACATAAGAATCGTCTGACATTTTCCAATGGTACACACAACTGTCATATGGACTCCTTGTGAACCCATTTGACACCATGAATGTATCAAACCATTTGTACCATTGCCTAGGTGACTGCTTCAACCCATACAGTGACTTCTTCAGCAACAAACCTTATCCTCCATTCTAGGTTCTATAAATCCCTCTGGTTGTCTCATGTAGATCTGTTCCTCCAATTCACCATGTAGAAACGCAGTTTTCACGTCCAACTGCTCAAGCTCTAAGTCTTGCAAAACTACTATGGCAAGCAATACCCGAATCGAACTGTGTTTCACCACTGGAGAAAACACTTCATTGAAATCGATTCCTTCCCTTTGAGTAAAACCCTTAGCGACCAGCCTTGCTTTGAATCGAGGTGGCTCAACCCCTGGATTACCTTCCTTTTTCTTGAATACCCATTTGCAGCCTACTGCCTTCTATCCTCTAGGCAAATCAACAAGCTTCCAAGTCTGATTCTTATGAAGAGATTCAATCTCTTCTCCCATAGCACCGATCCACCGATCTGCTTCTGAACTTGCTATAGCTTCCCCGAAGCTACTAGGTTCCTGCATCTCAACTTCTTCCGCAACTGACAGAGCATATGCAACCAGGTTCGCATACCTTTGTGGTGGTCTAATCTCTCTTTTCTCTCTGCCCGATGCTATGCTATAAGGTTGTTGTTCAGGTTCGGGCGCATCATCGTCACTATCATCCGATGCTGACACCTCACCTACCGATCCTGGTTCCACCTCAGGATCGTTAGAATTGTTGGACCTACTAGGACTCGATCCTGCTTCAAGTTCCAATTGTTCCCTCACAATCGATCCTTGTCTAGCCATTTCCCCAACATCCTTCTGACTGTCTAGCGAAGCAGACTCATTAAAAGTCACGTCCCTACTGATGAGAAAACCTGGGACTTAGGATTAGTACACCATAACCTATATCCCTTCACTCCAGTAACATATCCTAGAAATATGCACCTCTTTGCCCTTGGCTCAAGTTTACCATCTCTCACGTGAGCGTACGTAGGACAACCGAACATCCTTAATTGTTCATAATCAGCCGACGATCCAGACCAAATCTCAAAAGGAGTCTTACAATTAATAGCCGTTGATGGAGACCGATTCACCAAGTAACAAGCCGTATTGATAGCTTCAGCCTAAAATTCCTTTCCCACGCCCGAATGTGAGAGCATGCTTCGTGCCTTGTCACAAAGTGTTCTGTTCATTCTTTCTGCGACCCCATTCTGTTGTGGTGTTCTAGAACAAGTGCGATGACGTACTATTCCCTCAGCACCGCAGAACTCGTTGAACTCACGACTGCAAAATTCCAACCCATTATTTGTCCTGAGGCACTTGATATTTTTTTCTGTCTGCTTCTCGATCATCGTCTTCCATTTGACAAAGGTTGGAAATGCCTCATCTTTGGTTTTCAGAAAATAAACCCACACCATCCTTGAATAATCATCGATCAGACTCATGTAGTATCTGGCTCCACTCTTCGATGGAATTATGTTTGGGCCCCAAAGGTCTGAGTGAATGTAATCCACTGTTCCTTTTGTCTTTCTTACAGCTGACTTGCTGAACTTCACTCTAGTTTGCTTGCCAAACACACAGTGTTCACAAAATCCCAGCGATTCTGCTTTATACCCTTTCAGCAAATCTTGCTTTCCCAAAACAGCCAATCCTCTGTCACTTATGTGACCCATGCGCCAATGCCGCAACTGATTCTAATCCTTCCGATCCTGGCTGCTGCTCCCCGATGCTACTGCAGCATCGCCCAAAGCAACACTCCCCTAGAGAATGTAAAGCCCATTTTTCAAGCTTCCTTTCATGAACACCATCGAGCCCTTTGTCACCTTGATTACACCATCGTCTGCACGATACTTGTAACCCTGAGAGTCCAGCATCCCAAGAGATATCAGGTTCCTCTTCAACCCAGGAACATGCCAGCACTTCACAATCCTGACAACACCATCGAACATTCTGATTCTGACGTTACCGATCCCACCAATAGGTAACGAGTGATTGTTTCCCAAGTAAACCATCCCTTGCATTGGTTTGTAAGTAGCAAACCACTGCTTGAACGGACACATGTGGTATGTAGCGCCAGTATCGAGTACCCAAGAGTTTTGCCCATAGTCTGAACTCACAGATAAAACATCTCCTGTACTACTGTTGTTACTATCATCAGAATCGTTCACACCTTCTACCAGGTTCGCAGCATTTTCCTTTTGATTTCCCTTCTTGCCTTTCAGCTTCGGACAATCTCTCCTGTAATGACCCTGCTCACCACATTCAAAACAATTTGACTTCTTGGCTTTTGACTTGGATCGTCCCCGATTCTTCTTCTTTGAAGAACCTACCTTATTGCTAGATCTTCCCCTGGTCATAAGACCTTCCCCTTCCGCCTGATTGTCATGCTGCAACTGTCTCAACTCCTTTGATTTCAGCGCCCCTTTGACATCCGCCAGAGATAGCATGTCCTTACCATACATGATGGTATCCACAAAATTCTCATAGGAAGTTGGTAACGATCTCAAAACAAACAAAGCTTAATCCTCATCATTAATCGTGATATCAATATTCTCCAGATCCATGATAATCGACTTAAAATTATCAAGACGTTCTGTCATGGACATACCTTCTTTCAACCTGAAATCATACAAGCGTTTCTTCAAGTATAAGCAGTTCACAACCGATTTCTCTGAGTAAAGTTCCCCCAACTTCTTCCATGCGCTGGCAGCAGTCTTCTCACCGCTAATCTCGCGAAGAACGTTGTCCTTTACACTCATTAAAATTGCACATAGAGCCCTTTCCTGAAGATCCTCCTTCTCTTCTGGTTTCATCTCCACCGGTAACTTATTCTCCACAGCCTTCCACAGCCCTTGCAGTACCAGGGAAGATTTCAACTTAATCTTCCACAACGCAAAACTGGATCCCCCATCAAATCTTTCAATTTCGTATTTCGTTGATGTAGACGCCATTGTTAACCTTTAATTGCAACAACACAGCTCCGCTACCAATTTGTTATGAATCAGGATGCAATTTCAGTCACAAATAGATCACACACAATGAAATAAGAATCAGACTTGAAAAGAACACAGGATTTAACGTGGTTCGACAAAGATGTCTACTTCCACAGGCGTCGCCAGAGAAAAAGTATTTCACTATGACAAAAGAAGTTCACAATTCCAGGATGTTCTCGAGAGAGAACCCTACTAGTCTATTTATATGAGTTAAACAGACTACGGGTAATGGCTTTTGATAGCATGTTTCATGGCCTCGATTTTACCCTCTTTTCTAGCCCTTTCGGGGGCTTGATGTTGTTATTTGACCCTAATTCCAATCTTATTTGCAGATCAGCATCAAAAGAGGGAAAAAATCGAAAAGAGACAATTTTAGAACAATTCTGAGGAATTCCAGTTTCCATGCCTAGAAGAAAGAACGTCGTCAAGACCTCGACGCGAACCAGACCAGTGCGCTGTCTCAAGGCCTCGACAGTTCTGAACCTTCTTCCAAAGAAAAGCATCTTCAAAGATCCGCACGGAATCCCAAGCACTTCCAGAAGGCATCAGACGTGTCAGGAATCCCAGAATATTCCTTTTGCAAGGACATGTGCTGTCACGCCGTCATTGCCCTTAGTTGTTTTTTTCTCTTAGCTAGTATTAGGCTATATAAGCATAGTTTTAGGGTTTTTGTAAGGACGGTTGTCCAAGGATATTTTCTTACATTAATTTCAGCACTTATTTTCTGGGGATCTTCTCCTCTTATCATCAAGAACAACCTTTGTTGCAACTTTCCTCTTCGATTATTAATTAATCTACCGGTTTCCTCTACTCCCTTTTTACTTTCTTTGTTATTGCATGATTCTATACACCTATTGTTTACATTATAGTATAAGTAGCTAAATACCCCCTTCTTAGTGAAGGGTGTTTCAAGGGTTGTAGGGTTCGGCTAAGAGGTCTAATGCATGCTTAATATATTCTCTTGTTGCACATAATTGTTTACCGATTTAATTCCATGCTTGTCTAGAAATGTTAAGAGTTTCATCATCTTTTAGTATTTCTGCATGAGTAACGTCATACTCTAGGGTTATACCTGACGCGAAGCCCTGGAGTTTTAGCAGACACCTAGGGGAGGCAGCGCGAGAGGCCTCACCTAGGGGTAAACAGTTATCTAGGGTATGTGATACGGGTCTGACAAGCCGAGCTGTCGCGCCCTAGATCTGTCTTACCTCCCCTTCATGGGCGTTCTGAATTTAGCTTCCCTACTTCGTACCCATGACAGGTCGAAGTGTCAAGGCTGCCTTTTGATGACAAGAGAGGTAGCTGGGAGGATGGCTGAACGTCAAGGTCACCTCATATGTGGAAACGGGGGGTGACTTTTATCTAAGAAGGTAAGCAGGGGATGCGGTGTGGAAAAGTGGTCCCTATAGCAGATCTGTACTTGAGTCTAGAATACTGTTGTACCGATGACTAGCCGACCTAAAATGCAACCCAAGGGAACACCTTTTGCTAAGATCTCGTCCTATTTGATTAATATCTTTTTCCTTACTTTTCTTGCATTTGATCTGTTTACATCTCTTGCCCTGGATTACATTTTACTTTCGTGCCCTAGATAATTACTTTACAATTCTGTTTTGTTAGCTCCCATACTCTGCGTTGATTAATTTATTAATCAACATAAACCCCCCCCCCCCCCCCCCCAGTACTGTTACTTTGGTTAGATCTGTTGCGTATTGCCTTGTCATACATATTCACTAGCAATTTATTCCTTCAATCTCTGCGGTTCGACCCTGTCTTGCTCTGTACATATTAATTTGTGCATCTAGGCACCAGGAAAATATTAGTATATTTGACTGACGATCAAATTTTGGCGCCGTTGCCGGGGATTGAATGGTACTGATTTTGTTTTTGTTTTTCTTGTATGACCAGGAGATCTGCCCCCGATCTACTCCCTCTAGACCTCGAGTTGACCAGAACAGAAAGAGGACTTCGTAGGTAAGCTCAAGGAACATCTTCTCATCGTAGAGTAATCCCACATCCTGCCCTCGACGGATCCCCTTCCAATCTGGTTGATCAGGAACACCAGCTTTTCGTAGACCTGACCTTTCTCCATCGTAACCCCGAAAACCCCATTCCAGACCATTTTAATTTTCCAGCAATGGATGACCTAGCCAACAATGATAACCGTAACAACTGTGAGAACCGCGAAGATCAACCACCACCCCTAGACCAACAAACCATCGACAATTTCCATGCAACCCCCGATATGGCAAGTAGCTGCATTGACTGGCCCAACGTCCCTCATGACTAGACTCTGAAGTCAGCTGTATTTCATCATCTGCCTACTTTTCGAGGGGTAGCTGTTGCTACCCGAATTTTGACTTACGTCACAACTTTTTCGTTTTATTGCATGTCGCATTAATAGCCCGTTTACGTCAAAATTCAATCAATTTTTGATCAAGGACTGTTTGTTTTAAATTTTTCGTATTTTTCTCGTATTTTCGACTAAAAACGTATTTTTCAGTTTTCGTCAACGTATTTACGTATTTTTATGTTTACCGCATTTAACAACTCATCTAGGTCAAATTTCTGCCGATTCTTGGTCCTAGGCTAGTTTGTTTAAAATGTCGTGTCATTTCGTGCCTTTTTATTTTTTCATACTTTTAACTGTCTTCATTCGAACTTTTCTCGGTCTCGAGTAAGTTTTCTCGAACCAAGGCTCGAACACACTATTTCTTTATTTGATAATTACGTGCTAATTTTCTCTTTCACACCACCGCGTTCAATTTCGTTCAATTTACGTCGTAAGGACATTTATTTTGCGCACGAACGTTTTGACACTTCCAAACGAGAAAATAAATACGTTGATAAAGATTTTGTCTTCTGCCGAAGGATATATGGAAAACCGCTCCTCTCAGATCAGTGCCCACCGTGGTCCACAGTACCTGCAATACGCCGGAGGGGGTCTCCGGCGGAAACACTCCGATGCCAAAGTCAGTATGAGTAGTGAAATTGGCAGAGTTTGGATCAGTCAAGACTGCTTACCTGCCTCCTTTGTGGGGGAGGTATTTATAGAAGAATTGGGCATTTTCGCGTGCGCGAATGGATAGTGAGCTGTCACTAACGTTAGGGGTCGTGGTTCGCCCTTGTTACGATCTACCGTCGCGGCGGTAGATAAGGGGTAGATGTTACCCAGGCAGGGTAACGATGAGTGCGTTTCCCGCGAGGAGGGACAACACTTCTGGTCGTATAGAAGCCCCGTGTGGGGACCCCCAACGATACGTTAGCCCTCATGGTGCCATTTCCGTAGAGTGGGATGACAGCCCTGACCCTACCAGGGAGGTAGGAATAGTGTTTCTTTCCTTTCCATGTGGGGTAACAGACGAAAAGGCCCTCGTCGTTAGGTGGATTGTTATCATAAGCCCAACTGAAAATGAGCCCGAGTGTTTACCAAGGGCTAACGCCCCCTCTTAGCGCGTAAATCTCGCGTGCCCCGGTGTGGCTCTGCGTCAGGACGTGGACTGACCCTGATCGTACTGGTCCAGGAGTTATAAATTGAAGCTTTCTTTGCGCGAATTTCTTCACACCTTTTCGTACTGTCTTTTTGTATTTCACCATGGATGAGGTAACCAAAAATTTCCTGATCTCCAAGACTTTGACCTTGAAGAACCTTACTGAGGGCGACATCGGCTTTCTGGAGAGGATGATTCTCAAGACCTCCGAGGACGTTCTGGAACTGCAGGGGATACTGACCCCTATTCTGTCTAAGCAGCTGGGGATGTCTTTGGAGGATTTTAATCCTCTGGAGAGTTTGGTGAAGCTGGCTGCCACTACTACTCACCTTGATGTGGTTGCCTCTATGCTGCAGCAGAGGAAGGATTTGCTGGCCTGCTGCCTGAAGGGGATGAGGGTCTGCTCTGCTGAGCTGACCTCCGTTGCTGATGCTCTGAGGGATATCCCTGTTGTGCCCGGAGAAGATGATGCTGGGTCTAACGCTTGACCACTGTCTTTGCTTCCTCTCGTTGCTTTCTTTTATGCTTTCTTGTACATATCTGGACGCTGAGGCCGCTCAGGCCATAAATAAATGGTTGTTTTTACTTTTTCCCAGTCTTCTTCTTTTTTCTCGCTTATTTCTTGCTGCATTGCCTGAATATGTTGGTGGCAAGCCCAACTGAAAATGAGTCTTCCTCGGGATATACCCTTTCAGTGGTTGTGTTCCGGGGATTAGCAATGAATGTTCTGACTTAACTGTTTCCAGAGCCGCCTTGCCAGGGGTAAGTGGTTGGGTGGTTGTTTGGTGCCTTTTGATTGACGCATTTAACGAGTAGGTGTGCTTGTGCCGGATCAGATTCTGCTGTTGCGGTTATCTTTCCCAGGCATCTTAATTGATTTCTCAGGATCTGCGCGAGGATCGGAGCGCTTCCTCAGCTATTTAAGGGAAATGCTTTCCCCTTTCCCTGTTCATCTTCATCCTTTCTTTCTCTTTGCTTTTTTGCAGGTCGAAATGGCAGATTGTTTCAGGCGTGATTCCTTGCCAACTCCTCCGACTTCGCCGGATTCGGATGATTCTCCTCCGACACCATCGCGGAGACCTACCAACTGTCTTGCCAAACGCCAGGGTCGCAAGAAACCAGTGAAAATGAGGAAGCATACCTTTAAGTCCTTCTTTGCTGGCTTTGTGCCCCACTACCTGATGCTACCGAAAGGTGATGAAACGTCATCGTCTGCCCCTCCTCCTCGTTCCGAGAAAGAGGCTCTTGCTCCTGGCACTAATTTGAGGCCAGCAGCTTCTACCGTTGGGGAGAGTTCCCGTGCCCGTTATGACAAGGCAGTAGCCCACACGACAAAGCTTGTGTCCAAACCTGCCGAGTGTTTCTTTTCCTACAATAGTGGATTACCATCGTCCCCGGAGGACTATGAGTACTGCTATGACATGGATTGGGCTGATGAGGATTAACGCCTCTGTGTTGTATATGCCTGTTGGCATTTTATGAATAAGATGATGTTTTCCGCCTTTTTGTTTTGTCGTTATTTTCCGTTAGCCTGCTGGTCCTTGTTGATAGCCAACGCAAGCGGTTGGCCTGGCCGAGGCAATCGCTTTGCAGTTACTCTGACCGGGTCAGCTCTGTCCCCCTTTTGGAGAATCACGACGAATAACTCCTCTGAACCTCCATTTCTTGCACTACCTTCTTGGCTAAAATTGCTCTCCCGGAGAGGTAAGCTATTTCTCTCTAAACTCTCTTTAATTTTCGTTTTTGCATGTAGTGTGGAAATAAATTGCTATAACTTGCCTCACATGCTTAGTTACTTGCTAATTACACTTCCCTTACTTCAATTTGATTGTATAACCTCTAGGCTAATTAATAGCCATATATGCATGTTTAAGCTCTCTCTCTCTAAACTTTCTTTAAATTTCGTTTTTCCCTTTAATGCATGAATAAATTGCTAGAACATGCTTAGAATGCTTAGTTTTTATGTTATTTATGCTCTCCTTGCTTCAATTTAATTGCATAATGCTTTAGCTAATTAATCACCACATATGCACATTATTTATGCGGATCCAGAGGTCGCGCAATCGCCCAGTATTTTTACATGCGATGTGGTTCTGAAAGCCAAACTGGAGGAACACGATATTACCTTTCCTCCTGGGTATGAGCCTTCTATTCCTGGAAGTGCTATGCGGCTCCATGATCCGGCGTGGGGTTACAGTAGGCTTCTTTACTTTAAGATGTTCCTTTACGGTTTCCGTTTTCCTGTTCATGACTCGATACTAACGCTGCTGCGGGAGTATAACCTTAATTCTGCCCAGATAACTCCCTCTTCCTGGTGTGCGGTTTATGCTTTTCTTCGCGCTTGCGAGTTGAAGAACATTTCTACCCCATCTCTCAATTTATTTCGCAAATTCTTTAGTATGAATTGCCATAATTGTTTAATCGAAATTACTCCTCGGTGGAATGACGTGTTCATGCAGTCGTTCTGGCAGCGTTTTCATGGCTTTAAGACGGGTGTAGCTGATTGGAAAAGCAGTTTCTTTGTTCTGGAGCTACCGTCACGTTTGTGGCGTCTTAACTTCAACCAGGAACTGGTAGACCCCATTTGGTCGAATCCCTCGATATTGACCAGGGTTGAGCTGGAGCAAGCTAACGCTCTATTAGACAAAAATACTCACTACAGCATCCGCGACTTTGCTTTGCTCAAGCCTCTGGAGGAGTGCGCTATGGGTGAGTCTGCCTCTTTTCGGACTTTCTATGCTTTTGTCTTTGCGCGCTTCTCTGTTATAAGATGCTAACTGTTAATTCCCAGGTGACACTGGCACTCATTTAAATGTAACGCCACTTCAAACTTTACCAGCCTCCCCCCTATCGGCGGCTCCAATCAGGGTAACGCTCGACCCCCGAGGAGGAGGATCAAGACGGTTGCCCGGGGAGGGCGAAGGGCTGTCAGCTCTGCCCGAGCTTCTCGCTTTGTGGAAGATTGGCTACCAGATCGTCGCAAGAGGACGAATTCCATCCCAACCGGAACGACGGTGATTACTAGTGATGATGATGTGGATGTCAAGTCGGACCTTTGTCATGCCTCTTCTTCGCGCCGAAAAAAACTTCAATTGGCCACGAGTGAGCAGGCCAGCGGGACATCTCCTGTAGATGCAGCAACTGCTCCTATCCCTGCCGTTTCACCTGAGACGAGTGCCTCGCAACCGGTGCAAGTTACTGAGGCACCTGCTGCTACTTGCTCTACCGAGGCGGAGGTCCCATCAACGGCATGTCCTCTTCCTACAGTTGACGCTCCCGATTCCCCGATTTCTCATTGCATTCCTAACGTAGTGGCCACGTCTTCTGTTGCAGATTTAGCTGCTGGGCTACCGCCTGAAGCCCTTCCACAACTGTTCTTTTCTCCTATCACGAATGTTTTTCACGAGAGTTCTTCTCCGGCTCCCTCAATCAATCTTTCTTATTGTGGCCCTAACGAGACTCCATCCTATCGTATGAATTTGAAGGGATTCTGCTTTGATGGTCTCCGTGCTGTCGGGGTTCCCCAACCTTTTTCCAGAGACGAGCTTACTGCGCCTTTGATAGGGGAGATGCTGGGCTCCCAGAAGGAGAAGGAGAAGTTTCTTCAGCTTCCTCCAACGGCTCGTTTTCGCCATATGATGAATGATTCTCTGGATTTCTTCCGTCACCTGAACTATCTGTTCGAGATTCATGATCGCGAGTCACGCAATTTCTCCAATGCGTTGTGCGTTAAGAAGGTGCAGCTTGAAAAAGTGGTAGACCAGATGGGGTTGCTAACGCGTCTCTGCGACGAGTCGCGGAAGGAATTAAACAGAGAGAGGTCAGCCGGGAAAGCAAAGATGGAGGTTCTGGAGGTAGAGTTAGCGCTGGAGAAGAAGAAAAATCTCCTTCTTCATGAAGAGATATCAGCTCGAGATGAGGAGTCCGCTAGGGCATCCTTAAAGGAAGAATGGAGGAAGAAGAAGGTCTTGGAGGTCTTCATTTCTGGATTCGCAACCCGTTTCCAGGGTGATTCTTCTGACCCTGCCAAGGTTGCTGATTATATTTCTACCGTGATGGATGAGGTTAGCAAGGGCGGGATTGGTTCTTCTGCCCCCGAAGGGGAAAGAGGCTAACGTCGACGGGGGGCGCCACTTTGCTTTTCGAGAAGTGTCAACGGGTTTCTAGACCCTCCCTTGTTATTCTTATTGTCGTTTGCTTCCTTTTATTTTTTCTTGAAAACCATTTGTCATTATTCCTCCTGTAATAATGCTGACGCTACGTAGCCTTTATCGCACTCGCTTGAATCATTGTAATGCTATCGTTATTTCTTCATTATCTTCCTTGTGTCGTCGCGCCGTTTGGCTAGGCCATCGCTGCTTTTTAGGTCATTAAATGCCGCAGTCCTTCCATTTAATGCGATTTGAAAAGTAATGATGAAAAATGACACGTGTCTTTTCCACGGAAAGGCGTTTGAAGCAAGCGTCTTCTAGGGAGACGTGAACGCTGAAGCGTTTCGTCATTGTTTTTCAAACTTGTACCTTCTCGCGCGTGCCATATTTCCTGACGCGCTGCTTTGCCATGTGTCCGTTGCTGATTGGTCACGCCCTTTCAGGGTTATATATAATGTTTTCTCTTCCCCCTTTTTCTTTTTTAATCTCCTCTCTCGCACGCTGCTGCTTTCTGGACAAATAGCTCGCGTCGCTCTCTTCTTTTTGGTCTGAAACTCCTGGTGTCCTCTTTGCGAAGGTACACACCCTTTCTTTCCTTGTCACTTCTCCTTTATTGGGCACGGCTAAAACTAAGAGATCTTCTGAGGAAGGGGATCCCCACGGGTCCGTCGGGGAAGAAAAAATTAATATTACCCCTACTTCTCTCTACACTCTGCCCTTAGTTAATCGCAAACTTACTGAGTGCAATGCGCGGTTTCCCAGAGAATATCCTGTGCGCGCTGCTTCTGAATTACTCTGCCTGAACAGCGTTCTGCCCGGTAACAATAGAATATTATATGCTAAGTTGTTTGATCATGGGTTTTGTCTTCCTCTTGACCCGCTTGTCAAGTTGCTATTGGCTGATTCTGATTTGGCTCCGGCTCAGTTGAGCCCTAACGCGATTTGTGTTGTTAGTGCCTTTGCCGCACTGTGCCGTTTCAAAGGGATCGAGTTTCCCACTTTGGCCCTGCTTAATGACATTTTTCAGTTGTATTCTCGTAAGGGGATGATATCAATATCCCCTCGTTATGAAGATGGCTCCTTGAAGCCCTTTACCTGGAAGCTTATGGGTATCGAGTCTTCTGTTCCTCATTGGAAAGATGAGTTTTTCATTATTGATCTGCCCGAGCTGTTATGGAGGGCTGGCTTCAATGAGAAAATTAAAGATGGGGTTTGGGGCCATCGGAAACCCCTTTCTGATCCAGAAGATGGCTGGTTGAAGACGCTACTTCAACTAGATTTCAGCATTGATGCCCGAAAAGTGGCTAACGGTCTGGATATGAAACAGTGCAAGAAGGGTGAGCGTTTGCCCCTTTTCCTTTTGCGTTGCCAAAGATTACTAACGCTAACGTTTCTTTAACCGTGCAGTGCCTCCGCCTGGTTGGGAGCCTGAGTACTTCCGGAGGAAAAGGAAGCAGGAACAAAGGAAGAAAGCTGCAGCCGAAGCCAGGGCTGCTGTTGCCGCTGCCGCTGCCGCTGAGGAAGGGGAAAACGCTGCTACCACGACCGCTACCGCTACGGGCACTACCCAATCACAGCCTCCTCGCACCCTTGTTACAAGGAAGAAAAGGGTGAGGAAAACACGTGCCTCGCAACCCGCTTCCTCCCAAACTGTTGTTTCTTCAGAGGCGACAGTTGATCCCATTCCTACCGGAGTACCTCTAGTTTCCTCAGTCACCCAGGTATGCATTCATTTCTTTCTAAGGTTTTTCTTCTATTCCGCCTAGTTTTCTCATCATACTCTACGCTTTCTAGGAAGCTGCCACTGTTTCTGCTCAGTCAACCTCTCAAGGTGACATGTCTGTCGCTGAGATCCTTTGAGAGCGTCAGAAGAGGGTTCGCTATGAGCTTCAGCACAGCCCCACTCTTCTGCTGCGAATCCTTCTTTGAACGTCCCTGAGGGCGGTGGTATTCATGTTGACCAATCGCAGGGTATTGATTTCGGTGGTAGTCCTCACGTTTTGAGTGATTCCTCCACCGCGACAGGCTATAACCCAAGTGCCCTTGACCTTGAAGCACTTGGGGGAGATGGGTCCCCTGTGCCTAAAGTGGGAGGTTCTAGCAGTCGACCTTCTTCTCCTACCGCTCTGTTCTTCATTCCAATGTCTCCTCCTACTGTGGCGAGAGGTGGCCCTGCCCCCGCTTTGATAGCCGGTGCCTCTCCTTATAATCCTCCCCTTATGCCCACTCATCACATTGGTTTGCGCTCCTTCAGGGACAACATTTTGCAGTTTCCTGCCGGGGTTGATCACGATGCCATCCTCGCATCTACCTCTTACTTGGTAGCCGAGATTATGTCTCTTCCAAGGGAGAGGGATGCCTTTGCGGCTAGGAGCGAGCAGGAGCGTATAAACTTTCTTCGCTCCCAAGCGCTTTCTTTTTTCTGCCACCTCCATTACATGGATGAGGAGAATGCTAGGGTTGCTGCAAACGGTCAGGGAGAGATAACCAGGTTGCAGAATGAGCGCCAGAGTTTTGTGGATGCGCTTAATATTGCCAACCAAGAAACAGAGACTGTCCGGCAGGAAGTGACGACTGTCAAACAAGAGCTGGAGGCTGTCAAGCTCGCTTTGGAGGAGGAGAAATGGAAGGGTGCCGATCTGACCGAACGTCTTTCTCATGAGGAGAATGAGTTGTGCCAGGAGAGGCAGAGGAATACCGAGTTGTCTGCCGATCGGGCTCTAAACGCTGAGAAGAACCAGTGGTATTTGAAGGAAGGCGCAGGGCTCATGTCAGAAGCTGTGATGCATCATTATGGGGTAGAAAAACTCTGTATTGATGATCTTTCCGCATTTTTTGATAGGAGAGTCTCCACTGTTACTGATGACGGCTTCTATCTATGGAAATCGAGACAGGAAGGAGGAGTCAATGCACCACCCCCTCTTTAGTCTTTTGAATTTAGATGTGTTCTGATTTTTGCGGCTGACGAGCCCTTCCTTGTTTTGTAATATTGACGATATCACTTTTTGCCTGGGTTAGGCTACCCCTTTTGGATGGAACTTCCTTTTCTGCTTTGTTTCCTAATACTGCTTGCGCAATTATTCGACCGTGGCGTTTGCTGCCGCGTCTTTATAAATATGCCCGCTTTGCTCTCGCATGACTTTTCATACAAGTTCCTCAGTTGCTTTTTCGATGGCCTTATCGTTGCCTTCCGATAGCATTTCCAAAAATGACTCAGCGTTGCCTCTGCGCTCACATTCATGTCGCCCTTTGTTGTTAGGGGGAACTTCTTGCCCCGTTAGGCCTGCTGCGACGTTGTTGTTGCAGTATAGATGCCTTTCCAGCCTTTCTTCACCGGGTATCAACTGCTCAGTTACCAGCTGGGGTATCCTTTCTTTCCTTACGTCAAAAATTGGCTTGGGGAGTGCCTCGTCTTAGTGAGCTGTTTGATCAGGACCAGCCATCACAAGGATAGGATTTTCTCCCCCAAGCGTTGAAACCTCGCGTTTCTGGAACGTGCCTCGTCTCAATGGGCCGTCTATGTGAGCACGGTTACCACAAGGATAGGATTTTCACTTCCAGGACGGAGTTGGTCTCTCCTTGGGGTCGTACCTCGTCTTAATGGGCCGTCTATGTGAGCACGGTTGCCACAAGGATAGGATTTTCACTCCCGGGAGCGTTTGGGGTCGTGCCTCGTCTTAATGGGCCGTCTATGTGAGCACGGTTGCCACAAGGATAGGATTTTCACTCCCAACGCTTAGTCATGCCAGGGCGTGCCTCGTCTTAGTGAGCTGTCTGATCAGGACCAGCCATCACAAGGATAGGATTTTCACTCCTGGCATGCTTTACTATCTGCATTTTATCAACAGCAAACGCATAAAAAGATATATCTTGTTAGAATAGTATTGATGTTACCAGATAGGATGAGCTAGTTCCTGGCGTGGTATAGCTTCAGCCGAGCTATATTCCACGAGTTCTGCAGGGGCATTCCATCGAGCGTTTCCAAGTGGTAAGCTCCTCTCCCCACTACACGGGTGACGCGATACGGTCCATCCCAGTTTGGGCTGAGTTTTTCCATGCGTTGCCATGCCGCTCGTCTGTCTCTGAGCACTAAATCTCCAGCTTTGAGCAATCGCTCTCTCACTTGCCGGTTGTGGTATTGTGCCATTTTTCATTTGTAGTGCAGAGTTTTCAGCAGTGTTTCCTCATGTGTTTCCGGTAGGGCGTCAAGGTTAGCACGTAACCTTTCCTCGTTATTTTCTTCTTTGAAATAATCCACCCGAAGGCTCATCATTCCGATCTCAACCGGTGTGACAGCTTCGGTTCCGAATGCTAACGCAAACGGGGTCTCTCCAGTGCCGGCCTTGACGGTCATGCGATAGGCCCATAGTACGTATGGCAGTTCGTCTGGCCATTTCTTTTTAGACCCCTCCAGCGATTAGTCACTTCGGCCTGTCCGTTAGTTTGAGGGTGTGCCACGGAAGAGAACCTTTGTCCAATCTGGAATTCAGCACACTGATCCCTGAAGAACTGGCTCGTAAACTGCGCTCCATTGTCGCTGACCAGTATGCACGGTACCCCGAATCGCATGATGACTTGATATTTGAAGAAATGCCAGACTTTTTCGGCGGTGATGGTGGCTAACGCCTCGGCTTCGGCCCATTTTGTGAAATAGTCTACCGCCACGACCACGAATTTCAGCTGAGATCTGGCCTTTGGAAACGGGCCTAAAATGTCAATGCCCCACTTGGCAAACGGGCATGGAGCAGTTATTTCTGAAATTGGCACGACCGGTTTTCGAGGAATCTTAGCATATTCCTGACATTTCTGACAGGTTTTCACGAAGTTATGGCAATCTCTTCGTATGGTGGGCCAATAGAATCCCGACCGAAAGACTTGGGCTGCCAGAGTGTCGCTGGCGATGTGCATGCCGCATATCCCTTCGTGAATTTCTCGCAACACATGCAAACCTTCTTACTCCGTTATGCATTTGACGGCTGGGTGGGAGAAGCACCTCCGTATTAACTCCCCATTGTAATATGTACATCGCGCTGCCCATTTCAGGACTTTCCTTCTTTCCGTAATTTCTTCCGTCAGCTACTCCCAAGTATAGGTATAGTTCATCGCCGGGCTCAGGCCTCGTTAGCACTAGATCGGATGACAAATAATCTTTCAGTCCTGCAAACGCATTTTCACATTCCTCTATCCACCCGAATAGGGCCTTGTTTTGAATGACCTTGAAAAAAGGCAAGCATCGCTCCCCTTGCTTAGATATGAACCGTCCTAACGCGATGATGCGGCCGGTGAGCTTTTGTATTTCTTTGACGGTCCGAGGGGATATCATATCTTGAATGGCTTTTATCTTTGAAGGGTTGGGTTGGATACCCTTTCGGCTGACCACGTAGCCCAAGAATTTTCCCGTTTGGAACGCGAACATACACTTTCGTGGATTTAGCTTCATTTTGTACTTTTTCATCACATTGAAAACTTCTTCCAAGTCAGCAAGGTGCTCTTTGAAGCTTCGACTTTTGATGAGGATGTCGTCCACGTAGGCCTCTACGTTTCTCTCGATTTGCTTTTCGAAAACCTTATTCGCCATGCGTTGGAACGTTGCCCCGGCGTTCTTCAGTCCAAACGGCATTGCAGTGTAGCAATATGTAGCCCTAGGGGTGATGAAGGTAGTTTTTTCTTCGTCTTCCGTAGCCATGGGAATTTGATGGTACCCCGAGTTAGCGTCTAAGGAGCTCAGGTAGGCGTACCCAGCAGTTTGGTCAACCAACTGGTCGATTCGGGGAAGGGGATAACAATCTTTGGGGCAGACGCTGTTTAAATCAGTGAAATCGATGCACATGCACCAATTGCCGTTAGGCTTAGGGACTAACACAGGGTTAGCTAGCCAGGTTGGGTATTGGACTTCTCGAATGAAGCCCGCATCTGTGAGCTTTAGTAACTCTTTCTCAATGGCCGGTAATTTTTCTGGTGAAAAGGCGCGTCATTTTTGTTGGACGGGGTTAGCGTCAGGGCTAACGTTTAACCGATGTTCTGCGACCTCTCGCGAGATTCCTGGCATGTCTGCCGATTTCCACGCGAATTCCCCTTTGCATTTTCTTAAGAGTCGAGCTAATTGCACGTTCTCTTTGGGGCTTAGTTTCTCGCTGACCAAGAGATTCGCTTCACTATCTTCACCGATAGGCATTGACATCATCTGATCTAACGGTTGAGTGCGTTTTTCTTCTTTATCGTCGAAAGGATCGTCTGCGACGCAAACATAGCGATCACAGCTCCTTTGAGTCATTAGCAGATAACACTCGGCAACCAGTTTCTGGTCTCCTTTGATTGAGACCACCCCGTCCCACGAGGGGTATTTCATCCGCAGGTGTTTTTGGGATATCGCTGCCCCGAAATGATTGAGGAACGGTCATCCCAGTATGGCGTTATATGGTAACGTTAGGTCTACGACCAAGAATAATCGCTTGGATGTGTCTTCTCGAAAGTACACTGGCAAGGATGTTATTCCGGCTACCGGGATCGGTACCCCATCAATCCCAACAATTGGCCTCATGCATGGCGCTAGCTCACCGTCAGGGCGTTTCATCAAATTGTATGCTTCCAACGAAAATAGATTTACTGCGCTCCCGTTGTCGATAAGGGTTCTTCTCACCCCGTGACTTCCAATGACAGGTGTTACTACCAACGCATCGTTGTGCGGGAAAACAATGCCTTTTTCGTCTTCTTCTGAGAAGGACAATATCATTCTGTCTAAGGCACTTATCGCCTCAATTTTTACCTGCGCACTTTCTCGCTTGCGCTTTTCCCTAGGATTGGGTGTTTGTGGTATGGCTTCCTCGAAGTAGGGTGTTCCCCCGGCGATGATATTAATCATAGGCATCTGGTCGCTATGAACAACGAGAGCTTCTCTATTTTGTCCAAGGGGTATTGCGTTGGCCCCCGTGGCGGGTGAAGGCGTTTGCCTCTGATCAGTTGTCATTCCAGTTGGGTTGTTCCTGGCCCCTTCTCTTGCCCTGGTGGCAAATTCTCCAACGTAACCTTCTTCGACCAATCGCTCTATGGCCAGTTTAAGTTCTCTGCATACATCTGTCGAATGTCCCTTGACCTTGTGGAACTTGTAATACGCGTTTTCCCTTACCCCCATGATTACTCATGGCTTCACAGGAGCTGGGTAACGAATAGGCAGATTTCGCTGTTGGACTATCGCTAGGATTTCCGCCCTCGGGAGTATAAGAGATGGAAGGTTAGGATCATATATCCGGCCCTTTGGCGGATCTGATTGATTCCGAGTGGGGGACCCTCCGGGTCTTCCTTTCGAGAAATTGCCTCTCTGCCGGTTAGAGGCCTTGGCAGTGTGCTCTTTTTGTTGCCCATGATCATCGGTGGGTCTCGTGTCAGGGGCGCTGCTATGCAAAGCGTTAGGGGTCACGTATGGTTCCGTTGGCATATCTCGGATCCATTCTCTATTTTCCTCCTCTTCCATTCTCGCATAATTATGCGCCTTCAGCCTCAACGCATCCAGGGTCATCAGTGGGTCCACCGTTAGGGTGTCTCTCAATTTTCCATATCGACAGTTGCGTTTCAGGGCTTCAACCGCGAAATCAATAGTGACCCCTGGCGTTAGGGACATTTCAAGATCAAATCGACCTAGAAAGTCGTTCAATGATTCCTGCGGTTTTCGATGGATATCGAATAGTGCAGCTGCTGACTTCCTGATAGGAATAGCCATGCTAAACCGGCTTTTGAATTTTTCTTCCAGCTGAGAAAAATTATCAATAGACCCGGCTGGGAGTCCCTCAAACCAAAGACGTGCCACTCCTGACAGCGTCATTACAAAAATCTGACACAATGCTGCATCACTGCGGGTTTGGAATTGCACAAAGTCTTTCACCTTATTGAGGTGAGAAATGGGATCTTTCGTGCCATCATATGATTCTGCAGGGAGTTTCACATGTCGATGGACCCTGTGGTGCCTGACACGGTAACTGAACGGATGGCTAGCATTAACATCAGGGACCCTACGAGGCTGATGCGGGTGTGGAATTTCAACGTCATATCTGGGATTCTGAGGATCATATTCCTAATGCCACCTGGGAGATCGGCTACGGCTTCTTGGAGTTCGAGCTCGTCGACCTCTGCTGCTAGACCTCTCACTGTATCTAGGAGATTGTTCTCTGAATATCTCCCCTCGCCGATCATCCCAATGTTCTCTACACTCATCACGTCGGCTGGCTACTTCAGGGATAGGGATTTCTCCCCTATATTGTCCAGAATGTTCAGCAGGTCCACGCGTGGGCGGCAGGACAGTTATGGGGGCCAATGAGAAAGGTAAGGAGGACGGGAGCCCTCTAGATTGTCGGGGCGATAACGGTCGTTCGTTGACAATGGACGGGGTGAAAATTACTTGGGAGGATATACCGGGTCTCGAGGCATGAGGAGTAAATCCAGCAGCCATCTCTGTCAACTGATCCAATTGAGCTTGGAGAGCTGCTATTGAGTTTGCGAAAGGGTTGTCTGCTTCGCCAATCGCGGATCTCCTTACTTGGGGGGTAGAATGACTGGTTCCCACTACGTGGGAAAAAGGAGAGCAAATCTGGAATGTAATCTCTTCCGTATTTTGCCCAGGAGGAAGATCTGATTCTCCCGTAGTGACGTCCTGTACTGGGATAGAGATATCAGAGGTAGCGAAAGCAAAGAGTCGTCTGCGGGTGTTGTATGGGATGTTGGAGGATTGGGACAACGTGGGATCTGACTCCGAAGCCATAATCCTTCTAGCTTCAGGGAGGAAAGAGCTTGGTTATTAAGGATGCTCACTTAATAGAACCAATACTCTCAACGAGAGCACCAAATTGATAAAGATTTTGTCTTTTGCCGAAGGATGTATGGAAAACCGCTCCTCTCAGATCAGTGCCCATCGTGGTCCACAGTACCTGCAATACGCCGGAGGGGGTCTCCGGCGGAAACACTCCGATGCTAAAGTCAGTATGAGTAGTGAAATTGGCAGAGTTTGGATCAGTCAAGACTGCTTACCTGCCTCCTTTGTGGGGGAGGTATTTATAGAAGAATTGGGCATTTTCGCGTGCGCGGATGGATAGTGAGCTGTCACTAACGTTAGGGGTCGTGGTTCGCCCTTGTAACGATCTACCGTCGCGGCGGTAGATAAGGGGTAGATGTTACCCAGGCAGGGTAACGATGAGTGCGTTTCCTGCGAGGAGGGACAGCACCTCTGGTCGTATAGAAGCCCCGTGTGGGGACCCCCAACGATACGTTAGCCCTCATGGTGCCATTTCCGTAGAGTGGGATGACAACCCTGACCCTACCAGGGAGGTAGGAATAGTGTTTCTTTCCTTTCCATGTGGGGTAACAGACGAAAAGGTCCTCGTCGTTAGGTGGATTGTTATCATAAGCCCAACTGAAAATGAGCCCGAGTGTTTACCAAGGGCTAACGCCCCCTCTTAGCGCCCAAATCTCGCGTGCCCCGGTGTGGCTCTGCGTCAGGACGTGGACTGACCCTGACCGTACTGGTCCAGGAGTTATAAATTGAAGCTTTCTTTGCGTGAATTTCTTCACACCTTTTCGTCCTGTCTTTTTGTATTTCACCATGGATGAGGTAACCAAAAATTTCCTGATCTCCAAGACTTTGACCTTGAAGAACCTTACTGAGGGCGACATCAGCTTTCTGGAGAGGATGATTCTCAAGACCTCCGAGGACGTTCTGGAACTGCAGGGGATACTGACCCATATTCTGTCTAAGCAGCTGGGGATGTCTTTGGAGGATTTTAATCCTCTGGAGAGTTTGGCGAAGCTGGCCGCCACTACTACTCACCTTGATGTGGTTGCCTCTATGCTGCAGCAGAGGAAGGATTTACTGGCCTGCTGCCTGAAGGGGATGAGGGTCTGCTCTGCTGAGCTGACCTCCGTTGCTGATGCTCTGAGGGATATCCTTGTTGTGCCCGGAGAAGATGATGCTGGGTCTAACACTTGACCACTGTCTTTGCTTCCTCTCGTTGCTTTCTTTTATGCTTTCTTGTACATATTTGGACGCTGAGGCCGCTCAGGCCATAAATAAATGGTTGTTTTTATTTTTTCCCAGTCTTCTTCTTTTTTCTCGCTTATTTCTTGCTGCATTGGCTGAATATGTTGGTGGCAAGCCCAACTGAAAATGAGTCTTCCTCGGGATATACCCTTTCAGTGGTTGTGTTCCGGGGATTAGCAATGAATGTTCTGACTTAACTGTTTCCAGAGCCGCCTTGCCAGGGGTAAGTGGTTGGGTGGTTGTTTGGTGCCTTTTGATTGACGCATTTAACGAGCAGGTGTGCTTGTGCCGGATCAGATTCTGCTGTTGCGGTTATCTTTCCCAGGCATCTTAATTGATTTCTCAGGATCTGCGCGAGGATCGGAGCGCTTCCTCAGCTATTTAAGGGAAATGCTTTCCCCTTTCCCTGTTCATCTTCATCCTTTCTTTCTCTTTGCTTTTTTGCAGGTCGGAATGGCAGATTGTTTCAGGCGTGATTCCTTGCCAACTCCTCCGACTTCGCCGGATTCGGATGATTCTCCTCCGACACCATCGCGGAGACCTACCAACTGTCTTGCCAAACGCCAGGGTCGCAAGAAACCAGTGAAAATGAGGAAGCAGACCTTTGAGTCCTTCTTTGCTGGCTTTGTGCCCCACTACCTGATGCTACCGAAAGGTGATGAAACGTCATCGTCTGCCCCTCCTCCTCATTCCGAGAAAGAGGCTCTTGCTCCTGGCACTAATTTGAGGCCAGCAGCTTCTACCGTTGGGGAGAGTTCCCGTGCCCGTTATGACAAGGCAGTAGCCCACGCGACAAAGCTTGTGTCGAAACCTGCCAAGTGTTTCTTTTCCTACAATAGTGGATTACCATCGTCCCCGGAGGACTATGAGTACTGCTATGACATGGATTGGGCTGATGAGGATTAACGTCTCTGTGTTGTATATGCCTGTTGGCATTTTATGAATAAGATGATGTTTTCCGCCTTTTTATTTTGTCGTTATTTTCCGTTAGCCTGCTGGTCCTTGTTGATAGCCAACGCAAGCGGTTGGCCTGGCCGAGGCAATCGCTTCGCAGTTACTCTGACCGGGTTAGCTCTGTCCCCCTTTTGGGGAATCACGACGAATAACTCCTCTGAACCTCCATTTCTTGCACTACCTTCTTGGCTAAAATTGCTCTCCCGGAGAGGTAAGCTCTCTCTCTCTAAACTCTCTTTAATTTTCGTTTTTGCATGTAGTGTGGAAATAAATTGCTATAACTTGCCTCACATGCTTAGTTTACTTGCTAATTACACTTCCCTTACTTCAATTTGATTGTATAACCTCTAGGCTAATTAATAGCCATATATGCATGTTTAAGCTCTCTCTCTCTAAACTTTCTTTAAATTTCGTTTTTCCCTTTAATGCATGAATAAATTGCTAGAACATGCTTAGAATGCTTAGTTTTTATGTTATTTATGCTCTCCTTGCTTCAATTTAATTGCATAATGCTTTAGCTAATTAATCACCACATATGCACATTAATTAACTAGTTATTTCATGTACAAAAACGCCACTGTTCTTGTCCAAATTGCTTGCTGTTTTGGGTAGTTCGGGTTACTATTGGGTTGCATGATTTATTGGTACTGATTTGGGTGAGTTATTTTGAATTGGAGAGAGCTTGGTAGCCGGCCATGGTGGCCGGCGTTGTAGAGAAGAAGAAGAAGAAGAGTGGGGTGACGGGAAAGAAAAATGCAAAGGTGATGGGCCTTGGCCCATCCATGTTTTAAAAATTAAAATTTGTTTTAATGCTCAAATTTTCGACGTGGGACCCACTTATTTTTCGTCAAAAATATGAAAATATTCGTATGCTTATATAACATGTTAATTTGCATGAAATATCCGTATGCTTTTATTTTTGTGTTTAAACGATATTAAAAGGCTCGTATGCTATTTTCATTTTTTTAATATCATATGAATCGTTTAAATGTTCGTATTGCTATTTTCATGTTTTAAAAATCGTATGAATTGTTTATATGTCCGTATGCCATTTTTGTATTTTAATTATCAAAAAAACTATTTGTATGCTTGTATGTTATAAATATTTTGTTTATTTGTTTATGCCATGTTGTATTTAATTAAATGTTTACATGATTTAAATATTTTATTTATGCCATATTTTATTTAATCAAATGCTTACATGATTTAAATAATTTATTTATGCCATGTTTTATTTAATTAAATGTTTACATGATTTAAATAATTTATTTATGTCATGTTGTATTTAATTAAATGTTTACATGATTTAAATATTTTATTTATGACATGCTTTATTTAATTAAATGCTTACATGATTTAAATAATTTGTTTATGTCATGTTTTATTTAATTAAATGCTTGCATGATTTAAATAATTTGTTTATAACATGTTCTATCTAATTAAATGTTTGCATGTTTTAAATGATTTGTTTATTTGCTATGCCATGTTTTTTTTAATTAATTACTTACTTTTTCGTAAATTAATTAAATGTTTGCATGCGCTCTTTATTATTAATTATTTTCGAAAACGTTGCTAACACTCTCATTTTGCAAGGAAGATCAAGATCACGCAACGCAAGTACGTCTTTCTTCTAAGTCTCTTTTATTTATTTAATGCCTTTTGCAAATATTATTTTCATGTATGTTATCTAAAAATGCTAAAAAACTTATAATTATATGCATGATAAAATAAACCCACATGTTTACATGTTTATGACGCTTGCTTTTAAATGCCATGAAATTAATTGTCTTCTTTGTTAAATGCTATGCATGGTGGCTTCGAATCCCACTCGGTTATATGCATTCACGAAAATGGTACAATGTTAGTTTATCTATGTTAGGAACACATAGTAATTAATTAATTAATCATGCATGGCTCGATGAAAAGGGGGAACGTCCGCTCTAGCATAACGAACAAACGGTAACCCCGTCCTTCGTGTCCCGATCGGAAATAACATGTCCCAACGAAATATGCTAAGATGTAACGTCACCTTTGAGGTCCCAATCGTGCCAAAAATGTTAAATAATCGAAAAGTGTCCCAAGTCGGTAAGCGAACTCTGTTGGCACGATTCGATCATTGGCCTATGTAAATGATCGGAAAGTGACTTGAGTTCGTGGGAAGAGGAGGTTGGCATGCTTCGATTATTTATTTTCGTGTCAAAATATTAAACATAACAAACACCTCACTTTACAACCAGTAACCGTTTTAGGGTGTGACTTGGGTGCCTAACACCTTCCCAAGTCCACAATACGACATCGAACCTTTGTTCAATGGTTTAGACCATTTGTGCCTTAGTTTTTTATTTTTTTATGCCATGACGCTTAGGTTCCCTAAACCTTAGAAAATACGATGGCGACTTCATTGTATTATGCGAAGCATCCATTTATGCTTAGCATCCGCCGCGAACCTTAAACTCATTTTCAACGAAAAAAGGGGGTGCGACAGTAGCCAAGGAAAATGCTCTTCGCCATCTTCAACAGCTCCACTCTATTTGCGTGGCAATGAAACCCGCCAACGTCAGTATTGAGCAAGCCAAGCTCCGCGCATTCCAGTGGTCTCTCAAAGACGATGCCCTCGACTGGTACTACGACCTTCCAGCAAGATCTATTCATTCTTGGGCAGACATGTCAAAAATCTTCACTGAGAAGTACTACCCAACTTCGATCTCCAACACCACGCGCAAGCAACTCGTCTCCATTGTTCAGAAGAAAGAGGAGACTCTAGCCCAGTACTATGAGAGGTTCTAGAAGATGCAATCTAGCTGTCTAGCTCACAACCTTACCGAGCACGCTCTTGTTCAATATTTTTGTGAAGGCCTCAAAGCTCATGATAAGGCGTTACTTAACGCAACTGCCAATGGATCCCTGACTACTCTAACTCCAAGAGCCGCTCGAGCAACAATAGTGCTCATGGCCAAGAATACCTCAGACGACCTTGCCAACAATCCAGGCCAGGATGTCCAAGTAGCAGCCCTTCAGAACCAGATATCCTCTCTCACAGGAATGTTCCAAAACTTCATAACTGGACAAGCCGCACCTGTCAAGGCCTGCCAGATATGCAATTTCGTGGATCACCCCACTGATGTATGTCCCCATATTCCGGAGGAAATACAAGTGAATGTTGCTGGCCAATTTATTCCAGTTTCTTAAGCTCAGACTTACAACCAAGGCTGGAAACGACCAAACCCAAGATGGGTCCCAAACACTCAGCTTTCGGGGCCTAGCCATCAACCACACTAGAACCCCTATGGAAACCCCCCTCATAATATGCCAAATTTCAGACCTCCACCCACATTTCATCAGAACCAGTATCAACGCCAACCTCCTCAGGATCAGACCTTTGTCCATCCTCCAGACCAGACTTTTATCCAGCCCCCGACTGCTGAAATGCCTAAGAATCCCGAGCAGCAGAAAGAAATAGATGAACTTAAGAAGCAAATGAGTGTCATGACTGCCAAACTGCAAGAATTAACAAACCATGGCAGACTGCCACCCCAGACCAAAATAAATCCAAAGCACAATGTCTGCACGGTAACTTTGCATAGTGGAACGACCTTGAACCCACCGGAGCTTCCAGCCCAAGATATTGAAAATTATCCAGAGGCCGAAATCTGGCCTAAACGTAGAACGAAGCTCCCCAAAGTCCCTAGGTTCGTGGAAGTCAAAGAGGACAGAATCCGCTCCCCCCGAGGCTCACCACGAAATGACCCCAACCCACCAGAATTTACTCAAGAGTACATTCATAAGATTCTCGAGCCCCCGTTCCCTCACAGATTGGTCAAGGCCAAGAAAGATAAGGAGGATCGTGATATCTTTGAAATATTCAGTAAAGTGGTTGTAAACATCCCTCTTCTCCAGGCCGTGAAGAATGTCCCTCGCTATGCCAAATTCCTGAAGCAATTATGCACGAATAAAAACAAGTTCGCCGAAGTTAACAAGATCAGCGTAGGGGCCAACGCTTCTGCCCATATCTAGCGTCGAATCCCTCCGAAATGTAAAGACCAAGGCATGTTCATTATCCCTTGCCGAATCGAAACAGTCGATATTGGCAAGGCATGACCTAGGAGCAGGAATTAATGTCATGCCCTTGATAATTTACCACAGTCTAGGCCTCGAGCCTCTCGTGCCCACAGACCTCGCCATCCAACTTGCTGACCGTTCTATCATCTACCCCGAGGGGATAATCAAGGATGTCTTAGTCCAAGTGGGAGAATTCTTGTTCCCTGCAGATTTCTATGTGATTGCAATGGAGAACGAAGACTCCACCAAATCCACAGATGTTCTTCTAGGCCGCCCATTTCTGGCCACAGTCCGAGCAAAGATTGATGTTCATGATGCCACCATCTCCCTCGAATTTGATGGAGAGATCATCAAATTCAATATGCTAGAAGCCATGCGATACCCCTCTGAATTTTCTAGTGTGAATTATGTTGATATTGTAGACCCCATTATAGGGGAGATTGATGACATATATTCTACTGACCCCTTGCAATTTGCCCTTGACAGGAGTCTGACACCCGCTCTTTGATAGCATGTTTCATGACCTAGATTTTACCCTCTTTTGTAGCCTTTTCGGGGGCTTCATGTTGCCATTTGACCCTTATTACGATCTTATTTGTAGAATGGCATCAAAAGAGGGAAAAGAGCAAAAAGAAGCAATTTCGGAGCAATTCTGAGGAATTCCAGCTTCAAGGCCTAGAAGAGAGAATGCTTTCAAGGCCTCGACGCGAACCAGACCAGTGCGCTGTCTCTAGGTCTCGACAGCTCCGCATCTTCCTCCAAAGAAAGCATCTTTAAAGATCCGCACGGAATCCCATGCGCTTCTAGAAGGCAGCAACGTGGCAGGAATCCCAGAATATTCCTTTTGCAAGGACATGTGTTGTCACCTCCTCATTGCCCTTATCTATTTTGTCTCCTAGCTAGTATTAGGCTATAAAAGCATAGTGCTAGGGTTTTTGTAAGGACGGCTGGTCCTAAGGATATTTTCTTACATTAATTTCAGCACACATTCTCTTAGGATAATCTCCTCTCTTGAAGAACAACCTTTATGATTCAGCTCTCCTTTGATTATTAATTAATCCATCGGTTCCTTCTAATCCTTTGCTATTTCCTTTTGTTATTTTATGACTACTTATACTTGTTGTTTATATTATAGTATGAGTAGCTAAACACCACCCTTCTTAGTGAAGGGTGTTTAATGGGTTGAAAAGGTTTGGCTAAGAGGTCTAATGCATGCTTAATATATTCTCTTGTTCACATGACTATTTACCGATTTAATTCCATGCTTGCTTAGGAATATTAATGGCTTGATCATCTGTTAGTATGCCTACGTGAGTAACGTCATATTCCAGGGTTATACCTGACGTGAAGCCCTGGAATTGGAGCAGACACCTAGGGGAGGCAGCGCGAGAGGCCTCACCTAGGGGTAAACTGTCATCTAGGGTATGCAATACGGGTCTGACAAGCTGAGCTATTGCGCCCTAGATCTGTCTTACCTCTCCTTCATGGGCGTTCAGAGTTTAGCCTCCCTACTTCGAGCCCTAGACAGGCCGGACGGTCAAGGCTGCTTCCTGATGACAAGGGAAGTAGCTGGGAGGATGGCTGAACGTCAAGGTCACCTCATATGTGGAAACGGGGGGTGACTTCTAGCTACGAAGGTAAGTAGGGGATGCGGTGTGGAAACGCGGTCCCTATAGCAGGTCTGTACATGAGTTTGGAACATTTTTGCACCAATGACTAGCCAACCTAGAAAACAACCCAAAGGAACACCTTTCGCTAAGATCTATTCTCATCTGATTAATATCTCTTTTACTACGTTTCTAGCCCTCGAAGTGTTTACATTTCTTGCCCTGGATTACATTTTGCTTTCATGCCTGATCGTCAGTCAAATGATAATTTATAGTGCCTGAAAATATATGTGCACAATGGATAATGTGTACAGTGGTAGTCAGGGTCGAACACGGGGATTGTGAGAGACTGATTCAAGGTCTTGAGTGAAGTCATAGAACAAAGGCATGAAAAGTAACAATCTGGGGGGTTTTATGCTTGACTGAAACTAATCAGTCAAGAGAGATTCGGGAGCTAACAATTTTATCTAAATAAGCAATGCTCGGGGTCCCGAATGTCACTTTCGGGGTCCCGAATGGTAAAATAAAACAAATCAGCAAATAATTCAAGAGTAATAGAACAGAAGGTGGTAATTGATTAATAGCCAAATTAGTAAATCAGTAAAGGAGACAAGATAATAAAACAGAGGAATAATAAACACAAATAATCAATCAGAGAAGATTCTTAGCAATAGGTGTTCTTGGGTTGCATTCGGGGTCCCGATTATCATCAGCACAAAATTATTCTATTCGAGACATCATAGAAGTGACATGGAGACCAGATTTCTCGGTTATCTCCTACTTTTCTCTTAAGAGAAACTACCCCCCGTTCTCACATATGAGGTAGTCTTGACAGTTCGCCATCCCTCCAGGCACGAATGCGGGAGGGCAATACTCAACCTGCCCATGAAGATAAGAAAAGACACAACTGATCCTAAGGGTCCCTCAGTTTGTCAGGCTCGTGACCCCGAATCAATCAACTACTCACCCTATCAATTCAAGACCACTCCTAAGCAGTCGAGACTAAATAGACGCCTACTCTATCATGCAATTTTCCTCTCGTATTCATCACACAAATGGCAGCATTCACACAAGGTATAAATCGGGTGATCAAGCCTTTAAACACTCCATGTGAAGTTTTAATAAAAACGATAAGCAATTGAATATAACATCAAGAATATATTAAACACACTTAGGCTTCAAATCTGACCTTGCAACCCTTGAATCACCCTTGCTAAGAATTAAAGGTTTAGCTACTCATGCTTGGATAAAAATAAATAATAATCAAAGAAAGCATAATAATTAAATTAAAAGATTAAAGGAGGAACACTTGTTTACAAACACCAAATCTGGTTTTAGGCCCAGCAGCCAAGAGTGAAGGAGCTAACAAGAACTAGAAAGAGAAACTAGAGAGAGAAATCAGAAACTATCTAAAAATCCTATGTAAAAATCAATGGTAAAAATTACACACTTCAAATTATGCTCTTCCTTGCTTCTATAGTCTCCAATCCGACCAGCCTCTTCATCTTTCCACTCAAGAGAGATTCTCCAGCTAATGAGAGTTGTCTTCCACTTCTAGGGGACAAGAAAAGCACTAAGGATTAAAATAATCCTTTACTTGATTAATACTTTAAGTAGCCCATGATATTCTTGAACCAAAGAAGGTGGGAAACATGAAGTTGAGGGAGAAGGGAATATTAGGAGCTGGTCAGGCACGCCTAGGGACCAGAAGAATATTGAGACTTAAATAATCCTTGGCGCGCGGATTCATGGCAGACTGCCCAGAAATATCTTCGGGGGTCCCGAATCCGATTCGGGACCCAGGCCGTTTTGTGGACAAGTGACTAGTCTTTTGTGCTACTTCTTCCCGTTGGTCTGGTTGGAAGGTTGTAGCCGTTTCAGATTGTTAGTCGGCCTTGGGCCGTTTTGGCTGAATCAGACAAGAGCCGATAGTGTCAAATCGGTCAAGAGCCGTTTTAATCAAATCGGACAGAGCCGTTTTAATCAAATCGGACTCGGGACCTCTACTCGGGACCTTGAACACGAAAACTGCACAAAATGCACCAAAAATGAATCTTTTTGCATAAACTCCCTTTTCAAGCCTAAATCTGCAATAGTAATGAAAACAAGGGTAAATTAGCAGAATCATACTCTAAATCAAAGGAATAATGGAGGGAAAATCATGCAAAAATACACGCTATCAAATATCCCCACACTGCCCAATGCTCGCCCTCGAGCATTCACAAAATTTAAAACAGACCCCAAAACAGAACAGACACACCAAACCACAACACAGAGAATAAGCATGCTTTTCCACATTCGGGATCTCGAATGAAACAGACTCTACCTAGATACACCTGCATCAAATCAGAAGGATGACGACCCTTAAGACAAGACTTTTCCACATCAGCCTATTAACAAGTAGTCCTCACATGAATAAGTGTTTGCACTCACACTCGTGGGCTAGGTGTTTAAACACTCAAAATGCAGAAAACGCAGCACGAAACCAAGTTTGTATATCAATCCGAGTACATTAGACACATGCATAGGCAATCTAGCAATCAAAAGACTTCGCATCGAGGGTAAGAAGGGAAGACAAGGAAAGGAAATGATAAGATGGAACACAATGAGAAGAAAAAGTGGATAAGAGGGAGAGAAAAGAGTTGAAATGAGAAGGTAGTTAAACCAACTCAAACCTGGAATGCTCCCTTGGCAGGAAAGAAACGAAATGGTGAGACAATGTTGCTGGAGCGAAAGCTAGACTAGGCTCTTCTTCTTCGAGGGGGATCCTAACTTTCTTCATTCGGGACCTAGGCTCGGGACCTTGAATGGATGCTGGCTGCTGATTTTCCTCTTCTCTATGAAATTTGGTCTCTTCTTTCTCTCTTTTATTTATATTTCTGTTTTTCTAAAAAAAAATTCATTTTTTTTTCTTTTTTACAAGAGAGAGAGAGATCTTCTATGAGGATTGAGACCTTGTTCTTCGGGGCTGGATATTTTGATTTCACTTCCCCACACTAGTGTTTTGCTGTGGATGGGAAGTGAAATTCTTTTCATTCTGGTCTGCCCTTGAATTAGTTATTTTGACTTCGAGGTCTTGAATATATACCAGCATTCGGGGCCTTAAATCTGCGGGATCCCCTCACTTCGCTTTTGCTGCTTCATTTGTCTAGTCTAGCCCTCGATGGTGCTTCAAACAACACTGCTCACCTGCCAAGAGAAAAATCAAAGAAAATTCAAATGATTAGAATGGAGGGAAAAGAGGGGATTCGGGGGCTCGAATGAAACAGAACAGAAAAAAATAGAGAGAACAATTTGATGCGAAGACTAAATCTTTTTGCTGCTTTCCTATGTCTAATCATGTCTATACCCATGGATATCATGCAAGCTCAGCCAGCACCTAGTCATGCATTCACTCCAGCAATAAATATAGTCATGAAGGCTCAAAATGCTCACAAGGTGTAATTTAGTGACTACTGGTTTCAAGGCCTTGAAGCAGATATAAGGCATAACAGGCATACAAGGAATCATTCGGGACCTTGAATACAGACAACATTTTCATTCTATGTGCACAAGTCATGTGTGTGTGTTCATCATTGGGATTAAAACTGGGCAGCATGAAAAGATAAAAATCCGAGAATAAAAATAAAAGCAAAGCATGAAAATAAAATAAATAAAGCCGAACACAAAATAAAAATAAAAAAACTGAATAATAAAACAAAGCAACTAAAAACCTCCCCACACTTAGGCTACACATTGCCCTCAATGTGAGAAGGAAGCAGAGGTAGGTGGAGAAGGTGGTGGCGGGGCAGAGTAGATGAATGAGAAGTGGTAGGTTGGTTTAGTTCTAGGATGTTGCGTGCCATGAGGAAGAAAGAGAGAGATGGAATTAATTTTTGGGGAAAGGAATTAATTAATTTGATGAAGATGGAAGTTGAAAGGAGAGAGGTTGAGTGGGATGGCAGTAGGTGGCGTGCGTGAGTGGGAGTAATGGTGGATAATGGAAACATGGAATGATGGAGAGAAAAGGGGAATTTATTTTATTTTTTTGAATTTTTTTTGAATTTTTTTTTTTTTTTTTTTTTTTGAATTTTTTTTATTCTCTCCGCCACATGGCACGCTGTGAGTAGTTGGAAGAACCCAAGATTCCCACGCCTGCACACCTGCGGAAAAAGAAAGGAAAGAGGCAATTAATTCTAGAAATTAAAAAGATTAAAAAGGAATAAAACCAAAAGGAATTAATTGGGAGAATAAAAAGGAGGGGACAAGAAATTTAAATAAGAGGGAAAGAGAAAAAAGCAATTTAAAAATGCACCTAGGTAATGTAAAAAGCTGGAAATGCAATTTAAAAAGAGTGAGTGGACTAGGAATTTGAAATCGGAAAGGAATTAAATAAAGCAAAGGAGAGAGAAAAGGGTCCTGGAAAATCGTGGGTTTCCCCACACTTGGCCTTGAATTAATGTCTAGGCCTAGACAACACTTCTGGATTCTAGGTCCCGAGTGCAGGGTCTTCAACCCTCATCTCTTCGTGGGTCGAGGGCTTGAATCCTTCATAGAAAGGTTTCAGCCTATGACCATTGACCTTGAATGGCGCATCATTGTGCATATTCTGAATTTCAATCGCTCCATGGTTGAAAACGGCGGTGATCTTGTATGGTCCCGTCCATTTGGACTTTAATTTTCCTGAAAAAATTCGCAAACGGGAGTTATACAATAAGACTTTCTGCCCCACAGTAAAGGTCTTGATGATGAGATGCTTGTCGTGTTGGGCTTTGGTTTTGTCTTTATAAATCATGGAATTTTCGTAAGCATCCCCCCGAATTTCTTCAAGCTCTTGAATCTGTAGGGAGCGGTCCTTGCCTGCCAAGTTAAGGTCCAAATTAACTTTCTTAATGGCCCAGAATGCCTTGTGTTCGATTTCAACCGGGAGGTGACATGGCTTGCCATAGACTAACCGATATGGTGTCATACCAATCGGGGTCTTGAATGTTGTTCGGTAGGCCCATAATGCATCTCCTAACTTTAGACTCCAATCCTTTCGGGACTGATTGACGGTCTTCTCCAAGATGGCTTTGATTTCCCGATTCGAGACCTCTGCTTGGCCATTCGTTTGGGGGTGATAAGCTGTGGATACTCGATGGGTCACTCCATATTTTTGAAGTAAGGAGGAGACCATTCGGTTGCAGAAGTGTGTCCCTCGATCGCTGATGAGAGCCCTCGGGGTCCCGAATCGGTTGAAGATATTAGTTCTGAGGAAGTTTGCTACCACTTTTGAATCATCTGTCTTGGTGGCCACGGCTTCAATCCACTTGGAAACATAATCTACTGCAAGCAAGATATATGTGTTCCCGAATGAATTTGGGAAGGGACCCATGAAGTCGATGCCCCAAATATCAAAAATTTCGCAAGTTAGGATGCTGTTCAAGGGCATTTGATTCCTGGCCCCTATGTTTCCCATTGCTTGACATCTAGGGCAAGTGGCACAAAATAGATAGCTGTCTTTGAAGATTGATGGCCAATAGAGACCGGCATTCAAGACCTTGAGTGCGGTTTTCTTGGCACCAAAATGCCCTCCTTCCGTGGTAGAATGGCAGAACTTGAGGATTGATGGGACTTCATCCATCGAAACACAGCGTCTAAGGATCTGATCGGAGCAATATTTCCATAAGTAGGGGCTGTCCCAGACATAGAACCTTGCTTGTCTCCGGATTCTGTTTTGCTGAGCACTCGAGGCCTCGAATGGAAAGACACCGGTGGCGCAAAAATTAGCAATGTCTGTGAACCATGGAAAACTTGCTGCTTCAGCTAGGCATAGATATTCATCTGGAAAGTTGTCTCGGATGGCCACTCGGGAGTCATCTTCTTGGTTCGGGAGTCTGCTCAAGTGGTCCGCAACAGAATTTTCCGTTCCCTTCTTATCTTTGATGACTAAATTGAATTCTTGGAGCAAGAGGATCCATCGGATAAGTCGAGGCTTGGCGTCTGCCTTCTTGAGTAGGCATCGAAGAGCTGAGTGGTCGGAATAAACTATCACTTGGGTACCCAAAAGGTACTGCCGAAACTTATCAAGGGCATAGACAATGGCCAAAAGCTCTTTCTCCGTCGTGGTGTAGTTTTGTTGTGCGGGATCCAGCAACTTGGATGCATAATAAATAACGTAGGTCTCCTTATCTTTCTTCTGCCCTAGAACAGCTCCTAATGCTTGGTTGCTAGCATCACACATGATTTCGAAAGGGAGTGTCCAGTCGGGGGCTCGAATGATAGGAGCAGAAATAAGCTTGGCCTTCAAGGTCTCGAATGCTGTTTTGCACTCTTCGTCAAATATAAATTCCATATCCTTGTGCAGTAGCCGACACATAGGTTGGGATATCTTGGAGAAATCCTTGATAAACCTCCTATAAAAACCTGCATGGCCAAGAAAAGAGCGCACATCTCGAATATTCGAGGGGTAAGGCAAGGTCTCGATAACTTGAATTTTAGCTTTGTCAACTTCAATGCCTTCACTGGACACAATGTGGCCTAAGATAAGACCTTGATCAACCATAAAATGACATTTTTCAAAATTAAGCACAAGGTTAGTGTCCACACATCTTTGTAAAAAATTTTTCAAATTCGAGAGGCATTCGGAAAAGGAGTTACCATAGACGGTGAAGTCATCCATGAATACCTCGATGCATTCCTCTACAAATTCTGAAAAGATGCTGACCATACATCTCTGAAATGTGGCAGGAGCATTGCATAATCCAAAAGGCATGCGTCTATAGGCAAAGGTCCCGAATGGGCATGTGAAAGTAGTCTTTTCCTGGTCTTCAAGGGCTACTGGAATTTGGTGGAAGCCCGAATACCCATCCAAACAACAATAATGCGTCTTGCCTGCGAGACGCTCTAGCATTTGATCTATGAAGGGCAGTGGGAAATGGTCTTTCCGGGTGGCCTCGTTCAAGCGCCTATAATCAATGCATACACGCCAACCATTCTGGATTCGGGAGGGGATTGGCAGACCTTCGGGACCTGGAATGATTGTGATGCCTGTCTTCTTCGGGACCACTTAAACGGGACTGACCCACTTGGAATCAGAAATAGGGTAGATAACTCCTGCATCGAGCAATTTCAGGATCTCTTTCTTGACTACTTCCATCATAGGAGGGTTCAAACGCCTTTGAGGCTGCCGGATAGTCTTGCTATCCTCTTCTAGATGGATTCGATGGGTGCGTAGAGATGGGGACAGACCCTTGATGTCTGCAATAGTCCATCCAATGGCTCCTTTAAAATTCTTTAGAAGCTCAACTAATTCAAGCTCTTGAACAGCCTCCAATTTGTTGGAAATGATAACCGGGAGAGATTCCTTTTCCCCTAGATAAGCATACTTTAAATGCGAGGGTAGCTCTTTAAGTTCAAGGTCTGGAGCTTTTATCAAGGAAGGAGTGAGTTTCACATGACCAGGGCATTCGGGAGCCGCATTCGGGGGCTCGACTGCTAGAAAAGGGTTTTCTTCCAGGGCTGCCACTTCTGATCGTAATTCAGTGGGAATGTCAAGGGAGGAGGCCATCTCTTTTAAGGATTCGGTGGTCAGACTCCGGTTAAGAGCCAGCTTCAAGGGCTCGACAGAATTTAGCTTATCAATTTGCTCAATAAAAGGATCGACGGCATCAACAAAATTCACACTTGAAAAGTCAGATGGGTACTTCATTGAGTCCAGCATGTTGAAGCGGATAATTTCTCCATCAAACTCAAGGGATATGGAAGCTTCATAGACATCAATCTTGGCGCGAGTAGTGGCCAAGAATGGGCGTCCCAAGAGTAGATCCGAAGATTTAGTGGTTGCTGGATTTTCCATCGAAAGTACATAGAAGTCTGCTGGAAATAGGAATTCTCCTATTTGGACCAGAACGTCAGTGACTATTCCTTCGGGATGGACAACAGAGCGGTCAGCAAGTTGAATAACCAAGTTGGTCTCCTTCAAGGGCCCGAGTCCAAGACTGTTATAAATAGTCAAGGGCATAACATTGATTCCAGCACCCAAATCACACATTGCCTTTCCAATATCGATGGTTCCAATCTTACAAGGGACAGTAAACATGCCTTGATCCTTACACTTGGTCGGGAGCTTGCGCTGGATATGGGCAGTCAAGTTAGCCCCCACACTTATCCTATTCACTTCGGTGAATTTGTTTTTGTTGGTGCAAAGTTGCTTGAGGAACTTGGCATATCGAGGCATGTTTTTGATGGCCTTGAGTAGAGGAATATTGATAATGACCTTGCTGAAGGTTTCAAAGATGTCCCGATCTTCTTCTTCTTTCTTCTTTTTGAGCAAACGTTGAGGAAACGGGGGCTCGAGTACCTTGGTAATGAACTCTCGAGAGAACTCTTCTTCCACGGGCTGCTTCTGCTTTTTCTTACATCAATCCTTCATGCTAGTGAAGAAGTGGTCAAGAACAGGGTCATTGAATCGAGACTTCTTTGGTTGTTCAGTGGGCTGAACTAGAGGTGATTGTGCACTGTTGCTACACTCGGGACCTTGAATAACAGTGTCAGCTTCGGGACCTTGAATGGTCTGTGTTGAGTCGGGGTCTAGATTAACTCGAGAGGGTAATTCAAGACCACTTCGGAGGTTCATAGCACATGCTTCATGCTTCAGGTTGGGTTCCGTCTGCCCTGGAAATCTTCCACCATTTTTTATCTCCTTCATTTCAGTCATGAGGGTCCGAAGCATTTTGTTCATTTCTGCTATCTGTTTCATTTCGGGAGAGGGTTCCTCCTTCGGGGGTATGGTGAAATTCTGGTCTTGAGGTGGTTGCCTCTGATATTGATAATTCTGAAAATTCGGCCTAGGCTTGAAGTTTTGCATGTTGAAAGGGGGAGGGTGGTTTCCATAAGGATTCTGTCCGTATTGATGGCTAGGTCCGGCCTGCTGGTTGTTATTCCATCCATAGTTGGGCTGTTTCCAGCCTTGATTTTGGTTCTGACCATACGGGGCCTGGAATCCTCCAGCGGCATTCACGGGCATTTCTTCAGGAATAAATGGGCAAGCATCGGTAGGGTGGTCTGAAAGCTGACAGATTTGGCAGGCCTTGAGCTGGACTGGATGTCCCGAAGCCATGTTCTGCAGCATACCAGTGATGGTTGCTAGTTGGTTCTCCATAGCAGCTGTTCGGGCGTCTTGAACGCTGTCAGAGTTGTTGAGCTGGAGGTTGTTCTTAGCCATGAGCTCGATGGTGTCCTTGGCGGCAGCTGGTGTTAGTCTAGTAATGGATCCACCGGCAGCAGCGTTTAGCAAGGCCTTGTCTCGGCCCTTGAGTCCTTCACAAAAATATTGCATGAGGGCATGCTCGGACAGATTATGCGAGGGGCATAAGGTTTGCATCTTCTTGAAGCGTTCATAGTATTGCTCTAGATTTTCCGTGTCTTTTTGAAAGATAGACACTAGCTGCTTTCGGGTTACCATGGCAATAGAAACTGGATAGTACTTGTCCGTAAAGGCTTTGGACATTTCAGCCCATGAGCTAATGGATTGTGGTTGCAAGTCATAGAACCAGTCGAGAGCATCGTCCTTGAGGGACCACATAAAGGCACGGAGTTTGGCATGCTCGACAGTGACGTTGTGGGGCTTCATGGCATCACAAATGGAATGTAATTGCTGGAGATGACGGTGGGGATTCTCCTTGGCCAGCCCTCGAAAAAGGGGCAGGTGATGCATGGTGGCAGATTTGAGTTCCCAGTCATTCGGGACCACTGGCCAGACAATACAACTGGTCGGGGCCTCGGGGGCAGCATTGAACTCATCGATGGTTTGGATTATTGGTGGGATTGGTGGAATATCATTCCCTTCAAGACCGTGATGGTCCATGTTGGGTACTTCTGGAGGAACAGGTGGTGGGTCTTCGGGGTCTCGAGTGTCTTCAAGGGTAAAAAGACGTTCGAGGTCCCGAATACAAGGATTTGAATTTGATCTTTGGGCTTGTTGTCGAAGTCCTCTTTCTGTTCTAGTGAGCTCAAGATCAAGGGGGAGTAGCACTGGTGCCGATCTCCTGGTCATACAAACAAGAAAAATAAATCAGTCTAGAAACAATCCCCGGCAACGGCGCCAATTTGATCGTCAGTCAAATGATAATTTATAGTGCCTGAAAATATGTGTGCACAATGGATAATGTGTACAGTGGTAGTCAGGGTCGAACACGGGGATTGTGAGAGACTGATTCAAGGTCTTGAGTGAAGTCATAGAACAAAGGCATGAAAAGTAACAATCTGGGGGGTTTTATGCTTGACTGAAACTAATCAGTCAAGAGAGATTCGGGAGCTAACAATTTTATCTAAATAAGCAATGCTCGGGGTCCCGAATGTCACTTTCGGGGTCCCGAATGGTAAAATAAAACAAATCAGCAAATAATTCAAGAGTAATAGAACAGAAGGTGGTAATTGATTAATAGCCAAATTAGTAAATCAGTAAAGGAGACAAGATAATAAAACAGAGGAATAATAAACACAAATAATCAATCAGAGAAGATTCTTAGCAATAGGTGTTCTTGGGTTGCATTCGGGGTCCCGATTATCATCAGCACAAAATTATTCTATTCGAGACATCATAGAAGTGACATGGAGACCAGATTTCTCGGTTATCTCCTACTTTTCTCTTAAGAGAAACTACCCCCCGTTCTCACATATGAGGTAGTCTTGACAGTTCGCCATCCCTCCAGGCACGAATGCGGGAGGGCAATACTCAACCTGCCCATGAAGATAAGAAAAGACACAACTGATCCTAAGGGTCCCTCAGTTTGTCAGGCTCGTGACCCCGAATCAATCAACTACTCACCCTATCAATTCAAGACCACTCCTAAGCAGTCGAGACTAAATAGACGCCTACTCTATCATGCAATTTTCCTCTCGTATTCATCACACAAATGGCAGCATTCACACAAGGTATAAATCGGGTGATCAAGCCTTTAAACACTCCATGTGAAGTTTTAATAAAAACGATAAGCAATTGAATATAACATCAAGAATATATTAAACACACTTAGGCTTCAAATCTGACCTTGCAACCCTTGAATCACCCTTGCTAAGAATTAAAGGTTTAGCTACTCATGCTTGGATAAAAATAAATAATAATCAAAGAAAGCATAATAATTAAATTAAAAGATTAAAGGAGGAACACTTGTTTACAAACACCAAATCTGGTTTTAGGCCCAGCAGCCAAGAGTGAAGGAGCTAACAAGAACTAGAAAGAGAAACTAGAGAGAGAAATCAGAAACTATCTAAAAATCCTATGTAAAAATCAATGGTAAAAATTACACACTTCAAATTATGCTCTTCCTTGCTTCTATAGTCTCCAATCCGACCAGCCTCTTCATCTTTCCACTCAAGAGAGATTCTCCAGCTAATGAGAGTTGTCTTCCACTTCTAGGGGACAAGAAAAGCACTAAGGATTAAAATAATCCTTTACTTGATTAATACTTTAAGTAGCCCATGATATTCTTGAACCAAAGAAGGTGGGAAACATGAAGTTGAGGGAGAAGGGAATATTAGGAGCTGGTCAGGCACGCCTAGGGACCAGAAGAATATTGAGAATTAAATAATCCTTGGCGCCCGGATTCATGGCAGACTGCCCAGAAATATCTTCGGGGGTCCCGAATCCGATTCGGGACCCAGGCCGTTTTGTGGACAAGTGACTAGTCTTTCGTGCTACTTCTTCCTGTTGGTCTGGTTGGAAGGTTGTAGCCGTTTCGGATTGTTAGTCGGCCTTGGGCCGTTTTGGCTGAATCGGACAAGAGCCGATAGTGTCAAATCGGTCAAGAGCCGTTTTAATCAAATCGGACAGAGCCGTTTTAATCAAATCAGACTCGGGACCTCTACTCGGGACCTTGAACACGAAAACTGCACAAAATGCACCAAAAATGAATCTTTTTGCATAAACTCCCTTTTCAAGCCTAAATCTGCAATAGTAATGAAAACAAGGGTAAATTAGCAGAATCATACTCTAAATCAAAGGAATAATGGAGGGAAAATCATGCAAAAATACACGCTATCAATGCCCTAGATAAATACTTTACAATTCTGTTTTGTTAGCTCCCACACTCTGCGTTGGTTAATTTATTAGCCAACATTAAACCCCCCCCCCCCCCCCCCCCCCCAAGTGTTACTACAATTCGGTCTGTTGCATATCACCTTGTCATACATCTTCATTAGCAAACCTGTCCTTCAATCCCTGTGGTTCGACCCTGTCTTGCCCCTATACACATTTAATTGTGCATCTAGGCACCAGGAAAATATATTATATTTGAGTGACGATCAAATTTTGGCGCCGTTGCCGGGGATATAAACGGTACTAATTTTGTTTCTGTTTTTCTTGTATGACCAGGAGGTCTGCCCCAGATCTGCTCCCTCTAGACCTCGAGTTGACCAGGACGGAAAGAGGACTTCGGAGGCAAGCTCAAGGAACATCTGCTCATCGTAGAGTAATTCCACATCCTGCCCTCGACGGATCCCCTACCAACTTGGCTGATCAGGAACACCATCATTACATAGACCTGACCTTCCTTCACGACAACCAACACCAAATCCCACCAGACCATCTCGATTTACTTGAAATGGCTGATCTAGCCGACCACAACAATCATGACGACCAAGAGCGTCATGAGAACCCACCACCACCACCAATACCAGACCAACAAACTATTGACAACTTCCATGCAACTCCCGATATGGCAAGCAGCTGCATTGACTGGCCTAACGTCCCCTATGACTGGACTCTTAAGTCAGCCGTACTCCATCATCTGCCTATCTTTCGGGGGGTAGCCAAGGAGAATGCCCTTCGTCATCTCCAACAGCTCCATTCAATTTGCGAGGCCATGAAACCTGCTAACGTCAGTATTGAGCAAGCCAAGCTTCGCGCATTCCAGTGGTCTCTCAAAGATGATGCCCTTGATTGGTATTATGACCTTCCAGCAAGATCTATTCGCTCTTGGGCGGATATGTCAAAAATCTTCACTGAAAAGTACTACCCTACTTCTATCTCTAACACTACACGCAAGCAACTAGTTTCTATAGTTCAGAAGAAGGAGGAAACCCTGGCCCAGTACTACGAAAGATTTCAGAAGATGCAGTCTAATTGCCCAGCCCACAACCTTACCGAACACGCTCTTGTTCAGTACTTTTGTGAAGGCCTCCAACCTCATGACAAGGCATTGCTAAATGCAGCTGCCAATGGTTCCCTGACTGCCTTGACCCCGAAAGCAGCTCGAGCTACAATAGAGCTCATGGCCAAGAATGCCTCTGATGACCTTACCAACAATCCATGCCAGGATGTCCAAGTAGCAGCCCTTCAGAAACAGATATCGTCCCTTACGGGGATGTTTCAGAATTTCATAACATCACAACCCGCACCTATCAAAGCTTGCCAAATATGCAATTTCGTGGATCATGCCACTGATGCATGCCCCCACATTCCAGAAGAAATTCAAGTAAATGCTGCTGGCCAATTCATTCCAGTCCAATATGCTCAAAATTACAACCAAGGGTGGAAACAGCCAAATCCAGGGTGGGTACCAAACAATCAACTTTCGGGACCTAGCCACCAACCACACCAGAATCCATATGGAAACCCCCCGCCTAACATGCCAAACTTCAGACCTCGACCCACATATCATCAACAGCAGTACCAACGCCAACCTCCTCAAGATCAAACCTTTGTCCAACCTCCAGATCAGACTTTTATCCAGCCCCCGAAAGCTGAAATACCCAGGAACCCCGAACAGCAAAAAGAAATCGATGATCTCAAAAAGCAGATGCGCAATCTGACTGCCCAACTCCAGGAAGTAACAAACCATGGCAGATTGCCACCTCAAACAGAAGTAAATCCAAAGCACAATGTCTGCGCATTGACTCTGCGTAGTGGAATGACCCTGAACTCACCTGAGCTTCCAGCCCCCGATGCTGAAAATACACCCGAGGCCGAGATTCGGCCCAAACCCAGAACTAAACTTCCCAAAGGCCCTAGATTCGTGGAAGTCAAAGAGGATAGAATCCGCTCTCCGAGAGGTTCACCACGAAATGACCCAAACCCACCAGAATTTACTCAAGAATACATCCATAAGATTCTCGAGCCCCCGTTCCCTCATAGATTGGTCAATGCCAAGAAAGATAAGGAAGACCGAGATATCTTTGAGATGTTCAGTAAAGTGGTTGTCAATATTCCTCTCCTCCAGGCCGTGAAAAATGTCCCTCGCTATGCCAAATTCTTGAAGCAACTGTGCACTAACAAAAACAAGTTCGTTGAAGTCAACAAGATCAGCATAGGAGCCAGTGCTTCCGCGCACATCCAAAGCAGAATTCCTCCAAAATGCAAAGACCAGGGCATGTTCATTATCCCTTGTCGAATAGGCACAGTTGATATTGGAAAAGCCATGTGTGATCTCGGCGCAGGAATTAATGTGATGCCCTTGATAATCTACAACAGTCTAGGTCTCGAACCTCTAGTTCCCACAGACCTGGCTATCCAGCTCGCGGATCGTTCCATCATTTACCCCGAAGGGATTATCAAAGATGTTCTAGTCCAAGTGGGAGAATTCTTGTTCCCTGCTGATTTCTACGTAATTGCAATGGAAAATGAGGACTCCACCAAGTCCACTGATGTTCTTCTAGGCCGTCCATTTTTGGCCACGGCCCGAGCCAAGATTGATGTTCATGATGCTATCATTTCTCTCGAATTTGATGGAGAGATCATCAAATTCAATATGCTAGAGGCCATGCGATACCCTTCTGAATTTTCTAGTGTGAATTATATTGATATTGTTGATCCCCTTGTAGGGAAAATTGATGAAATGTATTCTACTGACCCCTTGCATTTTGCCCTTGACAGGAGTCTGACACCCGCTCTTCTAGATGTCGTGGCCTCGACAATTTCCATTCCATCTGAGTTACACTCTGTCGTCGCTGACCTAGAAGAATGCCCTGTCACTCAGTATGAGCCACCAGCGCAGTCCCCTGACTACGAAGGCCATGTTAAATTAATTCCATCAGTTGATCAGGCTCCAGCCCTAGATCTTAAACCTTTGCCTTCTCATCTAAAGTATGCTTATCTGGGTCCCGATAACTCTCTACCTGTTATTATCTCCAACAAGCTTCGAGACCTCGAAGAGTCCCAACTGCTTTCTTTGCTGAAAAACTTCAGACAAGCCATAGGATGGACCATTGCAGACATCAAAGGTCTATCCCCAGCATTGTGCACTCATCACATCCACCTGGAAGATGCAAGCAAGACCATTCGCCAGCCCCAGAGACGCCTTAACCCGCCTATGATGGAAGTGGTGAAGAAAGAAATTCTTAAGTTGCTAGACGCAGGAGTTATCTACCCCATCTCAGATAGCCCTTGGGTCAGCCCTATCCAGGTCGTGCCCAAGAAAACAGGCCTCACAATCATCACCAGCCAAGATGGCGAATCTATTCCTACCCGGATCCAGAATGGGTGGAGAGTGTGCATCGATTACCGCCGACTGAATGCTGCCACCAGAAAAGACCATTTCCCCTTGCCCTTCATCGATCAGATGCTGGAACGTCTCGCAGGAAAGACCCACTATTGCAGCCTAGACGGTTACTCTGGTTTCCACCAGATCCCGGTTGCTCCTGAAGACCAGGAAAAGACTACCTTTACCTGCCCTTTCGGGACCTTCGCATATAGACGCATGCCCTTCGGCCTGTGCAACGCTCCTGCCACTTTCCAGCGCTGTATGGTTAGCATTTTCTCTGAGTTAGTCGAAGACGGAATCGAGGTCTTCATGGATGACTTCACCGTCTATGGAAATTCCTTTGACGAATGCATGAGCAATCTGAAGAAATGTTTAGAGCGCTGCATAGAGACAGACCTTGTCCTGAATTTTGAGAAATGCCACTTTATGGTGGATCGAGCCCTGGTGCTAGGCCATGTTATATCAGCCAAATGGATTGAGGTCGACAAAGCAAAAATCGAAGTGATAGAGTCCCTGCCCTATCCTTCTTGTGTCAGAGATGTGAGATCTTTTCTAGGCCACGCCGAATTCTACAGACGATTTATCAAGGATTTTTCCAAAATCGCTCAACCAATGTGTCGCTTGCTCCAGAAAGACACGATCTTTGATTTTAATAAGGCGTGCAAAGACGCTTTTGAACTTCTCAAGAAAAAACTTATCTCGGCCCCGATCATTCGTGCCCCCGACTGGACATTACCTTTCGAGGTCATGTTTGACGCCAGCAATCAAGCCCTGGGCGCCGTCTTGGGTCAGAGGAAGGAGAAGGAGACCCATGTGATTTATTATGCTTCCAAACTACTAGACCCAGCCCAGCAGAATTACACAACCACAGAAAAGGAACTCTTGGCTGTTGTCTATGCCCTAGACAAGTTCAGGCAATATCTCCTAGGCACTCATGTCCTCATCTATTCGGATCATTCTGCCCTTCGGTGCTTGCTGACCAAAGCAGATGCCAAGCCACGACTTATTCGATGGATCTTGCTTTTGCAAGAGTTTGACATAGCTATCAAAGATAAAGCGGGAAAAGAAAATCTTGTGGCAGACCACTTGAGCAGACTTCCAGCCCAAGAAGATAATTCGCTTGAACCCATCCGAGATACTTTTCCAGACGAGCGACTATGTCTAGCCCAAGTTGTCTATTCCCCTTGGTTTTCAGATATTGCAAACTTTTGTGCCACTGAAACTTTTCCAGCCGATGCCTCCCCTTCCGAATGCAACAAAATCAGAAGGCGAGCCAAATACTACATTTGGGACAGCCCCTATTTATGGAAACATTGCTCGGACCAAATAATTCGAAGATGTGTGACCATGGATGAGGTGCCCTCGATCCTTAAATTCTGTCATTCTGAAGGAGGACATTTCGCGGCCAAGAAAACTGCCCTGAAAGTCCTAGAAGCTGGCCTTTACTGGCCAACCATTTTCAAGGACAATTACATGTATTGCGCTTCGTGCCCCCGATGTCAGGCCACTGGAAATATAGGGGCCAGAAATCAGATGCCCTTGACTAACATCATCACTTGCGAGATCTTCGATATATGGGGTATCGACTTCATGGGTCCCTTTCCCAACTCTTTTGGCAATATCTACATCCTTCTAGCAGTCGATTATGTTTCCAAATGGGTAGAAGCCAAAGCCACTCGGACGGATGATTCTAAGGTGGTTGTGAACTTTCTTCGTACCCATATCTTCAATCGGTTTGGCACCCCTAGAGCCCTCATCAGTGATAGAGGCACCCACTTCTGCAACCGTGTCGTGACCTCGCTCTTAGCAAAATATGGAGTCCACCATAGAACTTCCACTGCCTATCACCCTCAGACTAACGGACAAGCCGAGGTCTCGAACCGTGAGATCAAGTCCATCCTTGAGAAGACAGTCAGCCAGTCCCGAAAAGACTGGAGCTTGAAATTAGATGATGCCCTCTGGGCCTACCGAACAGCTTTCAAGACCCCGATAGGAATGACCCCATACAGACTTGTTTATGGCAAACCATGCCATCTTCCAGTAGAGATAGAGCATAAAGCATTCTGGGCCATCCGAAAGGTGAATACAGATCTAGGCCTCGCAAACCAGCACCGCCGTTTGCAGATCCAAGAGCTAGAAGAATTGCGCGACGATGCTTATGAAAATGCCCTACTCTACAAGGGCAAAACAAAAGCTTTCCATAACCGTCACCTTCGTCCCAAAAACTTTGTAGTTGGACAGCAAGTGTTGCTATACAACTCGCGCCTACGCCTCTTTGCTGGGAAATTAAAATCTAAATGGTCAGGACCTTTCGTGGTCACGACAGTTTACGACCATGGGGCAGTAGAGATCCAAAATCCAACAACAGGAATTATCTTTAAGGTCAATGGCCAACGCCTTAAACCCTTCTACGAAGGATTTCAGCCCTCGACAGTTGAAGAGGCCATGGTGGACGTGCCACCTTCCCAGACCTAGATTCGTGTTGAACGTCGAGGTCCCGACGCATAAACAGACCACATTGGAGGCATTCTACATGTCATCCGCACCCTTTCTCTCTCCCTTATCTTTTCTGATATCTTTTCGGATTCTCTGATTTTATTTGATTTTGTTTTATTTATTGTAATTATCCTTTACCTTTCCCTTTCCCTAGGATTTTATTCTTTTTAATTAACGTTAACTCACCTTTATTCTCTCTTTTTGTCCATATCTCTATTTGTACCAACTGCCTTTTTGAAATTTAAAATTGGCTATCCTTTTTTGGCAGTTGAGGTACGCACGGATCAACGTGCTCCACCCCCAAGGTGACGCGTGGCCTGTCAAGCCGCAGAAGGCGCAGGCCTCATCAAGAGTAAAGTTGTACCATTTATTGCCAGCTGCGATTTTACTCTCTCTCCCACGCTTCCACCTTATTTTTCACTCATCACTGCCAAACCCATCACTTTCACCCTATCTCCCTCACCAAACATGCAACCCTACCAATCTCTCCACTACCATCTTCTTCACTTCACTGTCTTTCTTCCACCTTCAATGGCACCCAAAACTAAAAAGCCAGCCCGCAAAAGCGCAAAGCCAGTGGACACCTCCAGTCCTGTTCCTTCCAGATCTAGGTCACAGTCCGCTACCCCTAACTCAGCTTCATACAAAACCGCAACACCACCATCAACCAACCCACGTCCTCTTCCCTCTCCTCCGCCGGTCTCACCTGCAGCCATTGAGCAGCCCCGAGAGTTTACCCCGGTGGATGACGAGCTGGAAATCACAAGGTCCGTTCCTCCTACCACCACAACCACTAGAGGTGGCCGTGTGGTGAAGCTCCCTCCCGAATCGTCCACTGCCGGATCTAAGCCCAAGAAGCAGTCCGCCTCTGCCAAGCAGTCACCTCTTGACGCGGCAGTTGACCGATTTTTATCTCCCCAGCCTGTTTTGACAGCGGAGCAAGTCCTCAAGGACATCCTCATCTCCGATGAAGATGTCGAGGCCATGGATGAGCAAGTTGAGACTGATCTTGGCCAGGAGAACGAAGACCCCGAAGCTATGGAGGAAGGAACTGGAGAAAGTGGAGAAGCTGAGAGCAGCGGAGGGAACGAAGAAGAGGAAGATCTCCAGGCCCAGGAAGCTCTGGAAGAGGAAGAGAGGAAGAAACAAGCAGCCGCAGCAGCATCAGCAGCCAAAAAGGGCAAATCCAAAGTTCCGGCCAAAGCGGAACGGCCAGCTGCAGCCGAGACACCAGTGGGGCAGAAGAGGAAACTTTCATCTTCCACTGCCGTCAAGCCCTCGACCTCCAAGAAGTTTCGAGCCCTCGAAACGGATGACGATGTCGAGGCCGAGACTCCTGCACCTTCATCAGTCCTCAAATCGAACGCCCAACAGGTGACTTCTGACCTTTCTTCACCCCATGAATGGATTGTGTTTAATGATAAGCCATCCCTAGATAAGTTGAACATGCTGAATTCCAAAGGCGTTAGCTCTTGTGCGCGCCTGGATTTTGATTTTCTTGCTAAGATGGGTGTTGTGTCTAGGATCAGGGAGTATGTGGCCAACATCGGTTGGGAGTCTCTGTTCTATTTGGAACATCCGACCTTTGTTGAGTTTTCCCTTGAGTTTTTCACTACTTTTTGGGTAGAGGGCACATTTAGGCCCAAGGGCAAGGTCGGTCCAAATTCTTCCACCCCTGGTCTTATCAACTTTAAGCTAGCTAACAAATGGGAACACCTAACTCTAGGAGAATTTAATTGTTGGTTAGGTTTTTTTAATGATGATGAGTTGAATACCCCTCGTTATAAAAATGCCTTGACTGTTATGCCTGCTGTTTTTGATGCTACTGCTGCTTTTCGTGAGCTCACTGGTAAAAATGATATTAAGTATGACACTAAAGGTAGTAAAGCCCATGAAATCCTTGATCCTGCTTTGCGTATCCTACACAGATATCTAGCCCTCACCTTTTCAGCACGATTTGGTTCGTCAGGGCAGGTATCTGTGCAGGAACTTTTCTTTCTATGGTGCATGAAGCACAAACGTAGGGTCAATCTTGGTTTTTGGGTAGCTTCGGGTATTTATTTACTTGTTATGCTTTCTTTAATTGTTATTTATTTATCTTTAAGCATGAGTAGCTAAATTCCTAGTTCTTGGCAAGGCTGATTCAAGGGTTGCAGGGGCAGATTCGAGGCCTTAATGTGCTTAAAATATTCTTGATGCTATATTCAACTATTCATCGGTTTAATTATATCTTTGCATGATTTAATTTGAGGCTTGATCAACTGATAATTATCTTGTGTAAAGGCTGCCATTTATGTGATGAATACGGAAGGAAAATTGCATGAGTAAGTAGGCATCTGTTTAGTCTTGACTGTGTCAAAGTGGTCTTGAATAGATAGGTTGGGTAGTTGATTAGGGCTGGGTCACGAGCCTGACAAACTGAGGGACTTTAGCTCTAGATCTGTCTTTTCTTAGCTTCATGGGCAGTTTGAGTATGGCCCTCCCGCATTCGTGCCTGGAGGGATGGCAAACTGTCAAGACTACCTCATATGTGGAAACGGGGGGTAGTTTCTCTTAAGAGAAAAGTAGGGGATATCCGAGGAATCTGGTCCCCATGTCATTTCTATGACATCTCGAATGGAATACCCTTGAGCTGATGACGATCTGGTCCCGAATGCAACCCAGGATGCCTTTGCCGAGAACCCTTTCTCCAACTGATTATTCGTGCTTATTTCACTCTTGTTCTATTTCACGCCTGCGTTGATACTTCTGCACCTGTTTCACTTTCTGTTTTATTAATTCTGAATTTGTTCACTGATTTGTTATATTTTTACATTCGGGACCCTGAACGTGACATTCGGGACCCCGAACCTGCTTTCTTAGATAAACTTGTTAGCTCCAAATCTCTCTTGACCAACTCGTTTGGTCAAGTAAAACCCCCCCTGATTGTTACTTTTTGTGCCTTTGTCCCCCGAATACATTCAAGACCTTGAATCCATTCAAGACCTTGAATTCTGTTTTGTTTCTTTTGTTGTTTTATTTTATAATCTGGCCTTGTCTAGTGATATGATGCCTTTTTATGCATGTTTTTCCCTCTCTTTCAGGTCTAATTTCACACTTGATACTACTAATTTGGCTTGTTTTCCAACCACTTTGTAGATTTGGACTAAAGGGAGAAACTTGCTGATAAGCGTGCCATTTGGATGCATTTTTGCTGATCTTTCATCGTCGAGCCCTAGACGCAGTTTTGTCGTCGAGACCTAGACGCCTCTATACCGTCTAGACCTGGATGAGCTACTGAAGATATCTTACGTCCAGGCCTAGACGCACGCACGTGCATGTTTCTTCTCGGATGACGCTTGACCAAAGATGCCAAAGAGATTCCAGAATATTCCCTAGCTAAGTCGTCTTCCCCTAGAAGATATCTTACGTCTTGCCCTAGATGACGCTCCTCGTCTAGGCTGACGCTTGACAAAAGATGCCAGAAAGATTCTAGCGGGATTCTATGCAATATTCCCTCTGCCAGCTGTCAAGGGCGCCCCTTCCTTCCTTCCTCCCCAACCAGCTGTCCTATTTTTTCCCCTTGTGGGATTGTCTTGTATATAAACCTTAGTTTTTAGGGCTTTAAAGGAGCTTTTTCCTTTTTTTTAGGGTTTCGAATCATTGTAGCCATTTTTCTCTCTCTCTCTCTAACTTTGGGATCTGTTCCCTTCTTGTTTTAGCTCCGGCCGGTTTTAATTAAGTGCTCTAGATTTTCGTTTTCATCTGCACCTCTTCTTTGTTTATGTTGATTTCTCCATCTATTTTGTGTTTGATTCTTAGCATGATTGGCTAAGTTTCTAGTCTTGGCAGGGGTGTTTTAAGGATTGCAAGAGGATAGTTGGGAGGTCAAAGTGCTCTTAAAATGTTTTCATTATTGTATCCGCTTTCTTGCCATTTTATTGTCATTTCGTGTGAGATTTGTTGGTAGTTTGATCATCTATTTGCATGTTTCTCATGAATATTGTCATTTCCATGGTAATAACTAACGTGAAGCCATGGAATAGAGTAGGCACCTAGCCCAGAGTCACCATGTCGTTTGGTCCAATCTGGCTAGGGCAAGAAACCGGTTAGGGCAGACTTCTCAGTGTCTAGCCCTAGACGTGTCTTCTCTCCACTTCACGGGCCTGCGTGTCTGACCCATAAGCGCACCTTGGGCGCAGTGTCACGGCCACTCCCATAAGCGTACCTTGGGAGTGACTTCTCTTAAGAAGAGAAGTAGGGGATCCACGTGAAAACAGGATTCCTATAGCGCGTCTATGGCGTGAAAACAGTCTATCCTTGCACCAATGACCGACTAGACCTCGACGCAATCCACCGTCTACCCCTGCTAAGATTTCCCCTTTACTTGATTTATTGTCTCTACTTGTTTCGTTATTTCCTTCTCATTTGATATTCTATCTCTTCTTGTTTTAATTTCTTCTTTGCTATATTTGTCTGTCTGCACCGTTTGTTTATTTGTCTGCACCGCTTTTATTATTATTCTTCTGTTTTCTTATCATTTCTATTTTATTTACGTTTTCTGCACCGATATCAACTGTCATCGTTGGTTAGGCTCATCTAACCAACCAAACCCCCCCCCCCCCCCCGATTTACTTTTCTGTCTAGTGCATTTTCATCCTGATCATACATCTAGGGCAAGATTAAATCTAGTGTTTCATTTCCCTGTGGTTCGACCCTGACTTGCCGCTATATACATTAATTTGTGCATCTAGCCCATCAGGAATATATATTTTATTACTTTTGACGCGCGTTTCGACGGCGCGTCATCTAGTGTAAGTCTTCATCAATCTCTGTGGATCGATCCTCTTGCCACTGTCTTCAATCTATTTTGTTGCATGTGATAAGTTGTAATAATTTGTTTGATCGTGCCCTCGACAAGCGCGTTATCAAAATGGCGTCGTTGCCGGGGATTGGTGTTAAGTCTTGCCTTAGACAAGTCCAGATTTTTGTTTTATTTTATTTCTTTCTGTAATGTCTTATTTTAATTCTTATTCTCATTCACCCTCTTTTCCTCAGCATTTTACTCCCAACCCCCCGTGCTGGAATCAAGGAAATTTCAGCTATGGAGTGCATTCTAGACCTGGATATCAATATTTTCAGCCTCCACAACCTCCTCAAGGCACAGGGTTATCCCAAGGAAATCTGGCTGCATTAATTAGCATGGTTAATCAATTTAAAGAGACCCTTCGGGAGCAGAGGCGCCAAGATTATCTTGAATAAAACTTCACATCCCTGCCCGCTCATCATGACCTCGACGCTGCCCCAGCTCCCGAATCAAATGATGTGAGGTTGATTAACATGGAAAATCAATTAAAATAGCTAACTTTGGAAATGCAGGAGCTTAAGGAGCAGTGGCGTTAAGAGGACATTGAAGAAGACTCCGCGTGCCTCTCCCAGATTCAAGACCCCGACGCTGCCACTTCTGCAGCTCCCGAACAGATCCCAGATCCTCGGGACCCCGAAGAAGTTCCAGCCCCCGAACCAAATTTTTTAGCTCTCTTGCCCAATCAGACGATGGATCACCCTATCACTCATATAGAACAACATTCCCAGCACTTAGATAGTGACGACTATTCAAGTGAAGAGGAGAGTTTCTCCACCACCACCCTATGGGAGTTACCATATGAGCGTCATGACCAAAATGATGAGTCTTATGGGATAGAGGACCTTTTCATGCCTATGGATGAGCTAAAATTGGAGGATTCAGGATGCTCTCCTTTGGAGTCAAGAGCCAATATGGACTACACAGACATCGAGGTCCCGAAGTTGAGCAACAGTGACGAGCTTCAAGGCCTCGAAGCAGAATCAAGGGCAGAAACCATTTTTCAGCCGGGAGAGATTGTGAATGAGCATTCAAGGGAGACTGAGGATGAGAATTTAAGTGAGATTGAGAAGGAGAAAATTGAGGACTTGAGCTTTTCGTCATGCCCTCGATCTAAAGTCGTTATGGGTGAAAGGGAGATTTTGAAACTTTTTGATTATATTGATCCTTTTCTTGAATCACCTTCCACTCATAACAATTTTTTCCTCTTAATTTTTCAGGAGCCCAAATTAACATTTGACCCATGTCATGGCCGCATACAAGATGCTTTGCTACAAGACCATCCACTCCATGCGATAATTCACATCAAACTAAGAGGATGGAAAGCCTTTAGTAGAATTGGTTGAAGGAAACTTGAAGAGTCGAGGCCCCGACTATAATCAAGGCCAAGTGTGGGGAAATCCCACGGATTCCTAACCTTCTTTCTTCTTTCCTTTTAATTTTTAAAATTTTCAATTCCAAGTCAAACTTAGCTTTTTTATGCACACTTCTTATGTTCCCTATGTAGTTTTAATTAGCTTTGTCCCCTTCCCTCCTCATTTAATTCCCTTGTCCCCTCCTTTTTCAAACCCCATTAATTCCCCATTTAATTTAGCTTTTTATGTTCCCTATGGTAGCTTTAATTACTTTTGTCTCCTTCTCTCCTCATTTAATTCTCTTATCCCCTCCTTTTTCAAACCCCATTAATTCCTTTTGTCTTGCCTTCTTTCCCCCCTTTTTTTTTTTTCAAATTCAAATTCAAAAAAAAAATCAAAAAAAAAAATTTTTTTAAAAAAAAAAAATCTCACTTTTTTCTCTGATTTGTACAGGTGTCGGGTATCAGCTTTTTCAGGAACCTCTCCTAGCGCGCCACGTGGAATCCGTCATTCGAGACCCCGACACCTGTTTCTGATTCGAGAGCCCGACACCTGTTTCTGATTCGGGACCCCGAAGCCAACACTGGCGCAATCTTCCCCCATCCTCAATTCGAGACCCCGAACAATCTATCCCTTTGCCCCAGCATGGGCTTATCTTTTATTTTACGTTAAATAATTTCCCTTTATGCTTTAGTTTGAACTGCTATCTTTTTCTCTCCTTCTTCACATTGAGGACAATGTGTTGCCTAAGTGTGGGGAGGATTTTATCTGCCTTATTTGTTTACTTTGCTTGACTGCATGTTTCAAGGTCCCGAATATTTTTTCGGATTTTTATCTTTATTTGCTGCCTATTTTTTGAAAACACCCCAATGATGGGCACACACCTGACTTGCGCACATAGAATAAAAATGTTGTCTATAGTCAAGGTCCCGAATGTGATATTCTTTGCCTATTATGCCTTATATCTGCTTCAAGACCTAGACACCAGTAGTCACGAATCAGCACCTTGTGAGCATTTGAGCCTTCATGCCTATGTTTATTGTTTGAGTGAATGCATGACTAGGTACTGGCTGGGTTTGAATGATATCCATGGGTATAGACACATTTAGACATAGGAAAGCAACAAAAAGATTAAGACCTCGCATCGAATTGTTCTCTCTCATTTTTCTTCTGTTCTGTTTTTTTTCTTGACCCTGAATCCCTTCTTGACCTCTCCAATTCTAACCACTTGAATTTTCTTTGATCTTTCTCTTGGCAGGTGAGCGATGTTGTTGGGAGCACCATCGAGGGCTAGACTAGACAAGCGAAGCAGTAAAGGCAAAGTGTGGGGATCCCGCAAAAATTCAAGACCCAGAATGTTGGCGCAAAAATTCAAGACCTCAAAATTGAAATCAAGGGCAGACCAGAACGAAAAATCACTTCCCACCCTCACCAAAACACAAGTGTGGGGAAGTGAAATCAGAATATCCAGCCCCTGAAGAACAAGGTCTCAATCCTCAATTCGGATCTCTCTCTCAAAAAAAAAAAAAAAAAAAAAAAAAAAAAAAACAGAAATATAAATAAGAGAGAGAGAGAAGAGGAAAATCAGCAGCCAGCATCCATTCAAGGTCCCGAGCCTAGGTCCCGAATGAAGAAAGCAAGGATCCCCCTCGAAGAAGAAAAGCCTAGTCTAGCTTTCGCTCCAGCAACATTGTCTCACCATTTCGATTCTTTCTTGCCAAGGGAGCGTTCCAGGTTTGAGTTGGTTTCACCACCTTCTCATTTCACTTCCTTACTATCCCTCTTCTCCACTTTTTCTTCTCATTATGCTTCTTCATTTTCCTCTTGTCATTTATTTTCTTTGCTTCCCCTTCTTACCCTTGATGCGAAGTCTTTTGATTGCTGGATTGCCTATGCATGTGTCTAATGTACTCGGATTGATATGCAAGCTTGGTTTTGTGCTACGTTTTTGCATACTTGAGTGTTTAAACACCTAGCCTTGTTCACGAGCGTGAGTGCAAACACTAATCTATGTGAGGACTGCTGGTAAATAGGCTGATGTGGAAAAGTCTCTTCTCAAGGGTCGTTACCCTTCTGAATTGATGCAAGTGTATCTAGGTGAAGTCTGTTTTCATTTGAGGTCCCGAATCTTGACAAGCGTGCTTATTCTCTGTGCTATGGTCTGGTGTGTCTGTTCTGTTTTGGGGACTGTTTTAAATTTTGTGAATGCTCGAGGGCGAGCATTGGGCAGTGTGGGGATTATTTGATAGCATGTTTTTATGCATGATTTTCCCTCCATTTTCTCACCTTTTTAAGGCATGATTCTGCTAATTTACCCTTGTTTTCATTACTATTGCAGATTTAGGCCTAAAATAGGAGTTTATGCGAAAAGATGCATTTTCGGAGCATTTTGTGCAGTTTTTGAGCTTCAAGACCCAGAGTCGAGGTCCCGAGTCCGAACCAGCGTTCAAGGTCTCGAATCGGATTCACCATTCGGGACCCCGAAGGGCGAAGAATGACATTTCCACGTGTCATCTCGCCAGAGCTTCCATGTGCCTCCTCTGACACTGTTCCTGCAGTCTGCACTGACCACCAAATACCTACCGCTCTGACCAGTTCACCCTTGAGCCCAGTCCAGACCTGCCCAAAGCTGGAAAAATCAGACAGCTTTATGCTTTTTCAGCTTTGTGCTTTAAGGAACATGGATCCACTTTTTTAGGCTTTCAATTAATGCTTTTTGTCCCTAGTTTTAGGCTGAAGATATTTTGTGCTTAGAGCTCTACTATATAAAGGGCATCTAAGAGTAGTTTAGGATATCTTGGCTTATCTATGATCATGTAGTTTTAGTTTTCTTAGACTTCTCTCTAGTTTATCTCTCTAGTTCTTGTTAGCTCATCTTCAACCTTGCCGCCGGGCTTCAAACGGATTTTAGTAACAAGTTTTCTTCCCTTCATCTATTTATTTACTTGTTATGCTTTCTTTAATTGTTATTTATTTATCTTTAAGCATGAGTAGCTAAATTCCTAGTTCTTGGCAAGGCTGATTCAAGGGTTGCAGGGGCAGATTCGAGGCCTTAATGTGCTTAAAATATTCTTGATGCTATATTCAACTATTCATCGGTTTAATTATATCTTTGCATGATTTAATTTGAGGCTTGATCAACTAATAATTATCTTGTGTAAAGGCTGCCATTTATGTGATGAATACGGAAGGAAAATTGCATGAGTAAGTAGGCATCTGTTTAGTCTTGACTGTGTCAAAGTGGTCTTGAATAGATAGGTTGGGTAGTTGATTAGGGCTGGGTCACGAGCCTGACAAACTGAGGGACTTTAGCTCTAGATCTGTCTTTTCTTAGCTTCATGGGCAGTTTGAGTATGGCCCTCCCGCATTCGTGCCTGGAGGGATGGCAAACTGTCAAGACTACCTCATATGTGGAAACGGGGGGTAGTTTCTCTTAAGAGAAAAGTAGGGGATATCCGAGGAATCTGGTCCCCATGTCATTTCTATGACATCTCGAATGGAATACCCTTGAGCTGATGACGATCTGGTCCCGAATGCAACCCAGGATGCCTTTGCCGAGATTTCTCCAACTGATTATTCGTGCTTATTTCACTCTTGTTCTATTTCACGTCTGCGTTGATACTTCTGCACCTGTTTCACTTTCTGTTTTATTAATTCTGAATTTGTTCACTGATTTGTTATATTTTTACATTCGGGACCCCGAACGTGACATTCGGGACCCCGAACCTGCTTTCTTAGATAAACTTGTTAGCTCCAAATCTCTCTTGACCAACTCGTTTGGTCAAGTAAAACCTCCCCTGATTGTTACTTTTTGTGCCTTTGTCCCCCGAATACATTCAAGACCTTGAATTCTGTTTTGTTTCTTTTGTTGTTTTATTTTATAATCTGGCCTTGTCTAGTGTAAGTCTTCATCAATCTCTGTGGATCGATCCTCTTGCCACTGTCTTCAATCTATTTTGTTGCATGTGATAAGTTGTAATAATTTGTTTGATCGTGCCCTCGACAAGCGCGTTATCATTGATCCTGCCTTGTGTATCCTGCATTGGTATCTGGCCCTCACCTTTTCAGCAAGATTTGGTTCCTCGGGACAGATATTTGTGCAGGAACTTTTCTTTTAATGGTGCATGAAACACAAACGTAGGGTCAATCTTAGTTTTTGGGTAGCTTCGGGCATTTTGCATGTGTTAAATGGCAGCCGTGGGCCTATTTTTGGATCACTTATCTCCTTGTTTGTTGTGAAGATGTGTAACATTGACCTGGCTGCTAGTAACCTTTCTGAGCCCCTAGCATTTAAGGATTTGGATATCCGAACCTTGGATGTCATGGGCCATCTATGTCTCTCACGAGGTGTGTTGAGTTTTTTATCCAGGTTGTGCCCCAGCAACGGAAAAGGTTTTTGGGATCAAGAACGGTGGCATCTTTGACTATCCAGATCTTTCGTATCCCCGCTCCAATGCCATTCCTCCAGCCCCCGAAAAGCAAGTGCCCCAAGCGGAAGCAGCTCGTCAAGCCAATGCGGCAGCAGCAAGCCAGCCCTCGATACCTCTCATTGTCTACGATCCGACCCAGACGAGACTTCTCCAGCTCATTCTGCGGGAACTTCAGGCTTTGACGGCTGAAGTTACCCGCAGAAATTTGCCACCCCAGTAGCCCCCACCCGAACATTTTCATCTCTCCAGCCCCCGAAAGGGGTACTAAACAATTTTAATATTTTTATTATTGTAATGTACTTTTACTTCTTGAACTCCTTTTTATGCTCTCCCCGCATTGAGGACAATGCGCTGCCTAAGTGTGGGGAGGGAATTATTTATGCATTTTGCCTGTGTGATTGCATGTTTATTTTCACGTTTGCTGCATGATTGCATGATTTTTGGATTTTATTTTTAGCCATGCTAGGAAAATTTTCCCACTATCAGTTTTCAAACCCTCATTTTTGCCATGCGTTTTTCAACTTTTGATGCATAGAAGAAGCATGACATCCATCGCACCTACGCCTGAACATGCATTTTTAGACCTGCTAGCCCTTATATCCATATCTAGGCAACAACACCAGTAGTCACAATTTGATCCCGTGAGCATATTTGAGCTTCATGCCCTTTATTTTTGAGTGAAAATGCTTAGCTAGGCACAGTCTAGGTTTGCATGATATCCCTGGGTATAGTCACTGTTAGGACATGGGAAAGCTTAGATATGACAGAAAACTTCGCATCAATGTCTCTTTCTTTCTCTTCTCCCCCTCTCTCTCTCTTTTCTTTTCGAGCCCCCGACATTCCCCTTCTTTTCATACTCTTTCCTAACCATTTGTAGTTTCTTGATCTCTTTCCTTGGCAGGTGAGGTAGCGATTATTGAGGGTAACGTCGAGGGCTAGACACCCAAAGAACGCGCAGACAAGTTCAAGTGTGGGGAAGGAAGATAAAAGCAAAAGACTTCAGAGCAGAAAGTAGGAATCTAGGGCAAGAAAAACAAAAGCTCGAAAGAGTTTCGAGCCCCAGAAACATTCAAGTGTGGGGAAGCGAAAAAGAAGTCACCATCGATGCTGGAAGCAGATCAAGGGCAAGCGCTGAACGAAAAATCAAAAGTTTCACGCCCTGGTAGAATCAAAAAAATTACAGCATGTTCGTGCCCTCTTCTTCCTCTAAAAAAAACATTTAAATTTCAAAATAAAAGGAGAAGGGCACCAAACTTCCAAGTAAAAGCATCCGCATCCGAAGCCTCAACAAGAAGATTTTCCTGCCCCCGAAAGAAGATCTTTGTCTAGCCCCCGAATCATCATCGTGCCCTCGATGAAAGTTGCCTCACCACTTCGCTTTTTCCCAGCCAAGGGATCCAACCAGGTTTTGCCTGGTTCTTTCTTTTCCTTCCTTCTTTTCTCCCCTCGTTTCTCTTATGTACATCTCCTACTTCTCTCTTCCATATTTCTAGCTCTTTCGATCCTGTTTCTTTCTATTTGCTGATGCGTTGCTTTTCTGATTGTTGATTGCCCATGCATGTGTTCTACAGTACTCGGATTGACGTGCAAACCATGCCTGTGTTGTGTTATTTGCATTCTTGAGTGATAGCCTAAAACACATATTTTATTTTGAGTAGGAGTGCAAATACGTATCTTTGTGAGGACTGCTAGTGAATAGGCTAGATATGGAAAAGTCTGGTTGATAGGGTCATTATTCTATCAGGCAGATGCAGGTGCTTTTCTAGGTCTGGATTTACTCTGGTCGGGTGTAGCTTGTAGGATGGCGTGCCAATTCTGTGTGTTGAAAGTTGATTATGTATGTTTTTGAATGAGGTGACCTTTCCAATTTTGTTTATGCTCGAGGGCGAGCATAGGGGCAGCTAGTAATTGAATTAGAGTTTTACAATCGTCCCTGTTGTTATACCTAACGCGAAGCTGCAGGGTAAAGCAGATAACCATACTGGAGGCGATCGAAAACCTGATCTCTCGCAGTTGGATTGGACAAGTCGTTAGGGCAGAGGCGTACCGAGTGTCTCACCTTAGACGTATCTTACCTCTTCTTACCGAGTGTCTCGTCCTAGACATATCTTACCTCTTCTTCATAGGCATACGAGTGTTGCCTCCATAAGCGTACCTTGGGGGACGGCGGACTATCAAGGTTACTAGCGTACCTTGAGGTAGCTTCTATTACGAAGGTAAGCAGGGGACCTAAGCATACCTGGTCCCCATAGTGCGTCTGTCAGCTCGGGGTAGACAATGCTAGCACCAATGACCGGCTGACCATAACTGCAACAGGATACAGACTCTTACTGGGAACCTTGTCTCTACTGATTTCTTATTACTTCTATCTCCCTTCACTACTAGTTGTCATTACTTTCGTAGCTAATAATTAGATTAATCAAACAACCATTCAAAACCCCCCATTTTGTTACTTGTTACTTGGATTATTTAGTTTGTCAGATTGAATTGAGTGTTGATCCCTTAATTCCTGTGTTCGATCCTGTTAACATTATACACAGTTTGCTGTGCACATTGACTGTAGGTTTTATTATTATTTTTGACGGATTCGACAACCAATCATGCACTCACTTCCATCCTCTTTTTCCTGATGAGAAAGAGGAGTAAAGACCAGAATGTGGTGTCCCATGTCAATTCTCTCATGAATGTATAGTACCAAAGTCTTCTACGAGCCACCGATAGGTTCTCCTCAGCTAATTTGATTGGTGTTGGAAGCTTTGGATCTGTGCAAAAGGTAATCTCGACTAGGAAGGAGGTGGAATATTGACAATTGTTGTTCAGGTTCTTGATCATGCGCGCGTTTAGAGCTTCAAAAAGTTTTGCTGCTGAATGCAGGATCCTGAAGAATATAAGACACCGAAATCTTGTTAAGGTACTCACTGCATGCTCTGGAACAGACTACGGGGGCAATGACTTCAAGGCTTTGGTTTACGAGCTCATGACGAATGGAAGCTTAGAAGAATGGTTGCATCCAATTCCAAGACCAGAGGCAGAGGATGAGCCACCGCGAAAAAGGTTAAATCTTGTTCAGAGGCTAAACATTGGGATTGATATTGCTTGTGCATTGGACTACCTACATCATGGATGTGGAGGTCAAGTTGTTCATTGTGACCTCAAGCCAGGCAATGTTCTTCTTGATGATGAAATGAATGGCCATGTCAGCTACTTCGGCATTGCAAAATTCCTCTCAACAACTAGGATCGCTTCTTTTGCTACTCAGTCCAGCTCCATCACAGTCCCCTGAACAATTGGCTATACTCCCCCTGGTAAACTTAATTTTGGAACCTGAAACCAGGGTTACGGGTGGACAACAAGACAAGTTCCTTCGGCTCGACCACAAACAATGTTATTGTCCTGTCACATTATTTACTGACAGTGAAATATTATCTTGGTACAGATTTTATGCGCAACTTGACCATATATGTATATTAATTTGGATTTGCAGAATATGGTGTCGGAAGTCTCAACATCTGGTGATGTGCACAGTTATGGAATTCTTTTGTTAGAGATGTTCACAGGAAAAAGGCCAACCGATGACATGTTTAAAGTTGAGACTCTTCACAACTATGCTGACATAGCTTTTCCAGAACAAGCTGCTGAGATTGCAGATCCTCTGCTTCTTGATCTGCAAGAAACAGGGGAAGGGGATTCGGATGGAAGGAACGAAAGGATTTTTGAATGCTTGCTTTCGGTATTTAGAATTGGGGTCTCATGTTCATCAAATTGGCCAAGAGAGCGGATGGAAATCAATCATGTAGTGACCCAACCCGGCTTAATAAAAAACAAATTTGCTAGCTACAGCTGAAAAAAAATATATACAAAGAATCTAAAGTGAACTTCGATTTAGTATGTCAAGTGTATGTTTGGTGTGTGACTTAGTACATCTCCATCCCTTTTTGCCTATGTGAATTTGATCAATTAATCGCTACATTAACACTTCAATTATCATACGAAATCGGATTAAAATGATTTAATGTCATTCATTCAAACTAGATAAATTCTATAAAAATTCATTAGTATTATTATTTCCAGAATTATTATCGTTTGACAAATAAGTCCTTCAATAACTTTTTATTGAATTCAACTCCCTTAACTATTGTTTCGTTGTAAAAAGATCCTTATGTTAATTTTTTAATCCAAAATTTTAACTATTGTTTTGTTGTAAAAGGATGGATCTCTCTATATTTACTTTTATATTTTCTAATCTTTCAGAATATCTTTTTATTGAGATTAATTTCGAGTTAGTATTTTAAAGGGAGCAATTAATCACGATGACTGCTGCTTCTCTCTATGTTTAACACCAACTGAATTTGGCCTGTAAAATGTGGAATTTATATTTTTTGTAAAAATATAAATTGTTGATTTAATGCATTTACTCCTTGATTTGCTTTTGAAAACAGATAGCAATATGTCATTAATTTATGTTGGTGCCTGCCGTTTGGTCATCGGTGGAAATTAACATTATCATTTCAAGTATGCCAGCTGGTACTAACTAATGCTTTGGATTGGACAAGGCACTAGTGCTGTTAGATCCCCAAGGGTTGTGTCAGAAAATGGCAAGCTATCAATGGCTGAAAGGTCGAGAAGATTATGGGACCATGTAGGGGTGGCAATATAGGACGGACGTACGTTTATGCATCAGTCTTATTTGTCTAATAAGTAAACTGGATGGACTTGTCTAAGTCCATTTAATAAACGGACGGATAAAACTCATTCATTTAAATTTGGACGGACGGGACGGGTTCCCGTCCAATAATAATTTTTTTCCGGGAATTGAATTTTTTTTTTAAAATATATTTTTTTTGAAAAATAATGTTTTTTGAAAAATTATTATTTTCGAAAAATAAGGGTAATTATTTTGAAAAATAATATTTTTTAAAAAATTATTATTTTCGAAAAATAAGAGTAATTATTTTGAAAAATAATGTTTTTTGAAAAATTATTATTTTCGAAAAATAAGAGTAATTTTTTTAAAAAATAATACTTTTTGAAAAATTATTATTTTCGAAGTACATTTTTTGAAAAATATTATTTTTTTTTAAAAAAATTGAAAAAAAATTAATTTTGAGAAATTAATTTTTTAACGGACGGACGGGAATCCGTTGGGTTTGTCCCATCCGTCCGTATATGTAGCTGGACGGGTCTAACCCAACCCATTTATTAAATTGTCATGGACGGACGAGACGGATATATGGACGGACGGGACGGGTATATAGACGAACGGGACGGACAAATGGACAATTGTCCATATTGCCACCCGTCGGACCATGGGTTAAGTGGTGATGGTGTCTGCTCAATTGCCATAATTACTAGTTCTTGCTTTATCTTGGTTGTACAGAGAAAGCTAATCAATGACTAGGGAGCGGGGATAGTAGTTGTTTGAAAAAAAAATAAAGTTAAAAAATAGGACAAATAATAAATCACCACCTCAATTATTGTACCAAATTGTTATAAAAAACAAATATTATCTGTATACATGCCTGATTTGTGTTGGTGGCTGTGGTGTTTGTTTCGGTTGGTTGAGGAGGGGATTGGGGATTGGGCAATGTGGTTTTTGATTAATCGCAGAGGTTTGAAATTGCAGGGGTTGATTTTTTGATTAATAACAGATTGAGTATTTTGATTTTAGAGATTGGATAATTGATTTTGCAAATTAGGTATTGGTTAGAGGATTGAATTGAAATTTACAGTGGGATTGATTCTGGAATAAATTTGCAAATTGCTGTTTAATTGCAGAGGATGATTTGAAAATCAATTTTACAAGATAAATGAAAAATAAAAGGAGTAGGAAATCAAAAAAAAAAAAAAAACATTTAAGTTGTTTGTGTTTCAGTCAAAACGCGTCTGATTATAGCAAGGTGGGGCACGCGTTCAGTCACTTTGTTAGAAAAAATAATAAAATATTCGTATTTAACGGTCGTTTTGTCACCGTTATGATAAGAGGGACCTCGGGCGACTAACGTGTATAACGTGAAGGACCAGATCGAATAAAAACGACCGTTAGGAACTGACTAAAATTAAAATGATAAGCTTAGGGACCTTCGTGTGCGTTAACCCATAAAAGCTTACCGATTTAGAAATTATTAACATTTCTCATCAAACAAACAATGCAACTATTAAATTTTTAAATAATAAACATGTAAAATTCAATTTAATTTAGCACAACTTGCGCCAGGAAAAATAAGTGTTTCTCTTTTTTTATTTTCTGTGATTTTTTTCAATTTTTTTAACTTCTTTAGTTAAATTGATTAGAAGAAAATAATTTTTTAATTGAAATCCTAATTAATTAATATAGTTTTCGTATTCATAAAATATTTCCTATAAAACTTCTAATTAATGATTAATTTAGTTCTCGTATTTTTTTAAATTTGTATTTGTTGATTAATTTAGTCCCTCTTCATAAGAATTTTCAAATCTAACCCTTAACTAATTAATTAAGACCCCATATTCGGGAAAAAATTGCAATTGAACCCGTTTATTTCTAATATTTTTAATTCTTAACTTAGTCCCGCTACGTGGTCTCAATATTCGTGTGGCCATAAAAAATTCCAATCAAACCTAACCTCACATGTAGTTTAGTCCTATGGTCATAAAAAATTTCTAATCAAACTTCTATATGATTAATTTAGTCACCGTATTTTTAAAATATTATCATTTAATCCTTATTTTGGCCGTTTTCATTATTAAGGGCCTACCACAGTCTTAATAAGTAGGAGTAGTACTGTAATAGAAAATTGAAATTAAGTTTACCATGCGGTTCAGTTCAGCGGTTGTTGCCCGCTCTAGGCTTTGCGCTCAATTTACAAATTATGCGATTTTAATTAACTATAGCATTTCCATAGTTTTGTTTTAAGTGGACACTGTCTCTTCCTCAATCCTCACAGATCTTCTGCAAGTAAGGGTTGGGTTTTATTCTCTTTTTTTCCTAAAAAGAAGCATGGATCTGCTTTCATAATAACTGGACTTTTATTATTTCAAACAGAAAGGAGGGGAAGAGGAGGCATGCTTGACGTATTACTTTTTGGTAAATCCATCTGTCACGAGCATGTATAGCCTCCTCTCCTCTAACATAAAGGCAAAGAACAAGAACGAGAACGAGAAACAACAAATGGAACAATATGGTCCAGTCATATGCCTAGATCTCGGTCTTACATGGCAAGAGAGTTTCTCATGCAGACAGGCCAGCTGCAAGAGCACCCAGGGGTGTTACAGGTTCCACCAACGCAAGTTTCGCCGCATACGGGAAGACCTCCGAGGTTACCTTTCTTGGCGAATGCAATGAGTGCCTCTTCGAGCAAATGGTTGGGTTTCTGGGTCTCAAGAGCATTTCTGGTGCAAACAGGCCAGCTGCAAGTGCACCCAGGGGTGTTGCATGTTCCGCCGACGCAAGTCTCACCGCAGACGGGAAGACCACCAAGACCTTTCTTGGCGAACGCGGTGAGTGCCTCTTCAAGGAGAGGGTTTGCTGATTTGGTGCTTTCAAGAGAGTTTCTGGTGCAGACTGGCCAGCTGCAGGAGCACCCAGGGGTGTTGCATGTTCCACCAACGCAAGTCTCTCCGCAGACAGGAAGACCGCCAAGCTTGTTCTTGGAGTAAGAGACGAGAGCCTCTTCAAGAACCGGGCTTGAGATGACAGTTTTGGTCATTCCATTAGCAGCCCCATTCTTGAGAAGCTCCTCGTAAGCTTGGAGAGTGATGACATCTTGCTCAGTTGCAAAGGCAGCAGGAAGAGCAAAAGCTGCAGAGAGCACAAGCACAATAAACATCTTCATCTTTTGAACTTTTGAACTTTTGATACTTTGATGATGTGTGTGACTTACTGCCTCTCCCTTTGCCCCTATTTATACACTTGAGTTGATCAATTAATCACTATATTTTTTATTGATTTTTGTCGCATGTTAAATCGCCAGCTCAATTATTGCTCTGAAATTGTTATCAAAAAACAAATATTATTGTTAGAAATAGTGTGATATCAATTAATGCATACCACGGATTAGTGTGATATCAATTATTGCTCGAATTATCGAGTTATATGGTGGATTTATAACAGTGTGGGACAAAGGGGGGCTTATTTTATTTTACAAAAAGTGATAATATTTTACTAACTTTTATAATTTTTTAATATTAATAATAAATAACAAAAAATTTCTAAATATATTTTACTAACTTTTATAATTTTTTAATATTAATAATAAATAACAAAAAATTTCTAAATATATTTTACTAACTTTTATAATTTTCTAACGTTGGTTTCTAAATATTCAATATGTGCCATTCTTTATATTAATAATGTAAAGAAATATAAAATTAATTTACATTTACAGACCTATCTAATTATTGAGCTATCGCTATATGGTGGATTTATAACAGTATCTATAAGCCACGTATCCAGGGGATAAGGGGGACAGGTGCAGGGATGTTATTGGTTGAATGGATGTAACAGAATTTGAAAAGACGCAGACTTTCCACAGTCCAATAATGCAACCAATTTAAGAGATTGGGCTCATGCTCATTATTATTATCAGTAGGTAGTGGGATGAGTTGGGTAGATTTGCAGTTGTTTTAAATGTAAATACTGTTTTACCTTATGTAAATTGCTTACCACCGATACTAAAATCAATATTTACTTAAACTCATTTTTTTCTCGATTGAACAGTAGATAAATCTCTTTACATATCTACCTAATTAACTAATTGAATATTAGTTTAGAAAAAAATCTTGGATATCCTAATTGTTTTCCGGCAAAAACTTGGGTACATTTGATGTACCCAAGGTTCACTACCACTTCATATCAAAATTAGACACTTGGCTTTCTTTTCCACGTAATTTAACGATTTTATAAAAAATTTAACGGCTGTCAAAACCTTACCCCATTTCCTTTCTTCTTTATTTCTCTTTCTTCCTTTTTTTCCCTTCCTTCCTTCTTTTCTTCTCTTGCTTATCCTACGCACCCTTAAGCTTTTCTTCTCTGCGCTCGTTAGTGTCTTTCAAATTTTTTATTCAATCTCTCCTGAATTTTGAGTTAATTGAAAAATAAATCTATTCGTTAATCAACGCTTCGTTTTCGTTAATTTGACTTGTCCCAGCCGGTTGCTTCAACCTGTTTTTTCTTTTCTTTTTTCTGAATTGGTTTTTTTTTTCTTTTTTCAAAATCATTTCTTCCTCCCTCTCTGCTCATCTTTTTTCAAACAAGGCTTAGATTCTGCAACTCAGTGTACCTTATAAGCATTTCATGGATCAACTGACAACGAGGATAATGTAATTTAGCTGATTCCCAGTATCCAAGAAAACGCAAGGTTCCTACCAAAAAGTAATAGTAGTAACTAGCAACACATGTTGACATATACACAGCAAAACAGATTCATTCCTAACAATACCAATGGTGCTCTCATCTTCTTCACTACTTTTTGATTTTCCAGTGATGGGCTGTCCGTGGCCCTTTTGAAATGCCCTCGTAGTATCGGGATTCAAGCTTTTTACCATTCCAGACCTTCACAAAATCTGAGAACAGTTTTCGTGCTGATTCTAATGAAAGATCAGAGAAAAATACTTGTTTATCTTCCATAAGCTAGGTAGAGAACTCATTATTCTTACAGAAGTACCATTTTTATTAAAGGTAAAATAATGAGCTAAAAAATTTAATAAAATTTATTCAGTATTAGAGTACCATGTGAATAGTTAAGATATGAATAGTTTAGTTAGTATTACTAAAAATCAGAATATAAAGAGTAAGTATATGAATGATTATGATATAAAAGCTATAAAGTACGGACACTAACACGGATATCGGACACGACATAATAATAAAATTATAAAATAGTAAGTCATAGCTTTTATTTTGTGGTGATAATTAACAATATAAGTAATATTTTATTTTTAAAACTGTGTATTTTTTTTCTCTTTTATTTAACTTGTGGGTTAAAAGAAATTACAAATACAAAAAGTTGATAATGAGACTAAAAAATACTTTATTCTCACCGATTCACATTAATTATAAGAAATCCTATTGATGAGTTTCGTACGTCGGTTTATGGCACCACGGGGTCCTTAAGATTATTATTTTCATTTTAGTTGGTCCCTAACGGTGATTTTCGTTCAAATTGGTCCCGAACGTTAGCTCCGTTAGCCGCCGGGATCCCGATTGGCCGTTATCTATAATATTTTAATATTAAATTCAAAAAAATGTACAGTACCCGATCCCACGTGTCAGAAAATCTGACATCTTATCCTAAAAAATCCCAAAATAATGTTTTTTATTAATTATTTTAAAAACTAAATTAATTTCTCAGAGTTTTATTTTTTATATACTTTTGTTAAGTACTTAATTAAATTTCAATTTCACCAAAACTAAATTAATTTCACCATTATTCCCTCTCTCTGCTCATCCAAATCAAACCCAGCCGATACCTCCAAATCCAAATCGTCTCAAATCAAACCCATCACCAACCCAAATCAAACCCAGCCGATACCTCCAAATCCAAATCGGCTCAAATCAAACCCATCACCAACCCAAATCGGCAGCAACACACCCAATCACCACACAGTGCCAATCGCCGACCGGACACCACAAACACAACACAGTGCCACTCTGACGAAAAAAGAAATGGAGGGTTGACCTTTTATGTGGGGGAATTTTATGAATTTTTGAAGATGTACAAAACAGTGGTGTATAAAGGAGAGGAGTTGCTGGGTGAGGTTGAATATACCCCCAGCAGCAAAAGCATGAAGAGGAAGAACAAGAGCAAGAGAGCAGCAACTACGGCAAGACGACGATGGGGAAGAAGAGAGTGATAGATGAGATGTTGTTGACGAAGCAGGAAATAAGGATTAACCAAATCCCAAATTCTTCTTTTTTATTATTTTATTTTATAATAAGGATTAGGAGTGGATTTGGCTGTTTACCCGACGGATAAGGAGGGGATTTGGTTGGAATTTGGGAGGATTTGAGAGATAGGGTTTTTTGGATTTGGGATTGGGAATGATCGGGACGGGAATGAATCTTTAGATTTGGGAATGAGATTCAACGTAAACGACTCGTAACTAGGCGAATGGAATATTTGGAATCTTAATAATTTATTCTTTTTATTTTTTTTAACTTAAATTTTATTAATTTATTTTTTGAAAATAATTAATAAAACTGTTATTTTCAGATTTTGTTAAATATTTAGAATTTTAATAATTTATTCTTTTTATTTTTTTAACTTAAGTTTTATTAATTCATTTTTTGAAAATAATTAATAAAACTGTTATTTTCAGATTTTGTTAAATATTTGGAATTTTAATAATTTATTCTTTTTGTTTTTTTTAATTTAAGTTTTATTATTTATTAATTAATTTATTGAAAAAAATAAATAATTAATAAAACTAATATTTTTAGATAAAAAGAAAATCAGAAATCAGAAAAATATGACATGTAGGTCCCAGTCGTCAGATGCTTTTTCAGTTTTAATAATAAAAAATTGAAAGATATCTTTGTTAGGATTTCTTCGTTATCTTCGTTATGTCAATAAGGACCCTTGGTGGCTAACGTGGCTAACGTTCGGGGCCAACTTGAACGAAAATCACCGTTAGGGAGCAACTAAAATGAAAATAATAACCTTAAGGATCCCGTGGTCCTATAAACCGACGTACGAAACTTATCAATAGGATTTCTTATAATTAATGTGAATCGGTGAGAATAAAGTATTTTTTAGTCTCATTATCAACTTTTTGTATTTGTAATTTCTTTTAACCCACAAGTTAAATAAAAGAGAAAAACAATACACAATTTTAAAAATAAAATATTACTTATATTGTTAATTATCACCACAAAATAAAAGCTATGACCTACTATTTTATTATTATTATTTTACTGGGTAATTTTGTTCGAGTTTTGTTGGGCCTAAACAGTATGGGACCTAAATATTCTATATATGCCATTTTTTATATTAATAATGTAAAGAAATATAAAATGAATTTTTTTTCTATATGACCTAAAAAATTAGTCTAATTCATAATATCAGACCAATAATAGATGGAAGAGAATCATATATTATTGGTTAAATGATACACGTGCATCACATTTCGACAAAAAACAAAGCCTATGGACCTTTTGTAATTCAAATCATTCACATGCACTTGTTTAAAATATAGAAAGTTTAATTTTGTACAATCATTCCGGCAACCACAAAAAAAAGGACAATTACAACCAAAAAATTCCGAAAAATTGAATATTTTCAGAAAAATAAAATGAATTGACCCTGGATAATAACAAAAGATTTGCGATATGATGATGATCATATTAATTTCATTTAATAATTTAATCTACCGCTTTGTAGTCTGCAGACACCGAAAAATTCCTCTGGTTGCTTGCTACATCAGTATAAGAGACCTTAAGTGTCACCCGAGTAAGAATAGTGTCCTATATATAAGTAGAGGGACTCAATGTATTACTTATGCTAAGTTGAGAGACTCAATCTGTCATAAAAAATGTAAGCCTATCAAAGGTTTCTTTTAATCTTTGGCTGGCCCTCCCTTTTATTTTAGGTTTTTTTTTAAAATTTTTGGCAGCCTTCCCTTTTATTTTATAGTTGATAGAAAGTCTTGTCGGTTTTTAATATAAGTAGATTAGTAGTTGTTTATTTTTTAATAAAAGTTGTTGGTATAATTGATATTTTATTAAAAGTTTATTGATTTAGATTTTTTGAGTAAAAGTTGATTCGTATGAAGTATTTTTCTGATCTATTTTTGACGCAATGTATTGATGTGTGTTTCCCATTAATGTAGCCCGATCGTTGATAAGCAACGGTTAATTTGTGGTTTGTCAATTAATGTGATTCGATTAAAATTATCTCGGAGCGGAAAGATCGACAATTTACATATTTCGTCCCTATACGTCTCACTAAATAATGTGAGATTCATCATCGAGATTACTTCAATCATTTCCTATATCAATGGTGGGAAAACCGTAATATTTTAATTTGGTTCAATTTTGTGTGAAAATTGGATTTAACCAGACGGTTTACATGCCTAATTAGAGCAAGAAGTTAACCCCCCGACTAGAAATCGCAAAGAAACATGTAGCAGCTACAGAAATCAGAACCCAATCCAGCTGGCTGGCTAGTATAATCCCTCCCACACCCTAACCAAAAATCTACCCTAACTTGCTGCCCTTACGGTCCCAAATCCCATCTTCATGATCCAATCCAGTTGGCTGGCTAGTATGCATTAATTGCTACCTAACACTGAAATGCTACTGTCGGAGAAATAAAGAAATAAAAGTCACTCGACACTCTTTTAATGGAATGATATTATCCATTTTTAGGTTGAGCCCGCACGTTTTCACAAAATGTCTCATTCCATTAAGAAGATCTATTCCTTTTATATTTAGTCTTTATTTCTCTTTTCTTTCCGATGTGGGATTTTGGTTCGCACACCTCAATAATCTCCCCCTCGAACTAAGTACCACAAAGCTCACAACTTAGGCTCACCAATCTCCACTTGAACGAAGTGCCAACGAGCCCACCACTAGGGCCCAACAATCTCCCCCTCGAACTATGTACCACATGACCTGGTCTAAAAGGCTCATCGGGTACACTTTCCAGCTCGACCTAGAGATTCACCGCACTTATTCTTGTTCGGACCGAAAATCCACCATACTTTTCCAACTCGGTCCGGAAATTCACAGCGTACCACCCACATTAAAACCCATTACGCAAATCCAACCGAACTTTCAGCTCCGCTATCATTTATTGTGAATAATTGATCTTATTTACTTTCAACTTCCTGAACTCGATCACAATATAACTAAGGCCCACAAAGTTGGCCATGATATATATAGCATTTGTTTCTTTTCTTTAATTATTTTGAAATTTGCGATATGATGATGATCCCATCCATTTCATTTAATAATTTAATCTACCGCTCTCCAGTCTGCAGACGCATATCCGCCAGCAGGGATGAAAAGAAAAGGAATTGTTGTATCTTAAGCTATCCAGTAGTAACTTAAAGAAATATTATCGACTCGTTGTTAGTATAGGCTGGGGGCAAACATAAAGACGTCCCAAAAATATATATATCATAAAAACAAAGAAGCATTGAAGTGTGATGAATTACAAAAAAAAGGTTTGAGTAGTTAAAACGAAAGGAGCTGGTCATTTGTGTTAAATCAAAGAAAAGTGAGCAAGACACTGCATCAAGATGTCTGTGTGTTCAGGCTTTCCGACCGAAATTCGAATAAAACCCTTTAATTCTTTGTTATTGTAGTGCCGGACCATCACCCCCATGTTCGCAAGGTCAGCCTGCAAATTTAAGTTCGTCACCATAACAATCTCGTACTATTTGATCCTAATTGCTATGCGAATAATGCAATGCACCTAGTTTTATAAAGTTATAAGAAATCACCAGTATACTGCAATTTAGTATCTGATCTTCATCTCAAATTCTCAACTTACCTAAAACAGGGAAAGTTACTATAGATGGAAAACATCACAGGAACGGCTAAATCATAACTCCTGAGAATTCTACTACTCGCCCTTTGTAATGAAAGCTTGGAGGTGCTTTTCCCAGCGGAATTTGGAATTCAAGCTTATCTAATTCTAGGTTTGATGGTTCACTAAAATGGTTTAATCGTTAGGACTACTAAAATTTAAGATGTGAAACAAGTTTATCCAGCAATCCCGAGAATTCAAAACAACGATATGCACCTCTCTGGCATCTGTTTGCGACTCCAAGGAAAAATGAAAGCAAAATCAACTAAAATAGATGCACAATGTAATTGCATCATAATTGGCAAGCTAAACCTGAGTTGATACCAAAACAAGAATATTGGAATAAAGTTTTTCTTTAACCATATATAAACACAAGTACACCCAGAGCCAACCACTATTGCAATAGGTGTAAATTGCAACTGCAATACAGAAAATATGCATACCTTGAGCTTCTTTGGGTCCATTCCTGATTTGACCTCACAAAGAATGAAATTTGAATAGCTAGGAAAAGGTCTGAGAAATGGCACTTCCTTCAGAAGCCCATAAAGCCTCTCCCGCTCTTGTATCAAAGCATCTTTCACATGCTGTAAAGATTTCCAGTAGCATTTATCAAAACCTTAATTGGGAAGGTAATTTCGGCACCAGATTATATGAGCACCACATAAAGCACAAGATTATTAAGAAAATACAACCTCTAGATAGGTAGAGTCCTGCAGTGCTGCACATGCGGAAACTTCTGCAGCAACAGAGACATTATAAGGCTGCTTAGCTCTCCAAAGATGCTCAATAATGCTCAATGGAAATGCTCCATATCCAACCCGAAGTCCAGCTAAACCTGCAACGTTATTTGTTTACAAGGTAAGATCCCAGGGAATATCGGTCCTAGACTACCAAACATGTTAACCAAACGAGGAAAGATGACAAAACTGAGAAAAAACAAGATGAAACAAGCCAGGGATTTTGAAACCTCAACGGCAAACTGCAATGCAATAAATCCAGAGACATCGTCCCCTTCAAAAAATAAAAAACCAGAGACATCAAAGTCCAAAGAAGATTCTAGAAAAGTTCTGTCCTGTAACAGCATGCAAGGTGTTTAAATAGTAGTGTTCAAAACTCACTTTTGGCATAAGTGACGGGCATTGGACATTGTTTCATGAAAATTCTATATAGTATGAGGCAAGAATGAGTGAAATACAATGCAGGTTGCCTAAGATCCATGTAAGCATAATATTCAGCCAGAATAAATTGACTTTCTATGACAAACACAGGAGCGTATCACCAAAAAGCTAAACAGCTATTGTCCAAATTTTTCTTCCTTCCAATTCGATATAATATCAAAACAAAGTAGGGAGAAAGAATACTCATTTTACACGATTTAATGCCCAACCCTTTGATAATTCTAGATCAATTAGAACAGATTGAGACAGTAGTAATCCAAATGCAAGACAAAGTGAAGTTTTTATATGAGTAAGGACTTCATGAAAGATATGTTGACAAAATGGTAATTTTCCACAGATAGATTACTCTTCCGCCAACCTAGAAACCATGAACATACCAGCTCTTTTGCTAAATGTCTGTAGAACAATTAAGTTATCATGCTTCTTCACCCATGTCATCTTGGATTCCAACCCTGAAAACTCAATATATGCTTCATCCAGCACCACCAAAATTGGAAGCTTGAGGATCTTCAAGAGATCTTCATCATTGATAATACTGACATGCAACAAGAACATGCAAATAACATAGATCAGAAAAGAATCTAGAAGTTCCAAAGATTACAGTGCACAGTCTCAGAATTCTAAGCATAGGCCCCAAGACATGTAGCCTAATCACATCAAAGTCAATCATAGAAACATGAGGCATCTGTCAATTGCAACAAATGGAAATTGAGTTCTGACAGAAAATTTATCAAGCTAAGACCATTTTCGCAAACATCATGGCAACCACAAACTAAACATCATAGTCATTACAGGTCCATGTCAGTAAATTGATTATTTCATGAACAAACCCTTGTGCATAGGATACCCTTTTCCATAAACATCATGGTGACTGTGTCAAGCACCAATGGACTAGCTTTTAGTGAGCACTGTAATTTCAACAATACTCATTAATCCTCTGTTTGACAAGGGCCACAGAGCAGCCCTTCTTAAGAGAGAGCCATAACTAAATCTGCACGATAACTAAACATCTGAATATTAAAGATGGGCGGACATTAGCCTTTCTTACGAAATGCCCCATTATGAAGGTAGGGGCAAAACAAAAAAGCAAGAATGTTAATCATGCGCAACTGTGAATAAAACTCAGGACACATCAGAGACCTATAATTTGGTCATAATAATCACATTGAAATGAAAGGTCAAGGAAACAACCAAAAAATAACCTTCCATCTGGATTGTTTGGTGATGTCAAAAAAATGCATTTTGGTTTCTCCCGTCTAACAGCATCAACAATGAGATCTACATCAAGACTAAAATCTGGCTTTCTCATAACTGCAGATTAAAAAATAAAGTCAAGAACGTATGGCCAGCATCTGAAGAATTCAGGATAGACTCCAGAATATCTTGACCTTCAAATAAAACCATTAAGATAACTGTAATATACAGCAATATTCAAGATGAGATAAAAAGAACGTCCAAAAATATAAGAACAATAAAAGTATTTTTACCCTTAACGACAAGTGCCCCATTAACTGCAGCATCAAATTCATACATTGTAAAAGTTGGAGGACAGTCCACAATTTTGTCATCAGGATCTAATGTACATCTACCAAATGGTGAACCAAATTCATACATTAAAGCCAGGAGATGCCTACTAATACTATCTAAATAGAGAGTTGATACTGTATATAATGACAAATCAATATCTACCCTCATGATTAGATCAATGAGCTCATCTGCGCCACATCCTACGAGAATGTGATCTGATTCAAGGCCTGAATCCTTAGCAAGGGCCTCACCCAGTTGACGACTTGCAGGATCAGGATATATATAAGGGAACTTCAAAGACCCTAGAGCTTCAGCTACCTACAAACAACCTGATAATGTATTTAAAGAAACAAAGAAAGAGTGCCTGCTACAGAAACAGGCAGGTTTTATATCATCTCATTAATGAACCAAAGAAAAATTTCATGGCATGATAATCAACGTTTAACATCTTACCCCGGGAGGTGGACCATATGGGTTTTCATTTGCATCTAATTTAACAATATCCTCAGGCTTTCTTCCAAGCTGAGCTGATAAGACCTACAGAGGAGGCAAAGTGGAAACTAAGTCGTTTACACAAGTAAATGCTGATTGAAATGCAGTGAGAGGGCCTTCCTCAACATCAACAACAACCACACAACATATAAGTTATTTGATTGACTTGCCTATTTCCAAAGTCATTCAACCACTAACAAAAGATCTACTGAATCATACGATGCATATAACTGTATCACACAGAATAAAACTATTGTGTATTGTAAGCTCAAACAAGATGTTTGGACTAGAACATAAGCCCCTCTTAACATTCAGCAGATTGCAAAAAACTTTATCACAGGAACTAATTGTAACATGTTGCATGGAAAATGATAGATATTCTCAAATCTGCAATTTAATCTTAAATCCAACTGTAGAGTGTAGGAAATGCATGGAGCAATGAACAGTAGCAAATGCTAACATCCATTGGAAGTTAGGATTTCCAGTGTAGATGGTAACTAACACCATTCATATATAATGTCAAAAAATTATCAATCACATATAAGCCAACCAAGCCACTAAAAGCATTATAAATTCTTAGAGGTGCTAAGATATGTACATAAACAATTTAATTTACCAACAATTATTAACTAGTGAGTGTAACAAAACCCAATGATTAAAATATGGGATAAAACAAATTTTGGCATCTGAACTATAATTGTTTGACTCATTTGGCACCTCTATTTTTTTTTTGCTTTAAAAGGCACCTGAACTCTTTACAAATGACACATTTGGTACTCAGCACTAACGTCGTCCATCGCAACCGTTATCTCGCTGACGTGGCATGCCACGTCATAATTTTTAAAAAATATATATAATTAATTTAAAAAATTCAGAAAAAATATAATTAATTTAAAAAATTCAGAAAAATAATGTATTAATTTAAAAAATCCAAAAAATACTGTAATTAATTTTAAAAATACAGAAAATTAATATATTTCATTTTAAAAAATTTTAAAAATACTATAATTATTTTTCAAATTCTGAAATATAATATAATTAATTAAAAAAATCAAAAAAATCAAAAAATAATATAATCTAATAGTACATGTCAAATAATTAAATGAAAGATTTCTTTTTTCTTTTTTCTTTTTTCTTTTTTCTTCTTTCTCCTCCAAATCGCTTCCAATCATCCAAACCCGTCCCAAAATTCCAATTTCAACAACAAATTCAATTTCATCACCCTTTCCCTCAATCGGATCGGCCTCCCACCACGATCAGCCACCATCGCCGCCCTTCCCACCCCCTCTGCCTCCAACGCCAACCACCTCTACCACCAAAATAGTTATCTTTGCTTTAGACTACGCCCTTCCCACCCCCTCTGCCTCCACAGGAAGAGGTGGAGGAGAAAGAAGAAAAAAGAAAAAAGAAAAAAGAAATTAAAGAAAAAAGAAATTATACTATTAGAATTAATTATATTATATTTCAGAATTTTTAAATTAATTATACTATTTTTCTCAAAATTTTAAACTAATTATACTATTTTTTTGATTTTTTTAATTAATTATATTATATTTCAGAATTTGAAAAATAATTATAGTATTTTTTTAAATGAAATATATTAATTTTCTGTATTTTTTAAATTAATTACAGTATTTTTTGGATTTTTTAAATTAATACATTATTTTTTTGAATTTTTTAAATTAATTATATTATTTTTCTGAATTTTTTAAATTAATTATATTTTTTAAAAAAATTATAACGTGGCATGCCATGTCAGCAGCACTATGACGTGGCATGCCACGTCAGCGAGATAACGGTTGCAATGGACGGCGTTAGTGCTGAGTACCAAACGTGTCATTTGTAAAGAGTTCAGTTGCCTTTTAAAGCAAAAAAAAAATAGAAGTGCCAAATGAGTCAAACAATTATAGTTCAGGTGCCAAAATTTGTTTTATCCCATTAAAATATTTGCCATGATTACCAGAATTATAAATGCAAAAAAGGCACCTGTACATGAATTGATTGACTCATTTGCCACCTCTACTCAAAAAACGGTTTAAAAGGCACCTATACTTCTTACGTATGACACATTTGGCACCTCCCACGAACGGCGTCACCAATCTTCCGTTAACCGCTTGCGTGGCGCGCCACGTCATAAAGTTGGCCACGTGGCATATTCGACCCAAATAGCACCGGAGCGGGTCTCGAACCGGGTCTTTTATTTGGGCCGCGAACGACGCGTCGCTCGTATGGACAGCGACCCAAGTGCCACTCATTCCAGGCGACGCGTCGTTCGTGTATTTAGTGAGCGATGCGTCGCCCAAGTTGACGCTTATAATCCAAATCCACAATGTTTTTTACAAAATGGAGACGCGAGGATTCGAACACCGAACCGCTCGCATGCAAAGCGAGCGCTCTACCATATGAGCTCCGTCCCTTGGCTGCTTTTGGTTCTTTATTAATATAATTATATCCATATATAGTAAGATTGATTGATTCTGTGGGCTTGAGTCCGCCTTGGATTTTCTTTTTTCTACTTGGATATTGTGGGGACCTTTATTCATTTCTTATTCCTTAATTTTAATTTTAAAAATTCAGAAAATAATGAAATTAATTTTAAAAATTCAGAAAATAATGAAATTAATTTTAAAAATTCAGAAAATAGGTTTATTAATTTAAAAATTCAGAAAATAGTTTATTAATTTAAAAATTCAGAAAAAATAATATAATTAATTTTAAAAATTCAGAAAATAATGAAATTAATTTTAAAAATTCAGAAAATAGTTTATTAATTTAAAAAATTCAGAAAAAATAATATAATTAATTTTAAAAAATTCAAAAAATAATATAATTAATTTTAAAAATTTAGAAAATAAGGCACCTGTACAATATCTCAAAAAATAATGAAATTAAAATATTTTCTGAATTTTTAAAATTAATTATATTATTTTATGAATTTTTAAATTAATAAAACTATTTTCTGAATTTTTAAATTAATAAAACTATTTTCTGAATTTTTAAATTAATAAAACTATTTTCTGAATTTTTAAAATTAATTTCATTATTTTCTGAAATTTTAAAATTAAAATTAAGGAATAAGAAATGAATAAAGGTCCCCACAATATCCAAGTAGAAAAAAGAAAATCCAAGGCGGACTCAACCCACAGAATCAATCAATCTTACTATATATGGATATAATTATATTAACAAAGAACCAAAAGCAGCCAAGGGACGTAGCTCATATGTTAGAGCGCTCGCTTTGCATGCGAGTGGTTCGGTGTTCGAATCCTCGCGTCTCTATTTTGTAAAAAACATTGTGGATTTGGATTATAAGCGTCAACTTGGGCGACGCGTCGCTCACTAAATACACGAACGACGCGTCGCCTGGAATGAGTGGCACTTGGGTCGCTGTCCATCCGAGCGACGCGTCATTCGCGGCCCAAATAAAAGACCCGGTTCGAGACCCGCTCCGGCGCTATTTGGGTCGAATATGCCACGTGGCCAACTTTATGACGTGGTGCGCCACGCAAGCGGTTAACGAAAGATTGGTGACGCCGTTCGTGGGAGGTGCCAAATGTGTCATACGTAAGAAGTATAGGTGCCTTTTAAACCGTTTTTTGAGTAGAGGTGCCAAATGAGTCAATCAATTCATGTACAGGTGCCTTTTTTGGATTTAAACCTTTAGAAATACGTTCTCAAAAATATAATTCTGAAGTAAGAAGTGAACACTCTAACAAAAAGTACCCAAACTTAACTAAAGTATTTATACATACAACAAAAACTTGCCAAGTACTGTAAAATCAAATATTAGAAACAAACACAAATGTCAAATGGGAGAGTTCAGAATCACCTCGAAAGGCAAAATTGATTGATAAGGAGACAATTTCCTCAAATGGGAACGGATGAATGAGTCACCCGTCAGCCTCTGTTGACCCTCACTGATATGCTCAACATGTACAGTGGAGCTAATGACCCTTCCTGAGTTTTCCTCTCAAATGAATAATGAGTGGGTCTTTCAGGAACAACAAGTCGGTGAGGATTATTCTTGTTGGATTTCACCAAGCACAGAGAAGCTGTATTGTAGATGGGAGCTGCTAAACAAGAGGAGGAGACAAGAGGAATAACATGGCACTGCCACGTCACTCTGCCGCGTGTCAGCTTAATTACAAGTTTGCCATCGAACTAAAATTACGAAAATGCCATTAATGATCTTCTTCTTCATACCCTCTTCCCCAATCGTGAATTTAGGGTTTTCTTCCTCATCTCTTCCCCCAAAGCAGCTGCCGCTGCTCCTCCTCCTCCTCCCTTGCATTTTTAATTATCAGCCTGAACATGATGGTGTAATAGATCCACATCATTTTTGCAGCATCAGCTACACGTAAAGCTTTCACCACGTGTGCACCTTTTTACCATCACAGCTACTATCATGCCATTTTCCTGGACCAACATTTCCATGACAAACAAGATCAGGAAATAATCAAGTTAAGCTTAAGACAAGGGATTTGGGGTACGAGAAGTGGAACAGACGCGGTCAACTGACCTACGTGGCACGCCACGTCGGATGCCACGTGGCATACAGCTGACGTGACATGCCACGTCATCACGCCTGATCTGGTCCTTTCTCCACGTATGAAACGACGCCGTTTCACACCAAGCATGAACAACGAGTAGTTCATGATTAAAAGGAACGACGCGTCGTTCGTGCTTGCATTTATCATTCTCCAACTAAGGGAAATCCAAGCATCGAACTCGTGACCTCTTGTTGCACAAGCTAGTATCATACCACTAGACCAAATGCTCTTGATGTGTTATCATTGATTACTACCGATATTTATTACTCCAAAACCCTTTCTCTATGGAGGAGGGAGGAAGCAGCGGACGCGGTGGCTCTGGAGGAGGAACAGCGGGAAGAGGAGAAGAGGAAGAAAACCCTAGATTAGATTCGGGAAGAGGAAGAGCAGCGGCTGCTATGGAGGAGGAGGAGCAGGGGCGGCTGCTATGGAGGAGGAGATGAGGAAGAAACCCTAGGTCGTGAATCGAGGAAGAGAGCGTATGAAGAAGGAGATCATTAATGGCATTTTCATAAATTTAGTTCGATGGCAAACTTGTAATTAAACTGACATGGCGAATGTGGCAGAGTGACGTGGTGGTGCCACGTCATTCCTCTTGTCTCCTCCTCGTTTCCTCCTCCTAAATAGCATTTCCCATCGTGGACAATCACACCCATCAAAAGCTACAAAAAAAAATCCAACTAAATCAAATTAACCCTTAAAACCTTACAAAAACTGTAACTAGAAATTAGATATGGAATTAGAAAGGGTTAAATCCAAAAAAAGTCCCTACAGTCTAATTGATTGACTTTTTTCATCCCTCTGTTTTTTTTGAACTATTCTTAGTACTCCGAGTTAATAAAATGACTTTTTTCATCCCTCACCCTAACGCCGTCCGAAGTTTCCGTCTGAAATCTGATGTGGCGCGACACGTCGCCTGACACGTGACACCATTGCTGACGTGGCACGCCACGTAAATTTTCTTTTTTTTCCTTTTCTTTTTTTTCTTTTCTTTTCTTTTCTTCCTTTTCTTTTCTTTTTCTTTCTCTTTCTTTTTCTTTTCTTTTCCTTTTTGTTTTTCTCTCTTTTTCCTTCCTTCTCTCCCGTTCGCTCTGCCAAAAACTCATTCAATTTTCAGCCACCCATCGCCGCCATCACCACCACACCCGGCCTCCTCTACCGCCATCACCACCATCAAACATCACTTCCCATTGCCGCCGACATCACCCAGCCGCCCTCAAATGAAGCCGCTGCCACCAAATCCACCCACACCCGATCTCCTCCCAACCACAGCCAAATCAACAACACCAAACCGCCACTGCCCAGCCACCACAAACCGCAAACCCATCATCACCACCGGTGCCCAGCCATCACCATCGCCACTGCATCGCCGCCGTCTCTCCACCACCGCTGCTGCCCAGCCACCACAAACCACAAACCCATCATCATCACCACCGCTGCCCAGCCACCACAACCGAGCCCACAGCCGCTCCGATCTCACTACCACCGCACCAAATCCACCCATCACTACCACCGAACCACCACTTCCAATCATCCACATAAATCCGATCCCAATCATCTACATAAATTCCTTCAATCATCACATAAACCCTCTCAACCCACACAATAAAAAAGAAAAAAGAAAAGAAGAAGAAGAAAAAGAGTGAAAGAGAGCAGAAAAGAGATTAGAGAAAGGAAAGAGGAGTAAACGGGAGAGAAGAAAGGAAAAAGAGAAAAAGAAAAAGGAAAAGAAAAGGAGAGAGAAAGAAAAGGAAAAGAAAAAGAAAAAAAAGAAAAGAAAAGAAAAAAAAAGAAAAGGAAAAAAAAGAAAATTTACGTGGCGTGCCACGTCAGCAATGGGGTCACGTGTCAGGCGACGTGTCGCGCCATGTCAGATTTCGGACGGAAACTTCGGATGGCGTTAGGGTGAGGGATGAAAAAAGTCATTTTATTGACTCGGAGTACTAAGAATAGTTCAAAAAAAGCAGAGGGATGAAAAAATTCAATCAATTAGACTGCAGGGATTTTTTTTGGATTTAACCCAATTAAAAACTAGAACAAAAGTCGGTGTTTACCAGGAAGGTTGAGCTGAAAAGATAGAATTTTTAGAGTGACGTGTGATGAAATGAGGAAGAAATGTAAACCCTACACTAAACCCGTCGTGAGTGTGAGTTTTGAATCTTTTGATACGTTTTTGTCTTAAACTTCAGGAGGTGGGATTTAAATAAGATTTCTCTGTCAATCAGACTATTCATTTACTTTCCTTTCTTTTTCCTTTTTTTTACAATGTAATAACCCGCAAACCATATCAATTCAATTAAAATTCACCAAAATAATTCAGTCCCCAGTTGTGTCTTTGCTGATCCAAAAATGTACCAGCATATCTTTGTTTCCCTTCCAAATATCTTCGAGGCACCATGGACGGAATTTAGTTGATTTTCACAGTTGTGAGAAAAGAGAGACAGATTAGTAGATGGAGAGGAGAAGTGAGAAAGAAATAGAAAGAAATGTTGTATTTGTAGGGTTTAGGAATATTGTTTGATTTTTTCCTTATTTCATGCTAAAACATCTTGTTAATAGTGTTATTGTGTTTACAAATTCTTTTAAGTAAAACAGTTTAGTGTCTGTTCTCAAATTGCCCCTCTAAATTTAAAAATACTTCAAAAACCTCCCGAATCAAAATATTTTTCCTTAAAGACCCTTTTGTTAATTTTTTCATCCACGCGCGACACTCGTCTGGGTCCCTCTGCAATAGTTTGAAGAATTTCAGGATGGGTAGCTGTATCAGTTTTTTAGTTCAAGATATTTTCCTATTTGTTTGGGCCTTGAGCTTCAGTTTCTAGGGCTTGCAAGCTTTACTTTGTTTTGGCTTTGGCCTCTTATCAACTAACCCAAAAATTTAATCCAGGTGAGAATCGGAAACAGGATAAGATTGTTATACCTCTGCTACTTCTTAGATGGGTAAAACTTGAGTACATCGTACTCACTGCATCATAATGTATGATGATGATACGTGTCTAAAAGTGTCAAGAATAGTGGTATGTATTCTAGCACTATTTGAAATAGGTGTCATCATCCTAGATCATGATGTACTGAGTAATAGTGGGTACATCGTATGTACTCAAGTTTTTTCCTTCTTAGATTTAAGCCATATCTTATTTTTATATAATAAAAATACAAACTATGTAAAGTAAAAAAAGAAAAATAATTGTGAAAATGAATTGTAAGCCTGGTCTGTTAAGTTTAAAAGGTTAAATCTGGGTTACAGAAAATCAAACCTTTTTGAAATTTAGTGTTACGAGTTCCATTAAACAAGTCTAAATTTTTTTCTAAAATTTGAAAAAGCAAGCTTATGGTTGTGTCACTCCGAGTGTGTTTCTAATTTTTTTTCACACATACCGTTAGAAATTTTAAAAAATGGAACAGACAAAATCCCTCCTCATGCACTTCAATTAAAAAAGTTCAAATTTTGAAAAACCCTGAAACCCAAAAGGCTTCCATGTTTGAGCGCGTCTGTACCCTTCTCTCTTTTCAAACTCTTTTCTTTTTATTGTTGTTTTCTTCTTCCTCTTATATAAAGACATTGTTAACATCCTTCCGCTTCCGCGTCTTCGAAATATCACTTGCAACTTCAGATCTACCCATCCAAAAAAGAAAGTCCACTTCCATCTCCTAACAGTAAGTTCTCCCTCTCTGTTTGATGCTCTGTGCCATTGCTCTACTTACATTGTCTTGCATGCATTGTCATTCTAATTTGATACAATTTTGTGTTCTGTGCAAAACTGACTCATCGGTTCTTCTCAAAATACTCTCTACACATTTTGTTTCATTCCAATTTTCGTCTGTGCTGCATTTGCCTGCTACTGCTTGTTCGGATGAAAATTCAATTGAAAGTAATACATGAAAGTGTCACTGATTTAATCTAAGAATGTGAGATTTATGTTCTTTTGACAAAATTTAAGATGGGTTTCCTTTAATTGCTTCATTTATCATCTGGGTTCTTGAAATATTTGTGTTGCCTTATGTGTTTTATTTGAAATTTGAGTTCTACTCGTTTCTGTCAGTGCTTCAAATGTCAATTTGATTTCCATAATTACAATGTTTTTAGCAGTGCTGGTTCCAAATTTTGGTGTTGAACGAACTACAGTTTAGTTAGTTTAACTAAGTTTGCATTCCCAGGAAGAAAATTATAAATAAACATATGAGAGAAACGAAACTGGAGTTTAGATTTTGTCCTTCCTCTTTTCACTTTTTTGTTGGCAAATGGATTTTTCTTTCCATTAGATATCCTTATATCTTTTGTTGATGGTTCAATTTTGCTTCTTTAATGGGTGTTATTCCATTAATTGATTCTATTTTATGGAATGAGTATTTACTGAGGAAACCTGTTTGATTGATGTTCTCACAGAATGGAATCTCTCCCAGACGCCATTGTTCAATACATCTTGTCACACATGAACAATGCCAAGGATGTGGCTGTTTGCAAATCCGTGTCCAAGCGATGGAAGGACTCTCTACCTTACATCAGAAGTCTTTTCTTTCCTCGCAACACTTTTGATAATCACAGTGGCATTGACCACCCAGATTGCATTGTATGGAAGATGATAGCGTCAATTGTTCAGTTAGAAGAGCTTGTTGTGTATAGCCCATTTACGAGCTCAGGCCTTGCATCGTGGCTAGAGCTTGCAGGTTCATCGCTCAAACTTCTTGAGCTTAGAATGGACAATCTTGCTGAATACCAGTGTGTTGAAAATGAAAACCCCTCAAAAGTCGATTGCATTGACGCTGCAAAGAATTTGGAATCCTTAAAGCTTTGGGGTGTCCTGATGATGAACTGCCCCAAGTGGGATGTCTTTCCCAAACTTCAAAGTCTTGAGATTGTTGGAGCTAGGTTGGAAGATGCAGCATTGTCTGCTGCCCTCCAGGCGTGCCCTGACTTGAAAAACTTGCTGCTCCTTGGTACCGAAGGGATTCGAAACATTTCGATTGAGTTGCCGCATTTGGAGCAATGTAAGCTTGACTTTTATGGTGTGGGTAACTGCTCACTCACCCTGAATTCCCCCAAAATACAGTTCCTCGGGGTCCAAGGCTGTAGTTGGATTAGAGTTCGCGAGACCAAGTATTTGAAGAAACTTTCAATTTCCAACAATGCTGGTAATGTTTAATTTCATTTCCAGTTCTTTTTCCTAAGAAGTTTGTTGATGTATCTTTAGCCCATAACTGATTTCTTCACTCTTTAATGCTTCTAGGGAGAGTGTACATGGTGGATTTCGGAAAACTTTCAGCTCTCGAGTCCTTGTCTATCAGGGGTGTCCAATGGTGTTGGGATGCAATACAGAAGATGCTTCAATGGTCAAGTGAGGTGAAACAACTAGACATGAAGGTTGAATTTACAGGAGATTTTGATGTTCTTAACCCCTTCCCGGAGATTGACTTCGTTGACTTTTTCAATACACATTCGAAACTAAGAAAAATTGATATCCATGGAGCTATGTTTGCTGCTCTATGCCAAAAGAACAGCCTGAAAAATGTGAGTTGCATCCCTTCGTCTCTAGAAAACTTCGAATTGAAATTTAGTACTACAGTGTTTATCAGGTCGGTCTTCAGTGGATTGCACAAGCTAATAGAGAAGATGCTTCTCTTTTTGCAGGTGGAATCTGGCTTTGTGATCCCTTGTCTGGAGGAGGTGGTGATCACAGTAAGATCGCCATTAAATGCTGAGCAGAAGATAAACACGCTCGAGTCGCTGTTGAAGTATGGGAAGGCCATAAAATCCATGAGAATAAGGATTCTTCAGATGAAAAGCAGCCACAGCAGCGCGGATGATTTCTTTGACGAGATATGCAAGCTGCAGCGAATGAATCACAGAATTGTTAAAATAGAGTGAGAAGATAGATACCAATGGATAGCCAGCCATTCCACGGCAAAGGCACCCTTGAGTTACCCACTACTGAATCTGAGAAGGCCATAAAATCCAAATGCAATGTGGATTCTTCAGATGAAGTGCAGCCATAGAAGCCGAGACGAGAGGTGTTGCCAGTTTGCAAGTTTCATCAGTGCGGATTCACGTTGTTTGCTCAGTTTACTACCTCACATTTCTGATTTGCTGATTTCTACCGAAACATTGAACATTCTTTAACTGCTGATATTAAATTGATTCAGCATACTCAAATTTTTGCCATTGACATTTTTCAGTACTTCTAGTCGCATTAAGTTGTGCTTCTTTTGTATTCAGGAAAGCCAAAGTTAGAAGTGACAGGCTTGCATAGCTCAGCAGGCCAATTCTATGTACAATGGCTAATTCCATTTACTTCTCTTTGTCTTCAACTCTGCATACTATTATTTCAAGTATGAATCATACATATCTTTAAGCCAATTGAATCAATACGCATACTCATCATGCTTGCATCGAGTTGACGAGCTAAGAAGTTAAGTGCTTAACAAGTCATTACTCCATAAATAAAGGTCGAACCAGCAACGACTGGCGTACTACATTGTTTCACTGCTATATCATCATTAAAAATGGTTATGTCATGAAGAAATATTTATGATTCCTGTCATCTTTTTTCCTGTTTTTTAACTTTGTTCAGACAGAGATGCATGTGCGCTTGATTCAAAATCAACTCCAGCCAGAAATAATGAAACTTTTTATATAGTCAGATGTTAGAGCAAATGCCACCAAAGGCAAGATAGGATAAACAGTATACTCTGCGTGGTATCAAAATTTTGTTTCTGAATTTTCTCAAAAGAAAGAACAGAAAGCAAAAAACAAACAAGTTCTGGAACATATTAAGGAAAAGAAAAAGTAGTTCCAGAAATTCTCCTTCTACCGAGAACCATAATTTGATCTAGATAAGCTTCTTCTTGCGGAAGAATCGTTTCAAGTGCCACAATTGAAGGCCTGACACTGCAATGCAGATACCCAAAGATATGACACTAAACAACGATACTCTACGGTTTGTCGATTCGCTCAGATCCCTCATCTCTGCTTCTCTGTAATGATGCATCAGGGAATAACATTAGATTGCGTTAAATCAAAGAAGAAACAAAAAAAGAACGAGTACATTTTGATCATCTACATGAATAAACAAAATGCGTACTTGCTTTTGAGATAGATTAGATTCTCATGGATGGCCTCCACCGATGCTTCAAGCTTCCTCAACTCAAGTTCAACACCCTACGCAAGAGCAATATGCAAAGAGAAAAATGCATGACGCAGTTAACAACGTGAAATGAAATAAAGCAATAACAGGTAAAGTCTTTGATTGACAAGGAAACACTAGATACACAATGCTGATGGAATCCATGCGTCTCTCTCCCTTTATCATTTCACATTTCATGTGTCTAGGTCAATGGAATTCATCCCAGAAGCAGAACTAGGGCAATGTGAGTTTCATATTTTTACAGCAACTATGCAAGATTTCCCCGGTCTGATGGATCGGAAAAAGAAGCATGCAGGTGTATTGGCCAAACATAAAAGTTTTCATGGAAACTATTTGAATGCTCATAGAGAACATTTTTTAGGAATTCCAGGACTACTTTGGCACCTGAGTCGTGTGAGAGGGTTTGACTATGTACATATTCCACTCTACCTCTACATTTTTTTAGATAAAAGGAAAATTAGGTCTGTCAAGTGTGCTCACCTCTAGCTTCTCTCTACTGGCAACTGAATCCCAGTCTTTAGCTCCAATTCCAGTTTTCCAGTCAATGCTGACACTTATATCACCCCCTGAGTTTTGGCCATCTGCCGAGAAACATGCCAAGTAGTTGCCGGCCTCTTGAGTTGTGAAAGCAAATTGGCCATGTGTTACATTCTCCCTATGATGAAGAGTGTTCCCATATGGTGATGTCACCTAGAGAAGAAAAAGACAAGCCGATAAGCAGTTGGCTGCAAGCAAATGACTAAGTACAAGATTCGTAGAGTTCAACTAAGAGAATTTCCATCGACAGTCATAGGCAAAATGACCTAGAAGGTTTCGATTTGAATTTTGCGGTTTCTCGTAAGAGACCATGACCATCACCAGTTTCTCGAAAGTAGAAACCGGTTCAACAAAAGAAATGCCCCAGCAGGCAACGAAAAGTCGAAAACACACTCAAATAAATAACATGCATCAGCATAATTCCTGCAGAGAAAGCAATGATATCAAATATCTTTTGAAGGATACGTCCACCAGCACCGACTAATAGCCATAGAAAAAATCTAAAGAAGACATGCTAAGTTCAAATAATATTCAAATTGAAAGCATTGACAGAGCCTAACAGGCCCCTAAATAACGATTCTTTTAGCGCTGTCCTTAAAAACATGAATTCACAAACTGCATTCTCATTCCTAAGTAACTGAAACAAGCAATTCAATGCTAGAAAAACCTACTGCCTTGTCATGGCGTAGACTATCATAGACCACATTTGCGAAATATGACATGCTAGTCAGCCATTGAGTGCAGAAACAAAAGAAAGTGTCTCAATCAGAACAAATTCCCACCCTATCAAAATGCATTCTCGCAATAGACACAGCCAGCTATCAGTCAATTAATTCAATACCATACTGCTGTTATTCCACGCAAGAATTCAATCCTCATGAAAATTCTAACACATTACTATACATTTTTCTTTTGGCAAGTATCAAGCATTCTAGTATATAATATCACAGAGCATCTAACCTCAAGCTTTAACTGAAGCACACATATCTTTCGAACAATTCGTAATCTAGGTTTCGAATCAATATCTGACCTAGCTCATCTATAAAAGTTCCCATCTCAAGATTACATGACTGGCAACAATCTTTGCAAGCGCAATGATTTCCAAAATTAGAATACATTTTCTTAAATCAATAAATCACAACAAATCCAACTGCCTAGCAAGGGAATCACTGCTCAACCTAGACACAAATAGACCCTCGTATAAAAACTGAAAAGGAAACAAAGATGAAAAACAAAAAGGGCAAAAAAAAGGTAAGTGAAACTGAAAATAGAAACCTTGACGGAAATGGTGGGGATTTGGGTATGATCGTCAGAGACGACAACATAATCAGACAAAACGACAACGTTGTTGTGGATTTCTTCGGACACGCATTTCGTACCCGAAGAAGGCAGATTCAGCCACACCCCTTCTGCCACCAGAATATTATTGGTCCAAACCAACGCCGCAAACAACACCAACCCACTGCGCAAGCTAGCACCATCCAATCCCATCATCTAATAAAAGAAAAGAAAAGACAAAATTTTGAGAATTGTATTCTTGTTCTTGTGCCGATTTTGAAGAATTGGAGGAGAGAACAAGGAGATTAGTACCTGCTCTATTCGTCTCTGTAGCTTTTCTTCTGTTTGTTTTTCTAATTCTTACGTTCTCATATTATTTTTCATTAAGTCCCTATTTTAAAATTTCTCTCTCTCTTCTCCTAAGTATTCAAGAATTTTTTAACTCCCACAAATTCACACGAATTCACCCAATTTCCTACTAGTTCACATTCTTTTCTTTTTCACCTCTTTCAATTCACCTTGTGCTCTCAAAGTTAAGTGACAACTGACAAAAGTCTACAACGGTCTGTTTGGCTGGCCACAAAAACTAGTACTGTACAGAAGAATGTAGACTTTCTCGCTATTCACTTTTTGAAAAAGTACTCCTACTTACTACAGAGTATACCAGTGGAAGAAAGAAACAAACATAAATAAGTGAAGCTATCCCTTTGTTGGATATGATTCTCCACTCACCACCACCCCACTACACCATCTAATCTATACAATCTATACACTAGTATAAGCTAATAAAATACAGATCTGCAATTTTTTCAGTTCTCTTCTTTTCCCAGAGATATGGATTCTCTCTTCTCCCAATTCAATTTCCTCTCAGACCAGGCCTTGCAAGACAAAGCCTTCGATCCATCCACCATTGATGACCTAATGAAGTTGTTTGAGATTGAAGCATACAGGTCATGGGCAGCAGCAGAGCTTGAGCAAGACCAAGAGGTGGAAGGAGCTCAAGTGGAGTTACAAGAAGCAGAGGATTATCTTGACTCTGCCATGGAGAACGCCATGGATGAGTTCAGGAGGTTTGAGGAGGAGATGGAGCGACTGGCTAAGGATGAGCTCGAGGGTTTGGAGAGAAGTGGTGAGAATGCAAGAAAGTTAGGAAATTTAATGGAAAGAACTGCAAATCTTGCTTCTAAAAAGTATGTTGAGGCTGCACTCAACTCTGCTACTTCCTCCATGAAATCTGCTTGGAAAGGAATTTCCACGAAAAAGGTTCATCCTTCTTGATTAATCAAAGAGACCCATCTTATAATTTATCTGTAATCCGTAATGGGTTCTGTTTTTTTAATTTTTTCATTGTGTAAGTTCTGATCTTGTGAATTCCTTTTAAGGGGATTAACATGTTTGAATAAGATCCATGGGAGTGATGATCTTCAAAAGCTGGAGATTTTGTCATTCCATTTTAATACATATGATTTGAGTTAGTAGATATCCTTCCATTTTTTTGCTCTTTTACTTCATTGATAATACTGTATGGTGTTCAAGATTTCACCATGGATCTCTACTATATAATTGCTAAGAGGCAGGACATAGTTGCATTCTTGTGCATTTTGTGGAATGGAAGCTATAAAACTTGAGCTGCTGCCTATGATCAATTCATTTGTCATTTTGATAGATGCCCAGAAGAACACAATTCATGTCCTTTCATTAATCACTTTGCTTCCCTACTATAGGAGTTTTATATGGAAAAGGAATTCATTTAGTATCTGCTAGGAATTCATGCAGCGGTTGACAGCACTAGAAGGATCATATTCATACATATCAGCATTCATCCTCCATAATTAACTAGTTAAAACCAAATTGCTCTATTTAAGACCCTCCATGGTCTTTCTTTTATTATCCTCGCTAAACACTCCTTTACATGCGTATTGGCTTGATCCTCGAATTGTTTACGCCAGAACACAGTTCCAGTGCATTGCAGTATGACTTGGACATCAAGATCGACAACCATACAGTGACAATTTATTCCCACTCACTCCTAAAGAGATGAGGATGCTTGAATTCATAAGTGAGGACCAAGCTTCCATCCATTCTCTTCAACACAAATCTCTCCACCAACACATAACAATCCAATCTCTTCCATTCTCCTTTCCCTCCAAATTCCTCCACCCTCTTCACCTTCACTTCCCTCTCCCCACTTTCTCCATAAACCCACCCGAACCTTTCTTACTCCCACCTCATCTTCTCCACAATTTCCAAGCTCAGCCCAACACTTGTTCCTTCTCCTCCAAGAAAACTAGTACTCCTAAACCGCACCTCACCATCAACAAGTTTCTTGCTACTAGCCACAACTTGTTCCCTACCAATTCTAACAACTTCAATGCTAACATCAACATCCACATTCACTTCCTTGCTTTTGTTCTCATCACAAGAAAAGATGTGTTGCCATTGCTGCTCTAATGTCATCTCATAATATGTAGAATTTGTCATCTGCTCCTTTACTACTTCTCCTCCTTCCTTGATGAACATAAAAGGGCATTACCATTTTCCTACCACCAATGATGGAGAATTCTCCTTAGCTGATGAGAAGTTTAAGTCTGGAAGGCAGGCGCGGAGGGTTCTTTCAATGCCTGCTGCTTCACTCAATTGGAACTCTTTTGGGGTTGAGGTGTGCAGTTGCCATCCTTTTCGCCTTAAGAATCGGGGAGGAAACCCATCTGGGGCTACAGATTTGGCGACAAAGCCAGAGTATCAGGATCGAATCTCGAACTGTTGATAAATGCTTCTGGGATCCAAAGGCTGTGGTTTTGAATCATAGATGCAGTTAAACAAACAGCAGGTTGTCATGTCTTCCTCCTTTGAATTCATGTGAGTTTTGCTAATGCAGGCAAGTAAATGAAGATGTTAGATTTATTAGCACAAAACTAAGAATTTCTTATGGTCCCCGAAAACACACAACCTTACAAACAGAACAGAGCAGAGGAGTAAAAACATACCCTTTGTGCTTTCCTTTTCTCTCTACCACGTAGTATATGTTGGAGGACAATGGTTGATTAAGAACAGGAATGAAGAGAACACGGTTGATGTAAATAATTTGTCTCTGCCTATTTCTCTCTTCCTTCTTTTTTTTTTTCTTTTCAGCCTTCAACTTTTTTATCAAGCCTGTAGAAGTAGAAGTATATGGGAAATTCATGTTATTGGGCCCTTATGTTCAGGCCTCAAGCATTCGAGAGCCCAACCCACGAGCATTTTTACCTTTCTTTTTTCATCCATCATTCTTAAAATTTGAAACAAGCATCATGTCGCAACACCATTTTGTGCCATTCTGATGTAATACTGAATATATAGGTTTTTTTTTTATAAAATGTGAGCAGACCTGAGTTTTAATGAAAATATTTTACGAAAATGGAGATTAATTTAATTATTACTCCCTCTGTTTACTATTAACTGTCACTTTCATACGGATTCTTACTGTTCATAATACTTGTTATTTTATCTTTTTCGAAGCATATATTTTGTGCAAGTGATAATTTTTTTTTTATGCATCAACCCAATTTGATGATGGTGTGATAATTTGAGTAAAAATTATGAGTAAAAATGAAATAATGTGGAATATAGTAAGATTAAAGATCATTATCCTACGAATTTTTACTATTTCAAAACTTCATTTAATAGTACACATAGGGATAGGGAGTACTAAAGTGGGGACTAATTTTTTTTATATGTATCAATTTAGTCCGTTGTTATTGGCTCACTTTTTTTTTGTTAAATTTTACGTAATTGATTCACCCATCTTACAACATTTGTTATAATATAATGTTGGGGTTATTTTTAATCCAAGGTGATAATTTTTTTCATATTCTTCATTATTTTCTTTTTATTTTATAAAAATAAAATAATGCTACTAGTGATTATTTATGATTCCAATGGGTCATTTTAGATGTTGTAGAGATAACTTTCATAAAAGGAGGAATAAATAAGAACAACCCAATGCATTACGTGGCGATATCTCATTGGACAGCAGCTTTTTCTCTTTCTTTCTAAAGTTTCCTTCTGTCTTACGAACATATAAGCTTGTGTCATCTTCGCCATTGCCCTGTACGTATCTAGGTTTTGAAGAGGAATAAGCTATCATCATCAGCTCACTTTAACTATTTCTGGTATATATATACTATTTCCTTGTTATTGAAGAAAAAAGAAGAAAAATCATGTCAATTTATTTTGTTGAACCAAATTCACCTTTTAAGATTCTGATTGCTTGATTTTAATATTAGGGTTTTTTCGATCCATGTCGTGAGAAGCTTTTCGATTATTTGATCTTTCTGAGTCTATGTATAAAGGTGAATATCAATTTTTCTCTCACTTTGTTTGGTTCGTGAGAACGTTTGACGGGAACAATGAGAAAATTCTAGTAAAAGTGGAGGCACAGCCCTCAAATTTGGTGATGGTGTATTTGCTTGCTGTTTTATAGGGGTAATGAGATTATAAAGAAGGGCGCGAGATGGGAGCTCCTTTTGGTTATGTTGTTGCTTTTCAATTAAACATTGAGTGTTCTGTTATCATTAGTTGAAGTGTAGGTGGAAACTTTTGACATGGTGTTGGAATGGGTCTTTGTGATGAAACAATTGATGACCCAGCTCTAACTTGGCTTGTTTTAGTTTTGGAAGTTAAGATATTGGGTACTTGTTTCTTTTGCATTCTAAATTGCATATTGGGAATGGTGGCCGTGGAATGAGCTGACTTGAATTGTTGGACTGATATTTAGTTGTTTCACTTTGCAGGAAAATTTCATTCTCTCTTTTTGAAGCTTTGGTAGTGTGATATTCATTTAGGAACATATACTTTATAAAGTTGAGGTGGTAGGAAATGCCTAGGGATTTGTCAAGATCACATTCGCGGTCGCCTTCTTATAGGCGAAAGCGTTCACCATCACCTGTGGGGAGGTATAGCAGGAGGAGCAGAAGGGACAGGAGCTGGTCTCCATATTCATCATATAAGAGGTGACCCCAAATATGCTTTTGCTATTTAACTTCACTTATTTAATGTTGGAAGACTTGCAAGAGGCTGAGGACTAACGTGTGTGTGTGAGTTGCTGGATGGAAATACAAATTGTTTGAGTTTATCTGTATGCATCTTGTCGATCTTTTGGTGACTATTTGTGCTATTTTCATGTGGTTCTTAGATTTTTTTCTTGTTATTTAAGAGGTTAAATTGGAGAACTTGAATGGCAATTTAGAGGCAGTGATGCTGTAGATTAATTTGTCCATGATGCAATTACTCATGATAGGAACATGGTCATCTGTCATCCAGTCAGTAAATTTGTTCTATTACTATATTGAAATGAGTCCACTAATATTTTCATTTCCTTTGAGAGTTCTGCAAGCCTGTTGTGTTTTGCAGGATAATAAATATTCAAGATCCTTGGTAGCATTCTTGAGAACATTGCTCTCAAATTTTACTCTTTTACATGGGAATTGCTTATTAATTTGGCCTTTTTTTCCCACTTGTTCCAGTAGATAGAATGAATTTTTTGAGCCTTTACCAGAAGTTTATGCTTATGATATTTTCTGAAGAGAGGCTCCCCTATTTATGTGGATTCCATGAGAAAGCAATCTTGATTTATATGGAGTTAAATGCTTGAAACTTTCTTCTGATACTCAAATCTTGTTGATTTTATCTTAAAATTAATGAACATGACCTTAACTAGTAAGAAATTTCAGTAAATCAAATGGGGTATCTGCCGTTGGGAATTCTCTTTCTGAATAGAAAGGTGAGGGAACACTAACTATGACTGTTAGGAAATGAACATACTTCAAAGATGCTGTAGTGTTCATGTTTTTTCGGTAAGAAAGATGCAAAATCTGTTTCATCATATGGGGTGGGAAGTGAGCAGGTGATAGTGCTGATGGGTGTCCTTTCGTGCTCGATTGTGATATTAGCTTCTTCGTCTGATAAAGATGGAGCACACAATGCTTATTCTTAACAATGTTTGAGGTAACTGTTTATGTTTCTACATTTACTGTGATAGATGGTGGGAGCGCCAAAACTGTTATGGGGATTAGAGTGCATACTTGCCTGTTGCTCAGTTTCTTCTTTTGTACCATACAGACGAAGAAGTCGTTCTATTTCTCCACGGAGGCGCAAGTCCCGTTCGCCAACTCCAAGGCGTCATAAAAGTCGTTCTCCAACTCCAAGGCGCCATAAGAGGCAAAGAAGTAGGAGTTCCTCACTGTCTCCTACTCATAAATCTTCAAGTCCAAGCCTTGGATCAATTGAGCGAAAACTTGTTAGTGAAAAATTTAGAAAAGAAGAGGTGGAGGAGAAGAAGAGGTATATCAACTATTATGTTTTTTGTTTAGTTTTATTCTTGCCAGCATCTGTTCATGTCTCTGTCAGCTTGTATTGATTTCGGCTTTAGATCTATTACCCTGTTTCTTTTAAAAGTTCGGTGCTTGAGGATTCCTCCTGACTCCTGCCACATTCGTTCCATGAGTCGATTTATATGTAGAAATTATTATTTTAGGTTACTCTGTTTGGAGATTTTAGTGTCACTCTTGATCTTGGACATAAAACCTTTACCTCAACAACTTCGACAAAGAACCAAAATGGCTGGGTTTAGATAATTGCATGCAGTTTGTTCACAGTAGGTGAAAATAGCCAACTGGGTGATTTATGGGCATCATTTGCATTGAAGCATTAAGTTTTCTGACAATTGCATTGGATCATAAATTGTATTAGGTTAGTGTAACTCTTTATCGTGTGGATGGACCTTTTATTTCTCATCACCACTATAGGATAGTTCCATATGTTATCTCGTTGTTGTTGGCTCGTGAATTGCAGCTACCTTGTTGCTTGTTACTATATTGTGAATATCACTGGTGTTGCTATGGCCACCAATGACCAACCCTTTTCAGTATTTTTTTTTTCCTTTAAAAAACTGCTTTAATTTAGTTCTTTTTCCCTTCTGATTTCTTCTTGTGCTGGCATCCTTATGTTTTCCCATCTTTACTATAGCAGAAATCCATACTGTATCATTTTGTTAATGTCTTGCCAACACTAGCTGCATGGTGGCTGAGTCAACTGCCTATTTACTTAATCCGCCTTTTTTTTTTTTTTTTTTTAATTTAGTGGTATTTCCAGCCTCCATACTGTGTTCACATGCGAAAATGCATCTTGTCAATTTGGGTGTTTTGGGGTTCAACCACACTGTATTTATTTGGCGTTTCTAATTTCCAGTTGATTTTTCCTTTTAGAATATTCTCCTATATTCTGGTGCTTCTAGACAAATTTCCTATTGACTTTCTGCAAACTCTTTCAAGCAATTTCTAGAGTTTTAATTTATAGGATTAGGAATAACCTGTGTAGACACCGCAAGTACCTTGAAATAAGTGATCCAAACAAACCTTTTTATCTTAAAGTGGAAAAGTTTGCTAATTTGCAGTTAGTGGAGAACTTCAAATGGTAGAAAACATCAAATGAGCTGCACGCAACATAACCGATCCAAGTTTCTTTACACTGGGTTAAGAACACTGAGATGTTGAGTCTAGATGACATGGACTGAATGCCTTTGGGCAGTCAAAATCCTTCAGTTTTGTGCAGTCAATCCTTCAGTCTCCTAGTTCAAGTTCCCTTGCTTACATCATCACTAGGGCTCTTTGTTTAATAGTACCTCAATTTCCCAGTTTTTTATCTTCATTTCTTTTGTGCATTGTACTGTAAATATACACAGATATCTGTATAAAAATAAATAAAATGAAGTAGAATAAAGTTCTGTGCTTATCTAAAGAATCCGGATATATCTTGTTGGAACATATTTTAGTTTAAGGTCTAAAATATTTCGGTAATTAGTTTTAAAACTGCAGCAGGTTGCTTAACATTCTTCTCCACAGGCTTTTCTGAAGGAAGATACTGCTATAGTTCAACTTGTTATATTTGATGATGAAATTGGGTGCCTCGTTTATCTACTGTTCACCAGTTTTGATACTCATTTGTTTGGATCAGAATTCGGTTAGAGGTATGGTATAGTTCAATCATCATGCATAAGCATATGTATAGTGCCTTTGTGATCATGAAGGTCAGTTGCAATTTACGGAAAGGGGGAAATGGATGGGGATGGGAGGTCGAAATGTCAGTAGCTGTTTAATTGGCTTTGCTTTTGTATGTATGCGAGGCCATTAGAAACTGGAAGGGCGAAGATTCAACTTATAACCATGCAGCCTTTTTCTGGACTAATTTGTTGTATCTATACAGGCGTCAACAGGAAGCTGAACTAAAATTGATTGAGGAAGAAACAGCAAAGAGAGTAGAAGAAGCTATTCAGAGGAAAGTTGAAGAAAGCTTGAACTCTGAGGAGATCCGGCTGGAGATTAAAAAGCGTTTGGAGGAGGGGCGGAAAAGACTTCTTGAAGAAGTTGCTATTCAACTTGAGAAAGAAAAAGAAGCTGCGGTCGTTGAGGCTAGACAGAAAGAGGTAGTAATTACTTTAGATGAACATGGTGCTTCTATTATGATACTGTCGCTCTCATTGTCCGTTTCAGCTGTTGAGTGTTTGTTTCATTTTGTTGCATTGGTATCATCATGGGTGCTAGCCCCTGAAGTTCTTTTCCACCATGTTATCTCGTCCCATTTCTTTTTATTGTTGATCCTATTTTGTTTTGTTATCCTTTTTTTCTCCTTTTGCTGCTGCTGCTTACTAATCGCCAGTAGGTACACTATTGTGTTGCTCTTAGAGCTATTCTGGTGTGGATTTTAAATTAATCATTGCGAGCTTGTTAACAAAAGTAGGAAATGTAAGATTGCAAAGGAAATGAGCCTTGCTAACAAGTGATCTCTAGACTGTATATATAATGTAACAGCAAAGACGTTTGGTTGATGACCAGTATGTTTCCCTTTAACTGCTTCATTTGGTTAAGCTCTGTTGCAATTTTTTTTTCATGCAGTCTTGCCTTAATCCTTTTCTTTCAAATGTAACAATCGGCAATTGATTTGTCACAGGAACAAGCTAGAAAAGAGAAAGAAGAGCTGGAAAGGATGCTTGAAGAGAACCGAAGGAGGGTGGAAGAATCTCAAAGGAAAGAAGCTTTAGAGCAGCAGCGGAGGGAGGAAGAACGATATCGTGAGTTAGAAGAGCTCCAAAGGCAGAAGGAAGAAGCAATGAGAAGAAAGAAGCAACAGGAGGAGGAAGAGCGTCGAAACCAGATGCAATTGTTGGGTAAAAACAAGTCTAGGCCCAAGTTGTCATTCGCATTCGGCTCGAAATGAGTAGTAGTTTGGATAACAAGTGATTTAATATTTCTTGTCAAATGTACGAGGTAGTAGTAAAAACTGGAATCCCTGCTTGCATTTGTAAGAGAAGGATTTGATAATGGTTAATTTACAGTTTCTTTTGGTGTGATGAGAGACTGAGCTGTTCCTTTGGCAATGTTATTTTTAAGTTTCAAATTGATGGGACAAAATTTCGGAGTCATGTAAAAGGTCGAAGCTTAAGGTTTTAGGCCCGTGAAGTTCTAATGAGTAAGTACAGAATTTCCTCCAAAAACTTCTTCAAGCCTTCTAGTGACTAACTATCCGACTCTTCTAATTTTTCCTAAAAAATGATTAGTCATGTTAGAGAAATTTAAACCATTCAATAAAATTGGATGAATGAGATTAAAAATTCAAGTTATTAATTAGTTGACCAGTTAATAAAATTCAACAAATGGTCAACTCATTAATTATTTAAATTTTTAATCTCATCCGTCCAATTTTATTGAATGGTTGTTAATTATTTTATTTACTTTTAGTTGTAGTTTTAATTAATATTTTTATATAAAAAAATCTTATTATCACGAGAATAACATATATCTAGTTTTTTTTTTTGTAAAAGTAACGATGACAAGCCATTTTTAGGGGTGTACAAAAACCGACCTAAATCGGGAACCAAATTGGAACCACACCGAATCGTTGATTTTTTTTTTTTGGGAACTGTAGACCGAACTGAAATTTCCGGTTTGGTCCGGTTCTCTAATTCTAAAATTCGTAAATCGAACCGTAAAATCACGAGAACCGGTTCATATATATATACACTATGATATCAAAGTTTAAATTTAGTCTAATGGTTAACTCCTCAACGGTTCAAATCCCCTTGCTCCAACTTTTTTTTTCTTTATTTTTTCCTTCTAAACTTAATTAAAAGTCCTGATTTTTTCCTTTTATTTATTTTAAATAGGAAATTTTATTAAGGAAGTTATATAAAAATTATTATGAGGAAAAAATATTTTCTCCTTAGTAACTAGTAAGAACCAAGAAATAGAAAATTTTAATCATTTTTCTTTTTTTCCTTTTAAACTTAAGTAAAAGTCCTCATTTTTTCTTTTATTTGTTATTTTAAATATAAAATTTTATTAAGGAAGTTGTATAAAAATTATTATGAGGAAAAAAACTATATTATTGTAAATTGTAATAGTCATGTCATCAGTTAACTATATGTATAAACTAAGACCATTAATTATTAATGATACGACATATACTAGTAATATTACCATTAATCCTTACTCTAATACATAATTATTAAGGTGTATCGTGGATATATGTTTATTGTTCAGTATTTTACTTAATAAAAAGAGAATTATATTGTTGTAAAAAATAACGGTCAATTTTCATAAAAAATGTAATTACTAATTAGATGACAACTAAAATAATGAATTTGCATAACAGTTAATGGACATTTATGATTTAGATTTATGGTATCTATATTTCAATATCATTATTTACTTGAGTTAATTGTTTAGAGGTTTAGGATTTAAATTTAAATTATATTAATGTGTTACGCAATACACGAGTATAACTAATTAACTATTATATTTTTAATGATATTTTTAAATCTCTAAATGTAAGTAATCTAATCGGTTTGTTTGAAGATGCAGTATTATCAGTTCGTAAAAAAAAAAATCATATCTACTAAAATATATACTTGATCTTTCTTGTGTGAAAACTTTAGCTCGTAAATATAAAAATACTCAATGTGCTTTTTCGAAAAGACCAGGTTCATAATTATTGTAAGAACAAAATATATACAGCTCTTGACAAAATAAAGTAAAATTTAACTCCATACAAGAGGGAAATTGGAATGAGTAGGCAGTAGGCACAACAATATCATAATTGCATGTACGGTTGCGTTCGTCTACAGTTGTTTTAGACCAACTCCGAGCTCAAACTGGAATTTGCCGGGTCAACTCAGCCGAGTGAGAACTCAGAGACTACAGCACGCGGATCGCGGAGTGTCCTTGTCCTGACCTGACAACTGAGTCTGAAACACATCTGACAGCAACATCTGTTTCCCGCCCAGAACATAGTCTTTGATCTTTCATCATTAACACATAATTGCCCCCTCTAGGCCCCACCTTTTATTATTTTGGAATTTGAATTGAATTTCTTATTTTACCAATCTTTTAAATTAAGGGGAAATATCTTAGTAAGACTTTTGGTTTTGTACTTATTCTTGTTATTTTTTATAAATTCATAATTTTACACAATACAAATGCATGCAAGTAGAAACAATGGTCGTACTAGTAGCTCATATCTTTTTGAAATGTTAATATTTATAATCAAATTAATAAGACCATTCTGCTAATTCGGTCATCATATTGAATGTTGATTATTTTGAATTCGAGCCGGATAGGACTCTGAAAGGCTGTAAAACTCACTCTCATAAAATTTTGACACAATTATATACTTAAAACTCGAACTTGAAAATTCTAACTAAAGAAGAACAATATATATTGCAAAACTTTGAAACAGAAAAGTTAGAGAAGCAGAAGGCAGTAAATTATGGTATGTGGGTTGTTGATGATGTGGTAGAGTAGGGTACCGTTGGATGTGGATCACACTCACAGTCGCAGGCGCGTGAGGACGGATGTAGTTGTAGCTTGACTGACCACCGTTTTTGCCTTTTTTTACTACTACTTGACTGATTGCTAGTATTTATTATGTTCAGTGGTGGCTGTCTCTGCCTGTCCAGTATTTAATTACTTACCGACTTACGCTATTAGTAATTTCTACAGTACAATTTTGTGAATTGACAAAAATGACCCTCCCTTGATGTCTGTTTTACTGTAAGCTTAGAAATGAAAAGCCCAGTCCGTTATTAATACCTGAAAAGGTCAGTCTCTCTCCAATTTTTGTTTATATATAAATAAATCAATTATACTACAGTTTACAAATAATGTGTGCATCTTCTTCTTCTTCTTCTTCTTCTTCTTCTTCTTCTGCTTGGTGGTGTATTCTGGGATTGAAATGGTTAAGGTGGATGGGAATGTTGTTTGGCTCGAGGTCTTGTATATGTATGATCTCGGACCAGGCTTCATTCCCGTTAACCAACCATTTCTCATATCGATCTCTATCTTGTATGTTCGTTCATAGTCATATAAACTCTCCTTAAAATGATCGATTAAGATCATATCAGGTATATATAATTAAATTCTATTGTTTTATTCATTATGGTGTAATCATTTGCAACAACGAACTGCTTTCACTTTTCTCTACAGTCTTTTTTTTTGTTTTTGTAATGAGTTCAAATCTACATATATTTTCAATTACTACTAATTAGCATGTGTAGATATATATTTATTTATATATACATATATATGGTTCATCTCCCAATATGTACTGACAATATATACAGTTCTTGGTATTATACAATATACAGATGAAGAAGGACGAGTAGTTTTAATTTGCAGCTGCTTTTGACCATGGCTGCGTTTCATTTCATATCCTATTATCCTACGGACACAGCTTTTTTAGTTGGAAGCTGTCGTGTCAGATTAATACGCTCGCTTCTCCCCTTTCTTTAATTCATATAATATATTCTTTTTAACTAAAAAAACAAAAATAAATAAATTAGCTTTTAATACAAGTCTTGAGTTCGAGCTGAAGCGGGATAGCATAAAAAAATCAATGGGAGGGGATAAAATTAGGGCTGTCAATCAGACCCGAAAACCCGGCCCGAGACCCGGGATTTTTTCCGGGACCGGGTCCTGGTTTTGGACCCAAATTATGTTCGGGTCGGGTCCCGACCCGTGTAAAGCCGGGTCTGTCCGGGTCAGACCTGGCGGGTCTCGGGTCTGACCCGAGACCCGTAACATAAGTACATAACCCTAAAAATTTACAAACAGGCTAACAGCAGCCATTCTTTCTTCATTTCATTTCTGTCCCGACCAGCTCCCTTCATCTCCACCATCGCGCGCCGCTCCCATCTCTGACCAGTCACCACCACCACAGGTCCACCTCCACGGCATCAGTCCCTCTCCCTCCCTTCCCTTCCCTTCCCTTCTCAGTTCTCACCACCACCTGTCCGTGACATCCGAGATTCCGACATCGTCATCATCATCGCTGACCAGGTCTGTTCTTCTCTTCGCCGCCGCTGACCAGGTCTGTTCTTCTCTTCGCCGCGTCTGTTCTTCGCAGAAATTACAAATGAGGTAGATGATCTTTGTTTAAATATAATGGAGGTAGAGGTCGAAGATGGAGAGTCTAGAAACATGGAAGAGAGTTGAGAGTTGTTTGTGTGGAGTTTTGGAACGGTTACTGTTGTGATTTTGGGTATTATTGTTGCGGCTAGTTGTGAATTATTATGGTATTAGACTATTAGTTTTCATTTTGTCATTTTGGAATTGTATTTGCGGCACTGCCAATCTTGAATTTGCAATTCCATGAATGATTCGGTTATTAATTTTTGGTGCCCTATTTCTTGCAATTAATTGATTGTTGTTTAGCATCAGAAGCTGCAGAAATGAATGAGGACATGATAAACAAATTTTTTTTTAAATAAATATATATATACCCGGGCCCGGGTCTGGACCCGGTCCCGGAGCAGACCCACGGGGCCGGGAATGGGACTGAGAATTTGGACCCGTATTTTGTCGGGCCGGGTCTAGTCCCGATCCCGAATTTTTCAGGTTCGGCCGGGTCTGGACCCGTAGGCCCGTATTGACAGCCCTAGATAAAATGATGCTTACGATCAGGCTTAAGGCACCCCCAGATCCCTCCAGTTAATATTTTCATTTTTGTCAATCCATTTGTCAAAAATTGTTCATTTTAGTCCCTTCTGTTAGATCCGTTAGCACTGCGAAGTCCCACCTGACGAAAAAGGACTTAACGGAGACAAACGTCCGTTAAGTCCCATTATTTTATTAATTTATCTGATACTAGCATTGTTCACGGTGCCCATTTGTCAGATTTTATATAATTTTCAAATTTTCCTTCCATTTTCCAAGAAATTAATTAAAATTACCAAAATAAAATTATCTTAACAAAATAAATGAAATTAGCTTAACAAAATTAATTTAAATAACAAAATTAAATTATCTTATTTAATTAAACTAAATAAACAAACTTAATACTTATGGATTTCTCCTTGTATGTTCAAATTCTTAATACTTGATTTCTCCTTGTTTGCTTAGAAATTCTAGTGGCATGGATTGTGTATATTGTGATGCAATGCAGGGATGATTTCTTGTGTAGATTATGTAAAAGTGCAGATTGCGTATATTGTGTATATTGTGTAAAAGTGCAGCTTATGTAGATTGTGTAAACGCGCAGCTTGTGTAGATTGTGTATATTGTCATGCAATGCAGGGATGATTTCTTGTGTAGTTATGTAAAAGTGCGGTAATTAAAATTATCTAGTTTAAGTTTCTTTATTTAGTTTAATTAAATAAGATAATTTCATTTAGTAAGTTTAATTTTGTTAAGTTAGTTTATTTATTTATTTTGTTAAGATAATTTTATTTTGGTAATTTTAATTAATTTCTTGGAAAAATTATTTAGTAAGTTTAATTTTGTTAAGTTAGTTTAATTAAGAATGGTAATTAAAATTATTTAGTTTAAGTTTGTTTATTTAGTTTAATTTGGTAATTAAAATTATTTAGTTTAAGTTTGTTTATTTAGTTTAATTAAAGAAGATACTTTAATTTTGTTAAGCTAATTTCATTTATTTTGTTAAGATAATTTCATTTAGTAAGTTTAATTTTGTTAAGTTAGTTTAATTAAGAATGGCATGGTAATTACAATTATTTAGTTTAATTAAATAAGAATTTAATTTTATTAAGTTAGTTTAATTAAGAATGGTAATTAAAATTATTTAGTTTAAGTTTATTTATTTAGTTTAATTTGGTAATTAAAATAAATTAGTTAAGCTACTTTCATTTATTTTGTTAAGATAATTTCATTTAGTAAGTTTAATTTTGTTAAGTTAGTTTATTTATTTATTTTGTTAAGATAATTTTATTTTGGTAATTTTAATTAATTTCTTGGAAAAATTATTTAGTAAGTTTAATTTTGTTAAGTTAGTTTAATTAAGAATGGTAATTTAAATTACTATTTAGTTTAAGTTTGTTTATTTATTTTAATTAAATAAGATAATTTAATTTTGTTATTTAAATTAATTTTGTTAAGCTAATTTTATTTATTTTGTTAAGATAATTTTATTTTGGTAATTTTAATTAATTTCTTGGAAAATGGAAGGAAAATTTGAAAATTATATAAAATCTGACAAATGGGGCCCGTGAACAGTGCTAGTATCAGATAAATTAATAAAATAATGGGACTTAACGGACGTTTGTCTCCGTTAAGTCCTTTTCCATCAGGTGGGACTTCGCAGTGCTAACGGATCTAACAGAAGGGACTAAAACGAACAATTTTTGAAAAATGGATTGACAAAAATGAAAATATTAACTGGAGGGACCTGGGGGTGCCTTAAGCCTTTACGATCAGAGATTCTACAAATATTGTACCACTTCTGATTTTTCCATTGTACTCTCTTATCTCCCATCTTTATCTTCCAACTAAAAGATATTTGGAATTTAACCAACCACTAAAGATGTTGAAAGTTTTTTCTCTGTATTCTACGAGGAGTTTAGAAACTCAGTAATAAAAGATTTACCGTTGCTTAGTTAAAAATAATTCGGCATTCTCATCTCTTCAGTAAGAAGTTGTCGATTCCACTTTTGTGTACAGAGAAATTACTAGCTGACTGCGGATCAACCAATACCTTTGATTCATACCCTTACGGAAAAAAAAGATTACTAGATGGGTACATTTAGTCTGGCCTCAAAAAGAATTATGTATTGAAATGAAAAGGAATCTATAGTATTAAGAGGAAAGTGAAATGCTCTCTATCTATATAGAACAAAGGTGAGGTGATGTGCAGTAAAAATGCAAAACCGCCACCAAAACCCCTATTTCCCCCCCTTTTCATGGTTGCTCAGGGAAAACCTTTCGCTGCAAGAAATTCATGAAGCGTTTTGCGTACAACTTGGGTTCAATGACAGAAATCGACAATGGATCGAACTTCAATGACTTGCAAGCATGCTCGAGTCTCTTTCTCACATTATATTCCTGCAGTATGTCGATGATTCCCAAGTATAGTACGACGTCATAGACCTCAAAAAGTTCGATCGCTGTTGAATCAACCTCATTCTGCAGAAGCTTGTGACTCGCTTGAGCTGGCATGTTCACGCCTAGCTGCACTCGTAACCTGAGAGTGCACAGCAGTTAATTCAGTTAGGCAAACTTATAGATAATGAATATACTATCTACCGAAAAGCAGTAGGAATAATCATTTTCGAGTGGCTGGAGCTTAGACTGCAGGATAAACCTACTTTACGACCACGAAAAGTTGCTTGACACTATGTGTGGTGTATAATAGGAAGCGAGCTGGCTCTTTATGTTGTCTACTATTTGTAGAACAAAAGAAAGAATTCAAGTCAACAAACAAATAAGACAACGAACAAAGAGCTGGATCTTGTGCTTCAAAGTTCGAACTGAACTAGGTTTTCTGTTTCTCCATCACTGTAGGGGATAGGGTTCTTTCATCTCTCGTTCCCCTGCTCACAAACCCTTTCAGGCTTCCTATTAGAGCTACTGACATTTGAGAATCCAGCCTTGATGACCGTATGCTACTGCCATTCCGATGTGCTCTAATGGCAGCTCATTAGCTCAGAACCGTTGCTGGAGTAATTAGATGCGGAGAAAGCCAGTTGAAGAATAAGGAGTAACGTAGTCTTATATGGCTTCAATGCCATTGATTGAGACTTGTCGAAGCAGCTGGATAATAAGTGCACGGCCTACCTAAACTCAGTTATAAAACTACTTGAACTATGAAGGTTGGGCTTAAAATAAGCAACAGTGGAACCCCATCATCACTGGACTTACATGAACCGAAAGTTATAAATTGAAAGAAGGTACCTTCCAGTGCCAGGCAACAAGAGGTCAACCTCCTTCTCACCTACGGAGAATGCCCTTAATGTGTTTCCTCGTACGTGAGGACCCGGTGTAGTATTCACAAAGCTGGGTTCATGGGTCACTAGAAGCAATCCCTTAGGTGGAATCAACAGCTCGCCTGACGAAATGGTTCCTAGTGGAAGGAAAACACAAGCTACTAAGTAAGATGCATCCTGGCAGGCTTATAACCAAGAAAGCAACATTCTTCCTTGAACTTTCAATGGAAAAGATAAATCTTAAAGAAGACATGCAATTAAACCTTCAAACTTTAACAAATATCAGATCCACTCAACTGCATGTAGCCACAAGTTTGAATTTCTTGAAACTAAAGCAGGAATACGCCCTACATCTTAATCTTATAGACAATTGTGCCCCTCAGTAGGCTTTTCGCTTAAAATTAATGGTTTAAATGTCTATAGTAAATCTCGAACTGACCGAAGCACTTCTAATAGTGCCCCAGCCGTGATACAGGCCAGCCCTGTGAATTAGAAATAAAGACCATATGCCTACCATAACATAAGGACAAGAACATCGCACTTGCATACTGTCATTGTACACTTAAAATTATATGAATCACCAGAGGCTATCAGTAAAATAGAAGGTGACTGGGAAGTAACTTAAATTCTTTCAAGAGTATCAAAGGACGAACAAATTAGCAAGGCCTTCTCCCAGCAAAGGATACCTACCGTAATCACCATCAGGTAAGCTCTCATGATTAGGCATTGGATTAGGAGGTTCCAAGATGGCCTTCAACTGCTCAGGAGCTCTAAAGTGTAACCCCAAGAGAAGGCTATAATCTATTATTTGTTGAGATTCTAAGAACCTGCAGTCTAGAGAAAGTTGCCTGCAGAAATCAAAAAAATCGATAAAAAGTATTTTACCGGGTGAAAAAGCAAGAACAAAGAGTCAATTGCTAGCACTTCATATATATCACAAGAGACCTAGGTGTTCACATAAAAAACAATAGGACTTACTCGAAAAGGGATTCTCGCAGCAATTTGTCCATATGAAATTCATATTCTAGATCACAATCTTTTAAGGTGGTATTCTCATTTACTTTTTTTGTTGTGTATCTCCCATGAGTGGACCCCTTTAGATCATATCGACGATGAATTCTTAATTCTGTGCAGAACATATTCCCCATGACCACAAAGCGAACCTTCAAACAAAATAATATTTTCAAATCAAATCTGAAAAGTATAGAAGAAGAAGTATAGGTGTATATTACACCAGATAAATACCTTTCTTCTACCTCTTAATGTTATCCGGTGTACCCCAAAGAATTTTGTTATGAGTGTATTTTCATGGTGCCCTACATGAGCATAGTATTTGGGCAGCATTTTGAGAAGGGTCTACACGAAGACAAAAGGAGATGTACTTATTATTGTCCGCAACTTTCTCCAGAGGAGCATAAAATAAAACATATATTAAATAAGTTAGTTCAAACTTGCTTCAAAAGGCACATAAAAGTTCAACTTCAAAAAAGTAACACAATGATGTTCAATTTGCTTTGATCCACTTATTTCAAACCTTTAATTCAGGCTCTTCAAAAAGTGACACGATAATGAAATGAGTAGATCGAGTTAATCATCAGATATTAACAAAAAAGATATACCAGAAAATATACAGGAAGAATAGTCCTTAGTGCAAACCTTTAATTCAGGCTTGTTTAATGTCTTTATCACAAATCTATCGTCATGTGACATGTAGAAGATACTGCCACTTTTTCCTGGAGATGAGATCTCCCTCAGGCCATCGTCACCACAAATGGACATCATGTAATCAGCTGCATCTAACTTGAACATCTCCCGTAGATTCCTGCAATTACCACTCTCAGTCACGTAAGCTATTGCAGGAGCCAGAGGCCCAGAGTATATGTATTAGAGTTTACAACAGTACGCATGACCATACTATTACGCACAAACCATAGTATAGCAAATGCGTAGGATTTTATTACATTTTAGAATAACCTTCCTGATGAAACATAGATTAAATAAGTGGAGACAACAAAAAGTGGACAAATTGGTCCTTCAACAGGCAAGTCCATGCAGAATAATTCTAGTGCAAGACTGATGTTGATAAAACAACTGGAGGGGAATAGGGAGTAGAAAGAGGAGTAACAAGGAAGGATGCATCGAATTATGGATACACTGGATATGAAACGTGTGAAAAGCTCAAACAATTCCCCCGAAAGTAAGTCCATCAGAGAACAAAAAACTCTGGTTTTATTACAACCCCTGTGGGCCAGCCATCAGAAGAGCAATACAATGTAACAGAAAATCTTGGAAGCTTATACTGAGATGACATGCGGCGGGCATTTGTATGATTAGAAATTCTAAAATGTAAGAGAACTATAAGTCCACCGGCAATAAATAGGAACCACCTGATATCCAAATTGAAAGATGTATTATGAATGATAAAGGTTCAGAAGAGAGCTTCATTCCAAATTCACTCCGGGGACCCCAGGCTTTGAACCTAGGGAAGAGAGGAGGTGACTAAGAGACCATGCCTTTAGTTAACCTGGCATATGTAAATAATAATGTATATAGAAGCCGACGTAAGAACAAGATCAGGCTTCCACAAGTTTTTCATAATCAGAGGAATGAATGAAAAATGGCAGGGGGGATTGCCTCTGAAAAGCTTGATGCGCTCTAGTCAATTGTAAAAGAGACTCAAATGCAATGAACATCGTTTTTTTGTCTCTTCCCTTAATTATCAATTCTTATCCCATATCTTTTATGTGCTCAAGCCACCTTCCCCAAGTCAATCAAAGGACTTTGATCAATCCAATCTATACAGTCGTTTGACACTTACAACTAGAAAGTAAACCCCTATATTTTGAAGCTTACATTTGAAATATGACAATCATGCGGGCTCAAATCAAAACAAAACCTACTAACAAATGTAGGTTCAGTAAAGATTAAGAAGCACGCTGCTCATACTAAGTCAAATTCTTTTCAAGTGTTAAGAAAATTTGGCAAAAAATTGATAAATACCTGAAGACCATAGGGCAATAATCTTTCCAATGGAAATCAATGGAATAATGAGGAGGTGTAAACTGGGAGCCTTTTCTCGGAAAATACATTCTTATTCGAGCTCGATCCCCAAAATCAGAAGGTCGAACTTCACGCCTAGGCACTGGTGTGATCTTGCCAACTGTATACCTGTGAACTTCAAATGAAATATTCTTGCAAGTATACATATGTCCAAGAGTATGTCCAACATTAAAAAGCAAGAAAGCTAGATATGAAAGTTGAATTTTTTTTTAACGGTATAAAAGTTGAAATTATGCATGCAAAAACATAGATTAGTCCCGGCCAACCACTTAGTAAAATAATTTTTGTTCATTTAAACAAGCATGATCAGCTTGGTTAGAAGAAGCTAAGGTCATGCACACAATTTCCGAAAGAGAAGCCATACATAGCATAACATATCTACAAACCGTTCACCAAAAAGTAGGAACCATGCAGCAACTTGCTAGGTATTAACGAGACACACATCCCGAGTGTTGACAGAAAAATTAACAGTGCATATCAAAACTAACAATCAACAGGCATAACTTTGCAGACCACAGAGCTAATTACAATTGAAAGTGTTGATGCAATCAAGTCTTCAATCCTCATCCAGTTTGACAAGGACAGATTAAAAACTGTATTATAACAAAACAAAATAATGATAATGATAGTTATAGCAATTATAATGTTTAAAATAACACATCTATGGTGTGTCCTGAAAATGGAATATTCAACAAGAGAAAAAAATAAAGGAAAAGAAAGTACAAGTCCATGAAAGAATAATTTGGGTGCATAAGCATTTACCTTATACCAAGTTGCAAATTAAGCATGAGGTAATAGCTCCTATGGCCTTCGAAAACATCCACGCATGACTTCTTTTTTACTTCTTTCACATGTAATTTACTTCTTTTTTTAATTTTGCGTGGTACTTCCGCAGTTCTAACGGTCTCTTTGGTCAAAACACCCTGCACGTATTCTCTTTCATACACTAGAGTACTGTTATCAGATTCTCCACTTCGACCTTCTTCAGAGATATTGGACAACATGCATGATGGATCATTACAAAAAGATTCGCTTGAAGAATTATAGAGAATCCAATTTTCGTCTACTGAGGAAGTTGCATGGGATGTGCTGCCTGGATTTCTTAAAATTCCACTCATTGGCATTTTCTCAGAACGACTACGTGCGATCTTCAGACTCAGAACCCTGCCATCTTCCGAACTAAGAGACGAACTATGAGAAGTGAAACTTCTACCACTTTCCTCACAGCCTAAAGAGCTACACCATCTCCTTAGAGAAGGATGTTTAGTTCCAGCAGGGTACAATGTTCCTTTACCATCCTTTAAGCCTCGACTCCACATTCCAAAATAATATCCACCATCTGAAAATCTATAAACTCCAGACCCATGTCTTAACCCATTTAGCCAAAAACCATCATAAAGGTCACCACTTGCCCATTTCATAACCCCTCTACCACTCATTTTTCCATCTTTCCAATTCCCAATATACGTATTCCCACTATTCCAAGAGTACCTGCCACAGCCATCATGTACTCCTTCCTTCCACAAACCCTCATAGACATCAGCATTAGGATACTGCTTTGTTCCAAGTCCATGTTGTATGTTCATCCTCCAAGCCCCTCGATATTCAGACCTATCGGATCCCATAAAACTGCCAAACCCATGAACGAAACCTCCAGAGAAATCACCTTCATATTTTGCTCCCGATGACCAAATTATACGCCCTTTTCCTGTCATTTTACCTTGTTCCCAGTCACCTTCATAGACTGTTCCATCTGACCATGTATATTCACCCTTCCCATGGGGAAGCGCTCCCTTAAAAGTACCCGCATAAACATCTCCATTTGACAAGAGCTTCTTCTGAACCCTGAGTTATAAACAAACTTTAAAAAATCATGATTGAACATACAAGAGGTGTATTATTATAGCAGAAGGAAAAAATGGTAGTATTAAAAATCTGCTGATAGCACAGTACCCTTCAGCATCTTCTTTTAACAATCGTTGTAGGACTACCATCTGTGGTTTTGGCTCTGGAACCACCATAAAAGTATTGTGTTTATAATGTGATAGTTTCAAAAAGAGCCATCTACTTCAAAGAATTCCATTCCCAACAATAAAATTGTGTATCAACTGCAATCAACTCCAGGATTAATACCTACAAATGTAAAGGATATGCAAACTATTAATTATCAGATGTTAGAATCTTCAAAAGCGCAAATTTCATTGATCAATTTGTAGAACTACTAGTTAATTTCTCATTATCATAAGCTTGAACTAGGACGGGGAAACTAACTTTAAACAATTTGGCGATCATAGTTCTGTAAAGATTCTCCAAGTAGTAAACAATTAAGTTCGTAACCCACAAAACATTACTAACCAACCTTAGCAACCAATTCTTCTACCTATTATTCTAGCAATTACATTATCAATTTCCTTATGGATCCAACTTAATGCCTCAACCCATACAATGGAAGCACCACAGGGAAAAACCAACTTCACATTCCAAATGAATACCAAAAGGGAAAAAAAAAACCATAGTTGACCGTTCATTTCAAAACATCAAAAGAAAGACACTTTTCACTAAAATGAAACAAAACTGCACTGTTCACTGACAAATTAGGCATTAGAAATTTGAAAAATCACCTGAAACAGCCTATGACATCAATCCATACTCCTTCAGCCAAGCTACCACAAAGAAGCCCATAATCTTGCGATTCAATGAAACAACAAAAACCCAAAACTTCTACCGACGAAGGATCAATTCAAGATGACAAAAGCTGATGTCTTATCCCCTATCTGAAACTTTCAGATCCTCAGCTACAAAAACAAAAAAAAACTAAGAGTAAAAATGGTGTCTTTTTATTTTCTCCTTTGACCGAATTTGAAACATGTCAGTCGGGCAAGTTAGCTACTCATGCGATGCCACAAGAAGCTCTCTTTACTCTTTTTTTCTGTCTCCCTTTCACTTTTCCTTTTTCAAATTAGTTTTTACCTTCACCCCACCACAAACAGACCAGACTGCTAATCCAATCCCCTCTCCTCTTCTGAGAGAAGAATACAAGAAGAAGTAAACTCTAAAACAGCACTCACGGTCACCAGATTCCTGCCACGTGTCTAACAGGAGCATCTAGGGCCCAACTACTCCATCACACATCTGACAATCCAAGAAAGAAAGGACCCACCTTTCAGATTTTCATGAGAGTAATAAAAAGACAAAATGGAGCATGTGATGGACGACTGACACGGAAGACAAACAAGGCTGCACCTGAGTTGTACCGGATTGTTGCCTGATCGTTGCCTTTGCTTCCCCTCTCTCTCCTTTTATTTCTTCAAGTTGGGAGATTTAATCAAGTTTTTAGGTGTCCAGGCTTAGAAAAATCTGATTTAATCAAGTTGGGAGTATATCTTTTGGTCAATACTGCAGGCAATTTTTAACCAGTAGTTAATATACAGATGCCCACTACTCCTATATTTTAATAATTCTTTATTTTTTTAATACATATCTAGGGTCTCACTCACCATTATTATCAATCTTCTACCGTATCATTTGACAAAAAGATACATCTCATCTCAATATATATAGATAGGGTCCACTATTAACACTATTATTATAAATCTCGTACCATATCGATTAACGTAAGTGATACATCTAATCTCAATAAATAAAAAAATATGATATACATTTTAATTTTTATTTCAATCCATACCAATCATATTAATCACACTGGTCAAATACTCACGATGTAAAGGAAACGTCACATTAATACTAAAAAAATGTATTATAACCGTACAAGATTGAGAAACTTGCTTTGTGCATGTTCCAATTTTGGTAGAGGGGCAACAAACAAAATAATAATAGCAATAAAAGAGACTGGACATTGTGGACAATGCAGCTCATACAACTTGCAAGACTCGCTCCTTTGATAATTACTTGTAAAACCTCTTTTCTCCTTTTTCTAGTTTCATGCATGCAATTCAATGCTCTAGCGGCTAATGCTATCCAACTTTGTTACTCAGCAAACCAATAATGAGAGAAAAACATCAAATTTGTTTTTGGCTTTTGGTTTTTCTTTATCCCCAACAAGAGAAGTACCCACCACATTAGCAAAATCATGACAAAATTCACTAAAAATAGCAAATTTAAAGTTTTTTTGGTTCAATGTGGGGTTTAACTTTTTAAAGAACATTGGTTAATTCAATGCTTTCCTTTTATTAGTTTTTACGGTAGGGAGAAAAACATGTACATAATGAATGTTCATTATTCTCCAATATACAAATCAAAGAACTCTCTTTGCCTTCTACCAAATAATAATAATAATAATAATAACTCAGAGGAACAATAAACCAACAAATAAAAGAGAACACAATAAAAGCATACATTACTTTCAAGAAAATGAAAATTAATAATAACAATAAGAGTAAGAATAATAATAATAAAGAATCAAATCATATGATGTTATACACTGCGAAGGAAAGAATCAAGCACATCAATAAAGGGCGCAACTTGCTATATATATTACTAGACATGGAAAAACCTATGAGCTAAATTGTCCACTATTCAACAATGCCAAAGAATAGCGGCAAAGAATTGAAGAACACTGTGTGTATGTTCCCCATCGATCATGCTTAAACATAGCATGCAATCACAGAACCTTATTGAAACTTCTACCCATCAAATACGTTATTCAACAGTTACATGATGTTACCAGCAAGCCGTCGAGCATACTATTGCTTCGATCCAACTTTATTCGCCTTAGGCTGGCTTGAGGATTTCGCGCCACCAAGTGGAGGAAAATCACCCGTGTCGATGCTGAAGCCTGTGTTATTACTTCCATACGCATTCTCTGCAAGCTTCTTGTTTTGGTTATTATTTTGCAGCATAGGTGACTTCGCAGTGGCATAATGACCGAGTGGTTTTTGCTGATATGGCATTTTGGTTGATGGAGAAGAACCAAGAGGCTTTATTCCCAACAGCTCTGGGTCGGGGGAAAATTTATATGGCAGCTTGCTATCGTCCATCTTCCTGAAGGTTATGGAAATCCTGTTGAAAATGAAATGAAAGTGAATAGCATGTTAGTACTAGGAAGCAACTCGATATGGTATCTTGCTGCAAACTTGAAAGTTGATGGGAGAATTGTACCTTTTGCCAGGGACTCCGGGAACACAGTGCTTTGCAATATCAGCTCCATTGCCATTCAAGATGAGAACAGATCTGCATAAACACAAAGTGCCATTAATTCAAAAGATGCAGAGAAGCAAGATTCCACCTTTAAACATTGTATAACATGAGACTACCTAGACAACTAGTGTAGACAAACAGAACCATAATATAAATGTCACTTCATCGGCTAAGCCTTCGAATTTAAGAATACCAAGATATTTCATAACGAGAACATACAATATATGGTGGCAATGACTGATAATGGAAGAGAGATGCACAGAAATGGGGAGCAAGCAAAAAGATAAGAAACCATACCCGCAAGGCAAAGGTAGGGAGAAGGGGCCGGAGAACTCTCCAGCATCAACAATCTTCAAACTAGAACCAAAAAGTATGTTGCATTCGGTCAAGAAAGACACCGTACAAAAAGGTCGAAGAAAGTCGTGATGATCAATGTGAGGAGGAATGCAATCCCCTTCATCGTATATATTCACAATGCAACTATTAGGTACGCATGTGGGAGGCAGCACATGACACCTAATCATTCTCTTGATCATTTGCTTAAATAATGGAGGTAGATGATCAACTTCTTCATCTCTAAGTATACCTGGGGGATTCCCATTTTTGTCCTGCAAAGTCGAAGCACATGAAACAAACTAAGATACTCATTTCTACCAAATCTAATATTTGCTGCAAAGCATACAAAATAAAGATGAGTGCAGGAGGAAAGAAGATACCACTGCATAGTTGTAACAGCAGCCAAACTGTATGGTGATACGCCCTTTACCGCGCATCCATTTCTTAGGTTCTGAATATGTACGCTCTGTAACACGTAAAGGAAAGACGGTAATGAGATAAGCGCAAAGAGGATGTCGAGAGTGCTCTCGACATCCTCTTTGCATCCATTTCTTAGGTTCTGAATATGTACGCTCTGTAACACGTAAAGGAAAGACGGTAATGAGATAAGCGCAAAGAGGATGTCGAGAGTGCTTGAAACATAATGGGTGAGAAAAATAAATTTGATGTGTATTGAAAAGATTAGTTGAAAAGACCACAACGAACTTATTCAATGTTATTGTTTGTAGTTATGGCAATCACATGCCTAACGTTTTTTACCACCTCACGTGATAATCTGATTTCAATTGCTATGTTCACTGAGTGATTTATCAAGCTCCCTCCACATAAACAAAACAGAGTTAAGTTGCTGTTGTCTTTCAACAACAAGATCTATCAAATCTATTTTTCTGTCCAAGATAACTGAGGGAACAGAATGACTTGAACCATCATTAATCTACCGGCAATCAACATCATTAATCAGTCATTTAATCTAGCAGTCACTCCATGTCATTGACTCGACAAGATTCCAATTTATCAATGCAAATTATTTTGTTTCATCACGTTTCAAACCCAATAAAGCAAAAACAAACTTTTATCTACACATACCTCTAAGCAATCCTTTCTGACCCTTCTGCTGTAAATCATAGACACATTTGACAATCTTCTTCTGCTCCTCAGAATCAAAAACTCCAGAATGAAGTTCGAGCCCTTGAACAACGTTTATTCGTTTCCCATTTACATGCTCAATAAGAGAAAAAATCTTCTTTCTTTGAATTTCTGAGAACCTAATCTGGTCCTCTGATAATCCATTGTCTGATGCAGATGCCATTCCCCCAATCCCACTATTCAGCAATATTCTGGAACCCGAATTACGTTGATGGCTGTTTACTGAACCCGGTGAGGAACTAGGGTTGGATGCCTTTTGCCTTTCTCGGCAGTTAGAAGAATCGATCACAGATTCCAAATCATTCTCAGATGGAGATGAATGCAAGCCTGATTGATTAGTAGGCTGGAATTCCGTAGAAACTTTAGAGCCATTCCCGGACATGGATACTGTATCTATTTTCTCTGAAGAGAACAAAAAATAAAAGGAAATAGTTATCTTCAAATTTATGCTCTCCGTGCAAGCATACCAAGGAGTAAAATTCATCAAAAGAAGCAGGGAATCAGAACATACGAGGAACAAAAACAGGATAATTCAAAAAACTCAAACTTTAACTCTTGAACTCAACTCATCTCCCCAAAATCAACACAACAGTCTAAAGACAGAATTATCAGAACAAGATTCCATAATAGAAACAAAAGACATCGCAGAACCTTATCTCAAACAACTATCCATCACAGCAAACTTTCAAGAACTCAACTGAAACCAAAAAGAAACATCAACAATGAAAAAAAGTAAGCAAATTTCGAAACAAAGAAAAAATAAGGGTAAGTTAATCTTACTAGTGAGATTAAGACTGCGAATACGAGATTGGAGAAGATCAAGACAGTGTTGGCAAAACCCATCAGACAAAAGCTCCAAAAGCTCCTCACGTTCCACTCCCTCCAACAACTCTCCTGTCATGTCTAGTCTTGTTCAGATGAAAGGAAAAAGAACGTTCTTTCTTTGTGATGTGCCGCCGCCGCAGCCGCAGCGGTTGTTTATTAATAATACCTGAACATATATGTATGTCGGCTGACGGGATCGGATTTCCGAATCTGCTTTGGACTTACCCAGGAGGTAGGAATTAGGAAGGGAACTAGAAGCAGAAACTAAATTCAAACGTGCGGAGAGATTCACTCCATTTTGTCGTAGGCAGTAGTTTCTACTTCCAACTCGGAATCGAACTAGGTTTGCATCTTATTCTGTTTATAAAAGAAACACAAAGAAAAAGTTGTTTGACTGTGTATAGGGTGTGCCAAAATACCATTCAAAAATCACTGATCAATTTAATCGAGTTTGTTCTATTTCGGTGATAATATTATCTATTTTTTCTATTATGGTCGTGACCAATTTTTTTGGTATGATAAAGTAATTTATTTTGGTAGTATCAAACTTTCGTAAATTCTTATTATATATTGTCCATTTTTTCAATTATTGGATTGCTCTTAAATTGTTGTTCAAATTAATTTTAAAATTTAGTAATACTAAAATTACCGAATTTTGTACCGAAATTAAAAGTTTGGTATATCAAATATTAAACAAATTCTACCAAAATACTACGATATCAATCGATGAACTTGATTAAAAAAATCGGTGAGATTTAGCATTTTGCCCGAACTCCAACCGAAATTAAAACTCTAAATATGTCTGGGCACTCCGAATGGTAATGGATAAAAGTGAAAGTATGGTTTGTGAAGGTTGAATAAACGCCAACTAGACACGCACGCGCATACATGAACAATCAAAAAGTATATTCTGAATAGTAATGAATAAAAGTGAAAACATAATATGTGAAGGTTGAATAAACGCTTACTAGATACGCGCGTGTATGCACGCACAATCAAGAAATACTCCTCGTTCTTGAAAAAGTGAAGCAGCAAACAAACAAGCAACCAAATGATTATGGTTTATAGCTAAAAAGCATGAGATAAACAACATAGAAGAAAGAAATCACAAAGATTGGTTGAGTGAAGTTGTATTGGGAGGTCCAGGTGGGGCGTTAGTGGCGGTAGCAGCAACGCCTGCATTGGTTGTGGTGCTGCTGTTATTTTGTTCATACTTGGCAACTTCCTTCATAGCCTTATCGCCTGCCTTGGCCACATGCAAATCCATCTCTGCTTCTGCTTCTCTCGCCAATCGCACCTCGTGAGCAATGTCCACCCTCGCTTTTGCCAATTGCTTCTCCTCCTTTTCCTCAGCCCTGGCTTCGGCCTTCGCCATGCGGATCTCTTTCATATCCCTTAGCTTGTCCTTCACAGCCTGCATTTTTGAAAAACAAGTATAGGTTTAATAAAAAATTCAATGTTTCCTCCCTCTATATATAAACATATGCCCATCAGAATTCCCTCAAATTATGGAGAGGTGGAAAGAGCATGTGCATGCACTACTACCAACTTGTGGTACTACGTAAATGTAAGAATACTAAAAATAGCATCATCCAAAACTAGCCACCGCATCCAAAACTAGCCACCGCATTTCTAGTGCTCACCTCAATATACATCCACTAATTTGTGCTACGTGCACATTTTCTCTCTTAGATGGACTTTTATCCTCTAATTGTTTTCAAATTAGTTATTGTACTTTCCCTAATTGTATTTGTGAAGGTATCTAGATGGCTTAAGATCAAATGGAATTGCCAAACATGGCTTGAGCAAAATTCGAAATTAGGTTTTGTTTTGGTTAAATTGGTAAACTTATAGTTTTAAAACTAAGGTTGTAAAATTCGGATCGGTCATAAACTCGATCAGGGGAAAGAGTCAAGGGTAAAATGGTCAACCCGAATTGACCCGTAATTCAATAAATTTATTACTATAAAATATTCAGAAATATATTTACTAGTATATTTTAACTTATTTTTTTAGAATAAAATATTCCAACTAAGGTCTTTCCTGGATAAGTAATTCTATACTTTAATTTCTGACATTTTTGCACTCAAATTTTAACTCCTTATATATCGAAACGCATCAAAATTTAATTATTATTGTTAGATTTTCAGTCTACGTGCATTAAGAAATAATTTTTTATATTAAATATTACTCGTATTAAAATTTATAAAAAAATCAAAAAATTAAGAAAAAATCAGAAAATGGAGACTGATTTTTTCCTGATAATATTTATTCATAACTAAAAATTAAGAAAAATATGAGAAAGTAAATAATTATACAACTATTACATTTTTTTAAATTTTTTTTAGTAAATGGATTTTAATAATTTTATTTAATTATTAATAAATATTCTAAAAAAAATCATTCTCCAGTTTTTTGAGTTTTCTAAAAAATTTAAATCATTTATATATTTTAATTTTGTATAGTTGTTTTTTTATATTTTTTACTTTCTCCTATTTTTATTAATTTTTTATAATTAAAATATTATATTATCAGAAAAATACAATTTCATTAATCTAATTTTTTAATTTTTTTGATATTTTAATAAAAAAATATTTTTTAATGTATGGTTATTAAGGTTTTAGATCGAAATTAGAACTTCAGACAAATATTTGATACGTTTCGATGGGTAAAAGACTAAAGTTTAGGTCCGAACGTCCTAGGCTAAGGTGTAAGAAACTTAAAATATTTTACCCCATTTTTTTATAAAAAAATGTATAGATTTTTTTTAATGGGAGAAATGTATAAAAATGGTTTTGAGTCCCAATTTCCTCCTTCTTCTTTTATTTTTTCTTTTTTTTATAAAGAATGCCCTCGTATTGAAACCAAGAAAATTCCCTATAAATTAGATCAGCAGCAAATGGAAAAAACAATTCATCAGTCTCACTCACCTACCTATTCCCATCCTCCAATGGAGTTATCCGTTAGCGCCAATGCCTTTCTCACCCGCACATCACTTCCCTTCCCTTTCATCTTACTTCCTTCAATTTCTCCTGCCGCCACCGCAACCAGCGTCGCAAGAACCAAGAACTCCAAACATACCTCAGCACCAACAACACTTGTCCGTGATAAATCAACAACAATAAGAAGCATTACACTTGAACCTCGAAAACATCATTCCAAGTCTTACTTAGCTAGGCAAGCTGCCATAGTTGAGGTCCAAGAATCCCCTGAATTGCCCTCTGCTCTTGAAAGGTCTTCTATTTTTGTTAATTGTTTGTATTCGAATTTCTCTTCTGTTGTTAGTGGCAATGCTAATGTTAGTTGTTTGAACTATGCATTGAGTTTTGTTATTGGTTGAAAATTAGTTGTTTCTCTTCCATTCTTTTGGAAAAAACGGATGAGTAGTGCGGTGAAATATTTGCTGGGCTTTGGTTTTAAGCTGTAAACTTTTGCTTCTATCTAAAAACATCATGTGGTGCAAGTCCTTTAGGCTATAGTGGTACTTTCTCTGGATAATATGAGGAAAAGGGGTAATCTTTGAAAGTTGGCAGCTCGGCTGGAGTGTAATAAGGAGTCAGGAGGAATTCATCTTTGAAAATGCACTTGAGAAGTGGGATTCCTCTTTCTGAACGTTATATAGTGGAATTAATCCCAAATTACAGTTTTTTTCTGGGGTTTCCTGATGTACTTCCCATTTGCTTAGTTGTTGCGATTTAAATAAAACTTAACTTTACAAGAAATAAATCTTTGATTATTCTAATGCTCTATCGAAGCCATTTGTGTGAAGTAATTTTTCTTTTTCTTTACAGCTTTCATGATTTGGTTAGGTCGAGTATTGCGTAACTTAAAATAGCCCATCTTTTCCTCGACAAAACTTAAATATCACTGTGTAAATGATTCTTAATTATTATCCCTGCTTCTTTTCTTACAGATTAGGAGGGGTTTTGAAGGTGCAAGACTTGAATGTCATTTTACGGAATCTTGGAAAGCAAAACAGATGGCAGGAACTTTCTGAGGTTGTATATTTGAAAACTGTTTCATTTTGATCTTTGATATGTCCACCTATAGTGCCATTTGGTAGCTGTAATGTTGTGTTATTCATGTATAGATATCTGGTTGACAGGTTTACAGTATTCCTATGTGCCTGGTTTAGTTTTTGCATTGGTGTGTTCTTTTGGTCTTTTCTTTATATTGCTCTCATGGTTTCAATTGAGTATTCATTCTTTGTTTTACTTTTTGGAGCACTGCAGCTCTTTGATTGGATGCGTCAGCATGAAAAAATCAGTGCTTCAACTTACAGTAGTTACATAAAGTTCATGGGGAAAAGCATCAATCCAGCAAGGGCGTTAGAAATCTATAATAGCATTCCTGATGAATCAATGAAAGCTAATGTCTTCATATGCAATTCTGTTCTTAATTGCCTGGTCAGACATGGCAAGTTCGATAGCAGTATCAAATTGTTTCATAAGATGAAGTGCAGTGGTCTAACACCTGATGCAATTACGTATACTACTGTACGTGAAGTTTACCTCATATTACATATCTTGATTTCCATGGATTTTGACTGTCTATTCAGTCCTGTAAGTTTGCAACTATAGGTGGAGAAATGAGATGGAATTCCATGTTATATAGCACAATCCATATAACAACTAGTTTGCTGTTTCCATACTTTGTCCTGACTGTTTTGCCTCTCTACTAGTTCATGACCTAAAAAGAAATGACTGTTTGGAAATATCTAATTTTTCTGGTAACATGCATTTCATGAGTGCTTCTCACTATTTGGTTCTCTTTTATTCCTATACATTCTTTTCCCAAGCTAAAGCTAAAATAGGCGTATTTGGTTAGTATTGTAGTTTCTCAAAAGAAAACCCACACTGGATTGCTTTCCATCATCATAGTTGGTCCTAAAAGGAGAATTATGTATAATGATTTAAGTATATGATTATCTACACAAATACTAGCTTTCTGTACAGCCTAGGTTGAAAATCTGTCAGCGAGCACACCTATAAGTTTTTTAATTTATAGTTGGTTCCTCACATGTATGAGTTTATAATTTTGTTTAGGTCTACTAAGAGGCCAACATCTATGAGATTTCAATCCAACTGTGTTCTAACTTTTAAACTAGCTTAAGCAATCCGTTGGTTCAAAATCCACTGCAGGAGGAGAAAAATGTTATGGACATTATTAAATATTTACTTTTCTTAAAATTCTGGGTCCACTGACATGGCTGCATGGTTATATCTGAGATTTTATTCCTCAAAGTTCTTACTTCTTTTGTCCTCTTTCATCACTATGGCCTTTTTCTATTTCTAGTTGCTTGCAGGTTGTATGAAATTCAAACATGGCTATTCTATAGCACTAGATCTAGTTCAGGAACTGAATCATAATGGACTGCAGATGGACAATGTAATGTACGGCACACTTTTGGCTGTTTGTGCTTCGAATAATCGATGCGAAGAAGCTCAGAACTATTTTAACCAGATGAAGGATGAAGGCCATTTGCCTAATTTATTCCATTATAGCTCTTTATTAAATGCGTACTCATACAGTGGAGACTACAAAAAGGCTGAGGAGTTAGTGCAGGACCTGAAATCTTCAGGGTTAGTGCCAAATAAGGTTTGTTTCATGTTTATGTTGCTTATGTGTTGTAAGTCTCTGGTGATGTTGTATTTGTGCTTTTATCTATTTTTTAGAATATGGACTTGGATAATTACTCCTGGCTGTGGATTCACCTGTCATCAAGATGAACCAAACTAACTTGTCCAACCACTTTGAATTCTTGTTGGATTAAACATTCGATTTTTTTCATTTCATCTTTATCAAACAAATGAACCCTAAAGCCATTAAAAACATTATTTCTCAGTTTTTGTTTATAAACTCTTTCAGGTTATACTGACAACACTGTTAAAGGTTTATGTTAGAGGAGGGTTGTTTGAGAAGTCCAGAGGCTTATTGACTGAACTGGAAGCTATGGGCTATGCAGAAGACGAGGTAAACTCAGCTTTTCATCTTCATTTTGGTGGTCAGTTATGATACTTCACAAAAGCTATCATTTTGGTGTTGTTTTCATTTTTGCTTTAAATTATTGTATTAGTACTTTTGTAGTTCATTCCACTAAAATTCTTTTGCAGATGCCCTATTGTTTATTGATGGATAGCCTTGCTAAGAACGGTCATCTAGATGAAGCAAGATCAATTTTCAATGAGATGAAGGAAAAATGCGTTAAATCAGGTATAGTCTATAAGGAATTGATCTTCTGTGGTTGTAGCAAGCATATCCGGATGCATATGATAACTCTGTTGCCATGGATCTAGTGAAGTGCTTGTGTAAACTTGAATCTAAGCTTTTTACCCTTTCTCTATACCTTAATATATTTAAGATGGTTTTCCATTACGCAATTGGAGTATATCTAATCTAAGATGTTTGAGTTTTGACTTATGTTCCTTCCATGTCCCTGGACTGCTTACAAGTAATGCTCTTTAATTGTTGCTAGTGGTCATAGTCTACAATTTATGATGTAATTCTTATTTTTGTACTGCCAGATGGTTATTCCTACAGCATCATGATTTCAGCATTTTGTCGAGGTGGTCTTTTTGAAGAGGCGAAGCAGTTAGCAAAGGAGTTTGAAGCCAAGTTTGACAAGTATGACTTGGTTATATCGAATGTAATGCTCTGTGCATACTGCAGAGGGGGTGAAATGGAAAGTGTGATGCGAACGATGAGGAAAATGGATGAATTGGCTATAAGTCCTGACTATAATACCTTTCAAATTTTAATCAAATATTTCTGCAAGGAGAAGTTGTATATGCTAGCTTACCGGACCATGGAGGACATGCATAGGAAAGGCCATCAACTAGAGGAGGTGCTTACTTTTAACTTATAACTTGGTTCCCAGAAGCTTCAGAGTCAACTAGTTCTTTTTTATTTATCTTCTCTAACTTAGCTTGTGGTAGCAGTGGGAATGATATGCAAAAGGGATAAGGGTCCTTTTTGTTAACTTATTTTCAGACTGACTTGGGAAATTAATGTCTTCTGTTATGGTCTCTCTTGTCTCTTTTCGCTTCCTTCTAATTTGAATCAATGTTCTCAAGATCTTGTTATCTGGCTCATATCCGTTTTGCAGGGACTTTGTTCTTCTTTGATCTTTCATCTTGGTAAAAGTAAAGCCCATGCAGAAGCCTTTTCTGTTTATACTATGTTGAAGTATAGCAAGAGAACAATGTGCAAGGCCCTCCATGAGAAGATTCTGCACATCCTTATTGCTGGACGGCTGCTCAAAGATGCTTATGTAGTGGTTAAGGTATGATAATTTTGGCCTTGAAGAATATTGCATCTGCTATAGTGATAATGATATTCTTAACCTTCACCATTCAGGACCATAATGAAATGATCTCTCCATCTGCTATAAAGAAGTTTGCAAATGCATTTGTGAAGCTTGGTAATGTCAAAATGATAAATGATGTTATAAAGGTCATCCACAGTTCTGGATACAAGATCGACCAGGTACATGATGAGTCTTGAAGGATCAATTAATGATAAGTTCCAGACATCTCCGTTGCTCTTTGTTTCTGTTTGCTGCGAACTGACTATTGAGTCACTTTTCTGAATATTGTTTTGCAGGGACTATTTCAGATAGCCATATCACAATATATTACTCAAGCAGAAAATAAGGACTTGCTTCTACAGTTGCTGCAGTGGATGCCTGGCCAAGATTATTCTGTTGATTCGTCAACACGAAATGTTATCCTTAAGAATTCTCACTTACTTGGTCGTCAGCTCACTGCTGAGATCTTATCAAAGCATCAAAAGGTGTCAAAAGGCTTGAAATCTCATGAAGCAAAGGATTACTGAGTTTGAGCTAAAGTCACTTGAGGTAATCAACATTAGCACCTATCCGCTTGCTCAGCTGTTTATTCCCTCTTAAAGGAAGTCTCTAGTAACTGTCTTACTTGATGGTCTTATCAAAGATGGAAATGGAATCACTACTTTCTGAGTGTATTGAAGCGTATACTGAACGTTCTTTCCCCTTCTTTTTGACTGTTATCTTTCTCTAGTTTTATTTTCAGTGTGGTACTAATGGGACTACTTGGTAAAATGCTCATAATTATTGTAAGAAATACTTAAATTCTGAGCTGTGAATTGTTAGATATTACAACCAAGGCATTGACTTCAGATCCTCTTTGCAAGTTTGAAATAGATTTACTAATAAAATTTAGAAAGGAAGTAAGACCACGAAGGTGACCTCCTTTTGTGGCAATGCTTCTCTAGTTTTATCTCTTATTGTGGTTGATTGTTGTATAGGTCTTTGGACAAGCAAATGCGAAGTCCATTATTGTCTTGAAACAACTATTATAGCCACAGTTGGACCCCACTATCAAGCCTTCTTTACTTTACATTTCCATTATTTGTGAAATGTTATGTGAGTGTTGTTTTCTGGTCCTCCTCTGAGGGGAAAGTATTGACAAACATCTGAGACTTGACTTGGTTTTGGCAGGAGGAACTGATAAATCCAAAATGCCTGAAGACAAATTTCTTCAATGCAATGGAGTTGAAGTGAATTCCGTCAATCATCATAGCTAACTCTTGGATCAGATGGAAAGGACAAGATACTTGGGCTTTTCTTTCACAGAAACGGCACCATGCTGTACCAAGCTGGGGAATGCCTGTTTTTTTTATCTCATTGTTTCTTAGTTATTTTGTTTTCTGGAATAGTGGAAGGGAACTGGGCTGTTGGGGGTATGTTTCATCAATAAAGAAGTGTCTTTCATGTTAGATGATGGGCCATTTAGAGGGGTTACAGCGGACATCCTTGTGCCTGTGGTATTACAACTTTATTTGATTCACTTGAAAATGCAATCTATTGAAAGGAGAATACTTCAATTCAGCTGGTTGAAGCACTTTTTGCAACTCAGAATGATATGACTGCCCTAGGTACGTGGTCGGTATAATTTACTCTACTATTCTATCTTTACATATCAATAGTATTATTAGAAGTACATATCGATCACAGCGTGTCAGTCTTCTGTAACTTGATAAATTCCTATTGTGGCATAACTCAGTGAATTTAACTTGCTTTAACATGGTCTATTAGGTTTCAAAATAAATTGAGATGGAGATACCAGATTGGATATTCAAGGTTTTATTTGTACTAGCATATACCAGCATTACAGCTTGTGTAAGAAGTGTAGAACAATTAGAATACATTGATTAGTCCTTGTAGGATCAAATGGACAGTCATGGTCGTGGTACATTTGTTATCTCTACAGGATACAAATGAATTCTGTCTGACCAAGCATTTTTTTCTTTTGGATTTTGATCTGATATGCATTTCCAAACTGCACTGTTACACTTGAAGCCACTTCCAAATGCAATTTGCCAGATCCGGTCTCCACTCTTCACCTTTCCCTTTGCTTCCAGGTAGCAAAGTTCGTACCAAACTGAAGATGATGAAGTGTTACCAAATCTGTACAGAGTCATCCTTGACGCTTCACCATCCTCCGTTTGCAGCTTGAGATTATTCTCCACTGCATCAATAACAGCCCTTCCTCCAGCATGGATGCAGAAATGATCAAAAGCCTTCTTGAAATTTGGCACATATAGTTCTCTTTTTCCTGCTATGTGAAAAAGCTTCCGGCGGATTACTGACCAACCATACCAGAGCTGTTCAGAATATGGCAACACAAGAGGCCCCAACTCTGATATATTGGTTCTTAAAGCATTGCCAGCTACTTGCAGAAGTGCCCTTGATATTGACACCCCTACAAGACCATCTTCATCTGCCTGTTGATAGACGGAACAATATGATTTATCATCTGAGCCCATGTGGGTCCGGACAAGGTGAAGGAGCTTATATTTTGCAATCCGCTTATATTCGTTCTTGTTTGATAGTAGAATGGCAGCACCACCCATGCGGAATATAGTGTTGGCAAGAAGCATGGACTTAGTCTGACCCGGATAAAAATTAGGAGTGACGGCTTCCATGCTGAGAACTAAAGCTAAGGAGTTCTTGTGAACTTTAAGTAGCTCTTTTGCCAGACTTATTGACAAGAGTCCAGCGCTGCAACCCATTCCACTTAGGCTGATGCTTTTTATGTTGTTTCGAAATCCAAACTTGTTTATGATCATTGCTGTTATGGAGGGAGTAGGGCAGAAAAGGCTGCAGTTTGATATGAGGATATCAATGGTTTTAGGATCTATATTGTGATCTGAAAGAAGATCTTTGACAATTGTGAACAGAACTTCTTCCACTTCTTCTTTAGCTGGGTTGAAAGAACTGTTTGCCGGTATCTCATGCAGCCCAATGGGCATGCAAGATTCATCACCAATTCCTGATCTTTCTAAAACCCTATCTTGGAAGGTGAGGCTTTCTGCACTGTGAGAACCAGATCCGTAAAGATGTTCCATGTATTTTGATCTTGTGGCCCTCAAGTTGTCTTTCGGACGGTAGCAGGCGAAGTCAATGAGATAGACACAGGTGGATCTGAAAGCAAAGTGGAAAACTGCAATTGTTGTTACGATTCCTGCAAGCAATATAGTAATGGAGAATGCAGTATCCGTGATGGTAGATGGGTTTAGAAGGGAGGAGAAAGATGTGAATACATGAGCCACCATAGCTGAAAGCTTGAATTTTTGGTTCTTTTCCGATGTTTGGTAGTTGTTTTTGCCATGAATACTAGTTTAGCTGTGTGTTATGAGATCATGCAATAGATGCATGGGAGGCAAGAGGGAAGTTTCAAACTGCAACTGTTAGCTCTTGGAATCTTTTTCTTCATACAAAATTGAGGCCAAAGATTTACAACCAGAAGTTTTGTTTTGGAGGTAAATCCATTCACTTTTTAAATATTTTCTTTTGATACAAACTTCTTTAGTATTAGAAAAAATATATATTTGTTTAGTGGATAGTTTCTATTATTTTATTTTTCTTTAAATAAATTGCTTTCGTTCTCTAGTTAATCATCTCTCTTGATGTTTAGCTGGTTGCTCCCAACTGTGCCTTTTGTATTCACAAGGTTTGCATGTACAGATTGGATCATAACTAAGAGTAGAATAAATGAATAAAAGAAATAAATAAGCAAATCGAATCGGGCGGGTAAAAATGTATAGGCTATAATTAGTTCAATGGTTGATTTGATGAGTTTTTCTCCAAACTTAAACCAAAGCAGATTACATGAAGGGTTATTATACTTTTTGAGGTTTCAAAGACATGCATGGCAGAAAAATGAAACCAAATTTCTATTCCTGGTTTGTCAAATTTTGAGGGCTGACCTTCCTGTTGAATATTTCTCCTAATGAGAATTTAAATCTCCTGAAATTTACTGCAGACAATTCCACAAATGTAGAATGATATTTTCAGCAATTGGAGAAATAAAGTAAAGAGATTGGTATAGAATGTCAAATTCCTGAAATGTTAATGAAATTAAATATTATCCTGAGCTATATATATGTCTATTACTGCAAACTTTTAATGATTGCTATTCCCATCTGCTGCATATATATATATATATATAGATGAACAAATCCTCTATTCTCAGTTTGGACGGTTGTTGTCCAGCCACATTTTTTCATCATCTTCTTCATCTAGTCGAGCCAAAAAATCTGCAGGAAAAGTATCTCTGAGGAAATCAGCATTCATGTAATAATCATCAGTAAAATCTTGAGACACCATTGAAGGTTGAGCCAGTTGATTCATCGTATCATTAGGGTGCACTGAAGACAAGATCGTATGTTGCTCATTGTTCATGGGATGAGCTCGATCCCGAGCCAGGTTTTTGATATAAGTATTGTTGCCATACCAGACTTGCTTCTCAGATTCTTGTTTTGGTACAAAATCATGATGAGAAGTACCAGCAGCAGAGTTGAAGGGCAGCAGATTATAAGAATGATCATGCATCTTCATATTGTCCTCATCCACAACCAGGGTAAAAGAGTTGTTTTGATCATTATTCATGGGATGAGCTTGATATTGAACCGGGTTTTCGATATAAGAAGTATTGTTGTCATACCAAACTTGCTTCCCAGATTCTTGACCTCGGCGAGCAGGAGTTGTCGAGTTCAATTTGTCCTCGTCAATCATCACTAGGGTAGAAAAAATGTTGTTATGATCAGATGAGGATTCTGAATTAGATACTGCAGATGCAGGTTTGTCCCAACTACTTCCACTGGTTTCACCTTCATCATTCATCTTGTTCTTGTTGTTCACCACCCTGTTCACATATATTCGGCACAGAACAAACTCATCCAGCTTCTGCAAAATCAGAAACGAAGAAAATCACTAATGGTAAAATGCTTTCAACGAATAATTTCTCGAATCTCTGGAAAAAAACTAACGTAGGAAAGATGTAATTAAATTCGGTATACTACCTCGGTGCCATCAGCGGTTCTTTTACTGTTATGAATAACATTTCTCTCACCGGGTGTGAACTCATGCATTTTCCATTCCGACTTCTTCGGCGAATCATGCTTGCCGTTGTAGAAATCTAAGGATTTTTTTATCCACGTTTCGTTATCCTTGGACGGTATTGACTTACCAGCCCCGGTAGGTTTCCAGAATCCACCGGGAGCGCGACCCATTCGGGTACTTCTTGTTCCTAGAAGTGAAGAAATACCATCCATCTTCTCGGATGCGCTCGTATGTTTCTGATCAACCAAACAGAAAGTCAATCGATAGGAAGAAACACTGAACTACAAGCTGATTGAAGACAGAACTTTCGAAACAAGTTATGCCTAAAAAGCAGATGTAGTAGTAATTGATAATGACTGACCAGATAGTGTTTTGGGATAGTGCTCATAGATGTTAACATCAAAGATTCGGTGCCTGGGTAATTCTCTATTCAAGAGCTTCTTCTCAAGGTAAAATTTAGTCAACTCTACATTAGTTGGTTGGAACCTATATCCAGTGGTAAGTTTCTGAAGTATGCATCACCATCACCGTCGCCGTTGTTGTCGTAGTCGTAGTAGCCGTCGTCATCATCATCATTGATAACCCTTCCGGCCATGAAATCTTTGTTGTCTCCTGAAGTATAAATATACATTAATTAGAATTCTCATGACATCTATCCCATGACATCTATTATTTCTGGATCAGCTTGGTTGGTTTCCAAACAAAAGAGACTTTTCCTACCAGATCTGACTTGAAACAACAATCTCACAAACAATCTACCCTTTGGTAACGTTGCCTTAGCCATAATCGTATTATACTGGATATGAAAAATTGAAGTTTTTCCACCATTAATTCTTCAAGTTTTTTTTTATCTTAAATTCTGTCAAAAAAATTCTCCTCCATCCACATCAACATTGGCTTAGGCACCAAGTATGAAATCTACTTGGTTGATGAGTGCAACACCAACGACGGCGTGGTGGTGGTTCAGACTTGAGTACTGACTTCGGGCAAGTGCCTTCAAGAAGATGAAGTGAAAAATAAATAATAATTTTTTTTATAATTTTTATCTGTCGTGGGAGATATGCACAGATGTCAATTTATTATTGATTGAGTACGCCGTATTTCACTATTTAGTTGGCATTCCCGGAACACCCTATAAATTCTCCATCTCATGGCCCGAAAATAAAATAAAATGAAAAAATATATCGGCTCCTTATGAATGTTTTATCGTAAACGAAAAATAAATAAATAGAGAGGATATAGGAGGTGATTGGACGATTATATATATGAGAACGGCATTTCTTGACATTTTTCTTTTTAAAACATAGATTGGAATGCCTATAACTAACTAGCTAGCTCATTTTTGCTTTGCATAAAGTAAAATGTTATTAGTGAATTCAAGAACTAATTAATATTCTCTTCCATTTTGGTCAAAAAAAAATTATTTATAATTAGTTGTCGTGTTTGTAAATTTTAGAAGGTTAGTTGGTGTTTTTTAATTATAATTTTTTTTCTCATAAGTTAGAAAGTTTAACTCAATCAATTTAAGCACGTTAGATTAGTCAATTTAAAATGACAGTAATTAATATGGTGAAAAAAAAATTAGAGAAGTGCATTTGTAAGCAAAATCAATAATTATTTTAATATGTGTGATTATAATTAAAAAAACAACTATAAAAAACGGAGGGAGTAATTACATAATCGAAGGGGAAGTTTAAACTCGAGTATTTACTGATATTTTATCACCAGCTGATAATTAATGAACTACATATTCATTAATAATCTCGCTAATTAATGTTAGTAGCCCCATAAGAGTAAGAAACTGTTGATAGGAGAATCGAAATAGATCAAATGAATCAATTTCCCTCATCGATTTTTTTTAATCTATTTATATTTACTATAAGTTTATAATTATAAAAATAAAAAAATAAATTTGTATCTCTTTTTTTATATACTTTATATATAGAACTATATTTTTTATTTTTCTATATATATAGATTTATAGATTTAGAATTTTAGATTTAGAGATAATTATTTCTATTTATAGATTTGTAGATAGAGATCAGAAATTGTTGAAGAAAGAACAAGATGTTTCTTTTGTCCCTTCCAAGAAACAACTTTCGACTACCCATGATCAGTACCGATGAATAAGATAAAATGAAAAAAAAAAACCTTGAAATTTAACAACAATGTATTTAATTATAATGAGTCTTACAAAAGAATGAATAGAAAGAATCAAATTAATTGAGATCGATCATCAATCAAATCAAATCATTTGCCATGATCACGACAACGATCAATACGGCTGCAACCTCTATGATAAGGGTTGGCAGGTTGGTGACCGCATGATGGTGCATTGGGATTCTGTGGGCCACACCCAGGAATTCCTCCCTTTGACATTGCTGGATTTCCAATGTAAGTACCATCTGGTAGATAACGACTAGCACCAACTTGTTGCCCTAAAAGCCCACATACCAATAACATCATAGCAAGCCCAATAGCAGCCCATGTGATCTTTGAAGAAATCATGGTTGATTAATTAGCTCCCCGAATAAATTCCAGGTCTTTACGAGTATCCTCTTTATTTTTACGAATAAGAGGATAATCTCGTTCGAAAGAAAAAAGCTAATCGCTCCAGATGATGGATCTGAATGTGGAAATGTAGCATGGCTTCTATGTATAGGTGTGTCCTTGCCTATTTTGGGAACCCATTTCCTTTTTTTAAGTTAAGTTGCGCATTTCCATTCATTTAAAATTTTACTAAATATTTTTTTGTGTGGATGAAATTAATTAGAAAAACGAAATTATGATTCTTCTCTTTTAAAGCTATAACCATTCATTTCAATGTAATGAGAAACTTTTTTACCATTTTGATGAAGGATTCCTATTTTAGTCCTACTAAAAAAAAAAGTTACTGTCATCCGTGGTTAACACGTCTAATGTTTACAATTACGGTGAACATTACGCCTAATGTCTATAAATGTGGTTTATCATCGATTTCAGAAACTGTAGCAAACTGACCAATTCAATCATAAAAATTAAGAATTAGTTGGTTTTTCGGTCTAATTCTGGTTAAAAAACTTTTATAAAAAAAACCAAGATTGAGCACTGGTTTGGTTGAATCACGAACCAAGAACCGGATAGTTCAATGGGGTATTAGAGATAATATTGTCAAGAAATACAACTGCTAGTCTTGAAACTTAAAATTGAACAACTAAAAAGGAAAAAAAAACCTAAAAATAATAGAAAAAGTGCTGGAAGTAGTACAAACTAATAGCTTGGATCAACCAAAATCTACTCCAAATAGCCACAAAAGTTGAATTTTAAGTTTTATATATATATATATATATATATATATATATATATATATATATATATATATATATATATATATATATATATATATTATAAATTAAATAATTATTTATACTTTTTAATTTTTTCATATATATATAAATATTTAATATTATTTAATTAGGTTGATCCGTAATCGGTATAAATTTCGGGTAAATCTCTAACGCTTGAACCTTTTATCTTTACGTGCCAATTTTTCCATGCGGTTCTAGAAACCTTAGGGGTTGTTTACGAACGGAGAATTTTCTAAAAAAAGTTCTAATTTTTAGAAAACTAGAGATATTTCTGAAATTGTGTTTCAGTAACTGCTTTCTCCAAAATGGAAAAATCTTAGAAAAATCTCCTTTTCAATTTTTTTTCTAAATTAACACTGAAAATTAGAAACGCCCAAAATGGAGTTTTCCAATTTTTTTTAACTCCTGCTCAACCGGCCAATCTTGTTAATCTAAAAAATAACAATGGGAAAAAACAAGCCAAAATACACAATGGTTTTTTAAATGTCTGATTATATTTATCTTTTGCAGGTTACTATTATGCAGTTGATGCTGGTTATCCAAATATTCCTAGATTTTTAGCTCCTTATCGTGGTGAACGGTATCATTTAAATGATTTTCCTAGACGAGGAAGGATAACAAGAAATATATGCATTGTTTAACTATCAATATTCGTCATTGAGAAATGTAATTAAAATGGCTTTTGGCGTTCTAAAGGTTAGATTTTCAATCTTAAAATCCATTCCAAATTATCATTTTCGTCGTCAAAGGCAAATACCTATAGCTTGTTGTGTACTACACAATTTTATTTGAATGGAAGATAGAGCTGATCAATTATTCACAGAATATAGTACAGAAGGTCTGCAAAATTTTAACGAGGACGAAGCTAATGTGACACAAGAAGGTATTTAAGTGGATATGTCCCAACAACAACAAATGAATGCGGTTAAAGAAGATATTGCAGATCAATTATGGGCTAATTATAATAATATTATAATTAGTAATAAGTTAAATTAAGTCTGTTTTTAATGTTCATATTTGTAGTATTCACGTAATAAACAAATAATTTAAGACTATTTTATATGTATTTTATTTTCATGAATACAATTATTATATTTATATTTGATCTTTAACATGAATAGAATTAACATATTTATATTTGATTTTTAACAAAATTAAAATGAGCTATCGTTTAGTTTATTAATTTTCTAAAAAAGAAATAAATGATAGCATGATTTTTTAATTAAAATCAAATTGATTGAACAAAACTACTATTTTTTGTTTTAAAAAAAATATATAGAATATGATTTCGAGTTTTCTAAAGCTGAAAATTTTCATATTTAATACAAAAAAACAAGATTTTTAGTTTCCTAATGTTTTCTAAAACCGAAAATATTTCTGTTTTTCAGAAAAAAAAACAGATAATTTTCCGTTCCTCTTGGTGTTTCTACTTTCTAGCGAAAAAAAAAAATGAAAGAAGAAAAGGATAGAAATTTTCTCCTTTGCTAAAAAACCCGACACTTGGATTTGAGACACCTTCCACTACGCCCCTGTGCAAAAAACCTTACCCAAAAATTCCAAGTTTCAGTACTAAGTACCAAAAATGGAGACTCCTTACCCAAAACCCATCTCTCCCACCAAAACACGCATAGGCTGGATCGGCATAGGCGTGATGGGAGCAGCTATGGCCTCTCGAATTCTCTCCGCTGGTTACTCTCTCACCATTTATGCTCGCAACCCGTCCAAAGCCGTTCCATTACAATCCAAAGGAGCCCATATTGCCAATTCCCCATTCGATGTTGCCCAATGCAGTGACGTTGTCTTCACGATGGTCGGACACCCATCAGATGTTCGATCAATTGTCTTAGAGAACGAAACCATTCTTGCCGGCCTAAACCCTGGTGGTGTCATAGTTGACACGACCACCAGTGACCCTTCTCTTGCGCGTGAGATTTATGCGGCTGCGCGATCGAAAGGTTGTTGGTCTGTGGATTCTCCGGTGTCTGGTGGTGACATTGGTGCTAGAGATGGGAAGTTGGCGATTTTTGCTGGGGGAGATAGTGATGTGGTTCAATGGTTGTCTCCATTGTATGAGATTTTGGGTAAGGTTACTTATATGGGTGGAGCGGGATGTGGGCAGAGTTGTAAGATAGCGAATCAGATTGTGGTGGGAGCTAATTTGTTGGGACTGAGTGAAGGTTTGGTGTTTGCAGAGAAGGCGGGATTGGATGTGATGAAGTTTATGAATGCAGTGAGGGGAGGGGCTGCAGGTTCTATGGTGATGGAGTTGTTTGGGGAGAGAATGATTGGAAGGGATTTTAGGCCGGGTGGGTTCGCGGAGTACATGGTGAAGGACATGGGAATGGGTGTGAATCTTGTGGAGGAGAATGATGATAAGAGGGTGGCAGTGTTGCCAGGTGCTGCTTTGGGCAAGCAGTTGTTTGTTGGGATGGTGGCAAATGGGGATGGTCATCTTGGCACTCAAGGTCTTATAACTGTCATAGAAAGGCTCAATGGCAAGTAAGATCCAATCTGGCTTTCTCTATTTTTATTGCTCTGTACAGACTGTATATAACTGCAGTAATATTTCTAGTAAACCTTTGATAGAAGAAAAAAAACATTGGTATTGATATGCATCAAATGGGCATCAATCTGGACTTGTTTCTTCAGTTGTGGATGATGCAAAGGGAGTTGCCTTGTTTACTCCATTATGTGTCGATGGATGTGTATTTTGTATTTTGTACGTAATCTAATGCTTTCATATTGCGCTAGAACTCTTGGATGTGAGGAAGGTGAGGAAGTTGGGGCTTAGGCCTTAGAATGATTACGACTTACTGTAAATATTTGTTGATGTTCCATAGTTTGGGGCTACACCACTACATAAGACTGTGTTATTCCATCAGTTCTGGTGATTCACATTGTTGCCATTTGTAATAAATACTTTTCATCACTTCTGGTGATTTTAGGCAACATTTGAGGTTCTATGCATTACCAATGAAGTGTGCTTTGTTGGAACATTCATAAATTTACATGCCTAAGTTTTGTTGGAACTTTCATAAAGCTACATGCCTAAATTTATCTTTGGTTGAAATTGAGCAAGTTTCAATTGACAAAGAACTGCTAAATTTACCTTTCCCATGAACAAATAGTAATGAGCAAACTTTTGACATAGTTTTCCTTCTCTTTTGGTCGTCAGTTCTTAACTCTCGATCGTATGATTGCTATCATGTGGAAACTGTAATCTGACATCAATGCTATTGATTAGTACACTCAATTCGGTCACCTGTGTGTCTTCCATTATCTATGCATTTTGAGGGCAAGAGTGTAGTGGATTCACCAGTAAGGCAACTGGTTTTCTTAACTAATTGTGGTCCGTCAACAGTTCCGTGAACTAGTTTGTTGCTGGACAAGTAGCGACTTGTGTTTTCATGTACCGAGACAATAAGATTGACAACTAGGATGCCATCTGTTTGCTGTTTCCTAATGGTCCTTGAGAGTATGCCCATCTTCGTGTTAGCTGAGAGCATGGTATGGTTTACTTGGCTGGCCCTTTAAAAGTGGATGTCGATCTGTTGGGTTCTAGCTAGCTAGTATTTTGCTCTTAATTTTCTTTTGTAAACATAGCCAGCCTCTTTAGTCGCAAATGTAGGTGAATTGGGTACTATATTGTTTTGTTATATTGGATGGAATTAACTAGTTGATCTCCCAACTACAGACAATGGATTTGCCCCCCTTGTCTGGTTTGCGCGTCTAGTTGCGTTGTTGGTGTCTTGGTGATATGCGTGAGTAGGTCCAAATCGTATTTGTTGTTAGGTTTGAACTACATGTATCCGTAAGCTCTTGGGTCAACCTATGATAGGTATTTACTAGCCTTTTCTTTGAAAAGGAAGATATATCACTTTTTATTTTTATTTTGATACATCATTAGCATTCTCATTAATTAACTCATCATTGTTTTTGTGATTAATTATTAATTAATTAAAATTTGGGCCTTACTTCAATCCCATCAATTACAAGCCCTCCTTTGAGTTGATAACCCTTCACCTCCTTCAAGCTCATCTTCACCTCCTGATGATGATGGTCATCATCATCACATGATTTTCCCCCAACAAAGAACTCTCCTAATTCAACTTCCATCCATCCATCCCCTCTCTCTTTTGGCAACTGGATTTCGGTGTGGTGGTGATCGTGGTCGTCGTCGTTATCGTCATCATCTTTATTTTCTACACATCCAATCGTGACCTGTTGTTTGCTGCAATATTGCTGGTGGTAGCAGCTTAAATAAGCCTTGTTACAAGAAACTTGACGGCCGCCAATTTCAACGTATGTTTCTGATGGTATGGAATCAAAACCATATGATATTTTTGGAACTTTCAGTATGAGATATGCTCCATATGCCGTGTTTGGTGATAGCATTTGGGTTCTAAGTTTGCCTTCAATTCCTAGCCAAGAGGTTGATCTGAGCACCGCCACCTCCGAAAACCTGGAATTTAATTTAATAGAAAAGCTCATGTGAATGATTTCAGTAATTTACTTCTCGGGTTTGATATATTAGGAGAGTCATCTCCCGTGTGCTTGAGCGAAATAAGTCTCTAGTTCGAAATGTGGAAATATAAAAATAATAAAAACTAATCACAACAGAGTGATTGATTAGAGGAAGTAAATGGATTATATTGACCTTGATTGGGCTGTGGGTACCCAGGTCCAATAGGTAGGGACATCACTCCATGGGATGGAAAGGTCTCTTGCTGATAGAACATATGATGTTTTCGCAGTTTTCTTATCCAACTTGAAGCTCTGCAAATCATCACATTATTAAGAAATTAGAATGGAATTATCGATGGAACTTGAGATCTAGCCTCCCTGCTTCGCACGCACCTTTTTGCCGCCATCAATGAGGAGTGGATTGCAGAGGGAAAGGAAGAGGTGTTTCTTGGAAGAGAAGGTAGGTAAGGGATGTACGGAGGCGGAGAGGATTTGAGGATAATGAGGTGGCAGGAATTTGTCCCAGATAGCATCAGACATGGAGGCTGATCGGAATGCAGATGACACCACTGATGATCGGCACGCGTCTTGTGGAGAAGTGAACCCCAAAATTTCACACCAGCAATCTTCCGGTAACATTTTATTATTAATTTATTTCCAAATATATTGGAACTAAAATTGTAATCCAACCTTAATTAATTTTAAGCGTTGGTGTGTAGCTGTCTGCTAATATTCCTATATTTATATACCCGAACCAAATAATTGGTCCTCGAATTTAGAGTTTAGACAGAGACCTAAACATGAATAGGACTCGAACCTTAATTTATTTTAATATTGATCGTGATCGTGTTGGTGTCAATCATGTTCATCTGTCTACTCATTTTAGGCCATCTATTTTTACCATAAAATAAAGTCGTTTATGTCCAACAAACTAGTGTTTTATTTCAATTTTAAACTTGGAAAATTTAAAAATAAGAATTTTTTTGGTCTATTTTGGAGAAATTCCTGCGGATTTTCTGGTTCATCTCCTCGTCATTTTATCTTTTTCGGAACATATTTTGTAAAAATGACAAATTAACCCTTCTGCATCAACCCAATTTGATGATGGTGTGGTAATTTGAGTGAAAATTAAGAAAAAAATGAAACAATGTGGAATCAAATAAGATCAAATATCATTGTTTTAAATTTTGCTACTATTTCAAAACGACAGTTGTTAAAAACGGAGGGAGTAATTGTTAAAGTGTGCGAATCAAAATATAATATCGAAAAAAATAAGAAAAATAAAAAGTATATATAAAAGGAGCTGATCTCTTACGGGAATGAAACAGTATCATTTTACATGTGTAGTTATAGTTTTAAAAACTTTTAAAAAACGGAAGAATTATAGCACTAAAAAATGAGGTTTAAGTCAATTTGAAACCTTTTAAAAGGCGAATCCTATAGTTGATGGAGGAGAGAGAAGTGAGGTGAGGTATGCCTAAATCCTAATTCAAGTTCTAATCATCTATGACTATAAATAAATTCGAGATACGTCACGTTAATATTCAAGGCAACCTTAGACTTTAGAGCGTGCATTATTAACTTGTGTAATTATTTAACTATTTTATTTTTACAAAAATGTTATTTTTTTATTTCAAATTAAATATTTTTTGGGTATTTTTTATAAATTAAAGTAATCATTTTCTCACGATTTATTATTCACACTAATCATATTTTCTTGTTAATTAAGGGTAAGTTAATACTCTCACTGTTTCTAAAAGGTTGTCGATTTTTGTCAATTCCTTTTTCGTAAGACACCTATTTTTTTTTTTTAATGGAGACACTTACCTTAATTAGATTTTCTATGACGTTAGTTATGCCTAAATTTTTAAATAAATTTCTATATGTGATATCTTGTATTCTATCAATTCTCGTGATTATTAGCTTGAGTGGTTTCGCATTCTTCATTTCGTGATTATTTCGGTTAGTTTTTTTTTTTTTGTTGTTGTTTAATGAGAGAGATTTTAGAACTGAATCGGACCGATCGATTTAATTGATAAAATTGAGAACTAGTCGGGTTTTATTGAAATTTGAAATTAAAAACTATTTATTTTAAAAAAAATATTTAAGTTACACATTAATTGTGTCATAATGTTTGTCACATTGATTTTTATATGTTAGTGATCAACATCAAAATAAATAATCACTTGTTGAATTAAATTAAAATTTACATTTATCATCAGAAAAATAAGTTAACTTCGTATATTAAATATTTTTTATTAGATTGAACTGGATAAATTTTGAACTTTTTACTTTCTCGGTTGAAGTTTGAACTACCGGCTCTGGTTTTGTAAACATTTCATATTCCAATTGCATTCATTTTTTAATAGGGAGGGAAAAAGAATGATCAGTAGGGAGGGAAAAGAAATGACCTTTGGGAGCTACAGTACGTTGTATGGTAGCAACGAGAAAAACTAAAAACTCGACCTTGTTCCCTTCGTCATCCATGGATTTGGCTTCAAGAAAATCGCCCACTTCAAAAACCCATGTAGCCTCATTGGTTTTGAAAGCGGATACGCTAAGGATTGGGAAAAAAAGAGAGAGATGGCGGCAGAAGAGACAGCGGTTGGGGTTGGGGAGTCAGAGAGGGTGATAGTGGTGATGGATGCAAACAGGAATAAAGGGAACGTGGATGCGCTGGAATGGGCTCTGAAGCATGTCGTTTGCCGCAAAGACACTGTCATTGTTCTTGGGGTTTTGTGCGATTTTGGAAAAAAGAATTCTTGCTTCCCTTTGAATATGGGCATTTCCATATCTGGCATCTGTAAGCCTTTTCTTCTCTCTTACCAGAACTGTTTTCAGTAATTCGAGTTTTTTTTTACCTTTTTTGTCAAGGAGAATTGATAATTGAATTTGCTGTCCTGATGTTGGTGGTTGTTTAGCTTGGAATCAATTTTTTTTTTTAATCTAGATTGAATTAAATTAGCACACCGCATGCAGTAATTGGATTTCGTTCCTGCTCGGAGTTGCAAATGAAGGAGAAATACAGAAAAGTTCATATTTAGGATTCTCCTACTAAATTAGAGTTTTCTGCAGAATAATTTGACGTTAAAATTCAAGATAAATACTCCAGGCTTGTTATTGGTTTCAAGAAGGAACTACTTTGATGTGAAACTGCAGCATTAGGGTATCTTGCAACCATGATGTTTGGCCTATAGTGTGAATCAAATTGTTGGCTAGAGGCCAAAGTTGGATATTGTATCTTCAACTATTTCAACAACTCTACATGGGTCAATCTACTTCTCATTTCATCTGGAATTTATTTAGTGGCTTGCATAACTTGCTCAATCCGCTCTACTGTCTTTTCAGGGGTAAAGTTGGAGTTCTCTAGCCAAGGTCAGGAAGTAAGGCCTAGAGAGCTTGGGGAAGAAATTGAGAAGAAAAGGGAACAATACCAGAATAATCTCCAGCCATTCTACCGACAATGCAAAAAGAATGAGGTTGGTGTTTTTGTTGTTGCCTTGTAAGTTATGGGGAAAATCCTGTACACTGACTGAAGCTTTCTCTGTAGGTGAAGTTGGAGGTTAAACTCGCTTTTGGAATTTGTCCTGAGAAAATAACAGTTGAGCAAGCGCTAAATTCAAAACCCCGTTGGATTGTATTAGACAGGTACTGCTATTGTTCGATATTAGGAATCAAGAAGAAACTAGTTTTTGCCAGATAATCATGCAATTGGTGAATGATGAAATGACAGCATTACTGTCATACATATTGAAAACGTTTTCTGTTCTTTTGGGTTTAATAGTTTTTTGTTGGCGTGCAGTCATCTAAAGAAATACAATGAAAGCATATATGGTCATATAGGATGCAACATTGCTGTAATGAAGGGAAAAGTAGCAACTTGGATACCATCTAGAGCAGCACCACCTGAAAATCCTCCTGTGAAGGGTACACAACAACTAATACCTGATGCTAGAACCTCTGTCCCCAGCCAACGCAAGACAAACCAAAATGATCAAGCAGAGGATTCGTCTGTACAAACACCCCCTTTTCAAAGTCCTTCTTGGTATCCACTATCCTGGAGAAGTGGATTCCCTCGCGCTTTCTCTCAAAATGAACTTGAAGTGATGACGCAGGTTTTTGCTGCTGAAAATATAGTTATGGATGAGAATGGTGTAAAGGTTTACCATGGGGTTTTCCAGGGAACGCCTGTTTTAGTGAAGTCTATCTATGAAAACACTGAAAACTTCTGGAAAATTCTCAAGATCCTTTCTCGGGCACGCCACCGCAACATAATGAACCTTGTTGGGTACTGCTGTGCAGGAACTTCTATGTTCCTACTTTTTGACTACCCAGATATGAGTACTGTTGAAATTAATTTCCAATGTAAGAACAACTTCCTTCTTCAGGCATACTATTATCAGGAATTTGAGAGATTCACGAGTTTTTTCTTTCTTTCTGTAGATGACGAGTCAGCTAGGAACTTATCTTGGAAAGCAAGGTGGTATATTGCCTTGGAAATAGGTAGCAGCCTGCGCTATCTTCATGAAGAGTGCGCTGATGGAGCGATTGTTCACCGCTCTGTTTGTTCTGCTCATGTTGTTCTGTCACATGGTTCTGCTATGGTATGCATAAAGTTCTCAAACCTGAAATTTGTATTTCATTCTACAATGTCCGGATCATATATGGATAAGTGCCACATTTAGCAAGATAGAAGTAAGATGTTTTAGCTCTATATTTGTATGATTTTTCGTCCCTGAAGAGTTGAAACTTCATATTTCTGCAATACATGTCATTTTTGGACCTTGCATAATAGTGTTTGTTTGTTTGCTTTTCTCTGACTGTTGTATAAGCTTGGCCACTTCCTAGAAGCTAGGTGGGTAAAAGACGGTGCTCCTAGTATTGATGATTCTCAAGCTGAGTAAGAAACAATCCTTTTCCATGTTATAAGCGTTATCAAGAAGGAGCATGAGCATGTTTCAACTTCCCAGCCAACATCTTTAGACAAATGAAGAAAAAAAGCTACCCTAAATTTGTTTTTAAAAATATCGAAACTCTGCTGACAATGAATGCTGATTGCTTGCTTGCATTTTCTTTTTTTTTCCTGATGTTTGAAGGTGGCAAAATCTAGAGGAACATGAGCGCCTCCATATCGATATACATGGTTATGGCACGTTCCTTATCGAGCTCATGACAGGAAAGAGTGCTCGTTTGTATAAGGACCAAAATGGGGGACAAACGTTGATTGACTGGGTAAGATGATCATTACTCAAAAGGATTGTTCATGAAATTTTGAAGGAAACTTTCTTCAATGAAGAAATCTTTCCCTACAGAATGTTTTCTAATTCCTATGAAAGTAAAGCAAAGATGGCTATAATGCATGTTGATTGTTGAGTAATCTTTTGAAGTGCATTCATTCAAAGCATCATGTTTTTTATCATTATGTAAATAAAGATAGCAACTAATTTTATTTTCACAACCCTGCTTGGAATAATCTGACTTAAAATTGCAAAATCCATTATTTTTTTTAGCCAAATCAAATTCCATGTAGATAACAGCAACAAATAGCAATTACCTACCTTGTGAGAACATAATAAGTGGTTGGTTTGAGTGGTTTGACATTCTCACCTCATCAGTTAAGTAAGAGGTCTCTGAGAGTATTTTATCCCTTAGTGGACCAACCTGATGCGAATATTATTAATTCTATCTCAGTTGGTTTAGAGATACGTGTGATTCCTATGAAAAAAAAAATTATTAAAAATTGCTAATCTTTAAAGCTATGATTAAGTTATTAACATTGTACCACTCTAGCTATATGTATGCTTTCAATTCATGCAACACAATCTCTCTTTGATGAATTATTTCCTATAAATTTAGGTATTGCCACTTTTAGAAGATGGGTCCATGAGTGAATTGCTGGACCCTAGATTGAAGGATATGGTTGAGACTAGGGTGATTGATCACATGGCTGATGCTGCATTGCTTTGCCTGAAAAGTGGCTCCGCTCGCAGGATTTGTATGAGTGAGGTAGATAATTTTTTGTCCGTCCTCTCATCCCTTAATTATTCGATCCTTTTGTACTAAAAAATTACTCATTTGATAGGAGTTTATTTTTTAAGTCAATTCGGTGCGAACATAATTAGTCATTGGCTAAATTTCATTTTGATTTATAATGACACTAAACCTGGTGGTAATTTGTGCAGGTATTGGCTGTGGTAAGAGGTAACTAACCAGGTTCCCATCATCCGAGGCTGAATATTGGCTTTATGATAATGTTCATTGACTATGTGATCATCACATGAATTTATCATACAAAATAACAATTAGCTGCATCCAAATCCAAAAACTCCAATTCAATTTGATCACAAATATGATTTTTTCATACCGATATAATTATTCCATTTATGTACCGACTATTTTAAACTCGAGTGGTCAGAATTTGAAAAAAATAATTCATTTGCATTCTAAATTCGAGTCGGACAAAAATTAAACGCTCATGCCAGCTATAATAAATTATAATCTTTCCTACTTTGCATTTTGGTTTCATGTTTACAGCCGATAAGTGTTGTCCACGCCGCTGTGTAATAATAATTTAGAACTTTGCTGATGTGTTCCTTATATTAAAAAATAATAATAATAACAAGTAATTCATTGGAATTTGTCAAATGAATTGTTAAGCATGGCGTGCAACGGTGCAAGTTTATTCACAGCAACCAAGACCGGATCTTAGTCGTCGGTCAGCCAAGTGAGGATTTTTGGCATCAAATCTGGATTCAATTTGATCACAGACATGATTTTTTCAAACCGATATAACCATCCCATTTATGTACAGCATATTAGGTACCGACTATTTTAAACTCAAGTTAGTTAGAATCCGAAGAAAATGATTCATTTCATTAACATTTTAACGTAGAATCTCTCTTTATTTTTTGAAAAAATTGATCATATTATTAATTATCATTAAAATAAAGTAAGAATTGGCATAAAAATTAGAGATGCCATAATTATAAGGTAGGAATGGCGTAGAACCAATAGATGGTTCTTCAATTATTATATTATTATCGTTGAAAATTTGTTATACACTAATACAAGAAACTCATCACGTTTTCATTGTATTGTTTCTTTTTGAGTAGAAATATCAATCGTTTTGATGAGTTCGGATTTTATTATTGTAATATTAATTAATAATACACCATTTTTTAAAAATAATATTGCATTGCTTTGCCTGAAACGTGGCTCCAATGGCAGGATTTGTATGAGTGAGGTAGATAATAATTCTCGGCACTCTCATCCCAAAAAATTACTCGTTTGGTAGCAGTTTATTTTTTAGACCAATCCGATGCAAACATGATTAGTTCGTTAGTCGGATTTCATTTTGATTTATAATGATACAAAACCTGGTGGTAATTTGGACAGGTATAGTGATACGATCGCACCGATCGCATCGCGTACGCGAAGCCAACGCCAAAATCTCGTGGCGCTTATGCTTCGACATTTACGCTACGAAGAAGCACACCTAAAGTTCAAGGACCAAGGAAGGGTGTGTTTGCAAATCCAAGGACCAAAGGAGGACTTAGGCCAGCCCAAGCCCAGCCAGGCCCAAACGACGTCGCCCACCCACAACGCCAGCCTCCTCGCAACGACGCCGTTTGGGATCGTCGTCCCTAACCTGCCACGCCGCCTCACCCTCGCCCTCAACCGCAAGACGCGGTCAACACCAGCGCCAGCTCAGCCGCAAGAACCGGACCACGCCTGCTCGTCCTCGCCGCAAGACTTGGTCCAACGCAGCGCGCGCCTTCCGCACCCAACGCGCACGACCACGTCGCACGCAGCGCCTGCAACAACCGCCACGCTCACCAGCAACTGATCTCCGCCTGAACCGGACAACGCCACACCTCCCTCAACGCACGACCGCGTCCACTCGCCCGCAACTGCTGCCGCATGACCGAGTCGTGCCCAGCTGGTGCAATCGCACGCGTTGGTTCCAACACGTGGCCACCAAATCAATTCCCATCCAGCCAATTAATTATACGTTGCAACCGAATTAATTGGGCAATGACCATTCTCACCCTTAAGGATTTTAGCTATAAATAGGAGCCTTTGTTTCCTTTAGAAGACACTTTTTGATTACCAATTGATTATTCAATCTTAAAGTCAATTTTAATTCCTTGTAATTTCTAGTTTTCTTCCCTAAAATTCTTGTAATTATATCGGGTTCAAACTAGCATTTTCATTGCAAGTTTGAGTTCGATCTTTCAAGATATTCAATATGGAAAGGTTGCTCGTTCTTCGTTAACGAGAGGGTTTTCTCGAATATACTTGTTCCTTTAAAATTCCATCTTTCACTTTTAAAATCCCCGATTCAAGAACCATTTATCTTGAATTAATTCGTCACAAAATTCCATAAAAATCATTTCTAAAAATCCTACATATTTCCATTACAACTTTATCCGCTGCGCCTATTTACGAACATCATCAAATCCGTCAAAAACACCTTCATCCTTCATCAATCGGACCATCCACAATCGAGGCTAGTTCCTTACTCCAATCAGCACCGAAGGATCCTAACATATAGGGATGACAATTGGGCGAGTATGTAAGGGAGAACTATCAGATAGGTAGTTGGACAGAGCTTCAGTACGCATGTGCGTTTTATAGCGTCGCCTTGTGAGTCACTCTGGACACGCGTCGTTTGGGTTTGGTCAGCCATTATCGATACCTATCATTTTTCCCAATAGTTTCTCTAGCATATTGTACCAGTAATATACTTACCTGGAAGAGCCGATATATATAATCTTAGTTACTGTTGGCAGGGACGGATCCAGGGATTTTTTCTAGGGGGGCGGGGGTTCTGGGGCAGCGCCCCCGAATATATTTTTTAGAGTATTTTAAAGGGAAAACAAACGAGCTGAACGAAAAATTGAACAAATGCTTAAGAGTATTTGTATTCGTCACTAAATAACAAATATTTAGATAAACTTAACAAAAAGATAAATAAGAAGACAATATAGAAAAAAATTAATTATACATTAAAATACATACAATATACGTACTTCTTATAATTGTTCTCTACGAGTTTTCATTTTTTAAAATCCTTGTATGATTCTCTACACTATCAAAAATATCTTTTTCAACAAAAGTAATCAAACAATCATTTAACATATCATCTCCCATACGGTTCCACAGTCGATTCTTCACAATGCTCATATAAAAAAAATTCATTTCCACTGTCGCAGTTGCAACCGGTAAAATCAAAGCTAACTTCAAGAGTAAATACACCTATGGATAGACAATATGCTTTCTTCTTTCAACTAACTTTTCAGAAAGATCATTAATCCCTTTCAAATTTGAAAATTCAACATCCGACCGCAAATCCAATGCACAATATTGCGGTTAAATCGTACGAGGATTGTCCATTATTAACTAATTTTTTAAATTTCATTTTGGAAATTAAGAAGACCACGCGTCCCTCTTTAGAATCAAAGTTCGAGTTTTTATTAATAAATTGCCAACAGATTTCGTGATAATTAAAAGTGATGAACAGTGTGTTATAATTTTAAAGAAAATCTTTCCCTCCTCGACTCTTTCACAAATGGGCTCAATGTGAGGTTGGGTTATAGCCTAGTTTATCTTCCATGGGACCAAAATTTAAATTGAGAACCAAAATAATGAGTGGGCTGGTGGTCCATCAAAGTCCAAACACCAATACTACAACAGCACATGAGAGGGAAGCGCCACACGTAAAATTAAAACCACCTATTAGTGCCAGAGGCTAGGGATTTGATTTGGTAGAGGAGAATGGGCAGAGGAATTTGGCTTAATGGGCTTGGTAAAAAAAAATTGAATTGGGCCCGGGTGGGCGGTAGCCTACCCTTGTCCCTTAATAGATCCGTCCCTGACTGTTGGGAATATATACCGAGAGGTACATATATCGAGACTCTCTCGTTGGTGATGAAAAATCATACTCTTTGAGGTGTGTATTATTATTGTCCTTTTTCCTGTCAGTCATCGTTTTGTTCATCTCCTCCTATGTCCTGTCTCCATAGTCCATAGTGCTCACCCATTGGAGTAGTTTCCTAGCCGCCGTGATTTTCAAACCGTCGTCGTCCAATGGAAAACATACCGCCACCGTTGAATAGTTAGCGTGCGCTGCCTGTTAAGCAACAAACTCAAATGGATGATTTTTTCATACCGATATGTTGAGAAGCTGGATTCATTAACTTACTTTTCTCAAGACCATTCTATTTCTGTTCAATATATTAAATACCGATTATTCGAAATTCAAATTGGTTGAAATTCATACGAAAAAATTTATTAATATTTCAACATAGAAAACTAAACAAGTGAGTAAAAATATCCAATCGATAATTTAGCCCCTCCTCTTATTTCATACAAACTCCCGAATTTCTATTTTTTGCTCCCCAAAATTACCCAAAATTCTCCTTATAAAAGTCATGTTAAGACAAAATGAAATGAGAAACGTGTTTACTGTATTTGTTGAAAATTCTCCTTATATTATGTTGAAAATTTGTTATACACTAATACAAGAAACTCATCACGTTTTTATTGTATTGTTTCTTTTTTTTAGTAGAAATATCAATCGTTTTGATGAGTTCGGATTTTATTATTGTAATATTAATTAATAATACGCCATTTTTAAAAAAATAAATAGATATTACATTACGGAAGCCACTATATAATATTGTTATTTCTAGACAATTCTAGGCCCATTGCAGTTTGCTGAGAAAAAAGTTCAAAAAAGTTTGTCCTTTTAAACCCCAAGAATATGGATTCTGATCTGTCGCCAAAGTTTGCAGAAACCCTGTTTGAAGGAGAGGGTGGATCGTACCATGTTTGGTCAAGCTCTGGATTTGCAGTGCTCAGTGAGACAAAAGTTGGTGCAGGAAAGCTTGTTTTGCAGCCTCATGGTTATGCTATTCCTCATTATGCAGATTCTTCCAAGCTTGGTTATGTCCTTCAAGGTACGTACGTACGTTTATTACACACTAAATCTATAGTTTCTAGCTTCTTTTCGAATGATAGATAGTTCTAAAAATAAAATAAAAAGTCGGTGCAGATCAGGCTTAAACTATTAAGACCTACAGTCTTTGGATGAGATCTGGATTGATTCTCTTGGATCGTCCAATTTTCTATTGTAATTAGCTTTAGACGTTTATTATCCTACTTTTCTTGTTAGAGATTGGTTCACCTCTTTTTTACTTTTACATATCTAACAGGCACAGGAGGATTGGTTGGAATAGTGCAACCGAACTCATCAAAAGAAGTTGTCTTGAGGCTTGAGAAGGGAGATGTGTTGCCTGTTCCTGTAGGATCAGTCTCGTGGTGGTACAACGATGGAGACTCCGAGTTCGTGATGGTGTTCCTAGGTGAAACATCCAAGGCCTATGTTCCTGGCGAATTCACCTACTTCGTTTTGAGCGGCGGATTAAGCTACATTGCAGGATTCTCCCCTGAATTCATCCGCAGAGCTTATAACCTGAAAGATGTTGAAGAAGGCAGCAACTTTGCTAAAAGCCAAGCTGGCTTTTTTATCATTAAGCTACAAGGAGAGGGACAAAAGTTACCTAGTCCTGATCATCATCATCATAATAAGCTGGAAATGGTGTATAAGATCACTTCGGCTTCTCCTGATGTTGCGGTGAAAAAGGGTGGGACGTTTAAGTCAGTGACAGCAGATAAGTTTGGTTTCCTTGATGAAGCAGGACTGAGCTTTGTCCACTTGGAATTGGAACCGAATGCAATGTTCTCCCCTAGATTCAGTGCTGATGGGTCTGTTCAGGTTTTTTATGTCGTGAAAGGGAGCGGCAGCGTAGAGATTGTCGGTATTGGAGGGAAACTAGCGCTGGACGGTAAAATAGAGACCGGCCAGTTGCTGGTCGTGCCGAGATTCTTTGTGCTCGCTGCAATTGCTGGTAGTGAAGGACTGGAGCTCGTCTCAATCCTAACAAGCGCAAGGTGAGAAACATTCTCTTTTTTTTTTCTTTTCTCTTTTCTCGATCTCTCCAGGTATTCTCTCTACTCTGACTGATATCTGTCTTATCCATTTCCTGATTTGTTTTGGCAGGCCCGTGGTAGAAGACCTAGCGGGTAAGAAATCGGTTTGGAATGCATTTTCTTCGCTGGCTACACAAGTTGCACTTGGTTTCACTCCAGAATTTGAAGAACTCTTCAAGTCCAACATCGAAAAGAGCAGCATCCTGATCCCCCCACCACTTTAGATCTGACAACACTCACGCCAGCTATAATAAATTATAATCTTTCCTACTTTGCATTTTGGTTTCATGTTTACGGCCAATAACTATAAGTGTTGTCCACGCCGCTGTGTGTAATAATAATTCAGAACTTTGCCGATATGTTTCTTATATTCAAAGAAAAATAATAATAAGTAATTCATTGGAATTTGTCGAATGAATTGTTAAGCATGGCGTGCAACGGTGCAAGTTTATTCACAGCAACCAAGACCGGATCTTAGTCGTCGGTCAGCCAACTGTGGAATTTTGGCATCAAATCTGGATTCATTTCTTTTCTAAGAAATATCAAGACGGGAAGAGTTTCTCAGATTCCGCCACAGAGACATTATATAATTTATATCATCATTTCTTGATGACCCAAATTCCACATTATATATATCAAGCGAATGCCTCTTCTATGTTCACTGCTCACCTTCAAAAGCTCACAGCATGGTACAACACTGATTGGTCTTTTTTGCTTGCTTGTAGAACATCTGTTCCAAAAACAGGAAGATTCATGTGTTAACAATCCCCGAAATCATAAATGCTACGACTAAAGTTTTGGACACCACAAATCAACAGAAAACCTCAAGTTCCATTCTAAACTGGAAGCTGCTGTTGCAACTGTTTTTATAGGTCACTTTTCTAACCTAATAGAAATATGAAGAAGGTTTGCAATGTCAACAATGACAGACATCAATCAAGCTTTAATCCCAGACAAGGTACATGAGGAAGACTAGGAAATAAAAACATAGAAGATATGAACATGCCAAGAATGTATATTACGAAATTGTTTCTAGTTTACATCCTGGTTAAATATAACTTTGTCCATGTACCTGCGATGCGGCACTCAAATCTGAGCTCTTGTCAACTAAACTGTCAAGTCTCTCACCTCGTGCAAGGACACTGTCAATAGTCTTATGCTGCACTCACAGCAAGAAATAGATTACTATGTCAAAAATAGAACGAAATGGAATGAAACAGGGAGAGAGAACAAGACCACAGTAAATTAATAATGAAGCTGCACATGATAAACAAGGAAACTTTTGATCCCAAGGTTTTCATAAGGTTCGTCAAACCAACGAAGGCAAACACAAAGTGATGTTTGTGAATAGCACATACAAAAGAAAATGCATGTATAATACGATAACACAGAAATAGGCATAAGCTACGAGGCCAGTCCAATGAAGAGCAAGATTTCAGATCTGGACCAGATGGCCAGTCGTCAAATAGGCATTAAATTTGGAAATCTAAGTCAGGTTCTGAAGTGGAAATTGAATAGTAACACCAGTCCCTAACCAATGTGTGTTAAACATTCTCTTTTTTTTATGCATAAACATTCTCATTTTTGTTGCATAGAACTACATTCTGCAGGAACGTTTAGATATAGTTTGGCAAGCCGACGTACAGTTTCCATTTATTGCAATGCCATGGTAAAGACAATGTATGGAGCAATATAAGTCAAGGTGGTAATCCAGGCTACTAAGTAACATGTGCGACATCAACTGCAAGGGAAATCAACATGTGGACATAAAATGACCTCCTATTCCATTAATACACTCATAAACTTGGAATTGAGAGAACATAGTTGTTAAAGAACACCAGCATTACAGTTAACAAGTCAGTTCCTGTATCCACAATTTGCACTCTAGTTGCTGTTGTTTCATCCTGTAATTTTACATTGCCATCTGCATATAATTAAGAAAGTGGCACACCATTGACCAAATACGTAGACAACCACCTTGACCAGTTGCTAATACATGTTCCTTCATTAATTCCCAACATGAGAAACAACCTCCGCCAACATCAATTATGACCCAGACAGTGTTCGCTCAGTAAAATAAGCACATAGCAAGATTCCCTGCTCTCAGAATAGCAGTTGATACTTGGGAGAAAAGCTTCAACAGAGCACATAAGTACAATGTATAGGCAGTTAACAGTAGTAACAATGCCCGCATGCAGTTCCATATTGTCACAGGTCATTACCCCTCCCATCACAATACTCATTGTGTAAAATGCACAAGCAAAGAATCATGATTGAGGTCAATGCTTCCTTCTCAGTTAGGCCAGCATCTAATGTGATTATATGAGGTTTTTAGCAGCAACAGCTCAAACATCCAAAGTCCAAAAATTTACAAGCCAAACTAGGCAAAAGCTAAACTGAAAAACATCCCATCAGTCAGGCACAAACTAGAATGTTCAGGTGGAGCATATGCAGCAACCATAACATACAGTCAACACAACAAGTTTGCTGAGAGCAACAATTCACTAGCAACTAAAGCATGTGGAACGAAGTGTGGCCAGATCAAAGACTAGCGGGAGAATGGAGTAAATAATTGTTGGTTTTCCACAACTCAAGAGCTACTGTTCTACTTCATATGTGATAAACTTCTCATAATCTAGAGTCTAACAGACAAGCATAAAACTTCCAGGAACTGAACCAAAGGTATTCTGCCAAAGTTGTCAATATCAATTTTTACACAAAAACACCAAGATATGGAATATGCATAACCTAGGCCTACACATGAGAACTAAAGAAACAGAACACGTGATTCAAACCAATGCATCATATGCATCATCCCTGGTGTGCTAGTGAGAGTGCAGCTCCTCTGGCCATGAGCCCAGAAGGATGCATTGGATTCGGAAACATGGGTAGATTAGGTTTAGGGGGGTGGAGCTGTCATCAAAATCACACGAGACTAAAAGCTGATATACTTCCATCTGCTAGCAACAGATGGGCAACCACAGAAATCGCAGAAAGTATGAACTAACCAGGATAATTTTCGTCTCATCCAGCTCCCTCTGAATTTTCAACAATTTGTCTGCCTCCGCAGGATCCTGCATTAGAAAGAAAAAAATAAAATTTCAAACTTTACAAAAACAGGAGAAATAAAATCCTTCGGAACTACACACAGCAAGCACATTATAGTAACAAGGGGGCAAGAATGTGTAAATTACTTGGAACTTGGTTAAAGCTTCGTTCAAGTAAGGCCAAGGTTGCATATTATCGGCCTGCACACTCTTCCATGAATCACCAAAATTCTTCTGATACTCCTCCAGCACCTGCAATACAAACAATTAGACAGGTAACACTCAATTCACCAATCATGGAATCACAGGAGAAAGCAAATGATTCCGAAACTTAACAGTACCTGGTTGAGAAGGGAGAATGCACTGCGGACTGGATAATGATCGTCCATGAAACCCAAGGCGCACAATCCATTTTGGTTATAAGAGTGCACTTTGTACTCTACAGAAACAAAAAGCCGGGATTAAGAATTGGAAAAATCGATAAGGAGACGTTGCAATGGAATTGAAACGACGGCGACGGAAGGACCTTCGTGCTGGACGGATTGGCGTTGCGAGGGAGGGGTGCGTTTGGCGACGGTGCGAGAGACGAAGAGGATGAATTCTTTGACGCTGGATCGCTGGAAGTAACCGAAATGGCTGACGTCGGAAGCGTTCGCAAGAATGATCGGATCTGATCCTTCAGGGGCGCATTTCATCACCAATAGCGCGGTTATCTTCATCTTCCTGTTTCTGATTATTCCACTCTCGTCTCTCTATATCTGACGATTGATTGATATGAACTGATGTTTTGCTCGTTCGTTTTTCCTTTTACGGTTCCTCTTCTTTTTCTCTGTCGCCAAGGAATTGGATTCTGCAACTTTGTTCGTATTTGGTGGAAAGAAATTGGAATAATTGGAAAACGGAATCTAGCGCGTTGCGCTTGCGTTAACTTAAAACTAAAAGAACATTTGCTGGGCCATGTTATTTTTCATAACGATCCTCTTTTTTTTTTTTTTAAATAGTGTTGATAGAGAGTTAGTTGCTTAAAATTACCATTCTATATTTTATAAATTATAAGGTTGGTTATATAATTTACCCAACAAGTCTTATATTTTAATGATATGTTGAATAATTGTTGATGCTAGCTCTCAAGCTTCAATTGATTACCAATTCACCACGAGTGATTAAGGCACTGCGCATGATTGTAAGGTTGAATCAGCAGTGAGGTATTAAGGAATCTCTTAATAGATCAAGGGCTCAATCCATAATTAAGCTTGAATCGATGCGCATGGTTTTTGTTTTGGACATAGACATCAAAACTAAATACCAAATCGACTAAGCTTGGACAACCAAGTGGATCGATACAAATCACTCCTCATCTTGGAAGCCAAAAAGACCAAGAACACACCCAACTGGGAAGGCAGAGTAAGTTTCCACAAAAACAAGAACTACAAGGCAGATAAGTGCAAAAGAACACAGACTCTGTTATGTAGCATGATCAGGTGCAGAACAGTTCACATCAAAGAAAAACAGGAGTTGCATTCTACCAACTTAAAAATCCCAAGAGTACTTATAAATTCAAGTACAAAAACACTACTAATGGGCAAAACTCAACAACGCGCTGGGAAAGAACTATATATTTTGAGACTTGTTAAGAATGACTCCTTCATATTTCACCTGGAACCACTTCATTGCATCGTCCTTTGTAACTCTGTGCTGAATGCCAACACGTGACTTGCACCTGCGGCGTCGACCCACGCGATACCCTGGTCGCTCCAAGACAACATAGAAGTCCATACCATAGATTCCAGTTGAAGGGTCATACCTAACAAGATGAGACGTTACAATCAATTATAGAATACCAAGTGAAATTATTCACTAATAAGACCACAAGCTATAAAGATACTGTGTTTGTGGTCTCCAAACTAAAAGGAAAACCTTGATGATCTCGATAGTGAACCAATCTTTCTAATTGATGTAGCAGTTGGCATCATTATAAAGTACTTTTCATGTGGACAAAAGTCAAAACCCCATGCTATTTAAGTTTATAACCAGAGTTAAGTACATAGTATCTGTTAATCACTATTTGGCGTCAAATGGAAAGTATTTGCTTTATACATCATTGTCCTTTGCACATGATTAAAGGAACACATGCACAAACATCAGAAATAAGCATAAACTCAGATAACCAAATCCACACAAATCTTAGTTAAATATGTGTGACATAGTTAGGTTATATTCATATATATCATATATTTAATAAATCAATAGTGATGGTTTAGCGACCAGCATTTGAAAACTAAATCACATAACACAATTTTTCACAACACAGATATTACCAAAGGTTTGTCAGCTAACAATCTCCGAGTCCATTCAAGGCTAACACGTGTAATATAACCTCTAGTGATACCAGTCAAAAGAACATGCACATAAACAATCCGTTTCAAATTAAATATTTCGCATAAATTCATGACAAAAAATCATTAACCAACCATCTAATGCCAAAGCCACTCATACACAAACAACATCTACCAGTGTCTTCAAAGAAACAAGCATTCAACCACCCCGTCCCCAACCATTGCAAAGCATTTCATATGCAATTGTTCAAACTTTCTACATGCACACAATTGATAATCAAGAAAAATAGCAACACCAAAGAAACTTACTTGATGCCAAGATCAATGTGCTCCTGGATACCAAAACCAAAGCATCCAGTGTCACTGAAGTTCCTCCTCAGAAGCTCGTACTCCTTCACCTTCAAACCACTTTCCAGTAACTGCATTGCCTTGTCTCCCCTCACAGTAACATAGCAAGCAATCTTCTCATTACGCCGAATCCCAAACGATCTAACAGTGTACCTAGCTGCTCAAATACCACCATACTCAGCACCCAAACAAAAAGCGAAACACAAAATAAATAACAAAACTGACACAAAACGTACCCTTGGAGAAAACCGGGGATTGACCACTGAGTTGTTCCAACACCTAGTAAGGGCAAAGCATGGAACTTTCAGTGAATTATAAGGAAGGCACAAAAATGGAGGAAGAAGGGAGGAAAAAGGTAGTTACTTACTTTGGCGGCACGAGTAAGGCGATCCCCACTTTCTCCAACGGAGATGTTGAGCACAAGCTTTTGGACCTTGATTTCCCTCATTGGGTTCGCCAGCTTCTTCTCCGAAGCCTGATGGAAACACCAGAACACAAAAACGCACCGTTAAACACATGCGGAACCAGAGATACAAAGGAAAAGGTAAACGCATATAGAGAGAGGAATAGATACCATTGTTGCGGATGTGTGGTGTGGTGTGGTGTGGCGATGGCGAACGGAGAGGGTGCTTCGTGCTGCTGTTTGGGAAAATGAGGAGGGCGTACGTTCGGAAGCTAGGGTTTTTGTAAGTCGGGGAATGAGAAGTGAGTAAATTACGATAATGTTCTTTGAATTAAAACAACAAAATAACAAAATTAAATAAAAAATTAAAATTGGGAGTATGATGTAAAAAATCATTTTTAATTAGTACAAACAAGTTTATTTAATATTTTTTTACACTTTCCCTTAAACTATATGTTTAAACATTGCTACAAATTGTATATATTTTTATTGTTTAATACACTAATCCTGACGTTTACTAAAATAATTATTTAAAATGTTTTTTTTGTCTCATCTAGTTCCATACGTTTTTTTCGTATATCGATTTGACCTCAGCATGACAATTATTAACGAAGACAAACTTCGTTAACTTTTAACATTTTTGCAGATGCAACGTTAGATTTATAAAAAATATAAAAATTTATCAAATAAAAAATAAAAATTTAGAAAATCCAAAAAAAATAAAAATAAAAAATTTTAAGTTTCGCAAAAACTCAAAATAATAAAAATTAAATTATTTAATTTTTGTAAGAATTATACAAAAATTAATATTTTACCATATTTATATAGTATCTCCCGTCTAGACCCTCATATGTAGTAATTATTCTATATTTAGATAAAATAATAAAATATTTCTAATAAAAGTAATGTATGGTAAATAAATATATGATCGAAGTGTTACCTATTTGAATAGAATTATTTTGTATAAATTTTTTTTTATAAGCAAAGCTTTATTATTAGAATATTTATTTACCTACTAAAATGTTTTTTTATTTTTTATTTTATAGGACCTACTAATATGTCTTAATAGTTAATTTTCAGGTGAAATATTTTATATTCCCAAAACACAAGTGTGATAAAAAATATTTATGCTATGAAATATTTATGCATAAAGTGTCTTCCATGGAGCTTTTTACCAAATAAAAAAAGGGGAAAAGCATCTGATTATGCTACAAGAACAACATTTCTTTCAGCAAAGTTTCACCAATAATACCTTTCTTTTTCCCTTTTTCCTCTTTTTTTTTTTAAGAACTTGCTACCAATGATGCAGAAACTAAAATTTTGCCTGCTGGTAAGTATTGTTAGTTTTAATAGGCTCTACCCTTAAGAATCAAAAGACAAATATTCACAAATCACAACATATGATATGATGGATCTCAGACTCAACTTCATAGGTGTTGAGCTCTCCAATCAACTGCAAAATTCCCATCAGAGTCATCGTCGCTGGACGAATCTTCATGGCTACTAGACTCTTTGCTACCAACACCAGAACTTGTTTTTTTCGCACATCTCACTGCCATTAACTCCATTTTCTTCTTTTTTAGCAGCTCGACCTTTTCCCTACACGTCCTGGTAAGATGGAGAGACCAAAAATATAAACCATCTTTAAAGAAGATTAAGCAAGTAGCTTGTCTGATAAGTGGTAAGCGTACACTTACTTATGTTCCAAAGATTCAGCTTCTTCTATCATTTCAGCTGCATCAATCTGCATTTACCAAGCAGCACAAAATTACCAAAAGTTTGTAATATTCATAAATGCAACAAAAAGGACCTAGCTGGTAATAATAATATCTATAAAAGCAACAAAAGAAGAACAAGTAATACATGCAAATATCTGAAGGAAAATTTAATCTGATTCGAATAGTGATCAGCGTAATAAGGATGTTCCTTTACCTCGTCTTCTTCCAAACGATTATCCACCTGTAGCAAGTCCTCTTGGATCAACTTTTCAAATTCCTTGTATTCATCCCTACAATGATTTAACATAAAATTGAGGTTACCATGTGCCCAAAAGTTATATATAAACGCAAAGTTAAAATGAAAACAGATGAAGAGAAAAAATAACACACATTGCAACCATTTTATCCAGTTAGAAGTAGCAGCAACTTGTGGAAAAAAGCTTGGTAGACAGATCCCAACTCATTAGAAACTTTCAGGCACGTCGTTAAGTTTATCCACACGACACAGAAGATTCTACTACAGAAGTAACAGAACTGAACTCTAGGAAAGTTTCTGCCTAAAGAAGTTGTATTAGCAAAGGAGGAGAAAGGTCTCCTACAGCTTAGTCACTTGTTTTGGATAATTTCTCAAATCAAAGACTTGGATATAGACAATGAGTTGGTTAGGGAACAGCAGAGAGAACGCAATGCCGAAAGGAAAAATACACAACTGTTTAACTTGAGCATGTGGAACATCAATGCATGCTCCTTCTGAGATCAACACATGCTCTTGAACTAAAACATGCATCAACTGTGAACAAGAAAAAGAGAAAGCCAGTATCCCTGAAACTTCTAGCTCAACAATGTTATAGTGCAGTGACATTCTTTTTGACGAAGATATTTTAGGGCTGATCACCGGACAGTCATAGTGGACTCTAGAGCAATTATTTCAAACAACATAAAGTTCCAAGGACTGCAGAAATCTGGACCCTAAAACATATCGTTAAAATACTGATGCATTTAGGTGGTTCAGATGAGATACAAGAGTACGTTGGCCCACTAACCACATAGTACAATTCATCAGAGATTAATACAGCAACAGGCAACCAATGATACAGAGGAGTATTCATTACTTCATAACTAAAAGGAAAAACTGCCAGTTGAGGAAGTTCTTTAGATCTATAGCAGGAATCAAACTATTCAGATGCACAACAAATAGGGTTAGTTTTAGAATAACAGAACAGAAGGGATGTTTTCGCCCTTAATTAAAAATAGCAGTAATAATCAGAGATGTTTTAGACACCTCATTTGTCATTAGCCAGACAAAACTTAGATGAACAAGGCATCATAACGGGCTTCTCACAAGAAATATAGCAAGTGATGATTATTGACAGGTTATACAAAAAAAAAGAAGCAAAACCCTAAATGCCAAATTAGGGTACTATTTGTAGGATCCAAAACATTTGCTTATAAAAGATTATAATCCCAAGAAAATATGAAACTGATACCCTGAATGTCAATCCACAAGTAAAACTGCTCAAAAGTCTAAATTGTTTTTTTTTTAAAATCATCCTAAGAAACAGGCCTGAAATCTTTGGCAACTAGTGTTGGTCCCACCCAATAGAGGATCAAAGAACTCAAGTACAGTATCACGCACCTAACTCATTATTAATCATATCCCAGAAGATGACACCATCTGATAACAGCAACAATAATCAAGCCAAATCATATCATAATATTCCCATCTTAGTGACATTGCCTCAAATGTGCACATTTATCTTATCTCTAAAGTCTCTCAAATTTAAAATTATCACCGTATTGTACATTCTCAAATAAAAAACTACGAAGTCAAAAGGATGCTTTATTCTCAACTTCTACTAGTACTAGCACATTCCTCTCATTCAAATCACTCCAATGAAATGAAAGCACCAACAGAAACAATGCCAGCATGGCTCTTCCATAGAGGAACACATGTGATATCATCTGGGACAGGGTAACTCACAAAAAGAGAGAAAACGGAAAACAATTAAGCCTACCAAAACCAAGGATGGCAAAGTCTAGTAATTTGCAATGTCAATTTATCAATTTGATTCAACTCAACTAAGCCAGACTCAACGTTTGCACCAGCTCTACGATGATAGATAAGTATTTCATCCATCACCATCATAGCATCTCCCCCTCCCAATTTGTCTATCTACCCTCTCTCCCGCACCTGCTTCTTCTCACGATAACAAAAATATGCAACACTTTATACGTGTTGCTTTGCTTAGCATTTAGTATAAACTCGAATTTGCCAAACAATTATTTCTGCCCTTTTTTCACCACAAAGCACAAGTTTTTGTGCTTCTTCTAATTCTTTTAAGTACTTCAGTAAGCCATGGAACAGAAACTACAGTGAAAAGCAACCCTAAAAGAAATGGGTAGTCAAGCTGCAGCATAAACATACAGAATGAGAAACTTACTTAACATCTGGCTTAACAAGCTTTATTCCACGAGCAAGTAAATCAGCTTCCTTGTTATCAAAGAATCCCTCGGGAAGAGATCCCTTCATTGGCTTGGTTTCTGATCTACTAATTTCTGCTGTTGCCGGTGTAAAGTCCCTGCCATGCTCAATGTTTTTGCTTTGAGCACCATTACCGCTGGGTACCCCATCGGGCTCATTTTCCAACAAAGTTTCTTTCAACTTTGTCTGAGCAACACCCCCTGACTTCTTATGCAAATTAGGATCCACTAATTTGACAGTCTCTGCACCTACAAGTATTTTCCAATTCAAATAAATTATTGAAAATAATACCTACAGGACAACATCATCCAACACCAGGTTAAACGGACAACATACAAAACAAAAAATGGATTGGAAAAGTCAAACCATTCTGCTTCAGGGAAAGACTACAAACAAATAGATTTCACAGATACAAAATTGAGCACTCTAAAGGATTAAGTCAAATTTGAAATAACAGGCCATAGTTCCTACCCCCCCCCCCCCCCCCCCCCCCCCCAAAAAAAAAAAAAAAACAAGCCATAGGTTATAAGTTGTTGTCTAGAATCCAATCTTCTTATACTGATAATAAAGCATCAGGAGAACTTTGCTACTGTGTAGTCCTAAAACATTTTATTGTTGCATCTTAAAACATGAAATCAAGGACTCTACTGGCTAACATTTAGTCCAACTGCAAGCAGACAAATTACCTACTCTCGCCGGTCATTACTCTACAAAATTCAAGTGTGGCATAAAAAAAGAGGCAAAATTAATACCAATTTTTGGTCTCTTAGTCTCTCGATTATCAAAGAAATCTGCAGGAAACCCAGATGGGGACTTAGGCTTGGGCAATTTTGTTGGTTCCACCTCTGCATTAGGTTCATGGGCGGGTCTAGTAGACTCGATGACAGCTGGTTCAGGCTTAACATCGCTAACATTCTTCCGTATATTAGCTGCATTAGCTTTGAGCTGATTTACTGCCTGCCAAAACACAACAGTCCTTCACTTTCAGCAAACAAATTATATAGTTCAATTCAGTTATAAACAAAAGAAAGCAGCAAAAATGATTTTTTGAACAAACGAATATGGAGAGGATGACGACCTCATGATGCTTACGAGAAGCTTGGTGAGCTTCCCAGTGTGAATCAGACTTCAGAACAAGATTACAAACCCTACAAACAAGTTGATCGGATTCATTGTACCTGACACAAAAGAAATCAACAAACAAAACGAAATAGAATCGATAAATTAGGATTGATAATTGATAATAATACGAGGAAAAAACTGAAACAAGGTGAAGTTGATGATAGTGTATGTAAAAAAAAAAAAACCTAACAAGAGGAGAATCGATTCGCGTGTCCTTCTTCTGCGTAGGGGTGTACACGGGCCGGTTCGGGCCGGTTCTTGGGCTAGAACCGGACCGGACCGGAATTAACGGTTCTGGGCCTGGACAGAACCGGACCGGACCGGACTCTTACGGTCCGGGCCGGGCCGGTTCTGAATTTTCCGGGTCGGACCGGGCCGGTTCCGGTTCTGACCCGGATTTTTTTTTTTTTTTTTTTTTTTTTTTTTTTTTGAGGAGGAGTTAAGTTTAGAAGGAAAAAAGAAAGTGGGAGTCAAGAGGATTTGAACCTCTCCCCTTTAATATAATAGGTGAGGTGTTAACCATTAAACCAAATGGAAACTTTGATATCATTGTGCATATATATATATATATATATATTTTCGGTTCTACCGGTTCTCGGATTTTAAAGGTTGGAGAATTGGAACCTTAATTATTTATTGATAATAATTAATAACTATATTATTAATAATTAATGGTCTTATTTTATACATATTAACTATATAAATGACTATTACAATTTACAACTATATATTACTAGTATGTGTCATCTTAACTATATAAATGACTATTAAAATTTTATTTCTTAGGTCATATAACATCCTTAGGAAAATTTTGTATTTAAATTAACAAATAAAAAGAAAAAAAAAATGAGAACTTTTAATTGAGTTTAAAAGAAAAAAAGACAAAATGCATAATACATTAGTAATTTAAACATTAATACAATTTAAATTAAAAGCACAAAACTCTAAACAATTAGTAAATTTTAATTTTATGACAATTGATAATAATCCCTAAACTATATTATTAATAATTAGTAGTCTTACTTTATACACATTAACTATATAAATGGCTATTACAATTTACAATAATATATTACTAGTATGTGTCATCTTAACTATATAAATGGCTATTAAATTTTTTTTTCTTAGGTAATATAACATCCTTAATAAAATTTTGTATTTAAAGTAACAAATAAAAAGAAAAAATGAGGACTTTTAAATTTAATTGAGTTTAAAAGAAAAAAGAAAAAATGCATAATACATTAGTAATTTAAAAATTAATACAATTTAAATTAAAAGCATAAAACTCTAAACAATGTGTAAATTTTAATTTTATGACAATTGATAATAATTAGTAACTATATTATTAATAATTAATGGTCTTAATTTATACATATTAACTATATAAATGATTATTACAATTTACAATAATATATTACTAGTATGTGTCATCTTAACTATATAAATGGCTATTAAAATTTTATTTTTTAGTTCATATAACATCCTTAATACAATTTTGTATTTAAAATAACAAATAAAAAGAAAAAAATGAGGATTTTTAATTGAGTTTATAATTATATTACTAGAAAAAATATATACATACATGAGAAATTTTAATATAATTTAGAAGGAAAAAAGAAAGAGAATGAGTTAAGTTTAGAAAAAAAAAAAAAGTGGGAGCCAAGAGGATTTGAACCTCTCTCCTTTAATACAAAAAGTGATGAGTTAACCATTGAACCAAATGGAAACTTTGATATTATTATACATATATATATATATTTATATATATATTTATATTTTTTTTATATATATACTTCCGGTTCTACCGGTTCTCCGGGTCGGTTCCCGGATTTAGAGGGGTGGAGAACCGGACCGAACCGGAAGTTCCGGTCCGGTCCGGTCCGGGTCAAAAAAAAAAAAAAAAACCCCGGATCGGTCCGGTCCGGGTCAAAAAAAGGCCGGTTCCGGATCGGTTCCCGGTCCGGGCCGGTTCTTGTACAGCCCTTCTGCGCGTTCAACTTAGCACGGTACAGAGCTTTTTTCTTTGCTGCATCCATTAATGTGTGCTCTCATCTCATTCAGTTTTACCTTCTTGGCTTCCGGTTTCATACAGTTTCGCAAACTTGAACGACGTCGTTCTAAGCAGGTTAGTAATGTTAGATTTTTAATTTTACTGCGTTTTCCTTTTCTCCTTTTCTTTTTTTTCCCTCTTTTCATTTGTTTTACTTTTTTTTTCCAAACGCTTTTTGTCTTATGATTAAATAAACATTGGTAATTGGTAGATTTTTGTTTAACAAAGAATTCTTAATTGTTTGGAACTTCAATTCATATCTGGTTCATCAATCCTTCACAATCACAACCATATGACATCTAGATATATATAACAAAAAAATATAACACAAACGGGCAACAACAACAACAGTGCAGGAAGTGATCAATCATTATGGTGCTAATCTCTCTCAATTTAGGTGTAGTTATGGATAGAATTAGGAAGAGCATTCTTGTAGCACACCTTGTTGTTGCATTTACACCCAAATAAAACTCAGACTCCGCATGGGAGCCAAACGCATCTTTCGCCGCAGGAGACTAGCCAGTTATCGGCTCCATGGCTGGGAATCTTGAGCAAAGCCTCTTCGAGGACAGGGTTCGAGATGATGGTTTTACCGCGAACAAGAGCACTCACCATAGGATCATCCTCCACCCTGCTTACCCCCCTCTTCTGCAGAACAGCCTCGATGGCTTGCCCACTGATCACATCTTTCTCCACAAATGCCACCGCGCATGGCATCAGCGTAAAGGCCGCCGCCACCACCAACACTAAAATCCCAACCACCATCCTCTTCTTGCTGCTGCTCTCCATACTATTAATTAATGGCTTCTCTTTAGTTAGTGAATACTAATAAATGTGGGTATGCTTCCATGCTCATCTGTTCTCCCAATTTATAGCCTTAATTAATCCATCGAATTAATTAGCCCAACAGTAATTATGCACATGTACAATTAAATACTCAAAACTAGCTAATATCTCCAATCATGTATAATTATGAAAAGTGATAGATATCAGTAAGTATCATGCATGTTCTTAATAATGAAGCCATGTAAGCAAATTATTTTTATAAAAATCTTATTCGGACAGGTCGAGATCCAACATTTTAAAATGGAGTCTAACTCGTTTCGTTTATTTCTAAATTTAAATGAATCTAGCTGATAGAGGTCATCCGCACCACCTCCAATTTTATGTACGTGGGTCCACTGGATTATGAGTGCTAGAGTTCCTTTAATTCTTTACTTTCTATAAGATTGATTTACCATAATTTTGTCTATACAATTTTATGGGTGTTATAATCATAGCTCACCGGTGGAAAATGGTATACTATTTTTATAGAAAACCCAGGTATGATATTGGTCCATGTTGTTTTAATTATTTGTTTTTAAAAACCATCCATATCTCCACATTAGAGATGGACAATTGAGTGAGTTTGGGTGGGTTTGATCCCTTAAGTTGGGTTTGAATTGAATTTAGATAATATCCAATTAAAATAAAAAATATGGATATCCATATGCACCAAACCAGTTTTCCAATTTGATATCCATTGTCCAATTGGATATTCATCCGGTATCCAACTAAATCTATAATTTTTTTCTCTTATTATTTTATTTTTTGGGTTTCATATGCGAATTATGTGTAAAAGGGATAAAGAAATTAATTGATTTACACGTTATTACTTATTACAAGGCTAACCAAACGACTTAAAATCATTTAGTCACTTAAAAATTAACCGAATTTTTATTATTTATTTACCAGTTCATTATCATCAGATAATTACTCTCCTAAATGCACCTAACAACTAATGTAGCCCAAAACAATCTTTGCTGTAATCTTGGTTGAAGTTGAACCAACCTTCTTTTCCTTTCTTTTCTTTTTTGTAACAACAAAGAAAACAGCACTACAACCCTCTTTTTCTCTCGTTCTATGTTCTTCCAACACCTCAATTTATAGGTAAAAACAACTAAACTTGACCGTAGATTAGCACTAACCAGCACCAAGATGAAACACTCCAGAGCATTGGAGTTGCAGTAAAAAATTAGGTCAGTTAGGTTACACAAGATTACAGTGACGATTACAGAAAGAATGCAGTGCTCAAACCAAAACACCAGATTCTCAAAATTTAAAAGTGAAGTTTCCGCTTTGAGCTTTGAGTCTCTAACATAACATAGCATTCTCACGACAAAGAATGCATCAACAACTACGCGTAGTATCAAAGATCGAATGTTCTTGCTTTCATTCATTCACCATCAACCAAAGCCAAAACAACTTCTTCTTCTTCTTCTTCCCTTCCTCCTTAACAATGATTGTGCCCTCGTCCTTCTTCTTTTCAGCAACCTCTTCATTTTTCCTCTTCTTTTTCTTTCCTTCCTCCTTAATTATGATCTTGTACTCCTTTTTTCCCGACCCATCCTCCTTTTTTCTGGCAACCTCTTCAGTTTCACTCTTCTTTTTCTTTCCCTCCTCCTTAATTATGACTGTGCCATTCTCCTCCTTCTTTTCTGTTCCATCATCCTTTTTCTTGGCTACCTCTTCATTTTTTTTCTCTTCTTCTTTCCCTCCTTAATTATGATCGTGTCCTCATCTTCTCCTTCTTTTCCTACTACTTCACCGCCATTCTCCTTGTAGCCAGCAACAAGGCCTATTTCTCTCTCCCCCTCCTGCTTCTTCTTATGTTTCTTTCTATGAATTCCTTCCCCATCACATAGTACCTTACCCTCACTATAATCCACAGGATTGCCAAAATGACCTTTCTCCCCATTCTTCTTATTCTCCTTTTTCATCTCTGTTTTCACTTCAGGACTGAACTCAGACTGACTCAGCTTCTCTGCATTAACCTCCTCACTTTGAGTCTTCTTTGACTTGTGCCTATTTTGTTTCCTCCGATCAGATTTGGAATGTACGTGTGCCAGTTCATCAAACGCAGCATTTGCACGGCGCAGGTAAGCACAGATGGCCTGAGAAGCACCAGTCTCTGCAGAGACAAACTTGGAGATAATAGAAGCAGCTTTGGAGATGGAGACTGGAGTTGACGATGTGATCTTCCCAGTGATGGTTTTCATGATGCAAACCCAACAAAAAAACTATCCACAACTGTGTATGCTCAAACATTCACAAAATGGGCACCACTAGCACACCCACCTCACCTGCACAGAGTCCATACTATCTTAATTCAGCACCATTTGCAAAGACAATGAAATTACAAGCAGAAACCTAAAAACACAAAATTTAGCATGCGCTCTACCAGAAAGAAACAAGCCAACAGGTATGGACACAGGTATGGAGACACTTACTGCTTCCAACAGTAAGCATACCTATGGTCAGGTCAAGGAAACTGAATGAAAATTGATGCAAGATTTCTCCAAGTAACTGCTCCCACTCGTGTGTATACCAGCTAAAACTCCACAAGAGCTTTACGGTTTAGGTACTTTAGGAGTTTCTTGGGTGTATTGGGGTCCCCCCGACTCTGACTTGCGCTTTATGCCCAGATATTACTCAACCTGAAAACGCATGCAACATCATAGTTAAGACTTACGACACGGCTCTAAAGCCACAAATTACCCAAAATGTACACTTTTTTGGGTCATTGGAGTTTCTGATTTTTATTATTCAACATGCAAACAACTTTCTTCTTCACCTTCTTTATTAGTAGCTTAAGAGTTTTCAACATTTTATCACCTACAAGGGACAGGAATGTTGTTTGTCCAAAGGTGGACCTTCTGGTTCTTGAATTTCAAGAAGAAAATAATTTAGGCAAACAATTGAAAGCACATGCAAAAATACATGAGGAGTTGATTTCATTCATGTCATTGTCCACTAGGTTTCATGTATTTTGTCGACAAATAAGTCAATGTTCTTATACTTTTCATTAGAGAAGCAAAAAGTAACAAATGGGCAATGATTTAACAACTGGTACTCACAATTAAGGAGTGAACTAGTATATATAATGCAATGATGAAGGTTACTAGCTGTCAATTGACTCAATTCCACCTATGAAGTTGAAAAGAACGAGACATGAAGACCAAAATGCATAACTAGTAACAATAAACTCATCACGCAAGCAAATAAGGCCATAGAACCTGGTTCTGCATACCACCTTCTCGTTCGAAGTGCTGCAGACATAAACTTTTACTCCTTCTGCCAAGGCTTGATCAATCAGCCTGCAAATTTTGATAAGAGAACAGCGCTATTTTAATATAAACCATGTGCATCTTATAAGGTCACAAATCATTAATGAACTTGCAGATGCCTAAGCGGAAGGAGTGGTGACCTCAATCAGTTTCAAGGGAACTCAAATTGAGATGAGTAAGATAGTTGTACGGTCACTTCAAATGAAGACCAAAATGCATAACTCATTCTCATTTGGTAGGTTACAGGGTAAGAACAAGGATTCTTTCCTTCCTCATACAATCCACCTCCCCTATATTCCTCAATATCCCCTTTAAAAAAGTCAGGGTCCCTCCTCATTGTGTCCAAGTAATCTTGGATTTCGGGTTCTAAATATTACAATGCATTTTACACGGTAGGTAAAACTTAAAACTCCATTGATCATACCATGGCTCAGAACAAAGTCAAAGCATCATTACAAGTTCTCCTAAACCAAATTGTTCAGACCTAATGATTCCAATACAAAGTACATTCAGTAATATTGCCACCTAAAACATGAAGTTCATCCATTACCCATCACCGAAAACAAAGGCCCCTTAAGATGCCAATTATTTGCATTGTAATTCAGAAATGACAAACCAAGAATCTTTTTAATTAAAGAAGAGAACTTGCAATTACTTACTTGTACAACCAGTACTTACACCCCTGGCTTTTAGTTATATCTTTCTCTCCTCTTCAATCTACGCATAAAATAAGCATAACTACACAAATAAGCAGAAACCCACAGAGAATCCATAGCAACAAAGGGAACCCATATTGAAAATCTCACTCACTGGATCACTTTCATAGATAAGCTCGTAACAGGGAGGAGAAACACACCGCAAAGCACTCTCAAATGGATCAGATCATATCAAGAGGAGAATCGATTCGCTTGTCCTTCTTTTGCGCGTTCAACTAAGCACGGAACAGAGCTTTTTTCTTTGCTGCTTCCATTAATGTGTGCTCTCATCTCATTCAATTTTACCTTCTTGCCTTCTGGTTTCATAAAAGTTTCGCAAACTTGACGACGTCGTACTATGGAGGTTAGTATGTCTAATGAAATTAAACTCACTTGGATTAGTATGGGATGAGGGAAAGGAAAAGATACGGAGGAACTTTAAAGAGAATAAAAATAAGTGATGGAAAAAGAGAGAAATGAGAGTAAAGGAGGGGGAATGGGTAATTGAAATTTAAGGTACCTGTACGTTGGAGTTTGACTTTATTTGGCATCTTTACTTTTTTTTGTGTTTAAAAGGTACTCGTACTCAAATCTTTGTACACATTTGGTACCTGCGGCCGTTTTCGTCACAACTTTTCCGTTATCTAACCTACGTGGCATGACACGTCATCATATCTAACCTACGTGGCATGACACGTCATCAAATATGATGACATGACATGCCACGTCAGCATTAGTTTAATATTTCTTTTCTTTCTTTTTTTTCTTTTCTTTTTCTTTTCTTTTTTTTTTCTTTTCTTTTTTTTTCTTTTCTTTTCTTTTCTTTTCTTTTCTTTTCTTTCTTCTTCTTCTTTCTTCCTCCTCTGCACACGAAAACCCCAAAATTCCAAATCAATCACCAAAATTAGCCTCATCTCCTCAAATTCCAAATCAAAACCAACACACATAAAAACCATCGAATCCGATTCACTACCGAATCCGATCATCGTTGCCGGCAACAGCCACGACCAGCTCTGCCTCCTCAACCGCCATTACCACCGCAGCAGCCACCAGCGCCTCCGCCAACCGCCGCAGCCGCTGCCAATCGCCGCTTACATCATCATCAACAAACCAAACCCACCGCCGGCACCAACCCAAACCAATTAAGCCACTTCTGCCGAATCCAAATTAATCCAAAACAAACACCACCCGATCCACATCACAAAAAATCCACAAAAACCCAAATCAATTACAGCAAAATCACCCACCAAACTTCCATACCCGAAATCTACTACAGCCAAACCAAAAATCCACAAAAACCCAAATCAATTACAACAATCCACCGCCACTAAAAATCCAATCGCAGCCCCACCGCCGCGCCATCTCTTCCTCAGCCTCCAGCGCCGTCCGAACCTCCGGGCACCAGCGTCGTCCGCAACTCGCCGCAGCAAACTGCCCAAACCACGCACTGCCGCCGCATCACCCTCCAGCTCCATCGCGGCATCACAAGAGCAGAAGAAAAAGACGAGTGCAGAGTAGAGAGGAAAGAAAAATAAAAGGAAAGAAGGAAAGGGAAAAAGAAAAAGGAGTGATGTGTCGTAGGATTGAAAGAAAAATTGAAGCAAGGAAATAAAAGAAAAGGAGAAGAAAAAGATAGTGCAGTGTAGAGAGGAAAGAAAAATAAAAGGAAAGAAGGAAAGGGAAAAAGAAAAAGGAGTGATGTTGTGTCGTTGAGGATTGAAAGAAAAATTGAAGCAAGGAAATAAAAGAAAAGGAGAAGAAAAAGAAAGAAAAAAGAAAGAAAAGAAAAGAAAAGAAAAAGAAAAGAAAAGAAAAAAAATATTAAACTAATGTTGACGTGATGTCATCATATTTGATGACGTGTCATGCCACGTAGGTTAGATAACGGAAAAGTGGTGACGGAAACGGCCGCAGGTACCAAATGTGAACAAAGATTTGAGTACGAGTACCTTTTAAACAAAAAAAAAGATAGAGGTGCCAAATAAAGTCAAACTCCAACGTACAGGTACCTTAAATTTCAATTACCCGAGGGGGAATGAAAGTAAATTTTAGAATTTAACTTCCCTCCTAACTTAAAAAATATTTACTCCCATAAGTGGGAGGAAATGAGAGTAAATGGAGAGAAATTAAAATTTTAAGTCATGTGTTCCTATTTTAACCCCTTAAATTTATCTTTTTAATGGTAATCAATTAAATATAAAAGTAAATTCACTCATCATTTTTTCTCTCCCTAAAATGACACTCATACAAAGGAAATAAAAAATTATTTCCCTTCCTCTCCTCTCCTTTCCTTTACCTCCTTAAATTTTCTCTCATACTAAAAAGAAACTCCAGAAAATTTTTAAAAAAAGAAAACGATAGAAATTTAATCCAACAATATACTCACTAATTTTATCAAATCACACCATATTTATTAAAAAATAAACAAATCGTATCGTAATTTTAAAATAGATTTAAAACATATTTATTTCACCATAACCTTATATTTAGCTGACATTAAAAATAATGAGATGGACATTTTTTTCCATTTTTTTCCTTAACCATAGCAATACCCAAAATAAAGAAAATAAAAAAATCGGGTGGGGATAGCCAACGTTTTCAAAATAGATACTTGTAAGAAGAAGGAGAAGAAATAGAGGAGGAGGCATATGGCGCCGCTAATTCCGAGCTCGCAGCCATGGGTTGAGAAATTGTACGAGCTAAAATTGCTATCTTTGCCCTTAATTTCCGTTTCAATTTTGTTCTTATTACTCTCTTCTTCTTTTTGAGTTAATTTGATTTTTGTTTCTTTGTAGCCGGCCGAAGCAATTGAAAGATGTGGCTCACCAGGATGAGGTGGTTCGGGTCCTTACCAACACTATCGAGACCGGAAGTGTAAGCCATTCATCGGAACAACATTGCTCTTTAGAAAGCTGCATTTTCATTATACTTTTTGGATTCTTATTTTTTCGTTGTTTGAATCTTTGTAGTGTCCTCATATGCTCTTTTATGGCCCACCTGGTACTGGCAAAACCACTACTGCACTGGCCATTGCCCACCAACTATTCGGGTAGGTGCATATTTTTCTTTTGTGTCTTGATTCCCAATTTTAAGTGATAGACATGAGAAAGTGGGTTTCAACAGTAAGTCACTCGGGATGTGGTAGAATGCAGTGATGGTAGGAGTAGGAGTTTGATTGTGGAACTTATGGAAGCTGAAAATGAATATGAATTATCAGATTCAGAACTATGTTTGCACATAGGAATCCATTATGAACATTAACCTCAGGTTAATAGTCTTGTAGAAGCTGTATAAGTGTGGGAGCTGCAGCAAAGAATACTCTGAAGTTCAATCTTTGAATTAATAGTTGTTTCAAACTTGACTAAAATAGGGTTGTAAAATTGGTTAGTTTGTGACACCATGTAAGAAATATCTTTCGTTCTTCATGATTCACAAATGCTTTGTGAACTCTGTCTTCTAGAGTCAAAGGTTGAGAGCTGTTCCCTGCGATTTTATGATTGTCAAGAACTTGGCAACTTTGAAATATCGTATTCCTTATGACAAAAATTGATGTTATTTTGTAAGCGTTTATTACTATATTATGCTCTATTTTTTTCTTGGGCAATGAACTGATAACAGTTGTTTACAGGCCTGAACTCTATAAATCTAGGGTTTTAGAGCTAAATGCAAGTGATGACCGTGGCATCAATGTTGTTCGGACTAAGATCAAGGATTTTGCTGCCGTGAAAGTAGGTTCTGGTCAGCGCCAAGGGTATACATTCTTCTGTTTTGCTTTAGCTTTGCTTTTCAGCCTAGTTTGTAGTTTTCCTTTGCCCTATGCCCTTCATAATTCTGTGGTCTTTCCTCCAACATTTAGGGATTATCCTTGTCCTCCATATAAGATCATCATCCTAGATGAGGCAGATTCAATGACTGAAGACGCTCAGGCATGCTTGTTTAATTTTCTTAGCTACTGATTATCCATTAAGATGCTACAGAAGTACACAACTATGACACCATTCATGCTTGATGTCGCAGAATGCCCTGAGACGTACGATGGAAACCTACTCTAGAGTTACAAGGTTCTTTTTTATATGCAATTACATCAGCAGGTAGCAGCCCTCTATTTTCCATATTTTACTTTTCACTGTTAAAAAACTCAAAGTTAGGACTAAAAATGATGTATCTTGTGCGCATGGTGGACTTTGAGCTCCAAACTTTCCTGAACGAATGTTCCTGTCCTGTCATTACATTAATTTTTCCAACTCAATACTATTGAGCTTAAAGATCCATCATGATTCATCAAATCCTTATAATAGTTATACTAACAAATTTCTTTTGTTTTGAATTATGGAGCCAGCAATCTTTCTATTTCATTTTCTAGAAAGAAATCAGCTTTGAACATCTAAAATCTATCTAACATGAGAACAATATGATGTTTCGATAAGAAAAGAAAAACAATGAGAACAGTATGATGTAAGTTTAGGGCAGGATGAAAGCTTATAGTGACATTCTTTGCATCAGCTGATTAGCAGGTAAAAGAAACTTGATGATGCCAAGCATTTGCAATCCCATTTTCATACGATTTCAGGTGGGAGTGTTCTTTTTCCATGGGAGCCAAAAGTTTACACTGCCCTTTTTGTTTCATTTTTTTTTCTGAGGAAAAAGTTTGTCTGAAATAAGACTTGTGCTGCACAGGAAATGTAGTAAAAAATTGGTCTACCTTATCATAATTTTTTTTCCTGAGGAAAAAGTTTGTCTGAAATAAGATTTGTGTTGCGCAGAAAATGTAGAAAAATATTGGTCTACCTTATCATAATGCAGCTCTTATTTTTGGCATGTTCATAATGCAGTATATGCTATGGAAGGTTATATAGCATCTGACAAATGCTAGAGTTTATGTCATGATTTGTAGTTAATGCTTATATTACTGTAATTTTGGTAGGATCATAGAGCCACTTGCTTCCAGATGTGCAAAATTCAGATTCAAGCCGCTTTCAGAAGAAATCATGACCAATCGCATAATGCACATTTGTAATGAAGAAGGATTGGCACTGGATTCAGAGGTACACCATCAAAGTTCTAATGGTTTAAAGCTTTTATTTTTTTAAATCTTACTGTCAATCCTTTATCAGTTTGCTTGGTTCCTTTTATAAAACAAATGGTTTGTGTTGCAGGCTCTTTCAACCTTAAGCTCTATCTCACAAGGTGACCTGCGTCGGGCTATCACATACTTGCAAGTAAGAGACTACTTTTTTCTATCATATAATAGTACTAGTCATTGTGCTAATAGCATATGCTCTGTTGTTGAATTAAACTTGAATGATCATCAAAGCCAAACATTGAAGCATTTTATGAGAGTTGTTTTAGCATAAGTGAAGGCTTTACTGAATCAAATATTTGCATGAAACAAGGTTGTTAAATTGCTCTCTCATAAATTCAGAGTCTCTAAAACAAAATGTTGCAAATTAGAAAAGTTTCAAATATTATATTATTTATTATGTACAGTATTAAATTTTAAGTTTGCATACCTTGGAGTAACGTAAGAATTATGCTAGTCCTTACTATATCCCATGCTCCATATTACTTCAAAATATAATAATGAAAAAATAGAAACCTCTGACAAAAGAAGGAGTTTACAGATAACTAGAGAGTTGTCTTGTCACCATATTATGTGAGCTCATGCAACATAGCATGCATGTGACTCTGCCTATGGTTTGGAATGACCTACTTTACCATTTTGATTAAATACTCAGCTTAGTTGTGTGTTGTTTGTACAGCATGCGTTGCTTGTCTGTCAAAAACTGAAAAATTATTGGGTTCAATTGGAAAAACATGACATAATTGGGTGACCTGAATAGTCTTTTTTTTACTCTCTCTTGTATTCCTATCTTAAGCTCACAAATTTGGCCCTTTTAAAACTTTGAATTGGTTGGTACTTCTTCTTCTGGACAAGCAAGACGAGTATTGACTTGCAGTCTTGGTGGTTTAGCATTTATTGTTGCTTGTAGACATGCAACATAGTTTGTAGATCAGTGAAATTTTAAACTGTCTAGTATTTCTCTGATCCTGACTTTATTAACTACTCAACAAGTGATTCAATCTTGATTCCAAAAAGGATTCAACTTTCACCTTTCTTGAATTGTCTGACAATGCGTGGGATATGAAGATGGGGTGATCACATAGAAGTCAGATAATAAGTTTCTTAGCCATGCTGTTTTACCCAGGGGAGCTTTTATATAACTCTTATAACAGATCAGTTCTGTCTTCACAAGTTTATCTGATGTTTACTCTGCAATGCTCTTACTTCTCCAATCTTGATTGTATCTTTCATTTATGCTAATCTCAATAAAATTTGGTGATCAAAATTATGTGGCGTCATTGCACAACGTTCCTAACACTGAACTAGGGGAAACTTTTATGTAACTCTTATAACAGATAAATGCTGTCTTCACAAGTTTATCTGATGTGTAGCCTGCAATGCTCTTACTTCTCCCATCTTGTTTGAATCTTTCACTTATGCCAATCTCACTAAAATTTGGTGATCAAAATTATGAGGCATCATTACACAATGTTCTTAACCCTGAACTGAAGTTGATATTAACTTTATTAAATGTTTCAGGGAGCTGCTCGATTGTTTGGGTCATCAATTTCATCCAACGACCTAATAAGTGTGTCTGGGGTAAGTCATAAAACCAACCTCTTCGCAATTGCCTGTACGTGTAGATATATGATGTAGTTGTTTAGGGTTGGACGAAGGAGGTAAGGATTACTTCCAATCACTCTTGAATACTTTAGATGCCAGTCGCTGGAAATAGTTCTGTTATTTACCCCTTAAAAGAGGTTGCAACTTTCATCATGCATAAAAGTGAAAAGCAAATCTGACATAAAGTTCTTGCATTTTTCTATTCATCATTGAACGGAAAATGTCCAAGTAACTTAATGTTTAGTGTGGAAGTAGAAAAAACCACTCAACTCTTCTAAGCCTTCATCCTAAAATAGTTAGGGTTAGTTACACGGATCCATATCCATTAAGGCGATGATGAACGAAATTGCCCAAGGATTGGAAGTATTCATTGGGTGCATGATGACAATTGTATTCATGATATAAGGTCAACTATATTTGTTGTTATTATAATCTTTTGCCAAAATTTGCTAGTTATACTAGTCCATGCTCTAATTAGCTTTAACAAAGCACTGAGTATTAGAATTGGTCTAAATGTTACTTTATGTTTGGAATGTAAACCATTTTAGTCAGAAACAGTACTCTACTGTGTGACACTAGGATCCTCTCTGAAAGAGAGAACCTTGGCTCGTCTAGTTGCTTGAGCACACAACTTTCTCAAGTCGAAAAAACAAGCATAGAAGAAACTTGTAGTGCTTTGCCTATCCTAAGCATCAGTCTTTCATTAGCATGATATGTGATGAAGTAAACATAGCAGAACACATACATCGTCGCAAATAACTGAAACTAGAGAGTATGTTTTTGGTCTTGTTTTATGGAATAAACACTTTTGCATATGGTGTTCTGATGTTTCTTCTTTATCAGGCCATTCCACAGGAGGTTACTGAGGCGCTTTATACTGCTTGCAAAAGTGGGGATTTTGATTTGGCTAACAAAGAAGTCAATGATATAATTGCAGATGGGTATCCTGTCTCTCAGATGCTATCCCAGGTCTCTTACAATTATTAATCCTCACTTGATGACTAGCTGGTTGTTAAATAAATATAGTACTGACACAAAGTTTGAACCAGTTATTTGAGGTGGTGGTTATGGAAGATGATATATCAGATGAACAGAAGGCTCGAATATGCAAGAATTTGGCTTCAGCTGATAAGGTTAACTTCACTAGACTTATATTCTTTCGCACATAAACTTGTTCAGGCATCGTGAGGTTTCTCACTGTATATTGCGGTGGAAAATTTAGCGGAATCGCATGTTTTCTTTTACAGATTGAGCTGTTGTTTTCTACACAGCAGCTAAACCGATTGTTTCATTTTTCTAGAGCGATATATTGGTCTCATATAGCCGTCACTTGACTGGACAATCACCAAGCATTTGCAAACCTGGCTTTTAATTTTCTTATAAATGATTTAGGCATGCATTGCAAAAACGTCTGCTGGTCACACATTCTTACACTTTGATGCCTCTGGTTTGCAGTGTCTGATCGATGGTGCCGATGAGTATCTGCAGCTGCTGGATGTGGCTAGCAACACAATGCGAGCTCTGTGTAACATGCCAGAAGAATTTTCGTATGAGAGTTAGGTAGAACTCAAGGTCAGATTGAGGTGACTGCACATTGTGCCTTGAGCAACTGTATATACTTCGTTTACTTTTCGAAAGCTGTCTACGCTGTAAAACTGGGGTCTTCTTCGACGGGATAGAGGTTTTGCTTGCAAACTAAGTACATGGAAGGAGTTTTAGATTTGAATTCGCGATAACAGATATTTGGTATCTTCTAATCAACTGAATCAGGGGTCCCACTGAGCAAAATGGAAAGGAATTATCTGCTCTAGAAGCGTAAGCTCATTCTTTACACGCTAGTCACGTAAGTAGTAGGATACATGAGGAGTAAGAAGTTTCTTTTTCATGCCTTTGTACATGCTTGTCCTGATGAGACGAAGCTTTTGGTGGTTGAACCATTGATAAGGATTTTGGGTAGGACGACATGGTTTAGATGATTTCAAAGGTCTATCTTAGCACTATGATCACATCAACATTTTGAAAAAGTTGTCATCTATCATTCCAAAGTTTATTATTTTTTTGAGAAAAGAAAAAGAAGCTCGTCAGTCACATTTTTCAACAAACACGATACAATTTATGATCATGTCAATATCTTCATTCCCCTCATTTAGCGGCGCACCAAGGGACCTCACAGTCAAAGCCAAAATTGAAAATGTGGTGAATATTTGAAAGAAAAAAGACAAGAAGTTGGATACTCACAAAAGATACTCCTCCTTCCCCAATTACATGTCTTTCTCACATCCCAATATTCAGTAGGGAACGCATATCGAGGAGGCCGGATGAGGTACTATTTGACCCCAAAAAATTCCGTACTTTTTTTCGAACGTACGTTAATCCTTAACGTACTTCCGAGAAAAAATTCGGGGCAAAATTGTCTCAAATAGTGACTGTTCCGGCCGTCTTAAGGTACGTTCCGAAACAGTAAAAGCAAAAACTAAAACGACGTTTAATTGGGAAAGGAGGGAGTAATAAAATCAGACTATACTTAGCGTTATTTAACTACCTGCAAAATTATACTTAACGGATCGCAAATTTACGATACAAACGTAAACTAGAACTATATTATTATACCATTTATTTATAATTGTGTATAATAAATAAAATAGTTATGAATGAACGTATATATTCTTAGTCTACAACACGTGCATGGACCCATTGATGTAGAAGTTGGCCCGCTAATCTAATCTAATAATCCCCCTTCTTCATTGCCATTAATCCCGCTCATAAGTCATAGCAAACCAACACTTGCAAAATAAAATTCTTACACTTTGACTACTAGCTGCTGCTCTCATTTCTTCTTCAACCCAAAATAAAAAAAACTTTTTGTATATATAGGCAGTCTTATCTTAGCCATGAATTCAGACAGAATTGTAAGACCAAAAAGAAAAATGGTAATGGAATTGGAATTGGAAACCGATTATTCTTTCAAGAAACCCGGAGCCATCCCATTTAAGTGGGAGATCCGACCCGGTGTACCCAAGATTCAGCAACAAAATTTGCCCAAACCCAAACAACTATCACCTCCTTCCTTTCACCAACAGCTTAAACCCCCTCCGTCTGGTTTCATCTTCGTCCCCTCACCGGAGTCTTCATCCCGCTCCTTTCGATCCAATTCGCGCGCCCGGTCGGAAAGATGGCGCTTCGACCAACCTACGCTGATCCTACCCGAACCGGAAAGTGTTGCACCCGGATGCTTCCCCTCACCATTAGCAAGGAGGAAAGAAAGCAAGAGGAGGGACAAAATCGTCACCACACCAAAATCAGGACCCGAACCCGACTGTACTTCGGAGCTCGAGACACTATCTCGATGGTCTTGCTCGAGCCGGAAGTTATCTTCGCCATTTCGTGATTCGCCAAGTTCTTATTTTTCATCATGCCGGTCATCTCCTCGGGCTGTGGGTGGTGCTGAGTGGGCCGGGTTTGGGCTTTTCTAAGAAGCCCAAATTGAGGTAGAAAAAGCTTAAAGAATGGTTTGGAGACGTAGTATAGTTTATAAGCTATCCTTGAAAATAAGGGAAAAGAGAAACAATCCTCTAATGGCTTTGAATTGAGGTTTTAAAGATCAATATGTACAGTAAATAATACATAATAATAATATACAAGATTACTAATTTATGTTTTCTCATGTACGAAAATCTCATTTTTTATGGATTTTATTTTGTCCTTTAAATAATTTAATAAAAAATAGATTTAGTGATTTCTCTATAATAGATTATATCTTTATGTCAATTTAAGAAAAATAATTATTAGAGAATATATATATAGGTTATATGTATATGTATGATTTTCTTCATCTATCTTTGGCTGAATTGTTCTGGATTTATTTCATCCCAAAACTTAAAATCCAAAGGCTACCCACATTTTTTCACTTCATTGTGTCTTCAATTAGTTTAATTTAATATTTTGTACTTATGGATTTGTAATTTAGTGGTGTTTCCCGTAAAGGATCGAGAATTGGGTTTTGAATTCGATTCTTATAATTATGCATGTGTGTTGTTCGGCAATTATAAAAGGAGAAGTTATCCCTCATTCTTAATTTACACTTTATTTACCTACGCATTTGGAAACACGAGGAGTCTATAATTTGTAATAAGAAGAACAATAAGACATTTTTAGATTTCTAAACAAGCAAATAAAAATGCTTTTCTTAATGGGATGAAAAACATTATGACTGACAAGGTTCACATTTTTCTACAAACACATAAATATGATTTGGTGGCGCACAAGGACTCACAGTCAAAGCCAAAAATGAAAATAAAAATGACAAGATTCGTGCTACATAAATATAGTACAGTGGGTAATTTCATTTAGGTCAATTTAAGATTTTTTTTTTGTCAAAACATAGGCTACATGTACGATTTTCTTTATACTAAAAGCAATTAGAAGAGAATATACTAAAGAAAACAATTCAATTTTTTCTTTAATAACGTTGATATTAGATATTATAAAAAAAAAAGTAGATCTTCATTTTCACACAAATTGAATTTAATTAATAACTTTTTTATTTATTTTTACTAAATACTCCCTCTGTCTTCCAAAACATGTAGGGAGCTTGTAATGCTCCTGACATCCTTTAGAAGATGGAGAGAGTACCATAAACCCGCTCTTCAAATAGTCAAAATAAAGAAAAAGGCAAAACTTAGCAATAAACAACGTGGTTCAACTTAAACATCTCTAAAACAACAACAAATTTAAGTACAGGCGCACCTAATAGGATTTCAAAAAAAGAAGATTATAAGTTCAAATGTGCACGAACTTTGTGCTAGTTTTTGGTTGCATTTTGGGACTTAGTTGTGTTACATTTTACCGAGGAGGCCCCAAAGTCATCGACGTCCGAAACAACTTATACAAGTCATAAACCTTGGTGAGAAAAAGGGGTTGCCCTTCAGGAAATTAAAGAACGCTTTTACCCCTATCATCATTTGTATTCTCATACTTCACTGGATTGAAGGGTTGATCATTTTACATATCGTACATACATCACCTCTATACAAAGTACAAGCTCGTATTCCGATATTACCCTTTGCTATATACCGATATACAATATCATCTATCACTGTGTCACTATCATTGCATTTTAGTACACTAACAGGGCAAAATACTGACTGATAGTATTACATTTGAATTGCTTCAAATGCAACGCTCGACATTATTGCCCCTCTTGCGTTGCACGGTTTTCAGGTCTCGGGGATTCAGGGTAGACTCCCCCCCGCTCTCTAACATCTCTGAATAAGGAAAGAAACGAGTTCAAGCCTTCGGAAGAAGCCCCTCCCAAGATCCATAACAAAAGAGAACTAAACGAATTCATAGAACCGGGGTTCGGACCAGTTTCTGGTTGCCGAATATCAGCTTGACCTGGGATCTGCATGGGATTTCCCAATCTTCCCAGGTTGTCATTTTCTACGCGTTGTTGAAGTCCTGGGCCTTCTACATTTGCCGGCATAGGTTGGTCAGATCCGGGCCTCAACCCAGCTCCAGATCCCATATCCATATTAATGGGACCTTGGTTCCTGGTGTTCAATCTTGTGATGTGTAGAGTTGATGCAAGTATCGTAGAGGACCATATTAAGTCTGGATGTTGTTGAAGCTGCGACCGTTGGTTTTGCATGAACCTTTGCAGAGCTGGTACCTGAGACGTGTAAGCATAGTGAAAACGTTTATAGAGAGAGAGAGCTCTTGGAAGCTAGTTGACATCCGATAGAAGGATATTGATATGACAGAGTATCAATATATTACTGTTCCCCCCTGATATTCATAATCTGAAGTCTATTGCCTTCAGAATATAGGGCTGCAGAAAGTCCTCGTTGATTTTGAAACTGAGATAATTTCTCACATGCATATTCCAACATTGTGTTTATTCAGACCATCAGTCTTTAGTTGATGAGAGAGATGCAGTGAATAGTTCTTTTAAGACTATGATCTTTCAAAGGTATGAAAATGAACATTCATGTTTACTGGCACGAGTCAAAATGCCACCCTCTGCTATGATCTTTCAAAGGTATCAAAACAAGCATTCATGTTTACAGGCCCGAGTCAAATTGTGAAATTTAAGATTAAGTTGACCTCCGAGTTTCGACATGGTGGTGTCCCAGTTAACAAACATAAGAAAAACTACATCATCTCATCACTGACTATGTGATTCTTAGTTGGTGCTTAAAAGTAATACAAGAAGCAAAGAAAGAAAAGTGAGTATGTACTATGTAATATGTATGAAAGTAATGGTTACCTCAAAACGGTTCCAGAAGTATAAAATGAGATGCATCATAAATGCTGCAGTTGTAGAAAGCGCTAAGTATGAAAAACCTGGAAGAAATATAAAAGATTTCCTCAGACAATTTTGAAGTGAAAAGAAACTGTGAGAAGAACACCAGATGTACATACTTCATACCGTATGCATAGGAAAAGAAGTAGATGTGGAAAACTAGGAAGTAGAGCAAAAAGAATCGAGGGAAGAACTTCATTGATATGGGTGTGCGGACACTGCAAAGTTCATGGCAACAACAGTCTCATTATGCAAGAAAAAAATAAACTTAACCACATATGCAGCCACAAAAAGATCCTGCAAGCACAGCATATGCATGATGATGAATGGAGGCATGTAAGTGCAATGGAAGAGAAGCATTAGTAATCTTTACAACATAAACTAATTGGAGTGCCAAAATGCCGATATCAACAGAACTGCACTAGTACTTCATCAAACACATCTTAAGCCCAATACAACTTCTCAACCAATGTGCATCAATGGTTTATAGAGAGCAAATAATACTATGTACCCCACCGAACACCCATTCATAAAAGCATCATATCTATGCACAAATCATAGGAAATGGAGGGAATAGAACCATAAAATTTACAACATCTAGCATGAGCCACAACCCAATGTTAGGACATCTAGAATGGCTCATTGCAGATGGATTAATCAATGGTAACAGTGGCTTTTATTCTATTAGAGTTGCATAATACTGAACACTCAGTAATAGCAATAAGATAGGCCACCATTGACCTAAAGGAAGGTACTACTACGCTATATCAAGCAAGGGCAGTAATAGCATGAGTGAGTGTGCGTGTGCGGGCATGGCTCAGTGAGTGAGAGAGAGATACCTGATGAGTGTGAACAGTTCACACAACCATACAAGAATTAAGACCAAGAAAGCCAACAGCTGATCATCGTAGAACTCGAACAAAAAAAATAAGATACCAATCATTATCTGCAAAAACCAAGAGTGTAACCTCATCAGTTACAAGTCCTACGAATGCTCACGACACTAGATGTTAGAAAAAGTAAACCACCGAATAATTGACATAGAAAAGAAATTATAAACATATTCCAAACAAAAAAGATGGATACTCAATTGGTAGACTACTTTATCAATAATAAACCAAGATTTCTGCTTACTGGTACAAAGACAAGTGACTCAATCACATGCACAAATATCAACTGAAATGTTGGAAGTCGATGTCGAGCATGGTGTTGAAGCTGCACTGCAGAATTTCAGAAAAGGGAACAGGCAATCATTATTAATGAAGAAAAGGTAGGTGAATATGATGGCATCATAAAAATTGTCACCCTGTCTGACAGTACTTTCCAGTTCTGCGCTCAATGAAATAATTCAAACTGACAGAAGAAGTTTGTACAAAAATAAAAGGCACCAAAACTATACTTCCTAGAAAACCTAACCGCCACATTAACCCTCTTTTCAGTTGGTAAGCACAAGGAAACAAATGCATAAATAATACTTCTTTTAGTTGCAACATCTTTCAATATATGAATGACCCTGAAACAAAGGAGTGCACATGGCACTATGATGTTCAATGATAGCAACATCGCATAAATTTAATATACACAATTCAGAACAAAAATGCAATACCTGTGAATTTCAGCATACGAGTCTGAGTCTCTCTCAATGTAAATGACACTGACATTGTGGTAGTGAAGAAAACGAACAGGGACATCATAAGCACTCCACACTTCGTGACAAGGTAGTCTTCGTGGAACAAACAAAAACACGACCCGTCAATGCACTACTCATATCCGCTAACTTAAATAGTGACAATCTAGTCTTGATACCTTAGCTAGCATGTTACCATGGAAAATGTGTAACAGTTACAGAAACATTGGGAATCATTATAACATTATCAAGACACAAATTAATGCACCGTTACCTACTCTCTCGAAACAAAAACCTAGTGGTCTGTGATAATAAAACTAAAAGGAAAGAAAAACCCTAGTGGTTGGTGACGCATGTCTGCTGGTCACATTAATCAAGATTCCAACATAATCACATTTATTAGATAATTTTGGATGTCTTATGTAAAGGCGATCTTTAGATTGGTAAACCTATAAACTAAGATAAATGTTGCCATCCCACTATCTCCACAACAATGGTGATGAAGTAGGACCACTTTTTAAGAGCAGGCCAAACCCCCAAAATATTTTTGAACGCACGTACACATGAAACAACTTTTTCTGAATTCAATTGAAGCAGTTAAATGAAACAGTGGCTTCCACTAATAGTAAAGGAGAAAATAAATCTGTTGTATCAAATGCCTCACATTTAGTAATAAGCATGAAATACTTCATTTCCTTAAAAAACATAAAGAGAGAACAGTGGCAAAAGATGAAGAATTATTTAAAAAAATTCACTCGACATAGTAGAAACAAAAATAACAAATTATATTACAAGCATTCTTCCTGACATTAATTGAGTAAAAGATTAAATTGAAAAGCTTCACAAACTTAAGAGAGAAAACAAAAGGTTGAAAATTATGTAATTGACAGATGCAAAGCCAGAAATTACAACTGCAATATACGAGAAGTCAATATAATGAGTCAATATTACCTCCAAATTTTGCAGGACCTTCAGGTGGTTCTTGTGCATAACTAAGATTGTAAAACTCCTTTGACTGGAAATTGTACAGGTAGCCTGCAATAAAAATTTGAGAGTACGCTTAGATGAATCAGGCAATTATTAGATCAATTATATAGAAAAAGGTGCACCATAGTGCACCTTTGAAGCAGATGTAACATCAAATTCCCCATCATAAAGTGATGTTACTAAATAATAGCAAAAGTAGACTCCAAAGTTATTTGTGTGTATCTGCTTTCGACACTCCAGTCCCCACATTCCTTAATCTTAACATTTTCTGGATGGTCAAACAAGCAAAGGCACCTAGCTAGGATAAGACATCAATGTACGGCACTAAATGATTCAGCTATACACACAAAAAATAACTGGTGAAACTTGAAATAGTTGGGTTGAACTAAAGCAACCAATTTGAGCCATGAGAAGTATAGAAGTATGAAGACATACAGTTGACAGAATTCCAACATTAAGAAACAAGAGAAAGACATACTGAAATATACGTAGAGCACTAGACAGTAGTTTGTACATAGCATGCACTCATAATAAACACCCTTGATGAAATTACAAGACAACGAGAAATCAACTTCCAAGCTCAACATTGCAACAACCTAATAAATTCATGCAATTAAATTTAAATATAGTGGAATAAAACTACTACAAACTTAGATAACTCATGCAATTAAATTTAAATATAGTGGAATAAAACTACTACAAACTTAGATAATTCATTCAGTGAAATGAATCATGTATCACACAGTTCACTGGTCAACAACATCAAAGAAAGAAAGTTGGAATATGCAGGATGGTGCATTCAAGAAAGAAGAGATTACCTTGACCAGGAGAATTCAACAGACTATTCATCAATATGGTATCATATCCAACAATTCTGTTTATGAGAAGTTGCTGCCACCTGGATATAAGAAAATAATCATTTGTATGGAAGATACATATTATCACAAAAGTTTGACATTACATGTAGCATCAAACTTTACACGTTTCCATTTATGTCCACTAAAACTAACTTCCTAATAGCTAATGTGATTTTTTAAAGTTTGAATCACAAGTATCCCTAAGCCCACAGTAGCGGCACTAATCTTGTCCATACGGGGTTGGGCCACTAAGGAGTAAAGTGCTCCCAATAGGTAATTTCTCCAAACACAAGGATCGAAGCAACGACCTCCTGCTTAAGGGGGTGAGAGTGCCAAACCACTCACATGAACCGCTTGTAGGTAGATAATAGCTCACAAGTTGACTTCACCTGAGCTCCAGTGTTGCCAAGAGGACTTTTACTTATCTTTTGGCTCTTTCCCGAATCCCATTTAATGTGGCTTCCTTTTCTTTACAAAGTTAAAATTTTGCCAAACTGAAACATGCACCCCAAAAGTTCTCTGATCTGATAACCAGATCTGACGTGTTGAGCCCCAAAAGAAAAGGTAGGTTCCAAGAGTTCATGCTATATGGACTCTACAAACTAAGAATTCGATACAACAATACGTTGTCACATAAAATTGTAAGCTTTGAGGGGAAACCAAACAAATACCTGTTACCAAAGCAAGGATGTCGAGCTGATATGCTAATGTTAACAGTAACGATATTGTGCCGAGACTTGACTTCTTCAGGCAGCAAGAAGAAACCCTGTAATGATTTTTTTTACAACATCAGAATACATATATAACCATGAAAGGCTCAAAGTCACCATAATTTCTCTGGTCCTATACCTGAATGCAACAAAATACAACAGTGGAAGGAGAACTGGACTTTAAAAGAAATTAGAATAAATAAGTAAATAAATTACCTTCTCCATGGTGTATAAATAAGTTGGCTCAAATGCTTTGCTCTTATTCTCTAGCCATTGCTCTGAAACAATAGTTTGCAAATACTAATTACATAAGCATATTACACAACTTAGATAATCTTAGCAAAGCCACTATGACCAGCACAAGAAATCTTGAATATATGATGTCAGCAAGATGCATGAGAAGTGTTTGCATCATTCAAAATTAATAAAGTTAATACTCTAAAATGGAAGATCTCGTCTATGTAGATAAGAATAAGGTCCGAACCATGCTGGGAAAGATAGTGTAAGACACTAACTCTTGAATAGAAGTTATTTTGTATACAGGAAACACATAAAACATTAAACACATTATACAGTGTACTATCAACCACTGGTTCGGAGAAGCCAACGGCAAAAAGGTTTATTGTCCTTAGAGCACTAAAGCATACACATTTCATTATAATTTATTCTACTGTTAAATATGTTTTAACAGCCTGATATTTCGATGGTCATTGAACCAAGAAAGGACTTCTAGCATTTGAGACGGAGAAAAGTTTGACAAGAACACAACCATTTTGCATGTTACTTGGATGAATCCATATCATATAATGTCTGCAATATTATGATCAGTAGTAAACCAAGGGCCTGGTTGTTACCTGCATAAGAATTAAGCCTCTCCAAATGAAGTATTCTCAACCACTTGGGAACATCAAGATTCAGATGTATCCCAGTAATATTCTGCAATTGAAATGTCACAGTCAACAAAGAAACATCAGTTGCATGATACAGGAAACCATATTAGGATTGGATCAAATACAGAACCAATAGCATTAAATAAATGCTATGAAAATCTTGCAAATAGCTAGAAAAATTCAAGGCACCTAATGGTAAAAATATTTGAAACTAAAGAGGACATTCACTAAATTTTACTGCTTTTAAAAAACAGCTAAGAATAACCTACACCAAATATTACACATTGGCTAGCCTAATATTTAGTTCACGTATCTTAGCCAAAATCAAGGTTTTACAGCCCGCAAAGCATGAGATTGAAACCACAGAACACATGTAAGCACATTTTGTGAAATTAGTCTCAGTGGAAAAATAGATTGAGCTCAGCACACATCACAAGAAGAGTTGACAACATCTCCTGTTGACATCTTACAATGCCATTACGTGCACTAGTACAAAACATAACGGGGCCCGCTACAATTCCCAGTAAACTTTATAACATATTAAGACAACTCATTGCTCAAATATGGCTCCATTCCTACTCTCAGCAGTAGGGATAATACAGAATAAGGATCCATTACAGATACGTAGAATCCTAATTTCCAACAGAAGATATGGCATCATTCTAATATATTTTCATTATGAATGGTGATTACATGATAATGAAAGGAAGAATGAACCTTTCTCACTTTTTGTTGTCACCATGGACTCAATATGCTTCTGTGGAACTAAAAGCAAATGCTCAATCTAGACCAAATTGTTCAGAAATCCTGGCTCTTATCATCTAAACATCAATATCAACCATAATTGAACCCCTTAAGCACTAACTTGCAGTAAGGACCTAAGTCTCATGCATCTACATCATAATGTATCAAGACCATCAAGGTTACAGAGAATTAAAATGCACGCAACTGTTAGACTTAAAATACTGTTCATTCAACAGCTCAACAATGGCACAAGATAGGAAAAGAAAAATAGAATTTCAGCACAGCAGAAATTCACTCACCCACAACTTCCGGAAGCCTCGTATTATTTTCATGGCATATCTCCAAATTAATGATAGACGCCTGTGCCACTTTTTGCCAAAACGAACTATGACAGCTTTGATAGTTTCCCTGGCTGAAGCAGAGAAGCTACTGCGTGTCTCCACCTTTTCAGGTTTAAAAACACCCTCATCAATTATTGGCTTAGAGCTTTCACCATTGGTCAAGCTTTCATGTTGAGGTTCAGTATCACTCTTCCAGAACTTCCATGCCAGCTTTCCTTTCCTTGCACCTGAACCAATATAATTAAACCAAACTTTGGCAGCCAAAAACGTCAATCCGCTATCATCTAGACTTGGCAATGGCAATTCAAATTTATCTGGCACAATCTCCACAAAAGGGGCACCCACAACACTGGATTCAGACTCATTCCATGACCACAAGCCAGCACTGGTCATCTACATAAAAGAAACAGAAATCAGCACAGGAAGCAAACTCGTAAAGCATACATTCAGCATTTCAACTCAAACTAGTTAGAAGGACATAACACCAGACAAAATGTTTCAAGGTGGTTTTAGCTCAATTCAGTGTGTAAGTACCATTTTGGACGCAAAAAATAAGAAGAAAAAAGGCATTCTTAAAGAGAAAAAAGAACCTTGATATGGATGAGCTGAGCTTGCATAGCCTCCACACCCGAAAACTCGGCAGAACATCCAGGCTGCAACCGCATGCAAACAACACCAAATGTTTTATACAAAAGACATTGAAGGCTAAGGCGAATAAACAAACAAACCCTAAAAAAATAAATTGGAAAAAAAGAAAAGAAAGTTACCTGCTGGACATAATTGGCGTGCATTACAACAAGGATGCAGAAGAGCGTGACGGCGAAGAACAAGTAGATATACTCCAAGGTGGCGCGAACTCTTGGGGTGAGAAGTTGAGAGAACCTCTCTTGAACCCTAATAAACGTCTGCTCCGGATCCATTTCCACCAATTACCGGCAGCTGATTTTTCTGCTAGGTATGGTATAGAAGCATTTTTCTGCAGTAATATAGGGACTTTAAGGTTACAAACTTGATCAATCAGCCTGCAAAATTTGATAAGAGAGCAGCCTTATTTTAACATAAACCATATGCATCTTATAAGGTCACAAAACATTAATGAACTTGCAGATGCCTAAGCAGAAGAACTGGTGACCTTGATCAGTTTCAAGGGAACTCAAATTGAGATGGGTAAGATAGTTGTACGGTCACTTGAAATGAAGACCAAAATGCATAACTCATTCTCACTTGGTAGGTTACGATTCTTTCCTTCCTCATACAATCTGCCTCCCCTATATTCCTCAATAACCCCATTTAAAAAGTCAGGATCCCTCCTCATTGTGTCCAAGTAATCTTTGATTTAGGGTTCTAAATAGGTAACACTTAAAACTCCATTGATCATGCCATGGCTCAGGACTAAGTCAAAGCATCATTTAGTAATATTGCCACCTAAAAACCCATCACCAATAACAAAGGTCCCTTAAGATGCCAATTATTTGCATTGTAATTCAAATATGACAAACCAAGAATCTTTCAATTAAAGAAGAGAACTTGCAATTACTTACTTGTACAAACAGTACTTATACTCCTGGCTTCTAGTTTTATCTCTCTCCTTCTTCAATCTGCGCATAAAAGAAGCAGAACTACAGAAATAAGCAGAAACCCATGGAGAATCCATAGCAACAAAGGGAACCCATATTGAAAATCTCACTCACCAGATCACTCTCATAGATAAGCTCGTAACAGGCAGGAGAAACACACCGCAAAGCACTCTAAATTGGATCAGATCATAACAAGAGGAGAATCGATTCGCTTGTCCTTCTTCTGCGCGTTCAACTTAGCACGGAACAGAGCTTTTTTCTTTGCTGCCTTCTGGCTTCATATACAGTTTCGCAAACTTGAACGACGTCGTACTATGGAGGTTAGTATTTCAAGCGGTGTTGGAATGAAATTAAACTCAGTTCATGGGATATTCCGGGAAACCTCTAAAAAAAAATCAGTAGGTGATGTTAATGAAATCAAACCGTACCATATTTTTATGAAAAACAAACAAATCGTATTATAATTTTAAAATATATTTGGCTACATGAAAAAATTTCCTTTTTTTCCTTAACCATGGCAATACCCAAAATAAAGAAACTAACAAAATAGGGTGGGATATTATAGCCAAGGTTTTAAAAAAAAAACCATCCTTTTCGTTGCACAGTATTAGAACTAAAACTGAACAAAAACCATCCTTTCCTTGGATGAAGATGATGATGGATGAAAATAATGGTGTTGATGATGACGACGATGATATTAAAACGGAAGGTGACGACATTGCGAGATGTATTATGCAATTTTTTTGTTTGGCTTTTAAAAAAAAAAAATTTTACATTTCATTATGAGATTTTTTAATTTATTATTAATAATTATCACAATGTATCCGACATCAATAATTATGTTCCGTTTTCGTTAATTTAAAATAATGGAAAAAGTATAAATGATTAAATGCCCCTAAAAGAATAGATCAAGAGAGGTGAAAAATAGTACATTACTCCAAAGAAGAATGGAAATATGCATCTTCATGTATTTTCTCTTTGACATTGGTAGCCCTTTGATGGGTGCTGAAACCAACAAAAATAAATAGTACAATTAATCATGCAACAATTAATTTAAAGTATAGCAAGTGGTAAAAAAAAATCGTTCCGCAGAAATTTCACGTCTAATTTAATTCATGTTTAATAACCAAAATTCATAACAGTGGTAAATACCAATAAAGAGATTGTCTAGATTGCAATTAATTAACAAATAAAAGAAACAAGAAAAGTAACAAGAAAAGTAACAGATGAAGGTTGATTAAACTCAAGTGACAAGCAATTCCCGGTAAAGACTCTAATCAAACCATGATTCATTCAATTGATCATCGAAGCAAATATTTTCAAAACCAATTTTCATAGAAAGGCTATAGAAATCAGAGACTCTCTAAATTTCCTGCTCTCCACCTATTGACCCCGTTTGTTTTATTTTATTACATCATGGTCCGAGTATATATTCATGTCTATCTCTACACCCGCTCAAACCCTAAGGAAAGGAATGGAATTTTGTTAAAATTCCTATGAGAATAAAAGTAAGTGGTGGAAAAGGAGATAAAATTTGAGAGCTTAATTTTCCTCCTAATTTAAAAAAATATGTTTTCCCATGAGCGGAAGGAAATGGAAAAAAATTAAAATTTTAACTCATGTGTTTCTATTTTAACTTTTTAAATTTCATATTGATGAATTAGATACAAAAGTAAATTCACTCGTAATTTTTCCTCTCATTTTCTTTTGAAAGAAGAAAGAAGAAAAAAGTAAAAAGATAAAAGATAAAAAAGGGAAAAAATCTGCTTATTGGGTGAAACCTCCCGCAATCAGCAGCACAAAGGTGTACTAGTGTCCCTTGTTCCACAAAGGGGAAGCCGACCAGATAAGGCAAAATACACATTGTAATAGTATACGACTTCAATTTCCCTCGTTTCTTCTTTGTTTTACCCATCATCATCATCATCATCATCATCATCATGCAGTTATATTCCTAAATCCCTAAACCCCAGCCCAGGCCATTCGCCGCCTTACCTACAATAATACATACTCCATCGTTGCCGTTTAATACAACACGCTGCGGCGGCGAAACAAAGTTCAGGATCAGTTATGGCTTCCAGGAGTTCAACAACGAGCATAGCTCAAATCTGCTCATCTTTAGCCCCCCGAGAGGATAATACCTTTTCAAGAAACCGAAACCGGAGCCGAAGCCAAAGCGTGAGCGGTAGCCGCCTTGATTCCACACAACGCCGGGCTTTGCCTAAGCTTTGGAGTTCTGCCTTGCCTTCTCAATCCGTAATTCCTCCCAAAAGGTATGCTGTGTTCTGATTGCTATTTGATTCAGATTAATTCGTTGAAATACTTTTGTTGCAATTGTTCAATTCAGTTTGATGATCAGGCTTCTTGTTCTTCTTCTTCTTCTCTCTCTTTCTGAATCTCCTTATAATCTGAACAGTCTAAGATAGCTTTGGTTAGACAATTGCTTGTCCCGTATATATAAATTGAAATGAGGTAGCTCATTCTTTAGGCGACACTGGGACATAGGTTTCAGTGTTGTTTTACTCTGTGCATGCTTTCTTTTATATCTTACCATATGACCTTAAATTTAATAGTTTTTATAGCATGTTACTCTTGCTTCCTATTTGGTACTCAGTAAGTTGTAGTGTTTTCAATTCGTCTCATTTTGTTCCCTCTCTTTTAATTTTGTTGCTTATTATTCCAGGTGGTCGTATGAAGTTAGTAACGGTGGAGGATCAAGCTTCAATAGGAAGAAGAATAGTTATGCTTCGAAACTGTGTCCTTCTTCCTTCCTCGGTCAGCGAGTTGGTGAGACATCACTCGTTGAGCAACAGAAGTGCATTTCTTGCTTCATAAACCGCTGGAGCAGCAGAAGTCATTCTAGCATCAAAAGAAGTATCCCAGCAGCCTTTCATGACAAATCAGAGTTTCGCTTGTTTGGGCTTTCAGATAATACTTTGGTAAGTAAAATGTTCTTAGATGGCCATATCTTCTTCTTTGTTAGTTTATTCTCTGAGCAGTCACCTTGGGGTATAGTATGATTCATGTTCAGTTATGGATGTCAGTTCAGTTGTTTGATTGCATTATGATCACAGAGGCCAAACTTCATAATATCTATGTACATTCTAGCCAATCAGCCAACTAGAACAGATTGATGTGACAAAAAAAGAAGATACATCATTAGAAATGGCTTGAAAACTTGGCCTATTCAAGTTTCAAGCTGACTTGTCCTGAGGTCAAGTGTAACCTTTATTGTTTAATGGAGCAATCTTGAGTGTGCAATATGCAACATAAGCTTGAATCCCATGACCTGAGTGTGGGGTAGATTCTTTTGCTTTGTTTGGCTCTTTTTGTGCCTGTGTGGAGAGGGTGTGCTATTGTGTAATGAAAGGATGATTTTTTTTGTTCAAAATTTCGTCTTAGATCTTTTAGTTTAGAACTCTGGAAATGCTCTCTCTACCGTATATCCTCAGATGTTTGACATGACTTGTCTCGATCCATCGTTGTTTACCTATATGGGCATGCTTGCTTCCTTCACTTATATTTTCTTGGTGGGCTTGATTGTAATCTTCAGATAAAGCGTCCCTATCTCCCATGTGCATCCGTGGGTCCTAATGAGCCACATGCAGCAGGTACCGCCTGCCCTGATGGTATTCTCGAGAGACATGATTTGGATATACTATATCCCGAATTGGGACAGACGAGCTTAGCTGACTTTTTAAGTTCTGAACTTCCACGTCACCCAAAGTTGTGCAGAGGGCAATTGAAAAATGGGCTTCGTTATCTTATTTTACCAAATAAAGTTCCACCGAACAGGTATGGTTTGTGTTCTTGTATGGATTTAATTTTGAAGCATGATTGTTTTGGTAGATACAATGTGATCTTACAGGAGATGGAACCAAACAGGTTCCTAACAAGCCTTGATGATGTTAGAAGAAAGTGCATAATATTTATGGAGAAACAATCAAAGAATTTCCTAATTTGTTTGCTTTGAGTCCTGCAAATGTTTCACGCTTTATACCTTCTTATTGGACGCATCATTAACACCATTGTTCTCCCTGTAATGTTCACAATATTTTTCTGTTTTAGGTTTGAAGCACATATGGAAGTTCATGCAGGATCAATAGATGAAGAAGATGATGAGCAAGGAATTGCACATATGATTGAACATGTTGCATTCCTTGGAAGCAAAAAACGTGAGAAACTTCTTGGAACAGGGGCCCGATCCAATGCTTACACAGATTTCCACCATACAGTGTTCCATATCCATTCACCAACCAGTTCAAAGGTTTGCCTTTTTTTGCATTTTCTCGAAATTTATTTGCTTACAGATTGTGATAAACTAAACTAATTGCAACCTTTTTGGTTGGTGTCCTAAATGTTGACTCTATGTCTAGTTGTATAGTAATTAGTTTCATTTATTTTGCTTTTTTATATGTGATCTGTGCTTGTTTTTCCTTTTCTGTTGTTATTCTTGTGTTACTGTCTTTGGCAACTTTAGATGCGCTTAGAAGATTCGGATAATTGAAATATCAACAATGATGACTTCTGTACCATGCAAGACAAATATAAGAAGGATTTGTATGATTCAGCTGGGGTATACGATAATTAAAAGAAAAACTTGGTGCCACTTATGCAAATTGTGTAGTAAGATATGATTGGTTCTCCATGAAGGATATCCTACATGCATAGACAGTATATATTGCACCGTTTAGTTTTTGATCAGTTGTGTATCTTTAAGAAAATGCATTGTATGGAGTGAATCTTCTTTATTAGTTTTATTTTGATATTTGCTGATAAAAGGCGCCTACTTTAAGTTTTCCTTTGTCTGCTGTTGGTTGTGCCTGAAGCTCTGCATTTGCAATGAGTGTTAGATACTTTATGTTGCTTCATACTCTCTCAAATTTATAGTCAATCACTCTTGTGTACTGTAGATTTTAAGTCCAATCTATGCCAAGCAGCTGGTTAGCTGATAGTTCCGTATCATTTATGCTCGCACTACTAGGTTAGTGGGTTTGAGTCAAATGGTTTATTCAACTGTTGCAATGCAGTGCCTCTATGTCATCGTATATTTACACTAAAAATCAATTATTTATCTTTGACTTCATTTGTTCATCCAGTGAATTGGAAATATTTAAGGTTAGATTAAGTTTTTACATGTTTTTTTTTTCTAATCTGAAAATTGTTTGTGTTTGTCAGGATGCAGATGATCTACTTCCATCTGTATTAGATGCCTTGAATGAGGTATGGGCAAATTGAATCTTCTGCATGTTTATGAAGAGTTAGAATGCACATGGTTATTGTTCTAGAGCATGAAGACAGTTGAATTAAGATGGGCGGAAAAAGAAATAATAGTAACATGGTCTCGGGACATCTGGTCTACCTAAAATTCATGTTTGTTCTTTTGGACAGATTGCTTTCCATCCTCAATTTCTTGCTTCTCGTGTTGAGAAAGAGCGTCGTGCTATACTTTCTGAACTACAGATGATGAATACAATAGAGTATCGTGTCGATTGCCAGGTACAGACACGGATCGCTTCTGTGTGTAATGGCTTAATATTGTAATATTAGTGTTCATACTTTATTATTATTTTTTAAATGATCCTCTCTTGAATGCAGTTGCTACAACATCTACATTCTGAGAACAAGTTGAGCAAAAGGTTCCCTATTGGTTTGGAAGAGCAGATTAAGAAATGGGATGCGGATAAAATAAGGAAATTCCATGAGCGTTGGTATTTTCCTGCAAACGCAACATTGTATATTGTTGGTGACATCGATAACATTCAAAAAACTGTTCACCAGATTGAAGTATGTTACTAGTTGATTTTATTATTATCTAACTTCTGTCTGGTTTAATGTCTCTGTATTATCCTCTAAAAGGTTGAGGATGACAATTAGTTGCTTCTGTGCAGACTGTTTTTGGGCAGACTGGTCTTGAAAATGAGAACCCCCCTACTCCTCCTACTAGTGCATTTGGTGCAATGGCTAGTTTTCTTGTTCCTAAGCTTTCAGTTGGGCTGCCTGGAAATTCATCCCTTGAAAAGCCATCTACTTCTTTAGATCAATCAAAAGTGTTGAAAAAGGAAAGACATGCAGTTCGCCCTCCAGTGGAGCATGATTGGTCTTTCCCTGGACACAGTGCAGAAGTGAAGCACCCACAGATATTTCAGCATGAGTTGCTTCAGAATTTCTCAATTAATATGTTTTGCAAGGTATGAGGTGATGGAATCTTGATTTACTTTTTTGATTGTGGCTGCATGACTGCATGGAAGGCATTTCATTGTGTGATATTGATTTAACCTTTTTTTTGGTCGAGTGATATTGATTTAACCAACATGCTCCATCTATGTTTTAAATAATAAAATAGTTTCGGTATCAATAGAATATATGTTGTAGCTTGTGGTCCTGAATCTTATGTCCCAAGCCAGTAGTTGGCTTTCTGGCTGCATGCAGAGGTAAGACTTGGCAAACTAGAAGTCATTAAGTTGTGGTTCTTTTTTGTCATAATAATTGGTGCTTTGTTACAAGTATATCCAGAATCGTAATAGTTTAACTTCTTTTGCATCGCTTAAATTTCCTGTATGGTTGATAGATTGCACCTGGTCCATAGAGTTGTTAGGAGTGCAGATATAACCTTTAGATAGAGGTCTGATTAGTTGGCCATCTGAATGGGTGTTCTGCAAGAAAACAATTCACATTATATATGAAATATGGACTATCTTCCTGAAGTTGGTACTGGCACACACATGTTAAATGATTATTAAACTACAAATTTGTATAGGTAAGTCAACCAACTTTCAAATTGGTCTTTTAGTGATGCAGAGTATGTTCTAACAATTGACATCAACTGTTGAAAATAGATACGATTCTTTTTCCACTTGGAATGGAGGCGTCTAATGCTGATATTGGCCACTGTATTTTGCTGCAGATTCCTGTGAAAAAGGTTCAAACATATGGTGATTTGCGCAATGTTTTAATGAAAAGAATATTTCTATCTGCATTGCATTTTCGGATTAACACAAGATATAAGGTATGCATTCAGTTTCAACCTGTACGATGATAAATGTATTTGCTGAATGTTGTATTCACACCATTTTGTATAAGTATGTATATCTTGCAACTCATTTCTCACTCAATATGGATTCTACTGTCTTGTCAAACGGTTGGCCATTTCCATTTGAGAAAAGAGTCTTAGAACTGAAATTGGTTTAATGTGTAGGATCAGATTATAAGCAATGTTCACTGTTTTATAGACAAAGTTGGTGCTTTCACCTAGCTGTATTGTTCATAGTACTCTGCTTGCTTGAATTTTCACCTCATGGTCATGGTGAAAATATAGATCAGAAAAGGAAAAAAACTTCAAATCAGATATTCAAGACTGCTTTTTGAAATGGTAGATGGTATTCATCTTTATTATATTGCGATCACGATTTTAGAAAAAATGTGGATACTATCAAGGATATTATTTGTTCATTGTCAAGCATATATATATCTTAGGGGCCTTGGGCTTTCAGAGTGGACACATTCTTTTACTAATGCATGTCATAATAGATAAAAAAATAAAAAATCCATATTAACGACATTATCTCATATTGGGTAAGATTGTCATAAATTGACATGTTGTCTCCAAATGAATATCGTTGAGGATCATAAGAAGAGACATTATCATAGTTACTACTATCTTGAGATTAGAGACTAAACTTTAAGAGAGGAGAAAGACTTCTGTGTTATTATATTAGGTGTTTTACAGTTTGAATAATGGCTCAAAAGAAGTTAATAACTGAATCACAGCCAAACTTTTATTTCAAATATAACTCATGCTTGGCCTTTATACATTTAACTCCATATCTACTTTGGATTTTCTAATTTGTAAATATTTTCAGAGTTCAAATCCACCATTCACCTCAGTTGAATTGGATCATAGTGATTCTGGAAGGGAAGGATGCACTGTCACAACTCTTACTGTAACTGCGGAACCCAAAAATTGGCAAAATGCGATTAAAGTTGCTGTTCAAGAGGTTAGTCTTTTTGCTGTTGTTATGATCTTCATTAATATTTAAAAATCACAAGCGTTATTGTGTTCAATTTGGTTAACTGGTTTATTTATTTGCGGCTTTATTCTTTTGATGCTGCCTGGGTTCTAAATTGTAAATTTAAATTACCCATGTCACATTTGTCCGCTTGATTTTTGCCACATTGACATCCGTTCTAATCATCTCTATTAGTTCTCTTTATCTACCATATACTACAGAGACGAGAGGCACCTTGTTTTATTTGATGCACTTACATTACAATTGCTGTTGTAAAGTCTACTCTCTAGTAAACAACGCTTCTGGCAAATCTTTAATCGAGGATTCAAGTGAGGGAAACTATTTCATCTAATACGATGCAGTTATTTGAAATTATATTCATACACTTTTTTCTTCTATTTTTTTTCAACTTGACAATGTGTTATATATTCTTTTTGGTGTAGGTTCGTAGACTAAAAGAATTTGGTGTGACAAAGGGTGAATTAACCCGCTACATGGATGCTCTCCTCAAAGACAGTGAGCATCTGGCTGCCATGATTGATAACGTGTCATCTGTTGATAATTTGGAATTTACCATGGAGAGTGATGCTCTGGGTCATACGGTGATGGATCAAAAACAAGGGCATGAGAGTTTGGTTGCTGTTGCTGGTGCAGTCACTCTTGAAGAAGTAAGAATCAATTTTTTGATTTGGTCCTGCAAAGTAAAAAATGTGTTTCAGTAATCAAATTTATGATGCAATTATGCTAATAATCTAGGAATGTACTACCTTATGTGTGGTGTGTTCTCATTTAAATGTTTATTATCTTTTGTCTTCTCTGCGACATCTTAGGGAGGATTTCGGACTTAATATTAGTTATGTTTCTCATTTATGTTAGTTTGACTTGGTTAAGTCCTAACCCAGTGAGCTAGGAGATACTTATGGTTAAGACCTGAAAAAAATACCCAATTTTCTCTTTAGCATATTTATTGTTTGAGATGTAGTTCTAATCCTATCTTCTCTTATTGATCTTGTCTCTCTATTTTCGCTCAAGTACCTTTAGAAGTGAGAAAAATATTTCTGTAAGTAACATAGTCAAACCTGGTCTGTGGTCACTGCTGTATCCTAAATAAGGAAAAGAGAGTAATATGCATTGTGGGATTCAGGAGCATGTCTTATATAGCAATCTATTTCCTACTTATAATTGTAGAACAGACTATGATGAAGATTGAATGTGATCTGGCACCATCTCATGGATTCTTGTAATATGTTTTTTTGCCAGAGGCCTACAGGCCAAAGACATTTATCTGTTGCTGCATATTTCTTCATTACCAAATGTCTGGACCTGTATATTATTGAACACTTATCACTGATGAGCTCTTAGAAGGAATCTGTTTTGACTTTTGAAATATATTTTACCTGATATGGTGGATATTTTGGTAATGTACTTATCGTTTAAATAGGCTGGGTTTTTTACCTTTGTTTCTAAGTTAATAGTTCATAGCTATTAACTAGTAGTTTGAACTATAACATCCACTGTGCAATCCATGTTTCTGTTTGTGATCTTTTTGCTGACATTTTTTTAAATGTTTGGCAGGTTAATTCCATTGGGGCTGAGGTGTTGGAATTTATATCTGATTTTGGAAAGCCTTCTGCTCCAGTTCCTGCAGCAATTGTTGCATGTGTTCCTAAAAATGTACATGTTGATGGACTTGGTGAAACTGAGTTCAAGATATATCCAAATGAGATTACAGCTGCCATCAAATCAGGATTGGTGGAACCTATTGAGGCTGAGCCTGAGGTTTTGCTTGAACTTTGCTTTCTTTTTCACCCTTAAGCTTAGCTTTTTGGTATTTGTGATCACAAGCCAGTACAAAGAAAGCTTTATCACTTAATATATTTTCGTTTTGTATCTGAAGCTTGAAGTGCCAAAGGAACTGATCTCATCCTCACAGTTGGTGGAGTTGAAGTCACAGTGCAGCCCTTCCTTTATCCCTTTACGTCCAGGTGTACATTCCACAAAATTGCATGACCAAGAAACAGGGATCACTCAGCGTCTTCTTTCAAATGGAATTGCTGTAAATTATAAGGTGTGCTGCTTGTGTGCTCGTATCAATAACTCATGGTAGTTATAACTGTCTTCTGTTTAAGGGTTCAGTTGCATATTCTTCCCAGAACAAATACATTCCCTATAAAAGCCAAGTGTGTTGAGACATGTTATACTTATACTTGTTTCTTTCACGACTTCTCTTTTTATTTTGTCCTATCCCCTTCTTGTCATGCTTCACTTCTTCAATAATCTATTCTGTTTCCCATCAGCTAGAAAGGCTAGAAGATAGAGAAAAAGCAGAATTGTTTAGAGAGTATTGTATCACATAGTTTCTTTTCTTTTCTACCCTAGACAGTGCAAAAAAATCACCCTTGTTGATCGAAATCATTTTGGCCCTTCTATACCGGAAGGATCAGCCGTCACTCACTCAGAAAACCAGATATCCCCTTCAAACTCCTGATTCTCAATTTCTCATCAAGAAATTCCAATCCCAATTAAGCATATAGATCAATGTCTGATCCCCCAAGATATGACTGTACATTAGCGGTCATGTGTCAATGCTTGTGCTATTTCTATATGGATACATGTAAACAATTTAACTTAAATCCTCTCAACAGAGTTGGCATTTCTTGGTCACATCACTTTTTTCTCTTTTGATGTTTTAAGTTTTGATGATTATAGTATGGGAAAGATTTCAATCCTTATTTTTATTATATGCTATCTTGTCATACAGATTTCGAAAACTGAGTCCCGAAGTGGTGTAATGCGGCTCATAGTTGGTGGTGGGCGAGCAGCTGAAAGTTCTGACTCAAAAGGAGCTGTAGTTGTGGGTGTTCGAACTCTTAGTGAGGGGGGTCGTGTTGGCAATTTTTCAAGGGAACAGGTAAATGAAGTTGGATTCTTCCATCATTTGGTACCTATTTTGCACGCAATATGGCTTTTTAAATTAAAAGATTAGCCAGTGTTGGATCCAACAGTCAGCACACCTCCTAGCTTCTCTTTTCATCACATCACTGGATGAACATTCACTTCCAACATGATGTACGGAAAAGAAAAATGAAACAACATGATAAATGTACGCAGCTGCTCTTTTTGATTAGCTGGAAAATAGTTGGTGAACATTCACGTGGGTTTGTCTATACGTATGTCATCTGGTCATATTTACTCTTTTTAAGAGTGCAGATTATTCTTTGTAAGAACCTTGTTTTTAATGTTAACTTGGGGGGTATGAAGTTAGTTGTGTACTGTTGTTTTATGACATTGCAGTTTTTTCATGGATGGTATGAAGGTTCAATGTTCAGGACTATTTCTTCATTTAACTTGTTTACTGGGTCTTATGATCCGATTCACTCTTCAGGTTGAACTTTTCTGTGTGAATCACCTGATAAATTGCTCGTTGGAGTCCACTGAGGAATTCATTTGCATGGAGTTCCGTTTTACTCTGCGTGAGAATGGAATGCGGGCAGCATTTGAATTACTTCATATGGTGCTTGAGGTATCTGTACCCTTGTCAATAACTGCATAGCTTTGAATATTCAGCCTTTTCGTTTGTAATATAACTTGTTTTGTTTGATTGTTATGATTGCCTCATTCGTTGAGCCTTTTCATTTGTAATATAACTTGTTTTGTTTGATTGTTATGATTGCCTCATTCGTTGATTATTGTTCTGATGTTTTCTTACTATCTATCCTTTTTAATTCCAGCATAGTGTCTGGGTGGATGATGCATTTGATAGAGCTAGGCAATTATATTTATCATATTATCGCTCCATTCCGAAAAGCTTGGAACGTTCCACTGCGCACAAGCTCATGACAGCAATGTTAGATGGGGATGAGCGGTTTATTGAGCCAACACCAGAGTCATTACAAAATTTGACACTGGAAACTGTAAAGCATGCAGTGATGAATCAGTTTGTAGGTGGTAACATGGAGGTATGTATCTATTTCCTGGAATTACTAAATGTTGTTCAGTATTTAAGAGCTCTTGCCATCTAAAGCGTGTTTTTTTCCTTAAGGTAAGTGTCGTAGGGGATTTCTCCGAGGAGGAGATAGAGTCTTGCATTATTGATTACCTTGGAACGGTCAGAGCAACAAGAAATTCTGGCACCAAAGCAGAATTTAATCCAGTCTTATTCCGGGCTTCTCCCTCTGATCTACAGTTTCAACAAGTGAGTGCCATAGCCTTTTCTACGCTGCCTTGCATTTCTTCACATTTATAAGATGGAGTGTTAGTTATTATGCATTATGCATAAGCAGGACTGTGTGAGTGCTTTGAATTGAGTCAACTCATGCCACAGGGAGCTCGACAGTCTGGCTATGAATGAAAAGCTACTACATTTTTCTTGAAAAGAAATAACTTTTGATAGGACTTTATCGCATTTGATCTGGATAAAAGTTTAGGACTCATCATTTCTCTTGTTTGTTTTAGATTATCTGTGTCAGAGACATCTGATTATTGATCTCTGTTTACTGCAATTATCAAAAGCAGCTTCATAATGCTCACATTTTCCTATTTTGCACTTTGATGTTTGGTCATTGGTAGTTATTTGTCTGTAATTAGGTGTTCAGTCATGTTTTTGTTTAGGTGTCATTTGTTATCCTAGTTGTTATTATCTTAAGAGTGTTGCAAGATCTTGTGCGTTCTATTGATAAGCTAGGTGACACGTCTGAGCTCCAAATTTGACCTTTTAAAGTTTGCAAAAAATTGAACAATTCGCGTTGAGCTGAGTTGAACTTGCTTACTGGAGGTCGAGTTTTACTTGATCTTTGCTTGAGTTTTACCTCTTTATCATTGAGGCGATGCTTGGTTGCACGTAGTAATTGGCTTGCCTTGGCATGGCTAGTTCCCAGATCTAGTCTTTAATTTCACTTATTTTCTTCTCTAGTTTGATAGTGGCATGGTTTTTGTGTTTTTTTTCCAATGCAATCAGAGCTTAAACTTTTCTTTTGAGCAGGTATTCTTGAAAGATACAGATGAGAGAGCATGTGCATATATTGCAGGTCCTGCACCAAATCGTTGGGGTTTAACAGTTGATGGGATGGATCTGTTTGAGTCCATTAATGGCATTTCTCTTGCAAGCGGTGAGTTGTTTTTCCATGATCACTGCCCACTAGAATGAATTTTCAAAAATAAAGACTTTGTACAAATTACTACAGAAAACATGTAAAGGATTGGATGATATTGAGTTTAAAGATGGAACATAATGAAATGAAAAAAGAGAAGGAAAGAAATGGCTCGTAAATGACTCTGAAAGTTGTTTTGAACAATTAGCGGGAAAGAAATGTCACCCACTTGGTAGCTGGTATGTGTTTGGTTCAGAGCAATTATGGTTATAATTCTACTTGGTTGTTATCATTAAGCATGAATTTAAACACTGCCCTGGCTTATCCCCTCATTTCACTAGGTGAATTGTGTAATTGTAGTAAAATTACCCAGTTAAGTGGTGGTGAAGCTCATTTATTGGATAGAAAATGAGAAGGGAAACTAGACTGGTCAGAGTTGGGGTTTCTTTTTGGATCGGTTGTGAGAAAGCTCATGATGTATGGATTCGCGTTCCCTTAACGAGATGAGTGTTAGGAAACAGTTTTTAAAACTGATCAAGGCCATATCATGCTTATTTTACTGGCATTCTATTTCATGTGTTTTGAGGTGACTTTCACTGTGATCAACTGAAATATATACGATACTTAAGTACAAGTTTTTTTCTCTGTTTTATTTGGTGCTCTCTTGGCTTAATAGTCATTATGGTAGTGGGGAGAATAATAAGAGAGGGTAATTTACTTTATAAAAGTTACAGGGTTTCTGAAAAACTGACTAAATTTGGCATTGCATGTTATTTGTCGCCTTTTGTATTTCTTTGCAATTTCATTTTAAGTTGATGTTTTATGTTGCTTGTGAAGATGATTGGCTATGTAAAAAATGCAATTTGTATGCATGTATGCATAAGCTTTTTTGAATGCTAATTTGGCTCTTGCTTATTGAATATTAACTATGCTTAGACAGTGAGTTAAACATTATAATGCTATTTGAACTTCAATTAAATATAGATTTCATGGCTGTTCATTTGCTTTGCAGATGCACCAAAATCAGAGAAACAACTGATTGCAGGGAAGAGTATTCAGAAGGATATGCAAGAAAAACTTCGCAGGCATCCACTTTTCTTTGGCATAACTATGGGACTGCTTGCTGAGATAATAAACTCTAGGTAATTCTTAGAAAAATCTGTTTGGATTGATGGGTTCTGTTTATCTAGGTCATTATGGGAGCTTGATTGAGATTGTTTGAGCAGCTCGTGTAATTGACCTCTTTCCTTCTGTGGTGGTTTGGTGCATCTAACCACCTGAAACAATTGGTGTAACCTGTGTAGAGGTTTTATTAGAGATCAGTCTACGTCAATAAGAGTGTCGTCCCATGTATGCACTTGATATTTTATTATTCTTTCGTAACTTTGGTTTCTCGTTGTGATACAATTGTGATTTTGTCAAAGGACTATTTCTGTTAACACCGTGTTATATTATGTAATCACTAATCACTGTATTGGAAGGGCAGCTCCTTTGAAATAATTGATATATTATATGGGGTTTGTTTGTGCCCTCAATAACATGTTGGTGGGATTGCTTTCCTTGAAAATGGAGTGTCTGAGCAACCATGTCTTAGTGAGATATTGTAGCTGTTGTGAATTATTTGTTCCCTTTTTTTATTTGGTTTTACTGTTTGTTATTGTTATTACTGCTATTATAAGTTGGAGCTGATCCATTTCTTTAATTTGTTCAGGCTTTTTACCACAGTCAGGGATTCTCTTGGATTGACATATGATGTTTCATTTGAGTTAAGCCTGTTTGATAGGCTTAAGCTTGGGTGGTATGTGATATCTGTAACCTCAACTCCAGCCAAGGTGCGGATCCCTTTCTCTAAATTTGCATTTTATGGTCCGGTAATTCCTGGTGTTCACCTTTTTCTGGTCTATAATCATGCAGGTCCATAAAGCTGTTGATGCTTGCAAGAGCGTTCTTAGAGGATTACATAGCAACAAAATTGCTCCCAGAGAGTTGGACAGGGTTAGTTCTTAGACCTCCGAAAATTGTTGTAAGATGATAAATAACAAAAGCTTTTTGGCATAGTATCCCAATTTCCAAGCATGCATATATTAGTCCAAATTATTAGTTCTAATGACCAAAAAGGAGCTCTTAGTTCTAACAATCAAGGGAAAATCCATGATAAGTAAATCCCAAGAGTGGCATCAATTGCACCAGTGGAACGGTGCCCTTTTCCTTATGGGTTGAAATGCGAGCTCCTATGCCAATTCGGAGGAGGATATTGTTGCATTGCACTAATAACTAGTTTAAGAACTGTGTAGCCATTTTCTCTTTTAACAGCTTGTTGTTTTCTACATAACTTGTCTGCTCTGTTGCAGCTTGGTGCTTTTACTGTTGGTATTTTGTCTCTCGCATTTAGATTTGATTGTTGTGTTGCATAGTTTCATAGAGTGATCTCTCTGCTATTACAGGCCAAAAGGACCCTTCTAATGAGACATGAGGCTGAGCTTAAGTCCAATGCATATTGGCTTGGCTTGCTTGCTCACTTGCAAGCTCCTTCTGTTCTGAGGAAGGTAAAGTGAATATCTTTGAAGCATTCACTACCAAACCCAGAGTGCAGTTTCTATGTTCTTATTTGAGAGAGACTGTTTAATTTTGAAATGTAAAATTTACTTGAGTAGTTAACTCTTCTTATTCGTTACTGAATTTTTTTCTTGTCTTGCTTCAGGATATCTCATGCATTAAAGATCTCATTTTATTATATGAAGCTGCCACTATTGAGGACATATATATTGCCTACGAACAGTTGAAAGTAGATGAACATAATTTGTATTCTTGCATTGGAGTTGCAGGGACTCAGTCTGGAGAGGAGATAATTGGTAAATGTCAATCCTAGATCTATTCATTTTAACCCTCTGCTATTCCTGCTTCTTGTTTCCTTTAATAGATGTAAAATAGAATTTGTGGGTAAGGACAGCAATATTTTGTTCCTAGTGTTGAAATATTTTTGAACTCTTCATCAATCGACAGTTGAGTTCTAATGGATTGTAATTTTTCTGGATTTTTTGATTCCTTTTATGAAATCTTTACCATTAGGATACCCGCATGGTAATGCATTTGTTTTCCCTCTAATTTTTTTTCTTCCCTAGGAAAAAAGGTGGTGCATTTTATTTGCATGTCTTAAGTATGTAAATCCTGTTTTTTCAGGGTCTCCCTTTCACACAACTCCCATCATTTATATGATCAAGCATTATTAGTTCTGCCAGAAATTCTCATTTGGTTGACTTTCTCTTTGCAGCATCCTTAGAAGAGGAAGTAAACGATGATGGTATTCAGGGAATAATTCCTGCAGGGCGTGGTTTGTCTACAATGACACGGCCAACAACTTGAGCTTCCTAACTCTCATTGTCATTGCCTACAGTGATACCTTGTTCAAAATTAAAAGGTACCAATCTTGTTGGTGTGACTGTAATGTATTGTCTAGTAGTTTCCCTTTCAGATGGGCATGTGAGCGTATTTGAAATTGTTAGTGGGAATGCTCTGAAAGCTGTCGAGGTTTCAGTCTCAACCCAACAAGCCAAGAAAGAATTAGTTTTCTTTCTACTCTCTTCCTGTATACCTTTGGCAGATGAAGAATCATATGCTTACTGCTGATAGAATAGGAAGAGATACTTTGATCTCTTACTACAGTTTTGACCTAGAATTAATAGCTTGAGATGGGCAACAAGGCATGTTTTCTGAATCAGCAGGAAGCAACCATGGGTTCTTGAGTTAGCACAAGAACTAAGTTGAGACTTTTCGATAACCAGATTACTCTAAATTTCGCTCTTCACATGTATATTAAGATCTTCTATTGGCACTAACAGTAGGAAAATCCCAAACAGTTGTAGTAAGGGTGCCCAAAAATCCCTACTAAATATAAACTGTTAGCTTATTATTGGCATTTTTAGTTGCATATCCTCAACCAACAAGATTTTTAATTGGCCTTGGTACTCATTACTTAACCAGTATGTTCTATCTGTGATTCTTTCACGCTCCTCATCTGCTATGCTAACGAGAGGCAAACCTGATTTTGTTGAACCTCAGTGCCCTCCTTAGACGATGCGGGCGCAGGCGCAGTGGTGAAAGTCTTTGGCAGAGAGAGTTAATAAAGATGCAACTCGAGCCCAGTTTTTCACTTCAGTGGTCTAGAATGTCAAAGGCCGCCCAGATAGTGGTTTGATTTATATTCATCCTTTATTCTCCACTCCTTATAAAGTTCAGGTAGTAGTATACAGGTACGAATAATGCAATGTTATGAATTCATTCACTGGGAGTGGAAATAACACGACATGCTGTACAGGTGCTGTTCCATAGCCTTTGACTGCATTATTTTTTCTTTTTAAGGTTACATAGTCATAGACCTCAATTATTTTTTGTTGTAAATTTTTGGAAAATTTTGATACGGTAGATTGCTAACATCCATAAACCTTCTTGAATAATCAAGTTACTAATAAATTTAGTTATTGCCATGCTGTTTACTTTATCGGAAACGTGTGAAATCCCTTTGGATCGGTACTCATTCCATATACAACTTAACTTTAGCTGCGCGAGTTTCTTGTATCTATAGAAGAATTAGTAAAACATGTTTTGGCAACTTCTTTCCGCAGTTACAAAAGTTTAGTTGAATTTTCGAACTGGGATGTTAGTTTTCGAATGACCGTATTCATGTTATTCTGTTATGTCGCGTCCTGGCCTGGGTGCTAATGCTACTAAGGTTTTCAAGAGCATTTTGTTGTAGGTTCTCCCTATTTTCGGGTTGGTTGATTAGGGTTTCGAACTAGACCACTGTAAATTGCCAAGAGGAAGTGTATACCTGTGAATAAGAATCTGAGTTGTGTGAACACGCCTAATGAGAATTCTCCTTTACTAAGCCATCCAAAGAGGAGTCAACTTCAATCGTGGGCTAATGATGTACGTAGCAAGCAAGATGCCATTGTAACGTGTTGCTGGTGTATACCCCTTTTCTAGCTCTGTTTCACACCACCATATCTTTTATTTTTATGTTTGTCTAATACAGTAGTATAATGGATCCCAGAAATCTATATCTATATAAATATAAAAAAGTGTGGTGAAATTCTCATAAAAGTTAAAGAGGACCTAGTATTTGTGAATTTCTTTTATGATGTCACGGGATATTATTTGCATAGCTTAAAAATTGACGTGTCATATAATTAATAATTTTATATTATTTAGATATTATTTTTCATAAAAAATTATTGATTATTTAAATTAATTTTTTTTTGGATTGTACTTGTTAAATTGAATTAATTTTTATAATTAATTAAAAATTATGATATAAATTATGGAATACAAACCTTACATTTTTTTTTATTGCCAACCGTTGACTATCGAATTTTGAATTTTTGAGCAAGTATCCACATCTATCTTGGACTAAATGATGTAGCAAGATTGCCCTTGCAGCTGCATATCCTTTTCTCAGTTTCACGCCATCATATCCATATATAATAATCAATTTTGTTTCTTTCTCTAATAAAATAATCGAGTCTGTGTATAATAAATGCGAAAATTGTAAGTACCAAGTTGCCAAACAAATGGAAATACAAGGTTGTCTAAGTTTGAGGGAAATGTATGGAAAGTATGCAGAATGGTTTGCCATCCTTCTCATTGCATCATTCCTCCTCGGCTTTAACACTGCCGGTGTAAAAGGTACTGGAAATGAGACAGATCATCTAGCTTTGCTGGATTTCAAATCAAGAATCATTCATGATCCTCAAAACATTTTCAAGTCATGGAATGATTCCTTCCATTTCTGCAATTGGGATGGTGTTCAATGCGGCCCGAGGCATAGAAGGGTCATTGTCCTTGATCTGTCATCAAAAGAGTTACAAGGCTCTCTGTCCCCTTTCATCGGAAACCTGAGCTTCCTGCGCGAGATCAGGCTGCAAAACAACACCCTACAAGGTGAAATCCCACCTCAGCTAGGACATTTGTTTCGGCTTCAACTCCTTCATCTCGGTAACAACTCCCTTGAAGGCACCATCCCATCAAACTTGTCTCACTGCTCCAACCTCATCCACCTTCACTTGTCGTTTAACAAACTCGTCGGAAAGATCCCACCTGAACTTGCCTCCTTGTCCAAGCTTGAGCGCCTCTACATCTACCGCGATTATTTGACCGGAGGCATCCCGCCATCTTTAGGCAATCTTACTTCATTAGAAATCTTGTTTGCTTCAGAAAATGCCTTTGGTGGAACAATTCCTGCCTCGCTCGGACAGCTGCAGAATTTGTCGATCTTGGGACTCGGAGGAAATAATCTATCAGGTATTGTTCCGCCAGCTATTTTCAATATTTCTTCCATCACTTCACTGTCCTTGTACGACAACAAACTGAGTGGAACAGTTCCATCAAATATTGGTCTGATGCTACCGAAACTTCAGATTCTACGAGCGTGGGGGAATCAGTTTAGTGGATCCCTTCCTGTCTCGTTATCCAATGCCTCGAATCTCGAAGAACTCGATCTAGGAATGAACAGTTTGGTAGGAAAAGTAAATGTTTATTTTGGTGACATGCAACAGCTTGCTTATCTAAATTTGGATGAAAACATGCTTGGAACCTTAGAAGGCAATGATTTGGATTTTCTTGCATCTTTGGCCAACTGCAGCAACTTGGTAATGCTGCAAATATCCAATAACCGGCTCAGGGGAATGCTGCCCAGTTCTGTGGCGAATCTATCCTCGGGACTCGATTGGTTGGCAATTGAGGGGAATCAAATATATGGAGATCTCCCTTCAGGGCTGTCAAATCTTGTTGGGTTAACAAGATTGTTTATGCAAGGTAACCAGTTTACAGGACATATTCCCACCGAGATCGGTAAGCTTCAGAATCTGGTACGTTTTTCTCTTAGCTACAATAGATTTTCAGGACAAATCCCTTCCTCCATAGGAAACTTGTCATTGCTAACTGAAATTTACTTGGAGCATAATGCATTACATGGCACCATTCCTTCTAGCCTCGGAAACTGCAGCAACTTGCAAATTATTAGCATTTCTCAGAACAACCTTAGTGGACTAATACCTAAGAAACTTTTCTCCATTCAAGACTTGTCTGTTTCGCTTGATCTATCCGAAAACCATCTAGTTGGTACCCTTCCCTTAGAAATCGGTAATTTGCTTAACTTGAATGAGTTAGTTGTATCCCGAAACACGTTGTCTGGAAATATTCCGAATGAGCTTGGTCAATGCAAAAGCCTTGTAAGTCTTTTCATGGATAACAACAATTTTCGAGGAACCATTCCTCCTTCATTGCATTCTTTGAAAGGTCTTAAATTCTTTGATCTATCTCATAACAATCTCTCTGGAAGAATTCCAGAATATTTAGGTGAATTCACGTTGGCTTATCTGAATTTGTCGTACAATAATTTCGAGGGCAAGGTTCCAACCAAGGGTGTTTTTGCAAACGTAAGTGCAATATCAGTGGAAGGAAACAACAGGATTTGTGGAGGCATATCTAAACTGAAACTTCCTAGATGCAAACGTGAAGTACCAAGGGAACATGGCGGACGAAAACCAGGTCTTGCCAAAATAATGGCACCGATATCAGCAGTTATGTTTTTCATTGTTACTGTCATGTTAGCTATCCTGTATTGCAAAATCAGGAAGCAGAGAAAAGGTCAGTCTTCTGACCAATCTTTCCGGATGGGGTCAATCAGAAAACTCTCGTACGAAACCATTCTGAAAGCAACAGATGGGTTCTCTTCAACAAATTTAGTTGGTGTTGGAAGCTATGCATCTGTTTACAAAGGAACTCTCGATCAAGAAGATGAAGCAGCCATCGTGGCGATAAAAGTACTCAAACTTCAACAACAAGGAGCTTCTAAAAGCTATATGGCAGAGTGCAAAGCCCTGAAAAACGTTCGCCATCGGAATCTTCTGAAGGTTATAACTTCTTGCTCAAGCATTGATTTCCAAGGGAATGATTTCAAGGCGATAGTTTTCGAGTTCATGCATAATGGAAGTTTAGACAAGTGGCTACATCAAGATTTGGAACGCGGAAACCTGAGCCTTCTCCAAAGGATAGACATTGCTATAGATGTTGCCAATGGACTAGACTACCTCCATAACCAATGCCAAGATCCAGTGGTTCATTGCGACCTAAAGCCGAGCAATGTTCTTCTGGATTCGGACATGACTGCTCATGTCGGAGACTTTGGCCTATCGAAATTTAAGACTACCCAGTTAACAAATCAGAATCAAAGCAGCAGCTCATTTGGTGGGAGAGGAACAATTGGGTATACTCCTCCAGGTAATTAATTAAAATGTAAATGTTGCTAGTTTTTCTTTTTGTTTCTCTAAAGGGTTACATTTTCTCTCTCTCATTTTTGTAGAGTATGGTTTAGGAAGTGAGGTTTCTACAAATGGGGATGTGTACAGCTATGGGATTCTAGTCCTTGAGATGGTGACAAGAAAACGACCTGTCGATAACATTTTCGGAGAAGGGCTTAACCTTCACAACTTTGCTAAGATGGCCATTACTAATCCTGATCAGGTTGCAAAGATTGTGGATCCGTCAATCCTGTTAGATGTTCATGGTCCACCTGATGATGATCATAAGATGGTGACATGTCTTCTTTCTTTAGTCAAGATTGGAGTAGCATGTTCCATGGATTCTCCGGAAGATCGAATGAAAATTCCTAATGTCATCAATGAGTTGCAAGAAGTTAGGAATTTCCTTCAAGGTAGGAAGAAATACACCAAAATGTTGTAGAGATATTATCAATTAATTCTTTGTTCAGTCCCGAGAAACTCGCAAAGAACAAGCGAGAGCCCACAGCATCTTTTGATCGAAACAGAGAAAATAAATCATGCCAAAAATACAAACAATGGCTGAAAGGTCAAGAAGAGTATGGGACCATAATTACTAGTTCTTGCTTTATCTTGGTTGTACGGAGCAAGCTATCAATGACTAGGGAGTAGTTGTTTGAAAACAAAATAACGTTAAACAATAGGACAAATAATAAATCACCACCTCAATTATTGTACCAAATTGTTATCAAAAAACAAATATTATCTGACATCAATTAATGCATACTAACTTAATAAACAAAATGTTTTCTTAAAGAAATCATGGTCCGCTTTGTGGGCCTTCATTCTATTTTATTTGTTTTAAATATCCTGGTGGTTACGCGGGACATATTAAATTATGTTTGTTAAAATAAAGTTATGTAATGTAGTTTTCCATTTTTAATCAATAGAAAATGTTTTATTAATACAATAAATAAATAAATTAAATTGAAAATCTTGTATAAATATGAGATTAAATTAATCATGCAAGGTTTGGTTGTAAATCTTTTACAAATACAAGGAGTAAACCAATCTTTTAGGGTATATGATTGGAATTGTTTTACGAATATATGAACTAAATGCACCGTAACAAAACCTCTTTTCTGTTAAGATATATGCACACTGTACTCAATATATCTCATTGTTAATAAATAAAAATTGCATTAAACAAAGTAAGAAAAAAAGGTTAATTTGATCCCAGCATTTGTACTACAACTTATGATAACCCATTATATTTATAATTGAGTCAAATAAATCATCGTATTTATGCACTCGGTCAATATTTATCACCACTACTTAAAATAGTAATATCTCCTTTGACACTATAAAAGAAGGAAGAGACTGGATCTTTTTCTACTGGAAAAAAAGAGGAATATTACTTTGTTCCAGCTCAATTTTTTATGGTGAAGAAATAGTCAAAATAATTTTTATTTTAAAAATATAATTAGTTTAGGCTATAAATGATAAATTTATAAGGTATTAAATAAAATATTGTTATTTTTAGGCAATAATGATCGATGATGATGAGTAAACACATACAGTCTGATTTGTAACACAAATGGAAGAATAAATTTTACCGTTTCTCAAACAAAATACATATAGGTAGCCATTGGTATATATGTAGGCTAATGGTTCGGTTTTATTTTATAAGAAACCACACACCGATCCGTAACCATGCCTGTCATAATGGAAAAGAGTATATTTGTGGAGATAGGTTGGGTTTTTTATCTTTAAAAAAAGAGTGTATTTGTGGAGTAATATACATATCAAGAACATACTAGCACAAATAATTAACTGGACTTTTATTAATTCAAATAGAAAGGAAGGGAAAAGGCATGCTTGACAATTTTTTTTTGGTAAATTCATGTCACGAGCATGTATAGCCTCCTCTCCTCTAACATAAAGGCAAAGAACAAGAACAAGAAGGAGAAACAACAAATGGAACAACATGGTCCAGTCATATTCCTGTCTCAGTCTTACATGGCAAGAGATCTTCTTCTGACGCATATTTTTCTGGCGTCGCAAATGCATCTAGGGCTGTAGCACCATCCAAGAGCGCAAAACTGTCCGCAGAAACGACCACCACCTTTCCTGGGGAATGCGGTGAGTGCCTCTTCAAGGAGAGGGTTTGCTGATTTGGTGCTTTCAAGTTTGTCCTTGGAGTAAGAGACGAGAGCCTCTTCAAGAACAGGGTTTGAGATGACAGTTTTGGTCATTCCATAAGCAGCCCCATTCTTGAGAAGCTCCTCATAAGCTTGGGGAGTGATGACATCTTGCTGAGCTGCAAAGGCAGCAGGGAGAGCAAAAGCTGCAAAGAGCACAAGGCCAACAAACATCTTCATCTTTTGAACTTTGATTTTGTAGTGTGTGTGTGAGTTAGAGCCTCTCCCTCTTGCCTCTATTTATAGACCTGAGTTGATCAATTAATGAGTATGTTAACAGTTCCATTATTGTAACAAATCGTCTGATTTCTTGTTTATAGATTGATTAATCAATTAATGCATGCATACATGAAACATGTCCATCACATTTCTACAAAAGACGAAGCCTATGGACCTTTCGTAATTCAAATCATTCATCTGTGTCCAATTGTGAAATCAGAATCCAATCCAGCTGGCCTGGCTGGCTAGTATAATCTCTCCCACACCCTAACAAAAAATCTACCCTAACTTGTTGCCCTTACGGTCCCAAATCCTATCTTCCCACATCTCGTAATTGATAAGATTTTGTTTGTTCTTGTTCAGCAAAATTGATAATATATATTCTTGTTTTTTAAGTTTTTTTTTTTGCTAGAGTTTATTAAAACTTAGAGTTTTGGTTGGAAATTAACAGTTAAAGTCATTTTTCTTAACGTCATGACTAAATTGAAAAATGAAAATTTTCTAAGACTACTATATCGGTATGTTTATTAGCTAGTAAACCTAACGAAGAAAATAGGAATAGAAATGAGGTTTCTCCAAATTTTTAATAACCCACCACCCCAAAACTAATTCAGCTCTAGAACAATTAACAGCTTCTTGCCACTACTACATACGAAGCCATCATCTTGCATCATCTTATCGCTCAAATGAAACGCTGAAACTCATTCTAGCCTTCTAGGAGAGGATGGGAAAGAAAATAAATAAAATGTCTAACATTCACAAATCCCAACAGTATATACATGCTAAGCCTTCGATCGTCAGACAGTACGAGAGTCTAAAAATCCATTACAGAAGTAGTGCAGCTGCAGAGCATCAAACAAACACCATCAGAGCCAAGAAACACTCCTAGCCTCCTAGCCATGTAACATGCTTGCTTGAATATGTATAGCCGTGTAGTACAACATTTTGTTTGGGACCACTTTTATTATCCACTAAATTCCGAGACAATTAAATGTCGTTTGAAAAGAATTGCAGGTAATCATTCAGATACAATTAAATTTCGTTTGGGAAGAATTACATAATATTTAAGGCAATGTTTGAGGTGAAAATAAAATGAGCCGTCGAATTCAAACTAAAAATTGAGAAAATGTACCATTTTTAACCCTTGATCAAGTCGGATATTCAAATCAGATAGAATTCTGAATAACGGTAAAATTCATCCTTATAAAGTTTAACAGAGATTAAAGTTTTTTACCTTGGAAGAATTACTATTAAACTATAAATTTATTTTTTATTGGTTGAGTTAACATATATATATAAGCTTACAAGTTAACTGTAATGAACTGATATATCTTCTGTATTTCAGCAATTAGTGGGAGAGGGACGTGGAATTTAACGTGAATGTATATATTATTGCTTGAATAGATATCACTTGCTTTTGGACCACAACTAGTATTTTTTACTGCTTGAATAGGTATATCGTTGAGATTTTTTTACAAAAATGGAGCGCATATTAACTATTAAGGTTTAGTTAATTTTTTTATAAATACGGAGATTAAATTAATCATATAAGGATTCGATTAAAAATTTTATACGAACATGTGGATTAAATTAATCATTAAAAGGCTTTATTTTTACGAATTCAGGGACTAAATAATTATATAGGGGTTTGATTGGAATTTTTTCACTAGCTGAAGGACTAACTTAATAAACAAAATGTTTTCTTAGAGAGAAAAAAACATAAGTGCTCGCGTAGTTATCATGGTCCGCTTTGTGGGCCTTCATTCTATTTTATTTGTTTAAAATATTCTGGTTACGCAAGACATTAAATTATGTTTGTTAAAATAAAGTTATGTAATGTAGTTTTCCATTTTTAATCAATAGAAAATGTTTTATTAATACGAGAAGTAAATTAATTAGATTTAAAATCTTGTACAAATATGAACTAAATTAATCATGCAGGGTTTGGTTGTAAATGTTTTACGAACATGAGAAGTAAACCAATCTTTTAAGGTATATGATTGAAAATCTTTTACGAATATATGGACTAAATGCACCGTAACAAAACCTCTTTTCCGTTATGATATATGGATATGTATACACACACTGTACTCAATATATCTCATTGTTAATAAATAAAAATTGGGTATAATAACAAAATTGCATTAAATAAAGTAAGAAAAAAACATTAATTTCATCCCAGCATTTGTACTACAACTTATGATAAACCATTATATTTATAACTGAGTCAAATAAATTATCGTATTTGTTCACTTGGTCAATATTTATCACCACTACTTAAAATAGTAATTTCGTTTGACACCGTAAAAGAAGGAAGAGACTAGATCTTTCTCTGCGGGAAAGAAAGTTGTTCCAGCTCAATTTTTTATGGTGAAGAAATAGTTAAAATAATTTTTATTTTAAAAATATAATTAGTTTAGGCTATAAATGATAAATTTATAAGGTATTAAATAAGGTATTGCTTTAGGCAATAGTGGTTGATGATGATGGCAAAAACTTGGGTACAACAGTTGTATCAACCCATGATTTTAGATGCATAAAGAGTCCTCTAACCTCTGCTAGGCATTTTATCAAACACCAGTAGGGCAAACATTTAGAACCCAAGTTTTTATCTATATTACCTCTCTTATTTGACACAATTATAAATAGAGAAAAAATAGAAAAAATTATTACCATCAAACTAATCAAATTACACACTGTTGCTACCCGATTTTGGATTTCTCTCGTCACAATTTTGCATATTTAACGTTTATCGCATTTAATAACTTGTCTAGGTCAAATTTCTGTTGATTCTTGATCCTAGGCTAGTTTGTTTAAAATTCCGTGTCATTTCGTGTCTTTTTAAGTTTTTCGTATTTTCGACTGTCTTTACGCGAACTGCTATCGGTCCCGAGTAAGTTTCCCTGGACCGTGGGTCGGACGCGTAATTTATTTAATTGATAATTACGTATGATTTTTCTCTTTCACGCCATCTCGTTTATTTTCGTTCAATTTTTGTTGTAAGGGCATTTATTTTGTGTCCGAACTTAATGACATTTCCGAAACAGAAAATAAATACGTTTAGAGAGTTGAGCTCAAATTTTCGTTCGCATCATTTTGTCCCTTATATTTTATTACATGTCGTAGTCGTGTTCGTTCGGATTTATTATCGGTTTGTAGCCAGACCCCTATTAGGCCCAAACGAGCGTTTTAGACTTTGAATAAAATATTTCTATTTAGAGATTTGAGTTCGTGTTTTCGTTCGCGTCATTTTGTTCCCTGCATTTTATTACGTATCACAGTCATTTTCGTTCGAATTTATTATCAGTTTTTACGAGATTTCTCGTTTTGATAATTCGAACCAATTATTTTTTGGTAAATTCATGTCACGAGCATGTATAGCCTCCTCTCCTCTAACATAAAGGCAAACAACAAGAACAAGAAGGAGAAACAACAAATGGAACAACATGGTCCAGTCATATTCCTGTCTCAGTCTTACATGGCAAGAGATCTTCTTCTGACGCATATTCTTCTGGCGTCGCAAATGCATCTAGGGCTGTAGCACCATCCAAGAGCGCAAAACTGTCAGCAGAAACGACCACCACCTTTCCTGGGGAATGCGGTGAGTGCCTCTTCAAGGAGAGGGTTTGCTGATTTGGTGCTTTCAAGTTTGTCCTTGGAGTAAGAGACGAGAGCCTCTTCAAGAACAGGGTTTGAGATGACAGTTTTGGTCATTCCATAAGCAGCCCCATTCTTGAGAAGCTCCTCATAAGCTTGGGGAGTGATGACATCTTGCTGAGCTGCAAAGGCAGCAGGGAGAGCAAAAGCTGCAAAGAGCACAAGGCCAACAAACATCTTCATCTTTTAAACTTTGATTTTGTAGTGTGTGTGTGAGTTAGAGCCTCTCCCTCTTGCCTCTATTTATAGACCTGAGTTGATCAATTAATGAGTATGTTAACAGTTCCATTATTGTAACAAATCGTCTGATTTCTTGTTTATAGATTGATTAATCAATTAATGCATGCATACATGAAACATGTCCATCACATTTCTACAAAAGACAAAGCCTATGGACCTTTCGTAATTCAAATCATTCATCTGTGCCCAATTGTGAAATCAGAATCCAATCCAGCTGGCCTGGCTGGCTAGTATAATCCCTCCCACACCCTAACAAAAAATCTACCCTAACTTGTTGCCCTTACGGTCCCAAATCCTATCTTCCCCATCTCGTAATTGATAAGATTTTGTTTGTTCTTGTTCAGCAAAATTGATAATATATATTCTTGTTTTTTAAGTTTTTTTCTTGCTAGAGTTTATTAAAACTTAGAGTCTTCGTTGGAAATTAATAGTTAAAGTCATTTTTTTTAACGTCATGACTAAATTGAAAGATGAAAATTTTCTAAGACTACTATATCGGTATGTTTATTAGCTAGTAAACCTAACGAAGAAAATAGGAATAGAAGTGAGGTTTCTCCAAATTTTTAATAACCCACCACCCCAAAACTAATTCAGCTCTAGAACAATTAACAGCTTCTTGCCACTACTACATACGAAGCCATCATCTTGCATCATCTTATGGCTCAAATGAAACGCTGAAAGTCATTCTAGCCTTCCAGGAGAGGATGGGAAAGAAAATAAATAAAATGTTTAACATTCACAAATCCCAACAGTATATACAAGCTAAGCCTTCGATCGTCAGACAGTACGAGAGTCTAAATAAACAGAGTTACCATCCTGAAAAAAAAACAAAAAAGGTCTTAAAAATCCATTACAGAAGTAGTGCAGCTGCAGAGCATCAAACAAACACCATCAAGGCCAAGAAACACTCCTAGGCTCCTAGCCATCCCTGATCCTCTGATGGGTGTCGAATCCGTCAAAATTAAATATAAGTTACAACCCACTCCTAAGAACAAGTTAATTTTAGATAACAAGTAAGAGGTTCAATCTACAAGGAGTAATGACACTATTTTTCGTCAGAACTTGTAATGATAAAGGTGACACTTAGGTGGAATTGGGGGTTTTTGTTTAGAACTAAAACTAGAAAATAAATAAAACAGGTAAACAGTCTTGGCCAAGAATGATGTTTGATGGGTGTCGAATCCGTAAAAAATAAATATAAGTTACAACTCACTACTAAAGACAAGTTAATTGTAGAAATATGGTATTATTCTTTATGAGCACTTGTAATAATTAAAGTAACACTAAGAGAGTTGCTGATTTGGTGCTTTCAAGAGAGTTTCTGTGGCAAACAGGCCACTCGCAATGGCACCCAGGGATGTTACAGGTTCCACCAAAGCAACTCACTCCTCCGCAGCCAATTTGATCAACGCCGAGGTTACCTTTCTTGGCGAATGCAACGAGTGTCTCTTCAAGGAGAGGGTTTGCTGATTTGGTGCTTTCAAGAGAGTTTCTGGTGCAAATAGGCCACTCGCAACTGCACCCAGGGGTGTTACAGGTTCCACCAAAGCAAGATTCGCCGCATACAGGAAGACCGCTGAGTTTGTTCTTCGAGTAAGAGACGAGAGCCTCATCAAGAACAGGGCTTGAGATGACAGTTTTGGTCATCCCATTAGCATCCCCACTCTTGAGAAGCCCCTCGTAAGCTTGGAGAGTGATGACATCTTGCTGAGCTGCAAAGGCTGCGGGGAGAGCAAAAGCTGCAAAGAGCACAAGGCCAACAAACATCTTCATCTTTTGAACTTTGATTTTGTAGTGTGTGTGTATGTTTGTGTGTGAGTTAGAGCCTCTCCCTCTTGCCTCTATTTATAGACCTGAGTTGATCAATTAATGAGTATGTTAACACTTCCATTATTGTAACAAATCGTCTGATTTCTTGTTTATAGATTGATTAATCAATTAATGCATGCATACATGAAACATTTGCATCACATTATGGGGCCTCTGGCCATCTATGATGACGAGGAGGAATGATCAAGCGCAGAGGATGTGGCAGTCCCTCCTAGCTGCCGTGCTGTGGACTATCTGGTTGCAGCGAAATGCTGTTGTCTTCAGTCAAGAGGAGCCATGCCATATGCGAGCTATCAACCGGATCTTTGGCACTTGGAATCGTTGGGTTCACAGCGCTGAACCTGGGTTCCCGTACTCGGTAGAGCAGATGCAACAATCCTCTGATTGGTTGCTTAGGTGGCGGTGATTGAGAGTTTGAGTACGTGCGTTGTCCTAATCAGGGGTAGGGTGTTGGCCCAAGGGCTCATTAAATCTTGTTTTGATGAATTAAGAACACACAAATTAATTAATATACTAACGCAATTTTAAGTTAAAGTATTTGTAGTTTGCGACGAGACAACAAAAAGAAGCAACGAATCAATCATCGCAAGCTCGAATAATCAAGTGTATATTAGAGCGTTAAACGTGTAAGTATGATTCTAATTAGCACTTGATTTATGTTCGATAATACCTCAAGAAAAGTGTCAAAAGATTTTTTACACGAAAAACAATTTTTGAAAAAACATTTTTGACTTCACTGTAGCAACAAAGAGTTTCACTGTAGCAACGGGAAGTCTACTGTAGCAACGGGAACGAATAGTTTCACTGTAGCAACGGATAGTTTTTCACTGTAGCAACGAATATATTTTTTACTGTAGCAAACGGCTAGTTTTTGGCTCCTTCCTTCATGGATGAGCCTCTACTCATTCTAATCTATAAATACTCATCTTAGATGAGTTAGAACTTAACAATAACAACAATCATGAGTTAGATCATACAATTCCAAAAGAAGAACCCCCATACACCAAAATATATTTTACAAGCTTATGTAAAACAGTTTTTACAGCGCAAGCATGTTCACAACGATGTCAATCCTTCTTGCGTCAATTTATCAAGCTTGTTTCTTTTTGGAGTTCTTCTTGAGGTAATATTGTTCATTTTATTGGTGTTGATTTAATCATACAAATATTCTTTTGTACACCAATTTGTTTGTTGCAAAACCCTTCAATTTATCTTGTTAAGGTTTGGAAAGTGTACCTAACACTTTCGGGTTATTGGGTAGAGTTCTTGTCCCTTGTAAAAGAACTAGGTTGCTTCAATCCTTACCTTGAAAGAGGATTGTGTAAGGTTTATTGGTTAAGCCCGCAAAAACCAATGTGTAAGGTTTATTGGTTGAGCTCGCAAAAACCAATGTGTTAGGTTGTGATTGAGCCCGGAAAAATCACGTGTAAGGTTGTTGGTGAGCCCGTTAAAACCAAGTGTAAGGTTGAGAGCTGATCCCGTAAAAGCTCTAGCTAATAGCAAAGTGGTTTGCATTAGAAAATCCTAAGAGGAGGACTCTTAGGTAGTGGAGTACAATTCTGTTGAGAATTGGAACCACTATATATCTTGTGTTTGCTATTCTTCCTTACACTTTGTGCAGAAATTTTTATTGCCTATTCACCCCCCCTTTAGGCCGGGATTATTGTTTTATCATAGGGCAATTGGGCATCTGGTGTATTTTTGGCTTTCTTTCTGGGCAGCTTAGCTCTCTTTATTGAGTGCAGCTGCCCTCTATCTCTTGTATCTTTCTGGGTGCCATTTTCTCAGTGGCTCTTATAATAATACCATCCAGCTTATTAAAAAAAAATTTGCATCACATTTCTACAAAAGACAAAGCCTATGGACCTTTCGTAATTCAAATCATTAATCTGTGTCCACTTGTGAAATCAGAATCCAATCCAGCTGGCCTGGCTGGCTAGTATAATCCACACCCTAACAAAAAATCTACCCTAACTTGTTGCCCTTACGGTCCCAAATCCTATCTTCCCACATCTCGTAATTGATAAGATTTTGTTTGTTCTTGTTCAGCAAAATTGATAATATATATTCTTGTTTATTAAGTTTTTTTTTTTGCTAGAGTTTATTAAAACTTAGAGTTTTCGCTGGAAATTAACCATCAAAGTCATTTTTCTTCACGTCATGACTAAATTGAAAGATGAAAAATTTCTAAGACTACTATATCGGTATGTTTATTACCTAGTAAACCTAATGAAGAAAATAGGAATAGAATTGAGGTTTCTCCAAAATTTTAATAACCCACACCACCCCAAATCTAATTCAGCTCTAGAACAATTAACAGCTTCTTGCCACTACTACACACGAAGCCATCATCTTCCATCCTCTTATCGCTCAAATGAAACGCTGAAAGCCATTCTAGCCTTCTAGGAGAGGATGGGAAAGAAAATAAATAAAATGTTTAACATTCACAAATCCCAACAGTATATACAAGCTAAGCCTTCGATCGTAGAGAGTCTAAATAAAGAGAGTTACCATCGTGAAAAAAAAACAAAAAAGGTCTTAAAAATCCATTACAGAAGTAGTGCAGCTGCAGAGCATCAAACAAACACCATCAGAGCCAAGAAACACTCATAGCCTCCTAGCCATGTAACATGCTTGCTTGAATATGTATAGCCGTGTAGTACAACATTTTGTTTGGGACAACTTTTATTATCCACTAAATTCCGAGACAATTAAATGTCGTTTGAAAAGAATTGCAGGTAATCATTCAGATACAATTAAATTTCGTTTGGGAAGTAATAATCCGTAGACCGGAGTGAGGGGTTTTTTGGTAAAGTGGCTCGCTGGAAGGTGGTGATCAGATCGCCGTGAAGGACCTGCACAATGCCGGAAGTGTTTTCCGGCGTAAGAGCTCCAATGCCAAAGTCAGTAATTTTGTTAAGTGTGGAGAAAGTGTGTGTATTTTTCCGTGTGTTTGAGTAAAGGAGAAACTTCCCTTATATACCTCCCTCTAGTCCTTAGGCTGGACTGGAGTGGTTAGATCTCTGACATCCCCTCCCCTTTTTCCTCGGTAGGTGGTCTAGGAGCAGGGATTCATCATTATAACGTGGGGTGCAGACCTTACTTTAGGGGAATAGAGTCGTCCCCTTGTCCGGTTGTCAGGTGATGATGTGAGGGGAGCAGGTTATCCTCCCTGCCAACCTTGACTAAATGTATACTGACTATGGAGTATTATACAAATAATATCTGTGAGGGGAGATTAATATCTGGGCCCCATCAGTACGGTGCCGTTAGGGTGGAATCGGCAGACAACCGTTGTGTAGAATCGGCTGGGTGCCGTTTGGTGACACATTGACCAGGCCAGGGTATATAACGGTGCCGATCCGTTTCTTCATGCTTGGGCGGATGGATCGGCCTTGTCCTGATTTGAGACAATCGGGCTAGACTTGTCCTTTGGTCACTTATTCCTGTTGACGTGGTCAAACGGTCGCGATGCCGTTTTGGCTGGTCAACAGTACTTTGTGAAGGTGCAAAGTCCATTGTGCCCTTCTAATAATTTTATGTATTATCAGAGGCCCAACAACAAACGAGCCCGAGTGTTTACCAAGGGCTTGCCGTTTCCCTCTTGACGTCTGACAATCGGCATGTTGCCGTTTTGATCTATTTCCGAGTATTTAAAAGGTTTTTCTTTATTCCTGCAAATAAAACTTAGTTTGCAATAAAGTCAAATTTTAACTTAAAGTATACCTGTGACGTGGCGCTGTAATGGCCAAGTGTTTGTAACTGCTCGCTGCTTTTGAGGAGAGACGTCTCTTCGTCTGTCCAGTTTTTTTGAATTTCGAAATTCAAAATCCCTTTGAGAAACGCGTGCGCTGCTCCTCTTTAAATGCGCCGCTCAGCTTTATTGACAAATTACTGCCTTTTCAGAACAGATGATCCACGTGTCAGCGACCGATTGGGTTTGCTGACGGTTAGGGATTCATTTCTTTTAAAAGCATTCTCCTTTGGAAAATCTAAATCACTTTTCATTTCTCAACGCCGCTCTCATCTTCTTCCTCAAAAATCCTCTCTCTTCCTCGCTCAAGCAACCTTCTTCTGCTATCTTCGATTTTGGGCTCTGCTCTCCAGGAATTTCTGCAATCACCTGGTATTTCTTAACCTTCTCTTTCCTTTTTGTGTTGTTTGTGACTGAGAAAATGGCTCCTAGGCGCCCTGTTGTTACCACTGATGAGTTGCTTGAGAACACTGCTACCAAAATTAGGACTGAGGATGACTTAAATCTGGAACTAGAGAAGTACGATATTGAGTTGCCGATAGGATGTAAAGCCCTGGTAGCTCCTCCTAATGTTAGGTTAAATAGTGACTTGCTAGATAACCGCAGGGTTCTGTATTCTAAGATGTTTGCTTATGGGTTTCGTTTTCCTCTGAAAACCATGGTGAAAAATCTGCTAGTGCAGCATGCTCTTAGCCCTGCCCAGATCACTCCCAATTCCTGGGCTTCGATCTATGCTTTTATCAACGTCTGTGCTCACCTTCAAATCAAAGAACCTCCACTCCAGCTGTTTAAGTACTTCTTCCATTTAAGCACTCGCAGTAGTTTGGTTACCCTTCGTCCTCGCAAGGATGAGAATCTTCAGCCGTTTCTGAAGAATTTTGACAGATACGAATCTTCTATTAAGGGATGGAGGGAGCACTTCTTCATGATCTCCAGCACAAACAAACCCCTATGGACCTCTGGGTTCAATCCAGCGATCAATGAGCTTCAATGGGTAAGAACAGAGGAACCTTCTAGCAAGTTGCAGGCCCAGATCGACATCTTGCTAACTTTTGACACGAGGTTCCATGTGCAGAAGATGGCACTGGGCTTGCCGTTATTGGACTGCGCCATTGATGGTGAGTTACCCGATTTTCTAAAGGTTGCCCGAATCTTTTTGTAGAATTCTGACTTGACTTTTATGCAGGAGAAGGACGGCCAATTAGAGCGGCCGTTGCTGCAGGACCGTCCTTGGTCCGTTCTCATATTGTCGATTCCGATGAGGAAGAAGTAGCCGATAATGCGGATCGCTCTGAGGACCCAGAGGTTGATCAGCCTGCCGACGATGAGGATTTCTCGGCCCCGTCAATTTTTAGACGAAAGAAGGTCGGCCGAGATACATTTGAGTCGTTTCCCTTGAAAAATCCTGATCCGCAGATTATTGAGGCGGCGAAATGGGTTCTTTTGAAGAGGAAAAGAGCTGCGGAAAAAAGGGGGAAAGCTGCTGCGGCAAAACGGGCTGCCGCCGTTTTGGCAGAAAATGTAGGAGATCGGCCTGGAGCCGTTTCAGAGGAAGCCGATCCATCTGCTGCCGCTCCTCCTCGGCCCGATCAAATCAGTCGGCCTGACACCGTTTCTGAGCCGATTGACCTCAATCGGACTGATGCCGACTTAGGGAGTCCTGACGCCGATCTGTCGAATGCTGCCGCTGAGCCGAATATTGGCGAGGGCCCGTCTGCTCCTCGTCCGGAAAGGCAAACAACCACATCAGCGGATGCTCCTTTTGCCGATTCTTCCAGTTCTGATCCTGCCGTGCTTTACTGGGTTGCCGGTCCTCGTATGCCCAATGATCCGTTTATTTCGGATGATCATGCAGTTCCTCCCCCTTCTGATTTCAAAGGCTATTTTTCCAGCAAAGGCCCTGACGGGGAGGTTACTCACGTCACCAGTTTGAATAACCTGGGAGAGAGCTGCGGCCGTTCCCTTGGCTTGAAAATGCCAGCTTGCAGTGACTATCGGACCGGTCACCTGATGGGCGAAATATTTGCCAATCAAGCCGACAGAGAAAAATACCGCCGTTTGGAGCTTAGCTCTCACTTCGCCAACCTGCAAAGCGTTATGTACAGCGGCTTATGCGCTTCCCGGTATGCTGCAGAAGTCGTGGATGCGAAGCTTGAGGAGTCTAGGGAGGCCCTTCAGCGATCCATCGCTGAAAATGCTTCCCTTAAGAAAGAGAAAGAGACTCTAGCGGCCTCTCGGGAATCGGACAAAAAGGCCGTTATTGAGGCGCGCAAGAGGCTGACTGATAGTCTTAATGAAAGAGATGACCTTTCCGCGAAGATTAGGGAAGAGCAGGATCGGATCGGGGAGCTGTTATCGGATAAATCTGCTTTGTGCAATTCCGTTAACAAGCTTTGCGAAGATAAAGCTGCCCTGATTACTAATGTGGCCAAGCTTACTGCCGAGTTGGAAGCGGCCCGTGCCGATTTGGAGACCAGAACAGCGGAGTTAGAGACGGCTAGGAGCAGCATCGCAGAGAAGGACGCTGAGTTGGAGAAGGTTCCGGGCAAGATCGGTTGGTGGCGACAGAAGACAAAGGACATCCTGATCGACAGTTATATGGAGTTCTATGGGGAGGTTAACTTTGATGCCACAAAGCTTAGCGAATATGTTTACTCCTTGGAAAGAGAGGCTGAGGCAAAGGAGTATCAATCCTCTTCAGAAGACGAACCATAGAGCTGTCTTTTGCTTAGACTTGTCTTTTCTGCTTTTAGATTAATGCTGATCTTAACATATTTTGTAAAGAACAATACTATTTATTCGGAATATATAATTTTGCAATTTTAAGTCATTGCAAATGCTTAACCATTTCTGTTATATATATGTTACTCTCGAAAAAATAAAATAAAAAAGATAAAACAATTGTAACTTGAACTTATCTTTATTTGGCAAATCGGCAAGTTGCCGTTTGAGGAATCTGTTTCCGTTTGCTTGAGGTGGCCGTTTCGACCTTTCGGCACTGGGCCGTTTTGGAGACATTGTTTTTGCATTGTCGTTTCTCTATCTGGTTTACTAAGACACAGATAGGTTTGAGTCTTTATTACCTGGTTTACGAAGACACAGGTACTTCTATCTGGTTTACTAAGACACAGATAGGTTTGAGTCTTTATTACCTGGTTTACGAAGACACAGGTACTTCCATCTGGTTTACTAAGACACAGATAGGTTTGAGTCTTTCTCCATTTTGCCACCGTCTGATCAGCAGGACCGAAATGGCCTTATGACGATGTGATGACGATATGCATCTTCATAGCGATATATGCCTCAATAACGATATATGCCTCAATAACGATATATGCCTCAATAGCGATATATGTCTTGGCGACAATATATGTATCGTTGGCGATATATGTATCGTTGGCGATATATGTATCGTTGGCGATATATGCCCTGGTAGTGTTTTGAATTACTCGGGCTGCTGCCGATTTGGTTGTCGGCATCCCCAGGCAGTGCCTTAGGTAGCGATAACATCGCCATTTTTTGGGTTTTGGTAACGTGGTTCGATTTAAAATAACCTACATCCACGATTCTTTACATCTGCAACCATATGATAAGCACAATACGGGCAAATATATACTTTAAACATTATTAGTTGCGAATGATTTGCCCTCACAATATTTTTATCATTTATTCGGCCAGTGAAAACAACATATTCACTCTGGAGTGATATAGCTTTAAATTGCAAATATTCCAAGAGTTGGATATCGGAGTACCGTTCATTGTTTCCAGGTGATATGCACCTTTGCCGATGACTCTGGTAACGCGATATGGTCCTTCCCAATTCGGCGTGAGCTTTTTCTTCTCTTGGCCCGTTGCTGTTACCTTGCGTAGGACTAAATCTCCTGCCTTGAGTAGCCGTTCTTTGACACGCCGATTATGGTATTTCGCCATTTTGCGCTTGTAGTGCAATGTTTTGAGAATGACTTCTTCTCTCATCTCTGGCAAAAGATCCAGCTGCTCCCTTAATCTTTCTTCATTTTGCTCTTCGTTGAAGTACTCAACTCGAAGGCTGATTGCGCCGATCTCTACTGGAGAAACAGCTTCGACCCCATACGCCATGGCAAACGGTGTCATGCCAGTGCTAGTCTTAGTGGTCATTCGATAGGCCCACATGACAAACGGCAACTCCTCTGGCCATTTTGCCGGCTTGCCCTCAAGGTTTTTCTTAATCCCGTTAAGGATTGCTCTGTTGGTGACTTCGGTTTGCCCGTTTGTTTGTGGATGCGCAACGGAAGAGAACCGTTGTTCAATTGAGTATTCTGAGCATTTCTTTTTGAAGTAAGCACTGGTGAATTGGGTGCCGTTGTCGCTCACGAGAATTCTTGGGAACCCGAATCTCATGATGACGTTGTTCATGAAAAACCTCCAAGTGTTGTCTGCCGTTATCTTTGCCACAGCTTCTGCCTCGGCCCACTTTGTGAAATAATCGACAGCAACAATAACATACTGAAGTTGACTTTTGGCAATTGGAAAGGGTCCCAAGATGTCAATTCCCCACTTTGCAAATGGGCATGGACTCACCATACTTGATAATTCAGCTGCTGGCCGTTGTGGTTCTTTTGCAAATTCCTGGCATTTGTGACAAGACTTCACAAAGTTATCCGAATCTCTTCTAATTGTCGGCCAATAAAACCCTGTTCGGAGAACTTGGGCAGCCATGGTGTTTCCTGAGGCGTGCATTCCGCATATTCCCTCGTGGATCTCCCTGAGCGTATACAGTCCTTCTTCTTCCGTTATACATTTTGCCGCCGGGTAAGTAAGACAACGGCGAAGAAGTACCCCGTCGTGGTAAGTGCATCTAGCCGCTCTCTTGAGGATCTTCAGCTTCTCACTCGCATTTTCTGGCAGCTTGCCATGCTTGAGATAGTCAATCACTGGAATGCGCCAATCGTTGGCTGCCTCTAACACACATAGCACTTGCTGCTCTTCCATAAAAGAAGGAATGGAAATTTCCTCCACAGTCACATCGGGTGGCATCATAGCCTCGGAGTTTGCTGCCAGCTTGGCAATCTCATCGGCCTTTGCATTTTTCTCTCTTGGGATATAGCTGATTTCAACATGAATTCCCCTATTTTTAATTTCGGCTAGCTCCTTCTGTACTTTCTTCAAGTACTGAATCATAATCGGCTCTCTAGCCTGAGAATCACCGTTGGCTTGATCAATAATCAATTTTGAATCTCCGTAGATGACCAAACGGACGTCGGCCGATTGTGCATTACCGATCAGATTCCCTCCGATGCGCAATCCTGCCAATAGAGCTTCGTATTCGGCCGCATTATTTGATAACGGCCTTGAGATTTTTAAGGCGTACCTCATTTTAATCCCTTCTGGACCTAAAATGATGACGCCGGCTCCTGCCTCGGTTTGATTCTTGGCGCCATCCACGAAGATTGTCCACCGATCTCCATTCACATCGGGAAGCGGTAAGCAGGCTTCTTTTTTGCTTTCTGGCGAAGGAATTTGCTTCTGGGCAAACGTGCATTCTGCAATAAAATCGGCCAGCGCCTGGCCTTTGATGGCGGGTCTGGACTGATATTGCAATCCATATTGCTCCAATTCGATGGCCCAAATGACCATTCGGCCAGACGACTCAGGTCTTTTGAAAACCCTTCTTAGAGGCTGGTCTGTCAGCACGACCACCGGATGAGCTTGGAAATACCGGGCCATCTTTCTGCCAGCTTGCAACAGGGCAAAAGCGATTTTTTCGATTTGAGAATACCTCAGCTCAGCATCCTTCAAGATTCGGCTGATAAAATGAATCGGTCAATGTATGCCGTTTTCATCCCGAACCAAGACGACACTAACCACCTCATCGGCCGCCCCTAGATAAAGAAAAAGGGTGTCCCCTTCTTCGGGTCGAGTTAGCAACAATTCGGAAGACAGATACTGCTTCAAGTCGTGAAAAGCCTTTTCACAATCGTCATCCCATCCGAATTGTGCCTTCTTCCGAATGACTTTAAAAAACGGGAGGCATTTCTCGCCCTGCTTGGAGATGAATCGGCTCAAAGCAATTACTCTTCCTGCGAGTCGCTGCACCTCCTTCACACTCTTTGGCGAAACCATGTCCTTGATTGCCTTCAGTTTGGTGGGATTGGGCTGAATTCCTTTTCTGCTGACCACATAACCAAGGAATTTCCCCGCTTGGAATGCAAACATGCATTTTTTTGGATTTAATTTCATTCCAAATTTTCTTATTATCCCAAATACCTCCTCAAGGTCTCGCAGATGGGTCTCAAAATTTTTGCTTTTCACCAGCATATCATCAACGTACACCTCCAGATTTTTCCCGATTAACGGCTCGAAAATCTTATTGGCCGTTCTCTGAAATGTTGCTCCAGCATTCTTCAGACCAAACGACATAGCCCGATAGCAGTAGGTGGCCCTCGGCGTGATGAAAGCCGTTTTCTCCTCGTCTTCGATCGCCATCGGTATCTGATGATACCCCGAATTGGCATCAAGCGAACTTAGATACCCATAACCAGCCGTTTGATCCACCAATTGCTCTATCCGTGGCAGCGGATAACAGTCCTTGGGGCATGCCTCGTTCAGGTCGGTGAAATCAATGCACATCCTCCACTCCCCGTTTGGCTTTCTTACTACCACTGGATTAGCTAACCATGACGGATACTGAACCTCTCGGATGAAGTTGGCCTTTAAGAGCTTGTCCACTTCTTTCTCAATCGCATCTGCTTTTTCTTTGGAGAAAGCTCGCCGTTTCTGTTGCACTGGCCTGGCATTCGGGTATACGTTCAGTCGGTGCTCTGCCGTTTCCCTCGAAAGGCCCGGTATGTCCGCCGGGACCCAGGCGAATTCTCCTCTGCACTTGTTTAACAGAAACGCAAGCTGGTCACAATCTCCCTTGCTCAGCTTCTCGCTTATTAAAAAATGCTCAGCTGGCAGATCAGCCACCGACACTTGGGCCATTCTCTCCAATGGCTGCGTACGCTGCTCTTCATCATCTTCTAATGAATCGTCCGCTACGCAAACATAGCGATCACAGCAACCATCAACCATTGTGATGTAGCATTCAGCAGCTACCTTCTGATCTCCTCGGATCGTAACCACGCCGTCCCAGGAAGGGTATTTCATCTTCAAATGCCTTTGCGATATTACCACACCGAAAGCATTTAAAAACGGACGCCCCAAGATCACATTGTATGGCAGGTTTAAGTCTACCACCAGAAATAGCTGCTGCTCCTTTCTGCGGGAGTTGTCTTCCACGAAAAAGATTGACAGAAAAGTTAAGCCTACAACAGGAATGGGAATGCCGTTTACCCCAATGATCGGCCGTCGGCAAGGCTTCAGGTCCGGCCTAGGTCCTTGCAAACGGTTAAAGGCGTTGGCAGAAATGAGGTTCACAGCACTTCCGTTGTCCACCAGTGTACGCCTAACCCCGCAATCGGCAATGATGGTTGTCACCACTAATGCTTCATTATGAGGATATGTCACTCCGATCTCATCCTCCTCTGAAAATGTTATGGCCATTCGGTCCAGCTCCGATAGACCTGTTTTTTCCCCAACGGGATCATTCTGTTTTCTCTTTTCCCCAATCGGTACATCCTCCGATTCCTCATGCTGGGCTCCTCCCGCTATCAAATTGATCATGAGGAACTCATCGAGAGAGGTTGTCAACACCTGCTGCTTTCCTTTGTCTCTCTGGCTACTGGTTCCGGCTGCATTGGGATCGGCTTCCGCTTCTCTCCTGTTGCCGTCAGTTCGATCCTCCCTGGCCCTATTTCGAGCCTTGGCCGCAAATTCGCCCAAATAGCCCTCTTCGATCAACTTTTCAATAGCCTTTTTCAGAGAGAAACAATCCTCAGTGTCATGCCCTTTTGCCTTATGGAAACGGCAGTAAGAATCCTTATGCGGTCCCATAACGGCGCCAGGTTTGCGCTTTGGATACTGAATCGGCAATCTCCGTTCTTCTATGATGGCAAAGATCTCCGCCACCGGCTTAGTTAGCTGCAACGTGGAGAAATCCGCAAGGCGATCCGTCTGCCGGCCTCCAGCCGCTTGCTTCTTTTCTCCCTGCTTGCGGACGGCCGTTTCTTTCTTGGGGAGATCGGGCTCCTCCCGTTTCTTCCGCTGGAAATCTGCTTCTTCCATCCTCGCAAACTTGTCCACCTCGATCCGCAAGAGGTCCAGGGTCTTCGGCGTGCTCGCAATCAGAGCATTTTCCAACTCCCGATACCTGCAGTTCCTCCTCAAAGCCTCAGCGGCAAAGTTTGGCGCAACGTCGGGCAGAGTCGCCAACTCAGCATTGAATCTGGCAACATACACCGTTAAGGATTCCCCCGACTTTCGCACCATATCAAATAGAATCGCCGGAGACTTTTCCACAGGAATGCAAGAGCTAAATCGGCTTGTGAAAACTTTCGCCAACTGCTCAAAACTGTCCACAGATCCGGCTGGCAATTTTTCAAACCAGGTGTTGGCGATTCCCTTCAGAGTCATCACGAATATTTGGCACAGCGCCTCATCCTTTCTAGTAAAAAACTTAACATGTTTTTTTACTAAGCTCACATGAACTGTCGGATCCGTCGTCCCCATGTAGGAATCGGTTGGCAATTTGACGTGTCTGCTCACCCGATGCTTCCTAACCCGAAAGGTTAAAGGATTCTTGGGATCATCATCTTGCTCTTCCCGAGCTCGTAGGGAGGCAGAGCCTCTTGAAGCATTCCGATCAGCCCTCTCGCGATCCCTTCCCGATTGGGGCCGATCCATTGACCTCTCTCGAACTCTTCCTCTCTCGGATCTTCCTTCTACTGACTGCTTCTGGCTCCTTCTCGGGCTGCGCTGGACTGCTCGGCTATTAGCCTCTTCCATGTTGTCCAGGTATCCTTCCCCTCTGATCGGATTTTCACTGTGACGGTGTAGCCTGAGTTCATTCGAAGGATTTTCCCGTTGAGCTGGCTGACTGACGTGCTGTTGTACAGATCTGACTGGCTGGAATGCCATGGGCGGAGGCACCAAAGATGGTGTCACCGCAGGTTGGTCAGGGATCTGCTGAGGAATGATCTGTTGGGAGTGGATTTGCTGGGGGAGGATCTGCTGGTGAACGGGCGGAGGGATCCTTCCCATAAACGTTTGCATCATCAGATCCATCCGTCGATGCAAGGCAGCGAACTCATGCATGACTGCTGGTTGGATGACTGCTGGTTGTGGAGTGCTGGGAAGTAGCACCTCTGGAATTTCTGGGAAATTAAGCCGGCGGGCTGCGGCGTTCATGTCCACACGGGAAGATGAGGCGTGAGGAGGTGGAGTTTCATACTGACCAGCAGCACCACTGGTAGGTTGATTTGATTGAAAGTTTGGATCGGATGCCATCTTTGGGAATGAAGAAAACCCCAATAAGATTGAAAAAAGGAAGAGCTTTGAATTTCAAGGCTGCTCACTCAAAACCCAAAAGCTCTCAACGAAAGCACCAAATAATAATTCGTAGACCGGAGTGAGGGGTTTTTTGGTAAAGTGGCTCGCTGGAAGGTGGTGATCAGATCGCCGTGAAGGACCTGCACAATGCCGGAAGTGTTTTCCGGCGTAAGAGCTCCAATGCCAAAATCAGTAATTTTGTTAAGTGTGGAGAAAGTGTGTGTATTTTTCCGTGTGTTTGAGTAAAGGAGAAACTTCCCTTATATACCTCCCTCTAGTCCTTAGGCTGGACTGGAGTGGTTAGATCTCTGACATCCCCTCCCTTTTTTCCTCGGTAGGTGATACAATCATGGATCCCTCTGACATCAAAGAGCATGACACGATGCCAAGAGGATCGATCACAAACAGCAAGGCATTGGTAGGCGAGGCCCGCGCCAATCCAAGACCCATTCCTAAGCCTCCCGACTGTTGTGCCAACTCTAGGCCACCCGCGTGGCCTAGCTTTCATCCCCCGCGCGCACCGCGCGCACCTTTCTTAATACTCCATAGAATTAATTATTATGCTTTTAATTCTTTGAAATCTTTGGAGTATGAATTTACCAATCACTCGTTTCACATTACTAACTTAAGTCTTTATGTGACAGGGAACGAGGAAATTGAAGCTATGGATTCGAGGACGAATCCTTTCGAAGGGAAAGGTGATGATACGATCATGCCTACGTCTACAAGGCCCGAACGAACCCGAACTCGACCAATTATGAAGACACGTTCTAGGATACCTCTTACCCTTCAAATGGGCTTGGAAGCCCATCAAAATGACAAGGGAATTCGTCCATCTTAGAAGGAAGGAGAAGGAAGAGCTCATTAAGGGCATTATGGTCTCAAATGGCCTAATATGTAATAACTATAAGTAGTTGAATTCTTGCATATTTTCAATTCAGCTTTGATGATGAATATTGATTGAGAGAATTCTCCTTATTCATCCGGGGCTCAATATTGGTGTTTGCCTTGGTTTGGAAAGCCGTGGCTTAAGTCAATCGAAAACAATAAAGTTTCCATCTTTGTGTAATCGGTTATTACTTCGTATTTGTGAGCGATTGAGTGTATATTTGAGTGTTCATCTTTGGACGGTTTGTGTTTGTTGAATGTGAGAGTATTCTGCCCGTGTATTCAAGTATTCATCAAGCATATCTCAAGTGTTCAATCGATCGTTGTTCAAGCAATCATCTCTAATCTCCATCCGCATTCATCCGGGTATTATCTTGTATTTTGTGTGTTTATTCCTTGTATCATTTCCGCTACGTGTCTCCATATTTCCTACTGTTTCCTTATTAAATTGTGTCATAAACTCATTGAGCTAGATCCTCCATTCGTTACATACCATTCGGCCTTCACATCGGAGGTCGGATCGTATCAAGTGGTAGCGGAGCTTCTGGGGCTCCGAGTTTGTTTTTGTGTTCGTTCCTGTCCAGTTTGTATGAGTCCTACAGCTCAGAAAACTCTGAAAGTTTGTATAAATAAACTTCAATCTGTTAGTGACAACTTTTGTTTTTGAGTCATCTGTAAATTCGGTAAAATTTCCATACTTTTTGACCGCCTAAGAAAAGTGTGCAGATTTTATCCGAGAAAATCTGTTCTTGTGTTGCGAGTCCATTTTCTGTATCTTCCAGTAAGAATCTTGTTTTTGTCCCTTCGTAAAAGTTGTAGGTCTGTGTCTTAGCAACGTCTCTATTAAATTTCATGATGTAATATTGTCGTTTGCTATTTTTAAGAGTCAAAATTCGAAAGTCTGTCAAGAACACTCTTTGTGTTCTTCATGCGTTCATCTTGTTTTCTTGAGTCTTTTCGTCTTCAACACTTGGGGAAGACGAATCAAGGTCAGTTTAATCTTCTTCTAAGTCTTTTGTAGTGTTTCAAAGTGTTTTAGCAGAAGTATTCCATTGTTACACCAAGTCAATGAAGTGAGAGATAAGAGTGACACAAAAGTCCTAAATAAATCTTCTTTTCTCCTAGTTTTTAGGGTCATAAACGTGAATATCTTCCACCTCAAATAATCCCTAGATTTCCTGAACATTAAATCTTCCAAGATATCTCTTGAGGTCTGCAAAATTTTGGAGTCAAATGAAATCTATAGGATACTCAAAAAGTCCTCACCCTCAACAGTGATGAAGAGAAAAGTCTTAGTGTCACCTACCTCTTTGTCTCAAAAACGTGTGAGTGCCCTCTAAGTCAAAAATCTTCCCTCATTTGCTGAACAAGAGATCCTCAAGTATCCTTCTAGTAAGCAACAAATTCTTAGAACCAAACAAAATCTTTAGGATACACAAAAGTCCTAAACAAAAGAGAGAAAAGTTGCAAACTAAAAGTCCTAAACTAAACACCTCTTGTGTTAGCTCTTGAGAGAAAAACGTGAGGAGTCCTCAACACCAAGAATACTTTGGTAATTTTCCTAAACACTCACTTAAGTCTTTTATATTTGAGTGTTCAAGTTCTTTGTGTCAATTCCTTGAGTCCTAAACACATTTTCGTTTCTCTTTTCCAAGTCTCAAGTCAACTCACCATTTTCCAGCAAATGTGTCCTTGAGTCTTGTCCCTTTTTATTGTGTCTTCAGCCGAATTTTTTCTTCTTTCTTGGCTGTAATTTGTAGAGCTTTGTCTTAGGATTGTTCATACTAAATTTTGTAAACTAATTCCATCGTTTCCTATTGTTCGTATGTCATAGTCGAAAGTTACGCAAACTGCCCAGAATTTTCCAGCAAACTATTTTGCGCGATCATCTTGTGAACAGTTTTTTATTGAGTTTCCAGCTGAATTTCGTGTTTCGACCTGAATGAAAATTGTAGTACTCAACCTCAAGTGTACCCATATTAAATTTTGTGACAAAATTCCAACGTTTACTATTTTTAAAGGCCAATAGCCGAAATATTTGGAAAACTGTCAGAAAAATTCCAGCAAACTGCCTTGGTGTTTCTAGCGTTCTTGATTGAGTCTTCCTGATTGAACTTGAGATTGTTGGTTGATTGTTATGCAAGACACGGAATTGAATATAGAGGAATTTGAGTGATTGTGTGAGTACAGATTTTGAGGGCTTAAACACGAGTGTAAACACGTGAGGGAGCGATTTGTTTAACTAACGTTTATACATATATATAGTTTGTTAATTTTGTAGGTACAATGACTTCACTAAATTCTTGTCAATCAAGCTATGGCCTAGGTCTCTTCGAACAAGGCCTTGGCTATGGCTCCTCTACTAATAGCTGCACCAACTTTGATCCTTTTCAAGTCACAATTCCTACTTGTAGAGCATCTTTTCAACCGGCTGAATTTATCCAATGGGAATACCACCTTGTGAAGGCCATTGAATGTCATAATTTTTCCGAAGCACAGAAAATTGAGCTTGCTCAAATGACATTTGATGACGATACCGAGATTTGGTGGTACCACATTTGTTGTGAAAGAGCAAGAAGAGAAGATCCAATTGCAACTTGGGCTGAAATGAGACATGTCATGAGAGCATGTTTTGTATCATCATACTATCGAGAATTCTTAGAAGACGAGTTGTCCTCCCTTCAACAAGGAATCAATACCGTGATGGAATATTATCAAGAATTTGATGATTTACTCATCAAGACTTATCTTCAAGATAATGAGAGGATGATCATGGATTTGTTTCAAAGTGGATTAAATAAAGTGATTAGAAGACAGCTTGCCCTCTATGAGTTTACAAGCTTATCATCCATGATTCAATTTGCCTACGAAATTGAAATTCATGGGTGTTTGATGGAACAAGACAGTAGCTCATTCCAAGGCTGCCCGAGTGACCAAAAATCTTCTGCTACTATTTTTGAGTCCAAATCGGAAGTGGTACAACATGCACAAGTCATTCAACAAAAACAGCCCACACCACCTCAATCTTGTGACCCAAAGGTGACTGAAAATTTTAATTTGATTGAAAGGAGTGTGGCTGTAAATTCTACAGCATTGAGTGAAAAATGTGAGCTTGAAAATGAGAGAAAAGAGTGTGAGAGGAAAGAAAATGAAAGAATTGATGAGGAAAAGACACGGTATGAAAACAACAAGCATGCCAAAGAGAGTGTCATTAAAATTACAGAAATTTTGAGAGAAGAAAGTAAGGAAAAGAGACGAACAAAAATTGTGAAAGTTATTGATCCAATGAGCGTGTCTTTGAGAAATGAGGATCAGTTACCTAATCCTAACATTGACTATTCTTTTCCTACTGTTTGTGTGCCTCCCTTGCATAAAAATCGAAGGAAAGAAGATGGCTTCAAACCATCAATTTTAGGAGGCGTAGGAAGCAAAATTGCACAACAATGGTGTGAACAAAGGTATGCATCACTCTCTTCTCCAAATGATGCAAGGTTAGAGCCTACAACTCTTAATAATTCTAATTCACATGATGTAAATTTAAAAGATTTTTATTTAGCATGTGAAAAGAAACCATTGTTGCATCTCATCAATTATAACTCTTTCTTGCTTAAATTGTCTAGAAGTCAAATCTGTTTTGTAAATGATAGTAGAATTAAAATTGGTTTTTCTGTGCTTACTAGGACAGTACCTAGCATGTTAGAAAATAATTTGGATGATTGTAAGGATACTGTGAATATTAGGAATTTGTTTCTTGCATTTGGCGAATTTATTCGTAAGCGTGAACGAATAATTCCTTTTATTTTCTCACAATTGTTTTCAAGTTTGATTAAGTGTGTAGGTGAGAAGACGAATGCATCCATGGTACCAAAATCAGGCGAACATATGTGCTTGAGCCGTGAGCACACATGTACAAATCTAACCAAAGAAGGCGTTGAGGCGAACGCTCAATTGGTTCCTAGACACGGCAAATTGTCACATATACTCCATTGGATTTATTCCAACGTTTTTACTTTTTATTTACCTTTGGAGTATAAATATGCAAATCATTCATTTCAACTTACTAACTTAAATATTTTTGTGGTAGGAAATGAAGGATTTAAAGCTAAGGATTCGTGGGCGAATCCTTTCGATGGGAAAGGTGATGATACAATCATGGATCCCTCTGACATCAAAGAGCATGACACGATGCCAAGAGGATCGATCACAAACAGCAAGGCATTGGTAGGCGAGGCCCGCGCCAATCCAAGACCCATTCCTAAGCCTCCCGACTGTTGTGCCAACTCTAGGCCACCCGCGTGGCCTAGCTTTCATCCCCCGCGCGCACCGCGCGCACCTTTCTTAATACTCCATAGAATTAATTATTATGCTTTTAATTCTTTGAAATCTTTGGAGTATGAATTTACCAATCACTCGTTTCACATTACTAACTTAAGTCTTTATGTGACAGGGAACGAGGAAATTGAAGCTATGGATTCGAGGACGAATCCTTTCGAAGGGAAAGGTGATGATACGATCATGCCTACGTCTACAAGGCCCGAACGAACCCGAACTCGACCAATTATGAAGACACGTTCTAGGATACCTCTTACCCTTCAAATGGGCTTGGAAGCCCATCAAAATGACAAGGGAATTCGTCCATCTTAGAAGGAAGGAGAAGGAAGAGCTCATTAAGGGCATTATGGTCTCAAATGGCCTAATATGTAATAACTATAAGTAGTTGAATTCTTGCATATTTTCAATTCAGCTTTGATGATGAATATTGATTGAGAGAATTCTCCTTATTCATCCGGGGCTCAATATTGGTGTTTGCCTTGGTTTGGAAAGCCGTGGCTTAAGTCAATCGAAAACAATAAAGTTTCCATCTTTGTGTAATCGGTTATTACTTCGTATTTGTGAGCGATTGAGTGTATATTTGAGTGTTCATCTTTGGACGGTTTGTGTTTGTTGAATGTGAGAGTATTCTGCCCGTGTATTCAAGTATTCATCAAGCATATCTCAAGTGTTCAATCGATCGTTGTTCAAGCAATCATCTCTAATCTCCATCCGCATTCATCCGGGTATTATCTTGTATTTTGTGTGTTTATTCCTTGTATCATTTCCGCTACGTGTCTCCATATTTCCTACTGTTTCCTTATTAAATTGTGTCATAAACTCATTGAGCTAGATCCTCCATTCGTTACATACCATTCGGCCTTCACATCGGAGGTCGGATCGTATCAGTAGGTGGTCTAGGAGCAGGGATTCATCATTATAACGTGGGGTGCAGACCTTACTTTAGGGGAATAGAGTCGTCCCCTTGTCCGGTTGTCAGGTGATGATGTGAGGGGAGCAGGTTATCCTCCCTGCCAACCTTGACTAAATGTATACTGACTATGGAGTATTATACAAATAATATCTGTGAGGGGAGATTAATATCTGGGCCCCATCAGTACGGTGACGTTAGGGTGGAATCGGCAGACAGCCGTTGTGTAGAATCGGCTGGGTGCCGTTTGGTGACACATTGACCAGGCCAGGGTATATAACGGTGCCGATCCGTTTCTTCATGCTTGGGCGGATGGATCGGCCTTGTCCTGATTTGAGACAATCGGGCTAGACTTGTCCTTTGGTCACTTATTCCTGTTGACGTGGTCAAACGGTCGCGATGCCGTTTTGGCTGGTCAACAGTACTTTGTGAAGGTGCAAAGTCCATTGTGCCCTTCTGATAATTTTATGTATTATCAGGAAGAATTACACAATATTTAAGGTAATGGTTGAGGTGAAAATAAAATGAGCCGTCGAATTCAAACTAAAAATTGAGAAAATGTACCATTTTTAACCCCTTACAAATTTTAACAGAGGTTAAAGTTTTTTACTTTGAAAGGATTACTATTAAATTATAAATTTATTTTTTATTGGATGAGTTAACATATATATATATATATATAAGCTTACAAGTTAACTGATATATTTTCGGGTAAAAGCTAAAAAACAACCCTGAACTTTAAAGTTTTATTTAATCGCAACCCTGAACTTTTATTTTGTTTAATCGCAACCCTGGTCAAACAAGAAATTGTTTAAGTTACCCCCTACCGTGACAGAAAGCAGACGTGGCACCGTTGACCGACGTTATGTGCCACGTCATGGTGCCACGTCAGCATCACGGTGCCACGTCTTGTTTGACCAGGGTTGTAATTAAATAAAATAAAAGTTCAGGGTTGCGATTAAATAAAACTTTCAAGTTCAGAGTTTTTTTTTCAGCTTTTACCCATTAATTAACAGTGTTTTTTTTATTTTAAGGTTTTTTTGGTTTCGGAAAATCTCGAGCCGAATTTTATTTTAGATAGAGAGGAGATAATTCAGAGGGAGATTTTTGATAATTCAGAGCCGAATTATTTATTATTATGTAATATTTATTTTATTTAAAAGCTATAATTAAATTCCTAATTTCTAATTATATATATATATATATGCAGTATCATCTTAATTTTAAAAAATAATTATAACAGTAGTAAGGATTAATATCTAATTAATAAAATATGCTATAATTAGTAACATTTAATTATAAAGTTACATTTAATTTAGTTTATTATTAATTTTGAATAAGGATTAAATCATTGATAAAAATATGATATACGGGTAAAAGCTGAAAAACAACCCTGAACTTTAATGTTTTATTTAATCGCAACCCTGAACTTTTATTTTGTTTAATTACAACCCTGGTCAAACGTCGGTCAACGGTGCCACGTGGCACTGTGATGCTGATGTGGCACCATGACGTGGCACATAGCGTCGGTCAACGGTGCCACGTCTGCTTTCTGTCACGGTAGGGGGTAACTTAAACAGTTTCTTATTTGACCAGGGTTGCGATTAAACAAAATAAAAGTTCAGGGTTGCGATTAAATAAAACTTTAAAGTTCAGGATTGGTTTTTAGCTTTTACCCATATATTTTCTGTATTTCAGCAATTAGTGGGAGAGGGAGGTGGAATTTAACGTGAATGTATATATTATTGCTTGAATAGATATCATTTGCTTTTGGACCACAACTATTATACTAGTAGCTAGTATTATTTAATGCTTGAATAGGTATATCGTTGAGATTTTTTTACAAAAATGGAGCGCAAATTAACTATTGAGGGTTTAGTTAATTTTTTTATAAATATGGAGATTAAATTAATCATATAAGGATTCGATTAAAAATCTTATACGAACACGTGGATTAAATTAATCATTAAAAGGCCTTATTTTTACGAATTCAGGGACTAAATAATTATATAGGGGTTTGATTGGAATTTTTTCACTAGCTGAAGGACTAACTTAATAAACAAAATGTTTTCCTAGAGAAAAAAAGAAGTTATATTTGGGTATAATATCAAAATTGCATTAAACAAAGTAAGAAAAAAGGTTAATTTCATCCCAACATTTGTACTACAACTTATGATAACTCATTATATTTATAATTGAGTCAAATAAATCATAATATTTGTTCAATCGGTCTATTTATCATCACTATCTAAAATAGTAATATCTCGTTTGACATTATAAAAGAAGGAAGAGACTAGATCTTTCTCAGCAGGAAAGAAAGTTGTTCCAACTCAATTTTTTATGGTGAAGAAATAGTCAAAATAATTTTTATTTTAAAAATATAATTAGTTTAGGCTATAAATGATAAATTTATAAGGTATTAAATAAGGTATTGCTATTTTTAGACAATAGTGGTCGATGATGATCGAGTAAATAAATGCAATAATTCATTTAATTTAATTACAAATGTAATAGCTTATCCAGACTTATAACACAAATGCAAGAGTAAATACATATAGGTAACCATTGGTATATATGTAGGCTAATGGTTCGGTTTTATTTTATAAGAAACCACACACCGGTCCGTAACCATGCCTGTCATAATGATGTATGATAGTGATACTTTATAGCCCTAAATTTATTAGACTGTTAGTTTAATCATTTTTATTTTAAATCTGTTTAATAAGGATCCAAGTATTTTCTAAAAGGTAATTTTTCACATAAAAGAATCGAATTAATAATTTTTTGTTTAAGAAGTGAGAGTGTTAAACTATTCAAATAATTTAACTGTCATTTGATTTTCTAGTTCGTAATACTCAAATTTGTATCTAAATTTTTAATATTTTCTCAAATGTTTCTAGAAATTATAGCAATTTGTTTAGGACTTCAGCTTCCCTCCAAATTTGAAACCCAAATTTCCATTTCCCACTAAATTGAAGTTTCAATTTTCAGCTTCCCTCCAAATTATTCCAAGAAATCTATGGATTTGTGTTCGTATGGGAGAGAGAGGGTTGAGAATGGCAGAGGAAAATGGGAAGGGTAAAGTAGTCAGTACACGGGAGTAAAATGTAAAACGACATTCTTTTCTTCACTGAGCCAAAAAGGCTTGAACGTCATTGTTTTCAATATGGAGGGAGTAGTTTTTACTTTTTAGTACTTCAATTAAGTATAGCATTGTTCATGCCATTTCGATATAGTTTTGCTTTAAGTGGATATTGTGTCTTCCTCGTGGATCTTCTGGAGATAAGGTTGGGTTTTTTATCTTTAAGAAAAGAGTATATTTGCGAAGTAATATACTCCCTCCACATTACAATAACTGTCGTGCTATCCCTTTGAAAAAGAGGAAAAATTAATTGAGGCCCACACACTTTTATGACTGTTTCAGAGGTGACATTACGAGATTGCCTCTCATCATCATCTTCTTCACGCCGCGGGCCAAGATCATCAACTAGACCTTCAAATATTCGAACCCAGAAAGTCAAGAAATTGCCCAAATCAAAAATCCATCCCTACACCAAATTAATTCAATCATCTTGCACCAAATCAAAAATCTATCCACCAACCAAATTAATTCAATCATCTTGCACCAAATCAAAAACCCATCTAGCCACAAAATCAAAAACCCATCCAGCCACCTTACCCATCACCACCACCGAAATTAACATAACCAAAATAAACCCGAACCCGCCTGCCCCTATCTCCCTCGGCAACCAAAAATCATCCAGCCACCACAAAAACCCAGCCACTACGAATAATCATCAACACTGCCACATCGCCACCACACAAAAAAACCAAACAATCAAACCCAAAACCACTGTCGATCATCCAACCCTCACCGCCGACCTCCATTCCCAACCGCAAATCCCAAACTAACACAATCACAAAAACCAAGTCAGCCCCAAACCACCATCCTCTCCGGTTCGCTTGTCGTGTCGGTACACGATTGTAGAAAAAAAGTGAAAAATAGAGCAAAAGAGAAGAAGAAAGAAAAACATAGAAAAAACGAAAAAAAGAAAAAGGAAAGAAAGAAAGAAAAGGAAAGGAAAAAGAGAGAACAAAGAGAGAACAAAGAGAGAGAACAATGGCAAGTATGGTAAATAGGAGTGAGGGCGAGGGGCAAAATCAAAAACAGAAAAAGGAAAGAAAGAAAGAAAAGAAAAGGAAAAAGAGAGAACAAAGAGAGAGAGAGAGTTCGTAGAGAACGAAGAGAGAACAATGGCAAATATGGTAAATAGGAGTGAGGGCGAGGGGCAAAATCGTCATTAGACACCAATCCTTAATTTGGATCCTAGATGCTAGAACGACCGTTATTCTAACGTGGAGGGAGTACATATCAAGAACATACTAGGACAAATAATTAACTGGACTTTTATTTATTCAAATAGAAAGGAAGGGAAAAGGAGGCATGCTTGACATTTTATTTTTTGGTAAATTCATATGTCACGAGCATGTATAGCCTCCTCTCCTCTAACATAAAGGCAAAGAACAAGAACAAGAACGAGAAACAACAAATGGAACAACATGGTCCAGTCATGTCTTATAAACTTAAGGATTTATTCGAGATAATTGCGCAAATGTAAGGAACTTAGGATGGTTTACTTAAATGTACTTTGCTTCCTGCCGATTACTATTATTTTTATTCTATTGACAGAACCATACATATATTTTTATTTACTGGAAAGCTTAGGAACATATTTTTAATAGACAACTTGGTGAACTACCCACCTCTACTTATAACTTGTATATTTTCCACACACAAAAAAAAAAATTCCCTCCGGTACAAAACAAACAGCGTTTATTATTTGAGCACGCATCTCTATAAATGGCTAGATTTGAGACCGACGGGTCATATTCTTTATTTCTGTAAGTCCTTTATATAGTTTTTTTTATGGTCAAACTAGTAGCGGTAGTTTTCTAAGGAGCAATTATTCAATAAATTTAATAATATGTTTTTCTTGTTTAAACATTAGTCGTGCATGTTTGGCATCATTGCATGAGATGACAAGCTTAAGTAGACAAGAAGAGTCATTAATTAATTAATAACATTGCCCGGCCGGCACTAACCCATGTCATAGCCTTTTTTTATATAGCAGTCGTTGTTTCACATCTCCACTCTCTACACTATTTACGAATTAACAATCTTGCTACCGGAATATACAAAATCAAATTTGGGGGGAAAAGGGGATTAAATAGGGTTTCAATTAATCAATCAATTGAAATCAATAACCAGTGCTTACTTGTTGCCAAGGAGGCTGTGGCGTTTGATGATGAGTTCATCTTCTTCTTCAGTAAAATTGCAACTTTTACCGCAGCGGAGGAGGCCAGCGGATTTAGGTACCAATATCTGGACCACAGTCTACAAACAACTACACACACAATCTTTTTTTATAAATATGAAGATTAAATTAATCATATAACGATTTGATTGAAAACTTTATACGAACATATGGATTAAATTAATCATTAAAAGGCTTTATTGAATTTTTTTACGAATTTAGGAACTAAATAATTATATAGGGGTTTGATTGGAATTTTTTTACTACCTGAAGGACTAACTTAAGAAACAAAATGTTTTCTTAGAGAAAAAAAAACATCAGTTCTCGCGTAGTTATCATGGTCCTCTTTGTGGGCCTTCATTCAATTTTATTTGTTTAAAATATCCTGGTGGTTACGCAAGACATATTAAATTATGTTTGTTAAAATAAAGTTATGTAATGTAGTTTTCCAATTTTAATCAATAGAAAATGTTTTATTAATACGAGAAATAAATTAATTAAATTAAAAATCTTGTACAAATATGAGACTAAATTAATCATGAAGGGTCCGAACACAGAAGTAAACCAATCTTTTAGGGTATATGATTGGAATTTTTTTACGAATATATGAACTAAATGCACAATAACAAAACCTCTTTTCTGTTAAGATATATGCACATGTATACACACTGTACTCAATATATCTCATTGTTAATAAATAAAAATTTGGTATAAAATAAAAATTGCATTAAACAAAGTAAGAAAAAAAGGTTAATTTGATCCCAGTATTTGTACTACAACTTATGATAACCCATTATATTTATAATTGAGTCAAATAAATCATCGTATTTATTCACTCGGTCAATATTTATCACCACTACCTAAAATAGTAATATCTCGTTTAACACTATAAAAGAAGGAAGAGACTAGATCTTTTTCTACCGGAAAGCTCAATTTTTTATGGTGAAGAAATAGTCAAAATAATTTTTATTTTAAAAATATAATTAGTTTAGGCTATAAATGATAAATTTATAAGGTATTAAATAAAGTATTGTTATTTTTAGGCAATAATGATGGATGATGATCGAGTAAACACATACAGTCTGATTTGTAACACAAATGCAAGAATAAATTTGTAACAGAAATGCAAGAATAAATTTTACCCAAACAAAATACATATAGGTAGCCATTGGTATATATGTAGGCTAATGGTTCGGTTTTATTTTATGAGAAACCACACACCGGTCAGTAACCATGCCTGTCATAATGGAAAAGAGTATATTTGTGGAGATAGGTTGGGTTTTTAATCTTTAAAAAAAGAGTATATTTGTGGAGTAATATACATATCAAGAACATACTAGCACGAATAATTAACTGGACTTTTATTAATTCAAATAGAAAGGAAGGGAAAAGGAGGCATGCTTGACATTTTATTTTTTGGTAAATTCATATGTCACGAGCATGTATAGCCTCCTCTCCTCTAACATAAAGGCAAAGAACAAGAACAAGAATGAGAAACAACAAATGGAACAACATGGTCCAGTCATATTCATTCCTATGTCTCAGTCTTACATGGCAAGAGAGTTTCTGTAGCAGTATAAGTCTTGGAGAGAGCAAGTGCATCCAACGGTCCTGCACCATGCTCTGGTTTTTTCGATGACGCACTTCTCTCCGCATGGACGACCCTCAAGACCTTTCTTGGAGAACGCGGTAAGTGCCTCTTCAAGAACAGGGTTTGAGATGACAGTTTTGGTCATTCCATTAGAAGCCCCATTCTTGAGAAGCTCCTCATAAGCTTGGAGAGTGATGACATCTTGCCGAGCTGCAAAGGCAGCAGGGAGAGCAAAAGCTGCAAAGAGCACAAGGCCAACAAACATCTTCATCTTTTGAACTTTGATTTCGTAGTGTGTATGTTTGTGTGTGAGTTAGAGCCTCTCCCTCTTGCCTCTATTTATAGATAAAAAAAGAAGATTCAATTGAGGAAAGAAATACGCTGGAAAGAAGAAAAAGGAGAGAGGATGAAAAAAATGTTATGGAAAAAAGAAAAGAAAGAAAAGAAGAAAAACGAGAGAGGAGCTCAACCCAAGAAAAAAAAGAAGAAGTAGAGTTCGGGTCTGGTCCCGGACATGGACCCAGACCCGGACCTGCCGGGCCGAGACTGGGACCAGAAATTGGTCCCGTTTTCTATTGGGATAGAGTCTGGTCCCGACCGTGTATCTTCGGGTTTGTCGGGTCCGGGTCTGCAGACCCGTTTTGACACCCCTACGGGGAACTACTATCCGTTGCTACAGTGACACTATCCGTTTCTACAGTGACACTATCCGTTTCTACAGTGGCTGCTACAGTAAATCAAAACTCTTTTTCCAAAATTTATTTTTGTGTAAAAACCTTTTGACACTTTTCTTAAGGTATTATCGAACATAAATCAAGTGCTAATTACAATCATACTTACATGTTTATAGCTCAAATACACTTGATCTTTAGCTTGCGATAATTGACTAAGGACATTATTGTAATCAAATACACAGAACAATAATTTCTTAATCTGTGTGCCCGATCCCCAAATGATATCCTCTCGCACTTGTTGACAGCTAATTATTACTCCATCCGTTTTCAATTAACTGTCATTTTTTTAACGAATGTTACTGTACACTTTTTTTGATTTTTTAGTGTTTGTTTTACTAAATGTTACTATTTCAGAAAATCAATTAATTGAAAACAGAGAGAGTATTTAATTATTTAATTGTTACAGTAAGTCGGTCCTTCTCTTTCCACTCCTACTTTAGTACGACAAGCATGGATTAACCACGAAAATGAATGGAATGGAATGGAAATTCATTAATTTCTCTTTAATTCCTTTCCTTTCTTTTGTTCAACTTGTTGCAATATTGAGCGTTAACATATGGTGAGCTTGTATAAGTTCAAATCTAAAATATTAAAATAATATCGACTAGAGGGGTCAAAATCAACAGAAAATGAAATAAAATACTAAATCAAACAAAAAATTGGGTTGAAATATCAAAAATATCATTATCTCATGATTAATAATCATCTTAAAATTAATGGTGTTTTCTAGAAGATTAAGAATTTGGTAAAAGTAGAGGTTTGAAAAGGATTAAAGGGGAGAAAAGAACGAACACAAAAAGGAAGAGGAAGAGTTCAATTTTTTGGTTTGATTAATTTATTAATATTTTTGAATTTTGAATTTTGAATTTTTTTTGAATTTTTTAATTAGTTAAATAAATATTATTTTTATATTTTTATATTTAAATCCGTCAGAAAATCTAACAAGATGGCCCGTGTATGGTAATTTTTTAACGTACTATTACAACAATTCTTTTGCTTGGTTTGGTCCTACTTAGTTGGTTTGATTTTAAACTATTTAATTTAAACCATTATTTTTATGTACTATAATTAATTTTTATGGTATACTTCTCATAAATATATAAATATATAAGTGGAAAAAAATATTAAGAGTAATTTCATATAATTTTGGGTCATGCTTATCAATTTGTCGGTACCAATATATGGACCACAGTCTAGAACACAACTACACACAATCTTTTTAAAACTATTTCATTTCTAGTCACCACATTAGATGCTGATTAATTTAGATTCAAGTCGGATATTCAAATCGGATAGAATTTTGAATAACGGTAAAATTCTTCCTAATAAATTTTAACAAAGATTAAAGTTTTTTACCTTGGAAGAATTACTATTAAATCATAAATTTATTTTTTATTGAATCAGTTAACATATATATGTATATATATACGCTTACAAGTTAACTGTAATGAACTGATATATTTTCTGTATTTCAGCAATTAGTGGGAGAGGGACGTGGAATTTAACATGAATGTATATATTATTGCTTGAATAGATATCATTTGTTTTTGGACCACAACTATTATACTCCCTCCGTTTCCAATTAACTGTCACTTTCCTACGGATTTTTACTATTCATAATACTTGTCATTTTATCTTTTCCGAAGCATATATTTTGTTCAAATGACAATTTTTTTTTATGCAGCAACCCAATTTGATGATAGTGTGGTAATTTGAGTGGAAATTAGGAGTAAAAATGAAACAATGTGGAATAAAATAAGATCAAAAATCATTGTCCTATGAATTTTTACTATTTCAAAACGTCATTTAATTGGAAACGGAGGGAGTATTATAGTACCTAGTATTTTTTATTGCTTGAATAGGTATATCATTGAGATTTTTTTTACAAAAATGGAGCCTAAATTAAGGGTTTAATTAATTTTTTTATAAATACGGAGATTAAATTAATCATATAAGGATTCGATTGAAAATTTTATACGAACACGTGGATTAAATTAATCATTAAAAGTTAAAATAAAGTTATGTAATGTAGTTTTCCAATTTTAATCAATAGAAAATGTTTTATTAATACGAGAAATAAATTAATTAAATTGAAAATCTTATACAAATATGAGATTAAATTAATCATGCAAGGTTTGGTTGTAAATCTTTTACGAATACGAGGAGTAAATCAATCTTTTAAGGTATATGATTGGAATTATTTTACGAATATATGAACTAAATGTACCGTAACAAAACCTCTTTTCCGTTAAGATATATGCACATGTACTCAATATATCTCATTGTTAATAAATAAAAATTGGGTATAATATCAAAATTGCATTAAACAAAGTAAGAAAAAAAGGTTAATTTCATCCCAGCATTTGTACTACAACTTATGATAACCCATTATATTTATAATTGAGTCAAATAAATCATCGTATTTGTTCAATCGGTCAATATTTATCACCACAACCTAAAATAATAATATCTCATTTGACACTGTAAAAGAAGAAAGTGACTAGATCTTTCTCTCCTGGAAAAAAAGAGAGGAATATTACTTTGTTCCAGCTCAATTTTTTAAGGTGAAGAAATAGTCAAAATAATTTTTATTTTAAAAATATAATTAGTTTAGGCTATAAATGATAAATTTATAAGGTATTAAATAAGGTAATGCTATTTTTAGGCAATAGTGGTCGATGATGATCGAGTAAATAAATGCAATAATTCATTTAATTTAATTACAAATGTAATAGCTTATCCTGACTTATAACACAAATGCAAGAGTAAATACATATAGGTAAACATTGGTATATATGTTGGCTAATGGTTCGGTTTTATTTTATAAGAAACCACACACCGGTCCGTAACCATGCCTGTCATAATGATGTATGATAGTGATACTTTATAGCCCTAAATTTATTAGACTGTTAGTTTAATCATTTTTATTTTAAATCTGTTTAATAAGGATCAAAGTATTTTCTAAAAGGTAATTTTTCACATAAAAGAATCGAATTAATAATTTTTTGTTTAAAAAGTGAGAGTGTTAAACTATTCAAATAATTTAACTGCCATTTGATTTTCTAGTTCGTAATACTCAAATTTGTATCTAAATTTTTAATATTTTCTCAAATGTTTCTAGAAATTATAGCAATTTGTTTAGGACTTCAGCTTCCCTCCAAATTTGAAACCCAAATTTCCATTTCCCACTAAATTGAAGTTTCAATTTTCAGCTTCCCTCCAAATTATTCCAAGAAATCTATGGATTTGTGTTCGTATGGGAGAGAGAGGGTTGAGAATGGCAGAGGAAAATGGGAAGGGTAAAGTAGTCAGTACACGGGAGTAAAATGTAAAACGACATTCTTTTCTTCACTGAGCCAAAAAGGCTTGAACGTCATTGTTTTCAATATGGAGGGAGTAGTTTTTACTTTTTAGTACTTCAATTAAGTATAGCATTGTTCATGCCATTTCGATATAGTTTTGCTTTAAGTGGATATTGTGTCTTCCTCGTGGATCTTCTGGAGATAAGGTTGGGTTTTTTATCTTTAAGAAAAGAGTATATTTGCGAAGTAATATACTCCCTCCACATTACAATAACTGTCGTGCTATCCCTTTGAAAAAGAGGAAAAATTAATTGAGGCCCACACACTTTTATGACTGTTTCAGAGGTGACATTACGAGATTGCCTCTCATCATCATCTTCTTCACGCCGCGGGCCAAGATCATCAACTAGACCTTCAAATATTCGAACCCAGAAAGTCAAGAAATTGCCCAAATCAAAAATCCATCCCTACACCAAATTAATTCAATCATCTTGCACCAAATCAAAAATCTATCCACCAACCAAATTAATTCAATCATCTTGCACCAAATCAAAAACCCATCTAGCCACAAAATCAAAAACCCATCCAGCCACCTTACCCATCACCACCACCGAAATTAACATAACCAAAATAAACCCGAACCCGCCTGCCTCTATCTCCCTCGGCAACCAAAAATCATCCAGCCACCACAAAAACCCAGCCACTACGAATAATCATCAACACTGCCACATCGCCACCACACAAAAAAACCAAACAATCAAACCCAAAACCACTGTCGATCATCCAACCCTCACTGCCGACCTCCATTCCCAACCGCAAATCCCAAACTAACACAATCACAAAAACCAAGTCAGCCCCAAACCACCATCCTCTCCGGTTCGCTTGTCGTGTCGGTACACGATTGTAGAAAAAAAGTGAAAAATAGAGCAAAAGAGAAGAAAGAAAAACATAGAAAATCAAAAAACGAAAAAAAGAAAAAGGAAAGAAAGAAAGAATAGGAAAGGAAAAAGAGAGAACAAAGAGAGAACAAAGAGAGAGAACAATGGCAAGTATGGTAAATAGGAGTGAGGGCGAGGGTCAAAATCAAAAACAGAAAAAGGAAAGAAAGAAAGAAAAGAAAAGGAAAAAGAGAGAACAAAGAGAGAGTGAGTTCGTAGAGAACGAAGAGAGAACAATGGCAAATATGGTAAATAGGAGTGAGGGCGAGGGGCAAAATCGTCATTAGACACCAATCCTTAATTTGGATCCAAGATGCTAGAACGACCGTTATTCTAACGTGGAGGGAGTACATATCAAGAACATACTAGGATAAATAATTAACTGGACTTTTATTTATTCAAATAGAAAGGAAGGGAAAAGGAGGCATGCTTGACATTTTATTGTTTGGTAAATTCATATGTCACGAGCATGTATAGCCTCCTCTCCTCTAACATAAAGGCAAAGAACAAGAACAAGAACGAGAAACAACAAATGGAACAACATGGTCCAGTCATGTCTTATAAACTTAAGGATTTATTCGAGATAATTGCGCAAATGTAAGGAACTTAGGATGGTTTACTTAAATGTACTTTGCTTCCTGCCGATTACTATTATTTTTATTCTATTGACAGAACCATACATATATTTTTATTTACTGGAAAGCTTAGGAACATATTTTTAATAGACAACTTGGTGAACTACCCACCTCTACTTATAACTTGTATATTTTCCACACAAAAAAAAAAATTCCCTCCGGTACAAAATAAACAGCGTTTATTATTTGAGCACGCATCTTTATAAATGGCTAGATTTGAGACCGACGGGTCATATTCTTTATTTCTGTAAGTCCTTTATATAGTTTTTTTTATGGTCAAACTAGTAGGGGTAGTTTTCTAAGGAGCAATTATTCAATAAATTTAATAATATGTTTTTCTTGTTTAAACATTAGTCGTGCATGTTTGGCATCATTGCATGAGATGACAAGCTTAAGTAGACAAGAAGAGTCATTAATTAATTAATAACATTGCCCGGCCGGCACTAACCCATGTCATAGCCTTTTTTTATATAGCAGTCGTTGTTTCACATCTCCACTCTCTACACTATTTACGAATTAACAATCTTGCTACCGGAATACACAAAATCAAATTTGGGGGGGAAAAGGGGATTAAATAGGGTTTCAATTAATCAATCAATTGAAATCAATAACCAGTGCTTACTTGTTGCCAAGGAGGCTGTGGCGTTTGATGATGAGTTCATCTTCTTCTTCAGTAAAATTGCAACTTTTACCGCAGCGGAGGAGGCCAGCGGATTTAGGTACCAATATCTGGACCACAGTCTACAAACAACTACACACACAATCTTTTTTTATAAATATGAAGATTAAATTAATCATATAACGATTTGATTGAAAACTTTATACGAACATATGGATTAAATTAATCATTAAAAGGATTTATTGAATTTTTTTACGAATTTAGGAACTAAATAATTATATAGGGGTTTGATTGGAATTTTTTTACTACCTGAAGGACTAACTTAAGAAACAAAATGTTTTCTTAGAGAAAAAAAAACTCAGTTCTCGCGAAGTTATCATGGTCCTCTTTGTGGGCCTTCATTCAATTTTATTTGTTTAAAATATCCTGGTGGTTACGCAAGACATATTAAATTATGTTTGTTAAAATAAAGTTATGTAATGTAGTTTTCCAATTTTAATCAATAGAAAATGTTTTATTAATACGAGAAATAAATTAATTAAATTGAAAATCTTATACAAATATGAGATTAAATTAATCATGCAAGGTTTGGTTGTAAATCTTTTACGAATACGAGGAGTAAATCAATCTTTTAAGGTATATGATTGGAATTATTTTACGAATATATGAACTAAATGTACCGTAACAAAACCTCTTTTCCGTTAAGATATATGCACATGTACTCAATATATCTCATTGTTAATAAATAAAAATTGGGTATAATATCAAAATTGCATTAAACAAAGTAAGAAAAAAAGGTTAATTTCACCCCAGCATTTGTACTACAACTTATGATAACCCATTATATTTATAATTGAGTCAAATAAATCATCGTATTTGTTCAATCGGTCAATATTTATCACCACAACCTAAAATAATAATATCTCATTTGACACTGTAAAAGAAGAAAGTGACTAGATCTTTCTCTCCTGGAAAAAAAGAGAGGAATATTACTTTGTTCTAGCTCAATTTTTTATGGTGAAGAAATAGTCAAAATAATTTTTATTTTAAAAATATAATTAGTTTAGGCTATAAATGATAAATTTATAAGGTATTAAATAAGGTAATGCTATTTTTAGGCAATAGTGGTCGATGATGATCGAGTAAACAAATGTAATGACTCATTTAATTTAATTACAAATGTAATAACTTATCCTGACTTATAACACAAATGCAAGAATAAATACATATAGGTAACCATTGGTATATATGTAGGCTAATGGTTCGGTTTTATTTTATAAGAAACCACACACCGATCCGTAACCATGCCTGTCATAATGATGTATGATAGTGATACTTTATAGCCCTAAATTTATTAGACTGTTAGTTTAATTATTTTTATTTTAAATCTGTTTAATTAGGATCAAAATATTTTCTAGAAGGTAATTTTTCACATAAAAGAATCGAATTAGTAACTTTTTGCTGAGAGTGTTAAACTATTCAAATAATTTAACTGCCATTTGATTTTCTAGTACATAATACGCAAATTTGTATCTAAATTTTTAATATTTTCTCAAATGTTTCTAGAAATTATAGTAATTTGTTTAGGACTTCCGTATTATAGTTTTTAGTACTTCAATTAAGTATAGCATTGTTCATGCCATTTCGATATGGTTTTGTTTTAACTGGATATTGTGTCTTCCTCATGGATCTTCTGGAGATAAGGTTGGGTTTTTTATCTTTAAAAAAGGAGTATATTTGTGGAGTAATATACATATCAAGAACATACTAGCACAAATAATTAACTGGACTTTTATTAATTCAAATAGAAAGGAAGGGAAAAGGAGGCATGCTTGACTTTTTTTGGGTGGTAAATTCATATGTCACGAGCATGTATAGCCTCCTCTCCTCTAACATAAAGGCAAAGAACAAGAACAAGAACGAGAAACAACAAATGGAACAACATGGTCCAGTCATATTCCTATGTCTCAGTCTTACATGTCAAGAGAGTTTATGACGCATTGTCTTCTGGCGCTGCAAGTGCATATAGGGAAGGAGCAGACTCCTTGAGGGCAAAGCTCTCCGCATAAACTACCACCAAGACCTTTCCTGGCGAATGCGGTGAGTGCCTCTTCAAGGAGAGGGTTTGCTGATTTGGTGCTTTCAAGCTTGTTCTTGGAGTGAGAGACGAGAGCCTCTTCAAGAACAGGGCTTGAGATGACAGTTTTGGTCATTCCATAAGCAGCCCCATTCTTGGGAAGCTCCTCATAAGCTTGGAGAGTGATGACATCTTGCTGAGCTGCAAAGGCAGCAGGGAGAGCAAAAGCTGCAAAGAGCACAAGGCCAACAAACATCTTCATCTTTTGAACTTTGATTTAGTAGTGTGTGTGTATGTTTGTGTGTGAGTTAGAGCCTCTCCCTCTTGCTGGGCTTGTTTGTGTGAATTCTCTTGTTTACTAAGCCATCCAAAGAGGAGTCAACTTCAATCGTGGGCTAATGATGTACTCCCTCCGTTCTTAAAAGGATGACGCGTACTGTTCATGCACGCGTCCTAATGAGGTCGGATGACGCTCTATTTGACCCCAAAAAAATTCGTACTTTTTTTCTAACGTACTTTAATCCTTAACGTACGTCCGAGAAAAAATTCGGGGCAAAATTGTCTCAAATAGTGAGTCATCCGACTTTTTTGAAATACGTGCAAATAGTAAAGTGTCATCTTTTTAAGAACAGAGGGAGTAGCAAGCAAGATGTCATTGTAACGTGTTGCTGGTGCATACCCCTTTTCTAGCTCTGTTTCACATCACCATATCTTTTATTTTTATGTTTGTCTAATAATATAATGGATCCCAGAAATCTATATCTATATGAATATAAAGTAGTGTGGTGAAATTCTTATAAAAATTAAAGAGGAAATCACCTACTATTTGTGAATTTCTTTTGTGATGCCATGTGACATTATTTGAATAGCTTAAAAATTGACGTGTCATATAATTAATAATTTTATATTATTTTTTATAAAAAATTATTGATTATTTAAATTTAAAAACTTTTGGATTGTACTTGTTAAATTGAATTAATTTTTATAATTAATTAAAAATTATGATATAAATTATGGAATACAAACCTTACATTTTTTTTATTGCCTTGACTATCGAATTTTGAGCAAGTATCCACATCTATCTTGGATTAATTGTCCTTGCAGCTGCATATCTTTTCTCAGTTTCACACCATCATATCCATAGTTTTTCTTTTTGTTTCTCTAAAGGGTTACATTTTCTCTCTCTCATTTTTGTAGAGTATGGTTTAGGAAGTGAGGTTTCTACAAATGGGGATGTGTACAGCTATGGGATTGTAGTCCTTGAGATGGTGACTAGAAAACGACCTGTCGATAACATTTTCGGAGAAGGGCTTAACCTTCACAACTTTGCTAAGATGACCATTACGAATCCTGATCAGGTTGCAAAGATTGTGGATCCGTCAATCCTGTTAGATGATCATGGTCCACCTGATCATCATCATAAGATGGTTACATGTCTTCTTTCTTTAGTCAAGATTGGAGTAGCATGTTCCATGGATTCTCCAGAAGATGGAATGAAAATTTCTAATGTCATCAATGAGTTGCAAGAAGTTAGGAATTTTCTTCAAGGTAGGAAGAAATACACCAAAATGTGTTGGGGTTATTTCCAATCGATAATCAATTTTGTGCAGCAAACAATCTTATCTCAAGAATCAATAACCCCTAGCTATCAAACCAATCAAAAGTAATCAAGAAAAGAACACAGAGATTTTTAACGTGGAAAACCTCAACAGGTAAAAAACCACGGGACCAAGCCAGTCAATCCACTCTATGATGATCAATGTGTACAACCAAGCAAAATCCCTATCTCAACTATAGGAATTATCTGACATACACCACTATCACCAATAGTACCAATCAAACAATCTAATCAATCTGAGAAAAACAAGAGATATGAGAGTAGAGAACCAAAACTAGATTTTCACTACTTCAATCGGGACGGGAGGTCTACCACACAAGACAACTTCTCACCGATCCAACCGTTAAGATTGAAGAACCAGAAGTCGCGCACCTTCTTTCCAAATTTCACCCAGATCCAACGGTGAACGAAGCCGCTGCGACGATTCTCCCGCAGCTACACAGAGTTTGGCGAAAATCTGTTTTTTCTCCTCTCTCACCGAATGCTCAACAACAACCCTCTCTCAGGATGCTCAATAGCAACCCTAATTAATTCTCTTGTCTCTATGCTCTCTCACAACCTAGCCACCACCCACCTTTTATATCAGTGGACAACCTAATTAATTAGGTTACACAATCCTACTTTAAGTCATACTCCAATCTTTCCTTTTTCTAATCAAACTAAAACAAACAACTCCAATTGAGCTAGGCCCACAACAAACTCTTTCAACCAATATAAGGAGTAAACTCGCAAAGAACAAGCGAGAGCCCACAGCATCTTTTGATCGAAACAGAGAAAATAAATCATGCCAAAAATACAAACAATGGCTGAAAGGTCAAGAAGAGTATGGGACCATAATTACTAGCTCTTGCTTTATCTTGGTTGTACGGAGAAAGCTATCAATGACTAGGGAGTAGTTGTTTGAAAAAGAAAAAAAAGAAGTTAAACAATACAGTAGGACAAATAATAAATCACCACCTCAATTATTGTACCAAATTGTTATCAAAAAACAAATATTATCTGATATCAATTAATGCATACATGCATGATTTGTAGGGATAGTAATTGGACGGGTATGGAGCGGATAAACACTATCCATATCCACGGGCGAAATTGTCATTTTAATACAACATTTTGTTTGGGACCACTTTTATTATCCACTCAATTCCCAGACAATTAAATGTCGTTTGAAAAGAATTGCACAATATTTAAGGTAAAAATAAAATGAGCTCTCGAATTGCACAATATTTGTATTGGAAATTTTTTACTAGCTGAAGGACTAACTTAATAAACAAAATGTTTTCTTAGAGAGAAAAAAAACATAAGTGCTCGCGTAGTTATCATGCTCCTTCATTCTATTTTATTTGTTTAAAATATCCTGGTGGTTACTTAGGACATTAAATTATGTTTGTTAAAATAAAGTTATGTAATGTAGTTTTCCATTTTTAATCAATAGAAAATGTTTTATTAATACAAGAAATAAATTAATAAAATTGAAAATTTTGTATAAATATGAGATTAAATTAATCATGTAAGGTTTGGTTGTAAATCTTTTACAAATATAAGGAGTAAACCGATCTTTTAGGGTATATAATTGGAATTGTTTTACAAATATATGAACTAAATGCACCGTAACAAAACCTTTTTTCCGTTAAGATATATATGCACTTGTACTCAATATATCTCATTGTTAATAAATAAAAATTGGATATAATATCAAAATTGCATTAAACAAAGTAAGAAAAAAAGGTTAATTTGATACCACCATTTGTACTACAACTTATGATAACCCATTATATTTATAATTGAGTCAAATAAATCATCGTATTTATTCACTCGGTCAATATTTATCACCACTACCTAAAATAGTAATATCTCGTTTGACACTATAAAAGAAGGAAGAGACTGGATCTTTTTCTACTGGAAAAAAAAGAGGAATATTACTTTGTTCCAGCTCAATTTTTTATGGTGAAGAAATAGTCAAAATAATTTTTATTTTAAAAATATAATTAGTTTAGGCTATAAATGATAAATTTATAAGGTATTAAATAAAGTATTGTTATTTTTACGCAATAATGATCGATGATGATGAGTAAACACATACAGTCTGATTTGTAACACAAATGGAAGAATAAATTTTACCGTTTCTCAAACAAAATACATATAGGTAGCCATTGGTATATATGTAGGCTAATGGTTCGGTTTTATTTTATAAGAAACCACACACCGGTCCGTAACCATGCCTGTCATAATGGAAAAGAGTATATTTGTGGAGATAGGTTGGGTTTTTTATCTTTAAAAAAAGAGTGTATTTGTGGAGTAATATACATATCAAGAACATACTAGCACAAATAATTGACTGGACTTTTATTAATTCAAATAGAAAGGAAGGGAAAAGGAGGCATGCTTGACATTTTATTTTTTGGTAAATTCATATGTCACGAGCATGTATAGCCTCCTCTCCTCTAACATAAAGGCAAAGAACAAGAACAAGAACGAGAAACAACAAATGGAACAACATGGTCCAGTCATATTCCTATGTCTCAGTCTTACATGTCAAGAGAGTTTATGACGCATTGTCTTCTGGAGTTGCAAGTGCATCTAGGGTTGGAGCAGAATCCACGAGTGCAAGGCGGCTCTCTGCAGGGAATAATACCACCAAGACCTTTCCTGGCGAATGCGGTGAGTGCCTCTTCAAGAACAGGGTTTGAGATGACAGTTTTGGTCATTCCATAAGCAGCCCCATTCTTGAGAAGCTCCTCATAAGCTTGGAGAGTGATGACATCTTGCTGATCTGCAAAGGCTGCGGGGAGAGCAAAAGCTGCAAAGAGCACAAGGCCAACAAACATCTTCATCTTTTGAACTTTGATTTTGTAGTGTGTGTATATGTTTGTGTGTGAGTTAGAGCCTCTCCCTCTTGCCTCTATTTATAGACCTGGGTTGATCAATTAATGAGTATGTTAACAGTTCCATTATTGTAACAAATCGTCTGATTTCTTGTTTATAGATTGATTAATCAATTAATGCATGCATACATGAAACATGTCCATCACATTTCTACAAAAGACAAAGCCTATGGACCTTTCGTAATTCAAATCATTAATCTGTGTCCACTTGTGAAATCTGAATCCAATCCAGCTGGCCTGGCTGGCAAGTATACCCTAACTTATTGCCCTTACGGTCCCAAATCCTATCTTCCCCATCTCGTAATTGATAAGATTTTGTTTGTTCTTGTTCAGCAAAATTGATAATATATATTCTTGTTTTTTAAGTTTTTTTCTTGCTAGAGTTTACTAAAATTTAGAATTTTTGTTGGAAATTAATAGTTAAAGTCATTTTTTTTAACGTCATGACTAAATTGAAAGATGAAAAATTTCTAAGATATATCGGTATGTTTATTAGCTAGTAAACCTAACTAAGAAAATAGGAATAGAAGTGAGGTTTCTCCTAATTTTTAATAACCCACCACCCCAAAACTAATTCAGCTCTAGAACAATTAACAGCTTATTGCCACTACTACATACGAATCCATCATCTTGCATCATCTTATCGCTCAAATGAAACGCTGAAACTCATTCTAGCCTTCTAGGAGAGGATGGGAAAGAAAATAAATAAAATGTTTAACATTCACAAATCCCAACAGTATATACAAGCTAAGCCTTCGATCGTCAGATAGTACGAGAGTCTAAATAAATAGAGTTACCATCCTGAAAAAAAAAACAAAAAAGGTCTTAAAAATCCATTACAGAAGTAGTGCAGCTGCAGAGCATCAAACAAACACCATCAAGGCCAAGAAACACTCCTAGGCTCCTAGCCATCCCTGATCCTCTGATGGGTGTCGAATCCGTTAAAAATAAATATAAGTTACAACCCACTACTAAAAACAAGTTAATTTTAGATAACAAGTAAGAGGTTTAATCTACAAGGAGTAATGACACTATTTTTTGTCACAACTTGTAATGATAAAGGTGACACTTAGGTGGAATTGGGGGTTTTTGTTTAGAACTAAAACTAGAAAATAAATAAAACAGGTAAACAGTCTTGGCCAAAAATGATGTTTGATGGGTGTCGAATCCGTAAAAAATAAATATAAGTTACAACTCACTACTAAAGACAAGTTAATTGTAGATAGCAAGCAAGAGGTTCGATCCACAGAGAAATATGGTATTATTCTTTATGAGCACTTGTAATAATTAAAGTAACACTAAGATAGAATTGGGGGTTTTTGTTTAGAACTAAAACTAGAAAATAAATAAAGCAAATAATACCTGAGTTGTCTTGGCCAAGAATGTTGTTCTTGGTCATGACACAAGTCCAGTGACGAGAATCAAATATGAGAGAAATTCCTAACAGAGGCTTGGCAGCTATGAGACATAAGCTGCAATCATTGACGCAAGGGTTTTCATCTTCAATCTACAAAGTTGCTATAGGATCAAGGTACGCTTATGATCCCTACTTCCCTCCTATGTCAACATCACCTCGGGTACGCTTAAAGATGATGCCTAATCAACCAACACCTTACTAGTTAAAGGGTTTACTGAGTTGGCTGATAATCGATCGGGGAAGACAACTCCAGATCTAGTATCCTCAAGTGTCAATCAGGACTAAACCTGATTAACCTTTCACCCTACCGTTTTGCGGCTGTGCCGACAACGCGTAGGTGTCTACTTCGATCTCCTTGGTCAATAATCCATGGCCAAGGAGAATGACAGTTGCGTTATCTATTTAATCCTAGATTGATCAGATCTAATATCGAACAGCAAACACGTTAAGATAGTCAGGAGATTGATTAAATGCAGTTTTTAAAGATTAATAAAATCAATTAAGTCTCATGCAAATTTATACTCATGCTTCAGGGCCTCTACTAAGAACAATAAACTTAGCTACTCGTACTCATAATTGAAAGCAAAATAAACTAATGTATTAAGATAATAAAAATCTTTCGTTTCCGAAGGAGCAAAGTATGTAAAATAGGATATCCAAAACCAGAGAAAAGGTTCAAATCCAGCAACGACGAACCCGTTTCTTAAAACTGTAGGAAGAGTATAAATAGTCCTCCCTTCCTAGAAAATAGCTAAACCGATAAAGTAAATAGGAAATAGTATCCTAATCAAACTCTAACATTGTATCTGACATACTCTTCTCCTCGCATCAGAATTCTAGTTGATGAAACAAAACAGCGGGACACATCTCTAATCAGTCCCGTGTATAACGCTTCAATCCTCAAGGTAGGAAAGAATCAACTGCTAGCGTCGTTAGTCCGCTGTCTGCTCCATAGATTTCTTCAGGGTGAGGGATTGGCCAAGCAAGGTCTATCCTGGTCAATATAGAAGTATGCGCCTGTCATGGTCAAGAATACGATTTCTTCATAATGGTTCAGAATCATGCTCAATCTTCCTTCTTCGTGCTCCTTCCTCTCCAAAATGTTTCCTGCGATAATCAAAGGATTCCTATTGAAATCAATAGAATACCATTCGAAAATGCAAGAAAACTGGTGGTAAAATCACTACAATTAAAGCTCAATCAAATCCCCCCACACTTAATCTAATGCTTGCCCCAAAGCATAAAACACACAAAAACAAATAAAACATACAATACATGCAGAAATAAAAATAAAATCAGCAACCCAAGCTCAACTCATATTCAACCTCAACACAGAAAATACAAAGACACTTAACTCTCTCAATCCATCCTAAATTAACAAGGTCTGTTCAATGTCCAGAAAACATCTCACTCATCACACCAAAATCAAGAACAGTTAACTCAAGACTCAAGTAACCAGTGAAGGAACAAATTCATTTAGTTTCATTTTATCTGTCTATCCATGAGTCCAATAAATACAAGAGTTGTTGACACAAGCATATGCACACACATTAAACAGAAAATAAAACATGTAAACACAGATTACCAAGTCATGTTTGCATTGAGATCTTTTTTTTAATTGCCCGCTTTGGAGTCTTTTGCACTGTTTCTTATTCTTTTGCTTTCTTTTCTTTCTTTCTTTTTTTGCTCTCTTTGGAGTCTTTTTAAAGTGCTTTCTTTTTATTATTTTTCTTCCTTTTCCTTACAGAAAATAAACACATAAAGGTCAAGTAAATGGACACCCCGGCTTAGGCTTTTCGGCCCACGATTAAGGGATTAGCTAAATGCATTTCGGGGAGTTTCACCTATATTAGGGGTGATGGTGCCTAATTACCAACACCGTGCAACTCCGTAAGTTCCAGGAAATGTCCACACATACATGCAAAGGAATTTAAAAAACTATTTTCAGACAGTGCAGAATTAAAAGACCAATAACTCTCTGTATCATTGGACTGTTCACTTTTTACTTGGTCAAGACAGGATATTTCCATTCTTGGTCAATTGCTTGGCCAAGAAGGTTTTTATTGTTGTTCTTCCAAAGGTCATCTTAAGTTCAAAGTTAACCGATCATGATTATGTGGTGAGAAGTGAGAGCTACTGGTATTGAACATATTACACTAAGGTTGCCTTGTTAATAGAACATGGATTAAAATTATCAACTGTCAAGGTATTTCAAGTGTTGAGGTGAATTACCAGTAGAAGGAAACAACAGGATTTGTGGAGGCATTTATCTAAACTGAATCTTCATAGATGCAAACGTGAAGTACCAAGGGAATATCGCGGACGAAAACCAGGTCTTGCCAAAATAATGGCACTATATCAGCAGTTATGTTTTTCATTGTTACTGTCATGTTAGCTATCCTGTATTACAAAATCAGGAAGCAGAGAAAAGGTCAGTCTTCTGACCAATCTTTCCGGATGGGGTCAATGAGAAAACTCTCGTACGAAACCATTCTGAAAGCAACAGATGGGTTCTCTTCAACAAATTTAGTTGGTGTTGGAAGCTATGCATCTGTTTACAAAGGAACTCTCGATCAAGAAGATGAAGCAGCCATCGTCGCGATAAAAGTACTCAACCTTCAACAACAAGGAGCTTCTAAAAGCTTTATGGCAGAGTGCAAAGCCCTGAAAAACGTTCGCCATCGGAATCTTCTGAAGGTTATAACTTCTTGCTCAACCATTGATTTCCAAGGGAATGATTTCAAGGCGATAGTTTTCGAGTTCATGCATAATGGAAGTTTAGACAAGTGGCTACATCAAGACTTGGAACGCGGAAACCTGAGCCTTCTCCAAAGGATAGACATTGCTATAGATGTTGCCAATGGACTAGACTACCTCCATAACCAATGCCAAGATCCAGTGGTTCATTGCGACCTAAAGCCGAGCAATGTTCTTCTGGATTCGGACATGACTGCTCATGTCGGAGACTTTGGCCTATCGAAATTTAAGACTACCCAGTTAACAAATCAGAATCAAAGCAGCAGCTCATTTGGTGGGAGAGGAACAATTGGGTATACTCCTCCAGGTAATTAATTAAAATGTAAATGTTGCTAGTTTTTCTTTTTGTTTCTCTAAAGGGTTACATTTTCTCTTTCTCATTTTTGTAGAGTATGGTTTAGGAAGTGGAGTTTCTACAAATGGGGGTGTGTACAGCTATGGGATTCTAGTCTTTGAGATGGTGACAAGAAAACGACCTGTCGATAACATTTTCGGAGAAGGCCTTAACCTTCACAACTTTGCTAAGATGGCCATTACTAATCCTGATCAGGTTGCAAAGATTGTGGATCCGTCAATCCTGTTAGATGATCATGGTCCATCTGATGATGATCATAAGATGGTGACATGTCTTCTTTCTTTAGTCAAGATTGGAGTAGCATGTTCCATGGATTCTCCAGAAGATGGAATGAAAACTCCTAATGTCATCAATGAGTTGCAAGAAGTTAGGAATTTCCTTCAAGGTAGGAAGAAATACACCAAAATGTTGTAGACATTTTATTAATTAATTCTTTGTTCAGTCCCGAGAAACTACCAAAAGAACAAACGAGAGCCCACAATTTTCATTATTTTTTTGTGGGAAAAAGAAGGAGCAAATTGTCCTTGTTAATATACACTTGTCTGCTATTGTGGTAAACCTATGACTATTAACAGTACTGCTAGCATGGAAAATCTGACAGTTTGTAGGAATCCGTGTGAATAACCAAAAACAGAAGCAAAGCAATGCAGAACTATTTATTATATATCCTCAGCCTTTGCAAGTCTCTAAAGAGCATAGATGGGGGAATTTCTGCTGCTGCTTCAACTACCGTCCATTTGAAAGTTTTGCTCTAATTTTCTTGAAAACAGATAGAAGGAACTCCTTATAGGAGGGTTCGTTTCCGATCCCATCTTCAAGCATAAACGATTTGAATAACAACCCTGCACCACATATTAGAACATGTTTTGGTGTTCCTTTTCTCAGAAGCCGTACAGACAAACGGAACAAACTAACACCTCTTTGGCATTGGCATACATATATAAACTGAGTTCTGCAGTACCGATATCGTCTGGGGATTTGGTAAAATTTTATATCCCCTCAACCAAAACAAGAATGAGGAACAACGCCAATTATATATATATATATATATATATATGTGTGTGTGTATGGTTTTGCAGGGAAGTAAAATCTAATGGGGTTTAACAACTAACCTGATGGATCTCCCTTCCTGCAGAACTTTAAACTGCTCCGAAAATATGAAGAAGTCATTAGATAAGTAACAAAAAGATGAAACCTGAAAGAAAATGCCAGAGTAGGAATGTTATTTATTACCATAGGTAGCTACGTCTCAAACGCCTTATCCCATAGATCAATTCATTTAATTTTCTGGAGGATGGATTGTCGTATTGCTGCAACACCAACTGAGTGTACGTAGGGATAATGTTAGAATTGGAGGAAATCTCAAAAAAGCAGAGAATAAAAGATATATGCCAAAAGCCAAATCCAATAAAGGGAAAACTAACAGCCGAAAAATAATGAGTAGCAAGAATTTGCAATTAGAAAGTGTCTTCCAGAACAAGGTTGACGGGTACCTGTGTTAAACCACCAATGGAAAATATGCCAAACAGCTGCTGAAGTAGAAATGGATTCACCGCATCTCCAACATATATGAGAACATCCTCGCCATTCTCAAGGAGGAAGATCCCATCCTCAGTCACAAGGTCACTAGAAAGAGGAAGCCTTGGGGTTTTAAGAGATCCATCTGCCTGCTGCCATATCACCAGGGAATGAAAATCCATTAAGGGCTGCAAAAATAATACCGAAAAAGTAGGCAATCTAATCCAGGCTCCATAAATACTACTATACCTGCAAGAGAAGCTGGTGGATAGCCATCATCCTAGGATAAACCAATGGAACAACCACAGAAACGGGAAGTGTGGACACACAACTTATCCAATAGGATTTCTCATCTACCCATCCAGAACTTTGGAATGCGATACTTTTTGATAGAGCTGAAGTTAAACAGATGCAACAAAGAAAACTGAAACATGTTACTTTCCATTACAGCCCATTTTATGTAGTTTGAAAGAATCCAACAACTGAATGCAAAGGATCAAAGTTTAGCTTCCATTTGCAATGAAATCAATCAATTAATTGTGCGACATATATGACAAATAAAATTCTGAAAGTAGCACCTAGGTAAATATATCTTTGGTTTAGGCCACAAATAATTAGAACGACAAGTATAACAATATATGGAAAACAAGGAACAGGTTCATGAAAGGTCAGGGGTGGCAAATGTGAGACTTAATTTGCATCATCCGATGGCCATGGGCATCAAGTTAGGAACTTTGTAAAATGACATAAAAATTCATACTAGACCCTCTCCAGATGGTACCTTACTGATGGTGGTACTGAAGTAATATAGCACTATTTTTTGGGGCCTCACCCTTCAACTTAAGCTTTTTGGTTGGGTGGCTCCTTGACTGCTGGAACCTCTTAGGCTCTCAGTATGACACAAAAAGCTTAACCGCTGTTTCTACAAGCTTTATACCCTCAAATCAATTATGATTTCCATTTTCCTGATTCTAAAGTACGATACTTACAGAAAAAACTAAATTAGATGAAATATTCTTGAACATTGCGGCAAAATCTTGCAAATTCTCATTCTCCCCACAAGATTCAATAATGATAAAATGTAATCCAGTCTAGCATGGCAGAAGGCTGGAAATGGGATACCTAGAATATACAATGACAGAAGGCTCAGTGTCCCTGGATATCTGGGATCTGACATTGTTGCACATGATTTGCGATAAGAATGCAGAATATTGATGCAAATATCTGTTAATCGCTCACGAACTTGAAGGGGAGAGCTTGTGGTAATTTCATTAGCCACTACAAAACAGGGTACAAAAATAAACAACCTTTCAGTGCAAATTAAGCTAGTCAAGAGACCAGAGAAAAGGCTTACAGATTTCATCAAATAAACCCTTCTGGAACTTGGATATGGAAGTGTCAGAATTAATATGGTCCCAAATCAAGTGCACAATAGTATTTCGAATTCAGGGTGGGGATTATATGTTCAGCGATAAAGACAAGCAGTTACATATTAGAATACACAAACTAAATACCTTTCCTTGAGAAACAAGACAACTGAGTTTCTGCATCAGCAGAAAGGAACATATTCTCAAGCGCAGTTGTTGTTGGAAGGGATACAGTATTTACTCTAATCCTTCTTTGGCCATCAATAGTGGTGTAAACAAGGGCACACTGCAAGATATGGAATTATCAAATCCTATAATTAAAACACAGGTTTCAAATCCTATTGGTTTTAGCACAATAAAATTTTAAAAAATACTTTATCATGATAAGCACCATTCTTCTCAAGTAACTATGGTTTTCAATTGACAGTCACAAATAGTAGCAGAAACCGACCGCCACAAGCAACAGAAAATGACCCATAGTATTAGAAACAGCTTTTCGCTGTAAGAAAAAGCCAACTGTTCCAATAAATACTCAAATTCCGCACATTAAGGACAAAAAAAAAGTTAATTTGAAACTTAAGTTGCTGCAGCACAACAATAAGGTGTTGCTTAAGAAGAAGAAAAAAACGAGCGAAATCTACATATAATAAAACTTTACATGGAAAACCTTTTAGATGGCATCAAATTTCCATGAAAACAAGCAAAGACTAAAAGTTAAAGAGAAATGTTGAATTAAAAATTTGACGTTCCTAGATAATCTTTTTTACCTGAAAAGAACATTCAGGACCTTTTAATTTGTCATAATGCTTTACTGTAACCATAATGGTTTTATCACAATCAATCTGCATGGGAAGCTAAATTTTATTAGCAATGCAAATGCAAACGCCACAACTACTTTGAATACTAATTAAAATTTGAGGGTAATGATTTTAGTTTCAAGAAAGATTCTTAAAATCCAAGATTGGCTCGCTTGCTAAGAGGGAATAATCAAGAATTGCTGCACAAGATTACTGAATAGAAGAACGATACAAACCCCAGAAAATCCAATCAAACTTGACTGATATTTCCAAACAAAAAATAAATTTGGGCAGTCCATGTAAAAGTTCCCCGAGTACTCTTCAACTTGCAGACCCTATAAGGATCAAAATAGTTTTCAGATATGTTAATGCAGTTCAATAGGCAATCTGTAAGGTTCTTGGCATTTACTGAAGAAGAGGCTGCAGCCAGATAGAAGTCTTTCACTAACCTTGCTGCATCTGACACGCATTACTGCTTCACTACCTTGAAGTCTTGTGATATTCCACTTTAGATCATTGTAAAGCTTAGCAGAGTGTAGAAGTGTAGAAAACGGATTGTAGTAATACATCTGAATGATACGAGTGGAAAACAAAGTGCAATTAAATTTGAAATTCCTTTGCGATATCAATGATACAATAGAAAACTGTATAAGCAACTTGGCAGCCGTGAGTTGAGTGGTTAAACAAACCTGTCCTCCAGTCATTTTAGGAATGACTGAGATGGAGGCCACATCGGCGTATGTTTGCGTAGTAAGGAAAATGTCCACTCGAACCTGAGAAGATATAAATTCAATCTTGGACCCAGCCAAGCTGCTAAACAATATGTATCTAACCACAAGCACTTGAAAAATGCAATAAACAAAAAGAAGTTGCACCTGACACTTGGCCAATTCTATGGCTAATGAATTTAGGAAGTTATCAGCTGGTTGAAGCAATTTCTGGGATGCCTAGTATCATACCATAAAGAGAACACTCTGGTGAAAACAGTTCAACATTATACATTAAAGACATCAATCCCAACAAAGAAGATTAAAAGGGAAAATTGTCATGATCCCAACCACTTGAAACACAAAAAAAGAGAAGTAAATGCTTTAGTTGAAGCTAGCCACACCAATCCCACAGAAAGAATAATACATGGATTATCTTGAAACCCAATCCGAAACAAACAACACTATAAAAGAAAAGTATTTAAGCATACCTTTTCCCAAGAGGAGACAGTACGCCATTCATTTTGTCTAGCTGAAAGAGCTCCAACACCAATTGAAGGCAACACTGTGCAACAACTCTCTTGTCATGAAATTGAATTTTAAAGTACTACTACCAGAATGAAACAATCTTAAAGCAACCCTGAAACCCAAGCAATTAAAAAGAAAAAACTAACTTGGACATTGCAATTGCCACACCAAGCTAATAGAACATGGTAATTCAGAATTGCTCTAAATTGTGTAAGCTCTTAGTCTGTAGTTGAGCACAATAAACTTTCACAGGCCCACACAAAAAATTTCATAGTCTCTTCAAGAAATAGCAAATAATTGTATATGCTGTTTTTAAGGCAATATCAATTAGCGAATTACAACATAGAGTTGAATCGGGTAAAAAAAGAGCAGAAAAATATGCCAATAGCAGCTGCTCACGGCCATTAAAGTAAAATCAGAGACAAGGGTTGGCTATAGTAAGAATTGAGTGATAAATTTTGCAAACTTGCCTGATTGAAATACAAGAAGCTTTCCACCAGTACTCTCCAGTAATAAACATCCAGCCTGCAAAAAGAAATATATATGCTTTTCTTCACTGGTTAAGCTTTGAACAGTTCATTGTTGCTATACCTACTAGGCCATGCCAGCTATTTTATGGAAGAGCTCATAGATATGAAAATCTTGGCTAGATCTAGAAGTAACTTGTAATTTTACATAATTTCACCGTGCATGTATAATTGCATCAAACAGAATAAAAATAACATTAAATCTTTAAAAGAATGGCATACCTTAACTGCAGCTCCAAAAGCTGAATCAATAGAGTTACTACCCTCAAACATGATAGGAATATTCTCCAGCACTTCGTCCAAACATTGGCGGCACTGTTTCATCGAAGAAAAGCACCAATTTGACATAAGAAAATATGAAAATAATAAGTTTTTCTGATCTCATTAATGGATCAGCGTCAATAAAACACAAAGCAACTTTAAAACTAACCTCTGAAAGATTAACTATGAGATCTGTGTGAAGTGGGGTGAAAACATCTGTGCCAGAAACAATGAGGATCTCTGGCTGCAAACAATTGAGACTTAAGATTAACTACACGAATGTCATGGCATTTGAGACTTAAGATTCAGATGTGTCAATAACCTCTGTTCCTGCAGTTAAAGGGGAACCAGAAGTGCTGGAAATAAAACTCTTTAAAATGCTGAGACAGGTTGTAATAAAGCAATTGCAACTAGAGGAAATGCAATTTTCCAATACTATATGGTCTAGAACTCTAGATAATAACATATTGCTACCCATTTAGTGGCTCAATATAATTTAGATATAATTTAAGTATCACATAGACAGTAAAAGATAGTAAATTTGCATTAGACAGTAAAAGATGTGACAAAGAATTATAAAACTGTGTACCATGTCAAAAGTACATACCAAAAAGAAATATTTTAAAAAATGACAAACGTTTGTAAGATTTCAAGTTACCTGCTTTGAAGTACACTTGAGCTTGTAAAACTGAATGCAACGATTATATGTTATAAGACCAACCATAGTCCGAGGCCCTTCCTGCAACAAGTACACTAAAAAACTTGAAGCAATCTCTTGTGAGTAATGGTGGATATAGGCAACAGTTCCAACTGAGTGCACTTATTTGTCTAATTAAGATCATAAGATTCCAAGAGAGATTAATTGTGATTAGCAGGCTGAACATAGATAGGAAGTTGAAAAGAAGTTACACTATAGCAAGCACCATGAAAAGGAAGATCTCAATGGTTCATATGGACAGTTGTTTTCACTTTAAGGTTTTACCAGCTAACTAACTAGCTAATGTCACGCCGAGGTTTTGACTTTCATTTAAAATCAGTTCTTTCAAGTAGTGTAAGTTTCAAATACTTGCAGCATCAGGACAAGTTTGAACTTGTAAATATATGTGCTTGTGACAATGAAATTGAATTTATAAATTATAACACTTCCATCCACACTTCACAACTGTAAGAGTGTATATGAAATTAAAGGTTGCGAGTCATAGCTAACAGGCTGAGCATCAACTAGTTCAGAATAAGCTGCAATGAGCCGTGTTGAGTATTCATAACTTTTAAAGAATTTTCAAAGCTCATAAAATCCCAGAATATAAAAATTGTTGATGAGTTACTCAATATAACTGAAGTTATTTTTCGAGAACACAGCAGCACAACTTCAAGATGCAGAAAGGTCCAATACAGCAACTCACTTTACCTTTGACTCCCTCAAACATAATGTTTTAGCTAAAAACTTAAAAAAACACATTAAACTTACAGGTAGATCTCCAATGACTTGTTTAATTGCACCGCATGCAGCTGCAGTAGCACCAGTGTTCACAGCGTCTTTGGATATATCAATGAGGAATACATACACACCATGCACAGGATCACGAATCTGAAAGTAGATGGTTGAAATAAAAATCACATGCAGTAATTAATAAAATTAGATATTGAAAACTACCATGACAAGTCACAATAAATGAATCACCATAAGAAGATAATAACAGAACAAGTTGTCTACTACACACATCAATCCCAGAAGAGCACCATAACTACGAAAAAATTGTCAAACAATTACTGATTCTTTCCTTGTGAAGTGATAACAATGTTACTTTCCTGATTTGTAACTTCTAAATGCACAGGTGATCAAAAAATAGTGTATAGTAAATTAGCACCCATATCAGTCACATTACATCCGGCAAGTGATACAATGTCAACTTAGCCCATTAGTATTATGGTCATAGAATTGTTAGTCTCATGCAAGTACACATGTACACAACTTTAAGTAGGACTTGTCACTTACTAGCCTGAATTCTAGTCTTTTCTCTTCCTCAGGGGAAAGAGCAAAAAGGGTGCCTAGTTGAAAACCGACCAGTTAATTTCAGTTATTTAAATCACATGAATTAAAAGAATTAACAGTTACCCATGCACTACATTATCAGTGTTTAGAGGAATGATTCAGTCAAAATGTTCAATTTCCAAGCAGTGCGAGCCATAATTTGCATAGATATGTTTTTTTGAACTAAATTCAATGCCCTGTTGAGAGAAATAAAGCTGTATGTGAGAAAACGAAAATTTATCTCCATAGCAGTTAGCTCAACTGACCATGTAGTCTTTCGTTGCAACAAACTCAACCGTTCCATTACACAATTCAGGGCTTTTATCAGCACCATTACGCATACCGTCCATCCTGAAGCTCCAGCTGTAGTGACCCGGAGTTTCATTAACACATTCTAAGAAGAAAATAATCATTAATCCATATGTGGTCCAGTCGGAAATGAAAAAGCATTATCATGCCCTTTATGATTAAAATTGACTCAACTGAGGCTTTTAATCTTTGCTAAGTTCACGCATTGGATTTTACTTTTATGTGTAGAGAAAGTTAGAAGTAGATTGCACGTAAAAGGAAACTTTAAATTCTGGGGAAAACTGGTTGCGGTTATGATTAAGTGAGATCTTTTCGTATCAATAGTATTTTTCTTTTTAAGGTAATCATGGATGAAAAAGAGTGGATGAAACAGAGTAAGTTACAAAGAAAATGTTTTTAAAGAGATGGGTGCTAGAGGATGAAAAGAATGCAACTCTGCCATATACAAATGCATAGAAACTCTGGCAACAAGCACCAAGTCTGATATATTAAAATAGTGTATTAGAAGATTTAATCACTCGTCCATACTTATGACAACAATGGGGGATAGCCACATACCGCATAAGTTGCAAATGAAATGAGTCCCTCGATTAGTGAATTTCATAAAAGGGTTAATGTAGGCCTTGCAAAGTCTGCACCTGACAGGACCACTTTCTCCAAAATCCACAACCTACAGATGCAGTAACTTATTAGATTTTCCACGATTATCTATGCTGTCAGCTAACATATTCCAAAAAGTACAAGCCCAGCTCTTACTTACTTCCTGTCAACTAACATATCAAACAGAGAAATAGAAACAGGAAAAAAGACAGAAGGGAAAAGGAAAGAGACATTTTCTAGGTGGTTGAAGCAAAAGACATGTACTGGTATTCAGCTAAAAAGACCAATAAATGAACAAGTCACACACTCCAACTTCTATGATTGCAACCTCATGATAAATATGCACAAAATATGGAAGCATGAAGAAAGAAAAGTGGAGTACACAAACTAAAAGAGACATATTACTTTTACAGGCTCCTCGGATGGGCGAGGAAGAGCTAACGGTTGTATTATCAAAGACAATGGCATGCTTGATGTCTCCAAGAGATCATTGGTGCACGGAACCTGTTAAATAAAGTTATTAGTAATGTTAACAAATCTTCTTTCCATCCTTCGAATTTCTGAAGCAAGGGACGTAAGCATACACAGCTCAAATGCTTAAATTTGACCTGATTCATAGTGCACCTCATGTGAGATGGGCTGCAACTGCCAACCTTCAAACGATTATAAAAACTTTACTTATGATCAGTGAGTTTTGCTAAGAGAGCTAAAAATGACAAAGAAGGAAGATGAAGTAAGAAGTAAAATCAATATTTTTCAGTTACATCCTTAGGGAGGTGGATGTATACCGAGAGAGGGCTGTAAAGGATGTTTTGGCAAGTTTCATGCATGACTACGGATGTGGAGTTTTGGGTTGGATGAGGCAATTCACTTGATTCAATATTTGCATCAGGCCCAACAAATGGCATGCAACTCATAGAAACAGATTGATCCGAACCAATTGCTGTTGGTGCAGTCATTGTAGGTGTAGGACTGGTTATTGGGAATGCCATCTACAGACGATGAAAGTTAACTCTAAATTGTCAATTGATACAAAAATCAACATCCATTTACCAATATTAAGCTGCCACTGAACTATCTCATGCATGCTGGGGTTGAAACAGAAAAGCTATGCTTCTTCCTAACATATGCTAAATGTAGTAAATAGAAACGTGAAGTGTATGATCAATACTGTAAATCATTGCATCCACTAACTTGGTGCAAAGGTCGCACTGGACAAGTTTGAGATGGACTTCCACCAGCACCATCATGCTGAACATATTGACTCAGCACCATATTCGGGTGGCCAATTGGAGACCAAGGACCTGGTTGACCTGATGAATGCTGCATGCCTGGTGCTTGTAGTCGCCCCAACACAGAGACATCTCTTGAGACTCCAGTATCCAAAATCAAAGATCCAGCCTCTGGTGGCTGAACTGGTATTCTATCCAAATGGCCTAGTGGCATTCCAAGTCTAGCCATCCTAGGCTCTGGAATCTACAAAACAGAAGAAAATAATGACAATAAATTAGCCATCTCTCTTGAAGTCCAAAACCAATACCAGAACTAACAATACTACCATTACTAACAAGCACAAGAACAAGCTAGCACAAGATTCTCTGACATATATGATGAGATACAACATCACCTCTGTACATCCAATTCACAGTTTCTTGAACGTCAAGCAATTAAAAGAGACTCACACATTACATAAGTAACAACTATTAGCAACTGATCTGTGTAATGATACCCGTAATTTACCCATGCACACAATAACAAGTTCACAAGAAATCACTCCAAGAACGCACACAGAGTACAGATCAAAACTATCAAAACTTAATGCTACATTTACTTGACCACGAGCACGAGCACGAGCACGAATATTGAAGATCAACACAAGAAAAGCACAAGAAAACTAAACCGTAACATAAAACTCACAAGTGGATGCCTCAACGACGCCGGCAACGCCCCAGGCGGCGGTCTAGGATCAAGAAGACCAGCATAAGGACTATGAAAAGGCGCATTGGGGTTGTGGTGGCGCACAGCAGTAACCGGAGGAGGAGGAGGAGCAACCATCAACGGCTGGTGACGGTGACTGACATTTTGGAGAGTAGCGTTGTTACTGAAATCAGTGCAGAGAGGTGATTCAAGATCAATCTCCGAATCACCATTTGTAGCGTCATTTTGTTCATGATCATTTACAGCATTGCCACTGTCGCTGGTATTAAAGTTGCCAAACCGCAACTTTGGTACCAGCGATGATGCTGACACCATTGATGTGGAGGTCGTTTTAGCTTCTAAATGGCGGAGAGAGAGAAAAAGAAGGCTTACACTTTTTTACTTTTTTATTTTTCAGAAAATTTTCCAGAACTACTAGCCTACTACTACCAGCAGCAGCAGCTGCTATATAAACGTTTCTGAATTGTTGAAGTGGTTGAAGTTGAGGGGACAAAAGTAGAGTCACGCGCCAGTCAGTTACACGAGGTGATGTGGCGTCTTCTGACTGGCTTGTGAGGTGGTGAGCGTAACTGCTTAGTGCGGAGGATATTGTAGATTGGACAAATCGGCATGCATGCTTTTGTGCTGATCATTGACTTATTCTGGAAAATAAATTGACTAACCGTTCTGTTTAAGACATAAACGAACAAATCGGCCCGCGCATTGACGCGGCTAAAAAACGCGGTATAGTTTTTTTTTTCAGTTGTTGTTAGTGAAAATATTGCTAAAAATAAATTAATTTAAGTTCCAATTAAAATTATAAAATTAAATTAAAAAAAGTAGTTAAAATATTTTTCTGTTATTTATTTTGCACTTTCTATGTACTTCCTATTTGTTATTTAAATCTTACTACTTATTATAATTAATTAGTTTTTAATTGATATTATGTTTGAGCACGAATATTATTTTAGTTAATAAATATTTTAATTTTTTTCAGTAATAATGCATTTGATTATTAATTACTTAATTTTTAATATTTCTTAATAATTAATTATTTTTAATTAAAAGTATATTGCATAAATATATACAATGATTAACAACTAATTTTGGGTTACATTGCATACTTATAAAATATTAATAAAATAATACTTTCAAAAAATTAAGACTTGATCTAATTATATATTTTAATTAGTATGTTTTTTAGAAAAAATGCGATAAATAATAATATATTCGCGCAATGTGCGTGCATAAAATTAGTATATATTATCAGAACCGGACCGGACCGGCCGGTCCGTCCGGTTCAACCGGTATTTTTCAAGTTTTCGGTTCGATTCAGCTATCGGACCGGATAAGGATGTGAACCGGGTTCAACCGGTCAAACCGGCCGGTTTTTACGTAACCGGCGAACCGGCTGGTTTGATGAGCCAAACTAAAACGACGTCGTTTTGGTTTGGTTTGTTTTTTTTTTTTTTTTTTGAAAATTTGATGGGCCGGCCCATTACAGGCATGGGTCAGCCCATCAGAGAGGCAACCAAAACGACGTCGTTTTTGGACTTTTTCAATTTTAATAATATTTTTTGATATATTATAAAATGCTACAGTAAAAACCAGCCGGTTCAATCCGGTTTAATCCGGTTTTATCGTCTAAGATTTACCGGTTTAATGTGTAAACGGTTCCGGACGGACCAACATTTACAATCCGGTCGAACCCGGTTGAACCCGGTTGAACCATCAAATTAGCGAAAACGATTCGCTGTCCGGTCCGGTTCTGATAACTATGGGTGAAATGGTTTTTTTAAAGATTTTTTTTGTGAAGACACATCATCAAACACATTTAAACGACAAGTATTGATGGGAGTAATTAATTCTTATTGAATACTATAAAATTGTAAAAAAAAACAGCACCTATTGAATGTGAACTTCCTAATTGGAGAGGAGCGGTGGACCGTGTTGGGTTGCGCTTGAGCTCGGTGCCAGAGAAAAAAAATCATTTCCATTGCCGCCTTCACTTACCTGAACAAACCGAACACTCAAAAATAAAATAAAAACTTGGGTTTTCCTCCCCTCCTCTCCGCCGCTTGTAGAATTTGTGAGATGTCGGAGAAGTTTTCGCCGACGCTGCGGATTGGAGATCTGAGCGATTTCATAGCGCCGTCTCAGGCTTGCGTTGTCTCGTTGAAAGCCAACTCCAAAAAACTTGATAAACCCCAGGTTCCTTTTCTTTTGATCTCCGATACATCTTCTTTCTCTTCATCTTGATAAACCCAAGGTTCCTTTTCTTCGTTCATTCGTATGGTTATGTGTGTTTTCTTTTTCTTCAAATTCCCAGGTTTCAGTTGCGATCAGAAAACATCAGCAGCAGCAGCAGCAGCAGCAAACTGAGCCAGTTAAAATCTCGCTCAAGGACTGCTTGGCTTGCAGGTAACCTAATTAATCCCACTTCTATTTCAAGTGCTCAGTTAATTATTTGAGATTGATTGATGTTATGTTCTTGTGGAAATGAAGCGGATGCATTACATCAGCAGAGACTGTTATGCTGGAGAAGCAAAGTTTGGATGATTTCCTCTCTAATCTCCAAAAAGGAAAACCCATTATTGTCTCTCTCTCCCCGCAGTCCAGAGCTTCCTTGGCTGCGTATTTTGGCCTATCTCAGCTTAAGGTAGGTACCGCTCTGCTCACCACTTGCAACCACAGGTAGAATGATTACCCAAATTGTCTTGAGTTTGAAGTTTTACTCTCTTTTTTTCTTCGTTATTTTTAGGTTTTTAAGAAGCTGACCACATTTTTCAAGACTTTGGGTGTGAAGGCTGTGTTCGATACAAGTTGTAGCAGGGACTTGACACTTGTTGAAACTTGTAATGAGTTCATTAGTCGGTACAATCAAAGTAAATCCAATATTTTTGAAACATCCAAATCATTCCTGCCTATGCTTTCCTCTGCTTGTCCAGGTCAATTTCTTTACTCATACCGGTGCACCATTTCTATAGTATTTGCTGCCTTAGTCAACTTGTTCTTCTTCACACATCAGTCTGGCGAGTGTATAGAGAAATGGAGTTTTGTTCTACTAACATGTTATTGTTATTGCAGGTTGGATATGCTATGCTGAAAAGCAATTAGGATCATATATTCTTCCTTATATATCTTCAGTGAAGAGTCCACAGCAAACAATGGGTGCTACGATTAAGCATCACATATGTAAATCACTGGGTCTCAGGTAATCAAGTAATGTTTTTACTTTTCAATTTTTGCTTTATTGCTTTGTGATTTTCATGCAAGCTTGCTCCCTTTATAAATTACTGGTTTAGACGTGGTTACATCACTTGAGCATTATTGTTTATGAAGAGAACTATCCATTGAACCACCTAGTGTCCTGAAGCAACCCTTACAATTGTGCTGTCTGAAGTTAAACAACTGTTTGTCTAATACTACCAGTATTACTCCACTTCATCCTTTTCTCTTTAAGGTGTCGCTTCTTAAGTAATAATTGTCAGGACATAATAGAATGTATTGGACTATTCCCACCGTCATTTTTATCTCCAAGTTCTTTGCTTCCTGACCTGCCAAATCAAGAAAGATGCAGAAGGAATGAAGGATAAAAAGACAATATTGTATATGTTATGTTATAGGCAGTTTTGTGTAGATTTTATTTTTATATTTTTATTATTTGTATTTTATCTCCCAGTTGTCTTTTCCATTGGTGATCCCATGAGTCTGAACAATTTCTTTGTCATTGGTTAGTATCTCAACTAGGTTTACCTTCAGTTGCTAGTTTAAGGTTCTTTGTACTTTGGTATCCTATGTTGTTTAGGAGTGGGAATGTTGATAAATGATTTAAGGCACTCTTTTGTTTCAGTTCATTTCCATTTATACATTATTTAACTGGTTGGAATTGTTTAAATAGGCCTCATGAGGTTCACCATGTGACTGTGATGCCTTGTTATGACAAGAAGCTTGAGGCTGTGAGGGATGATTTTGTCTTTGAAGTAGAATCTGAAGGAGAGAATAATGAGGGTAGTCTCAGGGTTATGGAAGTAGATTCAGTTTTGACATCCGGAGAAGTTCTAGATCTATTAAAGGTTAGGCTGAAGTTTTGCAACTGTAGTACTTTGTTGTCTTGTCCTTATAATGGTGGAAACATTTACTTGCAAAGTTTTACAAGCTGTTACTTACCCATAATAATTTCCCCACCGATATTGTGCAGTTGAAAGCAGTAGATTTTGAAGCCTTAGAAGAATCAACTCTTGATGGACTGTAAGTTCAAGTTACCTTATGAGCTGCAGTGAACTTTCTAAGGCCATCTCATGTGGCAGAGTGATTATACAAAAGATTATTTGCAGGTTGACTAACATAAATGAAGAAGGCCATCTCTATGGAGTGGCTGGAGGCTCTGGTGGTTATGCTGAAACCGTCTTCCGTCACACTGCTAAAATGCTATTTGGAAGGGAGATAATGGGCCCTTTGGCTTTCAAAACTATAAGGAATACAGATTTCTGTGAAGTCGCTCTAGAAGTAAGTTGCACTGTTTCTGATTGGCTTGTGATAGATGATACCAGTTTGGTTCTGGGCTCTATATATATCACTCATGACTTTATCCTCAGTGTGCATGTGATTAATAGAAGATAAACTTCACATCAAGATACCCCTTCTTCTCAGCCCCTTTCCCATGCTTTTCTTTTAGTTATGTCAAGGTGATCCTTTGTGTTTTCAGTTTGGCAAACCACATGTTTTTGTTCATCTGATTTCAATGCCTTCTCCACACAGTTTTGATTCATAACAAAGGAAAGGAGTCGGTAGTTGCGGGGATGCATTTCATGACTTTGTTTGTTCTGATGTCAGAATATATTTTGCCATTATGTATTGTAGGTGGATGGAAAAACTGTGTTGAAATTTGCAATATGTTATGGTTTCCAGAACCTGCAAAATATTGTAAGGAAAGTTAAGATGCGAAAATGTGATTATGATTTCGTGGAGGTTATGGCATGCCCATCAGGTGATGATTTCTTTCCCATCTCCTTGTAAAAGTAATAGATCTAGTCGCATGTGGTTTTGTTGAAACATGGTTGGCCTTCAACATCCAACTAGAAATTGGTGAGTGCATTAACCGTGAGCCTGTCTTGTTAAATAGGTTGTTTGAATGGTGGAGGTCAAATCAAGCCAAAACCAGGGCAATCTCCAAGGGATTTGCTTCAAACGTTGGAAACCATCTATGCTGAAAATGTGAGACTTCTTTTGAAGTTGAAGAAACTTTTTTTTTTAATAACACTTAAAACTAGCGTTGTGGTGTATGGTTCTTTTCTTAATCACATTTTTCTTAAGCCTATTGTTTTAATTCAGGAGTTCCATGAGTACTTATGGTCCTTAGCCTGCTATATCTTTACTCGTAGTGCAGCCTTTTCCTTGAGGACGTGTTCAATTCCACCTCTTAATCAAGAAGAGTGGCTAATTCAGAAATTAGGACTAGGTCTTGTGGGTCTTTGTGGCTCATTTAGAAATTTGGTTTTGAGTTTTCCTTATACATGCACCAATGACATGACCTCTCTTTCAAGGAGCAGTTGTTGGCATGAGGTTCCTGGAGAGAGTTGAAAATGGTATAACTCTAATTAAGAGGATGTCTGAAACTTGAAGCACACTAAGCATGACAGTAGCTTGATGATGTTAAAATGGGCATGATTCACCACCACTTCAAGTCTCTGACTCTAAATGACTATGCTGTGAAGCCTTCCCTGATGCCACTAGAAAGGCTTACAGTGATTTTGATGTGTTTGCATGTTCTTCCTGTTATCTTTATTTTTGCATTTTTGTCTGCTGCTATCAATTCATTATCTACAGCATGATTCATTACGTTACCAACTATAGTTTGCTGATTTGTAGGTATTGGTAGCAGATCCTTTTGAGAATCGTATTGTTAAGCGTTTATATCATGAGTGGCTTGGAGAACCTGGTTCAGAGAAAGCCAAAAGGCACATGCACACAGAATACCATCCTATTTTAAAAAGCATAACTGCACAGTTGCATAACTGGTAACTTACCTCTAGGTTTGGCTCTCAAATGCCGTTCCCACTCAAAGCTTGCAGCTCTCTTTGTTAACTTCTATGTGGGCTTGCTTTCTCCAAGGAATAATCACTCTCGGCCATGCTACCCTTCATCTCTGACCAAATACTTGTTTATTGAACTGCAATTCGCTGATACGAGCCTTATGAAGAAGTGGATACCGGCGGGAAAATAGAGTTACATTTTTGTTAGGGCTTTGTACCGATATACTACACGAAGGCAAGCACAATTTTGGTAGAATATAAGATATGTTGTTTCACCTTTTTATCACTGTGTATATATGTTGTATGATAAATTATCAGAAAAGTATACACCACATGCGAGATGTGAAGGAGCTGGAAGCATGCTGTTATATTCTTAGAAAGGAGAGATGGTTGGCATCTCCTCTGCCAGGGATGGGAACAACTTTCGGGCTTTCTTGTTACACATCAGGTTGAGGTTACCCACCTCTTGCAGGTGGATTTTTATACTCCGGAATCACTTTTCCTATTCATAAAAGAAAGTGGATGAGTCATGAAAATGTGGATTCTTAAAGAGTCTTCATGTAGCACTAGCAACCAAGCATGTTACTTAATTACAAACTAGATTGCAGTAATACAGGGACTTTAAGGTCACAAGGACTCGTGTTTACTGAAGCAAACTCAAGTAGCTCTGTGTTGCATTCTAGGAAGGCTGCAACATCATCACTTACCGACAAGCAGACTTCAACACCCTCCCCATCACTTGCATCTAGAAACATTCCAAAATTCTTCACCCCTAAGTTTGTGTAAGTTACCCACGTTGGTTTTCCCCATCCGAAATCAACCTCATAAAATGGGAAGCCACACGAGCTGCTAAAGCTATGTTATCCCTACTACCACTCATGTAATTCCCTTTTCCTTGCTGGTATTGTAAAAAACATAGACAGTCCATGGTTAAATAAAAACTCTTCAAGTACCTCCCCCTTTTATGTAAAGGCATCCCGCCTAATGACTTGAAAAACAAAAGATTAAAATCGATGTCAGTTTCGTCCCGCCTGAGCCTGAAGTTCGGTCAAGGAACTTTTACAAGAACTGCTGGAACTGAAGTTTGTTGCATTCTGAACAAATTTTGGATGAAGGCTGCAATCTCGTCGGAGAGTTGGGAGGTCCCATGCTTACCATATGTAGCCTCGAATTGCCTGGACTTAGCAGCAGCTCTTACAAGTACAGAGTGGAAGTCCTGGAAAAAATCAGAATAACTGTACTTCATGCTTTAATACAAGGAAAAGAGCAGCCAACGCAATAATTAGTAGAAATTTTGAGTCATGAGATTCAACTAAATTCAAGGACATCCTTTTCATTCGGTTCACTACGCCAAGTAATGTTCATTCGTGGACTTGATCAATTCCAGGATTCAAAACCCGTGATTTTCATATTCAACAGTTTCTTGAAGATATCTCAATCGAGTACCAAGATTTCTATTTCCAGTTCAGACTGGACCGAATACCAAGATTTATTTTCAGACAAAAAAAAAGAAGAAGAAAGAGAGAGAGATTACCAGCCAGCCTTGCAACATTTACACCATAGCTTTTAGGGCACGCGTAACTTCTTCAGCATCTCCAACTTTACATGACATGTGGCAGAGGGAGACCTGCACAAAACATAAAAGAAACACTGTAAACCAGAGAACATTTTCAAGAGATAAAGAAAGAGTCAATCAATTACAGCAAGTCTAAACTGAGAAGAAAATAGCACTTCAACTATCAGATTGTGAACAAAAACAATCATGCCAAAAGAAATAGTCCTACTACAAATTCAAATAGCTTCAGTTATAGAGGGGAAAACAAACTTTGAAGCATTAACGAACAGAAGAGTCATACCTAAGGGTCATTCAGGTAATCGATAGCTAATCGGTGATAGTGAGTTGAAAACATTCCTCGACAGTGTACCCTTATCAAGCACAGCTTCCCTGCCAAACAAAGATGACCAGAATGGAGAGGTAAGGTTCAGTATAGTCTATACAGCATCTAAGAATGCATGAAACACCTAATGCCACGAAAGAAAAGGCTTATTCCAAATATCCAAGAACAAGCAGTACCTGCTAGGAGAAAATGGGCGCAAGCAACCAAGAAGCAAGTTGTGCACGAGCAAAAATGATATTTCAACAATCAAAAAAAAAAACGAAGTGAGAGATTTGGCATCTGTGATAAGAATTAAGAAAACAAATAAAGCATTTCCCCCCTTGAAAACTCTAAACATACAAACATAGCTACTAAAGAGGAAAGGACAGAAAGGATACAATCTATCCTATCTATATAGTATTCACCAGTCATGTTCTTAACGGAACTAGCAATTAGCATGAAACACAAAGAATGTGAGCCAAACTGATAGAAGGCATAACGGAGGCAAATTCGTTCTCACCGGAACTCTCCAAAAGCTTCTGTGATAGCTCCAGTTTCAATCCCCTCTTATCTTTTAGACTGAACCTCAAAAGCAGTATTAAAATGCACCCAAAGAAATAACGATTTCAATGGAAAAATTTCGTGGGATTTCATTAATTTGTTTTCCGAGAACAAAGTGCAAATTTCTCACTTACCCTAAGCACACCACCACGCTCCTACGTATACAAAATTCTCATTTACACTAAGCACACCATCCTACCTCTACACAAATCAGCCGAGCCACCTCCCATAAGAGAAAACAAACCCGAGACATAAAACAACATCAAACCTAAAGCACCACCATCCTGCAAGCCATCCCACCACTGTTGGAACAAAACACAGACATCGTCTCCCACCAGAGACATCACCTCCCATATGACAATGAACACACCCAACAAAACCATCACAACAACTATCCTACAAACCCAAACCTCACATCAACTGAGACTCAATTCCAATATAATTTTATATTTTTAACATTTGCAACTTGAACACATACTTCTTTTTGGTAATGGTTTAAAAGTAAAAAATTGGAAAAAAATATGAAAAGCTAAGAGTAAAATGTTTAATTTATTCATTTTTTTAATAGTGTGGATCCCTATAATTGTTCAATTTTCCCTCCAATTTCAAAGTGACACTTTTTAGCTTTATTCTAAACATTAGCATTGATATTGGGATAATAACATTTTGTACCCTGAAATTATTACCATTGACATTGACTTGATAATTAGTGGCTCAATTTAATTGGAGTTGTTTAACTTGCTTAATTTTAGTATTGATCATCATTATTGAAAAACATCAAATAATATTCAATCAATATGACAATAAAGTTATAAACCAACTATTTATCCGTATTTAATAATAAGCCAACTATCTATATTTAACAACAACAAAAATAGCAATTATTTTTAATTAAAAAAATCAACATAATAAAAGTATTGCCATGCTAATCCATTTCCAACTAAAAAGCTACAAGAAAAAGCATACTATAATAAGTAACTCAACATCCGAATTAAATGTACTGCACTAACAAAAATTCCAAAAACGTACTTACCATTAAACATTAAAAGGATTTGCGGATTGATCCCTCGTTATATTTATAATCTTACCTAATCTTACCTAAGTCTCTATGACATATTCCTGATATTTTAAATTAATAATATAGCTATTTTTTTTAAAGAAAAGAATTGAAATTTCGGGTGAATCATGGCTCCACTTCAAACTCTTGAACTTGTACTTGATCGGTTCGATTCTTCCAATCTACTAAACGGTAAGAAAGGCCTCGACCCATCTAAAACCTTGTACACAAATCATAATAAGAAGAATAAGCAAAACTGAAACAGCAAAAACCCCTGCGCCAACTTCCCTCCTCTGCCAAAATCTCAAAACCCTAGTCCAGTGATAGTGACTAGTAAATAAGCATCCATCACACCAGACCCACCTTCAGTTTTCTGTTTTTCCCTTCTAGTAATAGGGATGGAAGAATCACAAGAAAGGTACACACTTGTTGCAAGAAAACCTTGTTTTGGTCTCCCAACTGCTTGCCCACTTTGCTTGCCTGTTTACATCTATCTCAAGCTTGCTCGATTCCCTTTCAACTTGGCATTCAATCCCACATACCCAGATTCAGGTATTCTTTATCGATCTTGTTTTTCGCGTTTCTGCTTGCGCATTGTAGAGTAGTATTCTTGCTCAGCTTTGTCGTTTTTGAATTTCACATCCTCTTGTTAAGGCTTTATTGTTTTGGATTTAGATAAGAATTCTAATGTCAGCCGAATTTGATTTTCATTAGTTGATCATTTAGTGTCGCGCAGTTGAGTTAGTTTCTGTTTCATCTCAGTTATAGTAGAGCAATAAGCCGCAAAAGAATACTTTTGGATCATATCTAGAAGGGTTGCCTTACTTAACTCTCTTCTATAAAGTACAATAAGCTCAAAGTATACATATTGCCAGTTGTGGTCCCTGACAAGTGGAGAATTTGGGTGGTCTTATCATTCTACATCAATAGAGGTAGTGGTTATTCCTTTGACTGGAACTTGCACTCTTCAATTAGCAAGCGGAAAGAGATGGGATTTTGTCAATACTCCCCGCTTGGTAGGGTAGATAGCTGTCCTCCTTTCGCTAAAGAAAATCTTTATCAGGGTCTCAGTGTTAGATGATATGATGAGAGGAAAATTCACGATTCATCTGAAATTATGGAGGAATTGTTCTGCGCGCCATTTCATGTTTCATTTCTCCAAGCAGATGTGCTGTCTCATTTACCACTGTTTCATAGACTAAATCTAGCCTTTCTTGAGTGCCTATGTTTTTTTGCCATCTCATCGTTTCTGTCAAAAAACAACTTCCTTTTTCTTACCTCTTCATTCAGGCTGTGTGGTTTGCACAGTAATTGTCTTTTTTATTCTAGTGTCTTTTTGGGCCAATATCATTTTATGACTCAGAAAATTCCCCATGCATGTGGAGCTAGAATATAACTTACATGTATGTCTACTGTGGTGTGTGCACGTGCCTATTTGCAATCACTTTGCAAATTTTCTTCCGTTTGTGTGTTCCTTTTTTCTCCCGGAAACATGCACGATTCTCAGAATACTTTCTGCCTTTGTTTACCAGATCAAATTCCGTATTTTGAATCTGATAGCTATGTCGCCTATAATAATGAGAATGGTGGGGTTATTCAACGATTGAAGGAAGATGGTATTGTTGATTTGGATGCTGAATTCTGCTCAGTCCCTGAGTGGATATCAATGGAAGCAATGATTAGCTCCTGGCTTGCAGATGCAATCATGTATGAACTCTGGGTGGGGTCTGATGGTAGTTCTGCAAGCAAGATTTATTATGCTGACCTTCCTTGGCTAATAGGGAAGGTTCTATTCATGAAACAAGTTTTTACTGTCAAGCAGCATCTTGGAATTACTAAAGATACTGCTGAACAAAGGGAAAAAGAGGTAGAACTTTTATGATCATCTTCTTGTGTAGGATTGATATGAATCCTGTCCCCATTTGTCTGTATGTTGATTATGGCGTATGTATATTTTCATATATTTGAACAGATTTACAAGAGAGCGAGAAGTGCATATGGAGCTTTATCAACTACATTAGGGGATCAGGTGTTTCTATTTGAGAACAGGTGAATCTTCTAAATACTTTGTCTTGGCTTCAGCTTCTTTATCAACTACTTTATTCTCTCTCGTGTGTTTGTATTTATAAGTTTGAGATGAGAAGTAGAATTAAGTGTTGATGTTGCAACGTGCATCAAACTGCATCATTCCTTTTTGTGCAGGCCATCGAGTTTGGATGCATTTCTCATTGGGCATGTTCTTTTGACTCTGCAAGCATTACCTGTGAGTCACTCTAACCATGTGAATTTTGTGAAGCCATTTGTTGGTTCTGTTGGTTATCTTATTTAGAAAAGTATTTTCATAGTATACTGCCTTTTATTTTCTATTTCTAGAATAAACTATTATGTCACTTGAAGTTTTGTTGCTGCAACAATTAGTCTGTTCTTATTCCTATAAATCAGCCTGTTAGTGAACAACGTCTGAAATGGGAATTCCCAGTGATGTTTTAGATAGTGCTCATAATGAGCATGGGATTGAACATTTTAACTTATTAACTTTTTTAGCAACAACAATTTAACTACTATCTCTCTCGTTTGGGATATACAATATGTTATTGAGGAGAAATGAGCAATTGCTGCATGGCTTATTTAATAGAACAGCATTCTGCTGAAGGGAACAAATAATTTCTCTTCATAAACTTAAATTATCGCCAAATTTTATTTATGTATTTATTTAAGGATATTCTGGATATATTAGTTTTCTTTCATTTGGGAGCGACGTTGCTGAACTCATTGCGTATGTGACTTTTCTCCCCTTAGTTAAGATCTGTTGTCAGTAAAATCCTATGGCACAATGTTGCTGTCAAATCCTACAGAAAGTGTAGGTGATTGATGGGATAATGCAACAATGTCATTTTCTATATGGGTGGTGTTCACGTGAACAAGTTTACTTTTGTCTGGATCAATTTGCTAACTCTTAGAATTTTTACTACATTGAAAAATGTTATGGATAGAACCTTAAGGTAAGCTACAAAATTGTGACATTTATGTTGTACTTCCAGGAATATTTGTGCCATTACGAGGTGCATAGTTTTCTCACTTCAAGTCCTTTTGGTTTCTTTTTTTGATAAATCTCGAAAGCAATTATTTAAACATGGATCCTACTTTTGTTTTGGTTTATTGAAGTGATTTTACTGTTTTTTTTTCATACTTGTAAAGATATGTTAGGTCCCCTCTTAATTAAGTGTCATGCAGTCTTTTACTTTTCAGCTTGAATGTCGTTTTGTGCCATTAGGAAACGTCACTTCTTCGGAACATGCTTTTAGAGCATGATAATCTGGTGCGTTACACTGTCAAGTTTAAGACGGAGTTCATGGAGTCTGGTACAGCATCCGGCTTACGGTCCCACACAGATTCTCCAAGGACGGTTCCAAGATCTCGTCCTTCAAGTAAGACATTATCAATCTACGATCCCCCTTTTGTCCTTAATATTTATCGATGAATCATGCCTAAGTCGTTTGGCCATTTGAATATTTTGGATCATCAAACTATTTCTGTGCAAAACATATACTGACCAGAACTCTTTTTGTTTGCTTGGAACTTTGGAAGTAATGTAAAATAATGTTGTGATTAGGTTCGAAGCCGAAGGCGAAACCGAAGAAGGAACAGACGGAAGAGGAAAAGAAATTTAAGAGGCGAGCAAAAATTTTCTTGGTTACACAGATGGTTGCTGTTCTAGTTTTCCTATCAGTCATGGGAGGATATGATTTCTCAGAAGCTGATGATGATGAGGATTGAGGCCTCGCAGTCATTTATTTTGCGCATTTTCTGTGACATTTTCTTCTTTACCAATGACGTGTGATGGGTAATTTTTTTTCATTCATGTAATGCACAAACAAAAGTTTTGGAAAATAATTGTTGGTAGAATTTAAATGGCCAGAGGCTCTTAACACAGCAGCTCTTTAATCTCTATCCAAAAAAATCAAGGTAACCTATCCACTTATAGGCATATACTATGAACGAGTAACGATTGCGGAAAAACTCATGTTTCAAATTTGGCATTTAGCCTAAAATTTCTAAACTCTCTATTTTTCATGTTGCTTTTACTACTAAAAAATAAATAAATAATGGGGTAATGACATTTTTGGCCCCTGAACTTTAATTTTTTAATTAATGTGGCCCCTGGACTCTTAAATTGTTTAATGACAACCCTGCGAATCGAACGTTTTGACAAAATTGGACCCTACCGTCACAGAAATCTGACGTGGCGACGTTATCTTCCACGTCAGATAAATCTCACGTGCCACGTCGGCTAGCCACGTCAGATGCCTGCCAACTCACGCGTCCACGTCATGCTGGGGCCCACCACTGACTTACCTTGTCCTATATCTTCTTCTAACCCGCGTGACCCCTTCTTTCTTCATCTTCTCTAACTTTGCAAACCCTAACCTCCACTTTACCTCTCTTCCTCTACTGAATCTTTTCTCCTATCAAAACCCTTAACCTCTAGTGCCCTTACTGAATGAAGCAATCGACTATGTCCTCATCACGGTCCTCAAACGCCAACTCCAACGCTGCCGAGTCCCACTCAGTAAGTGCGCGCAGTCACCGGCAAACGTTCATAATTTCAACGATTGGGCAAAAACCTATCTTAGATTATGAAGGGAGTTATATGAAGTGTTATTGTGGGAAGAAGGCTCCGCTCTGGGCTTCTTGGACCGACGTCAATACAGGTAGGAGATTCGTCACATGTGCCTTTTTCAACCGGTGCAATTTCCACAAATGGGTGGACGATGAGATGCCTGATCGGGCCAAGCAGGTAATTATTGGGTTGAGGAATAGGGAGAAAGAGCTGGTTGCAGACTGTGGTATGTTAGCTGATGAGTGTGAAGAGCTGAGGCAGAAGGAGGCTAGACTGGATAGTATGGTTAAAAGGTTGAAGAATGAAGCCAAAAATTTGAAAGAAGAGAATGAGAGATTGGAATTGGTAGTTAGAAACCAGATATGTTGTAGTTTGAAAATGCGAAGACGAATTTGGTTTATTGTATTTTGCTGGACAATTTTCATTGTCATGTATTGTTTGGCTTGAATGTTAGCAAATGTCAAATCTAGTTCATCTTTCTTTACAATGCTTTATCCTAGTTTACTCATTTAAAGAAATGTTTGAACAAGTGTGTGTTTGTTGGAAGCAAAATAATGTTTTGGAAAGAATTAAAGAATTGTTGTCAATTTGGAATCAAAGGTAGTGAGTGCTGCTGGTAATGGAATCCTATATCACACAAAAATGATGTCAAAAGAATTAACATTCACGCAAAAATTAACATCACTGAAGTTAGACCTAAACCAGAAGAAGTTTTCATTTCCAGTAATCACATCAAGCTGCAACATATAGTTCCATGTAGCTAGTACAAAAGAGGTACCAAAAGAAGTTTGTAATATCCAGTAAACAACATCAAGCTGCAACATAGTCTAAAAGAGGTACCAAAAGTATATCCAGTAATCAACATGAAGCTACTAGAAGACAGACTTCCTAGCTATTACAAAAGTATTTTGTTGATATTACAAAAGTATCTTCCAGCTAGATCACGCTTCTTCAATTTCATCAGTCTTTGGCCTTATCTTTCTTCCCACCCTTAGTTGGTCTGCCCCTCTTCTTACCAGGTTGTTGTAGTGGTATCACATTAGGATTCTTAGCTGGTCTGCCCCTCTTCTTACCAGGTTGTTGTGGTGGTATCACATTAGGATTCTTAGCTGGTTGTGCACATGCAGTTGAGTTTGAACTCCCATCTGTTAGGTCCCATGCAGTTAGTGGCGGCTGCGACACAAATGCTTCATTAAATTCCTCATCGTAAATTGTGGCCTCCACTGGTGCAATCGGGACATCCACTGGTGCAATCGGGACCTCCACTGGTGCAATTGGGACCTCAACAGGTGCAATCGGGACCTCCACTGGTGCAATCGGGACCTCAACAGGTGCATCTGGTGCATTTGGGGTCTTCTGTAAAATAGTTAACAAACGATTAAATACCATCTCATGTGCAAAATAAAAAAAAATACAATGCAGAAATTATCACTAACCTTACTAGGGCAACCCATCCTGTTATGTCCACGTCTAAAGCAGATGCCACAAGTAATCAATGTGCCTTTCCTTGATAATTTTACGTTTACACCAACAGCTGCCTCCCAATCTTCCAGAATTCTCTTCTACTTGGGTCTTCCCCTTGGTGCACCCAATTTTGGTGGTACAACAGGAGCTTTGCCAGTTTTTGGCCAAAATTTTGGGCCATTAACAGGTCTAATAGTGTACTTGTACGACTTTTGGTACATGGCCTTCGTGTAGTATGGACTGATGTACTGCTCCACTTGTTCTTTGTTGAACCTTATAGCACACATTGCATGCCCACAAGGTATACCTGTCAAGTCCCATAATCTACAACTACATGTATGCTTAGTCAATGTGACAATGTACTTGTCAGTTATGTCACTTGACCTAGCCACTTCACATCCAGTAGAACAAGAATGTAGCATCCTAAATTCCCTACTTAGGTCTCTGTTAACCTCAATCTTTGACCATATCCTACTGATTGCATTGCATTTCATCATGTTTTATTGTCCATTTTCTAGTTATTTTGGACAGTAATTCTATTGATATTCCCTTTAATTTCCCATATTTGATCAGGTCTGGTTTGGAGGCTGGATGAGAAGAATTCACGAAGTTTAGAGCTGAAGCTGTTTATTCGAGTCTAGGCCTGGATCTTGGCCTAGACAAGATCGTATCTGACGCAGTGCGCTTACCAGAATCGTCTTGGCCTAGACTTCGGCCAAGACTCCTTTGCGATCAGACTGCAGCTTGGAGCGATTGAAGTATTTTTGGAGATGGACTCTCACAGCTGGCACGTAGCAGCTGTCCAGCAATTGTAGAGGGATAGGAAGACAATCTTATGTAGAATCCCGCATGGGATCTCCCTCTTTAATTAATTACGATTTAGTTTCCATATTTAGAACAATTAATTGTAATAATCTTTTAGGAGATTATTTAGGAGATTATTTAGGAGATTGAGTTGGAGAAGGACAGAGGAGTTTTAGCTTTCTTATAGCTGATCTCGTCCTCCCCTTTTCCTGACTCTCTCTCTACGCTTTCTTCTTCTTCCCCAATTCGACACTTTTATATTTTTGCTCCGGATTTAATTCTTTAAATCTCGGATTTAATTTATTTATGCAATCAAGTATTCTTATTATTCATTCATGAGTCTGAGTAGCTAAACCCCATTCTTGGTAAGGGTGATGAGCTGAAGTTCTTAACGCAATCGTGAGACACAATCCGTTCTTCACAATCTCTTTCTTTGTATTTATTTATTCTTGAACTTAATCCATCGCTTACTCACTAGAGCCAAGGTTTGATCATCCTTGTTCTCTAGGAGAGAAGAGTTGTAACCAGTCTAGAAGGAGAGGGAGTACCCGCCGGCTAGACGGAGTAGGTGACTAGTCTCGAGCAGACTAGAAGAATAGGTAAAATAGGTAGAGACCAGATTGACAACCTAGGAACTTAGCCTAGGTACTGTCTTCCCTTGTGCCATTGAAGAGGTGAGCAACCATTCAAGACAGCAGTCAAACGGATAAACCCTTTAACCAGCAAGGTGTCCCTTGGCTAGGATTATCAGGAGAGGGAGTACCCGCCAGGTAGTTTGAAGAGGAGGGAAGATAGGAGGGAAAAGGAGTTCCTCCCCTCTATAGCAGTACTATGAAGAAGAGATGAACATACTTCAGTCAATGATCGATGCATAAGAACACAAGCTCACCCATCGCCCTTACCTGGAATTCCGTATCACAAGACTTTTTCCCAATCTAGCCCGCAGTCTTGGCCTAGACTCTGCCCAAGACTGTTTTGAATTATTTTATTTCTTTCTGTTTTTTTGTCTTTATTTTCAGATTCAACCAACCAAACTCAGTGACGAGGAAGTCAACCAAGAACTACAAACCCCCCGAAGTCTCTGTGGGCCGACCCTCTTACCACCATCTACAAGTTCCTTGTGGACAAGTGTTAAGTTGTACTTCTACCCCGTTTTATATTCATTTATACAACTTAAATTTGACGTGTTCGACGCGCGGTCAAATTTTGGCGCCGTTGCCGGGGACTTCTAACGTTTTTGTAGTTTTTGTTTTTGTTTTTGTGTTTTTATTTTTTTTATTTTTTATTTTGCAGTCTAGACCACGATCTTGGCCAAGACTCCGGCCAAGCAGGAAATCATGTTCCATAATTCTGTCCCTCATAATTTGAATACATTTAATGTTGAACATAAATTATCTGAATTATCTAACATGGTTCATGACCTCTCTGCAAGGTACAACCAGGGACAGCAAAACTTCTACCCTTTTGTCCAACAAGATCCGCCACAACATTACCAACAACAACAGTACCCCATAAACTTCCAGCGTTTTGTGCCAATACCCCCTCCAAATCAGGTACCCATGCCACAACTTTCACCTGCACCTCAACCTACGATGCCCACTGGTGTTCCTATAGAAGAGACTCTCCTAAAGTTCATGATGGTGAGCCAGACCAACCTAATGGAGATGCAGAAACAGCAGGCCAGCCTGGTAGATATGCAGAGACAGATCACTCAAATGGCACTCCAAAAATTCATGATGGAAACCCAGTCCAGCCTGGAAGAGATGCAGAAACAGATCACTCTGATAGCACAGAACCAGTCGCAAAAGTTGGATGAGGAGGAAGAAAAGGCAGAACCAGTCTTGGCCAAACCTTTGGCCAAACCTGATGAAAGGTTCATAGAACTAGAGGAAGTGATAGAGATTCCTCCACCTTTCCCTCCTAGGTTTTTGGACGTCATTGGGCACGCTGCTAATGAGGATTCTGAATTAAATGAAACTAACTCTTTTGATCATGCTCATAGCAGAGAAATCCCATGTGAAAAGTTGGAGGAAGAAGAATTCGTGGACACTGTTTCTAATCCTATTTTTGAGACAGATTTTGATATTTTTAACAGTCATGAATTGCCTGAAGTTAATCCTAATCTTCCACCTTCAAGTGTGCAGGAATCAAAAATTGAACTTGAAAACAGTCTTGGCCTCGAGCTTGGCCAAGACTCCGGCCAAGACTCAGCTCTGCCAGCTAGCCCGCCCAAAACCATGGAGTGGTGGACTGATAATCTTCTCCAGCTGCTTGCTACTGTTCACAGTAGCCAAAACTCACCGTTTCTGATGCAGGGACAACAGAACTATGAGCTGGGACGGCCTCCCGACCCATTCAAATTTATACCTGTAGGGGCTGTCCAAGGAATGCCACCCAAAGATCCTGACAAGTTTAGCGCATGGAGGGGATTTGGAAAAGTTTCTTGATAAGAAATCCATGGCAATGTCGAGCCTAAGACAATAAATAAGGGCGCTGCATGGGAGGCAACCCATGTTTTTATTTCCGTTTTTCTTTTGATTTTTCATGAATAAATTCAGAGGTCTTTCCTTGATCCATTTATCCTTCTTTTCTCTTATTTCCAGGGCTGCTGCAGCGCTAGGAAGACATTCAAATCAGAGGAAAAATTCAGCTTCGGCGGTTGTCTAGGCCAAGCTCTTGGCCAAGACATTTTTCCAGAACCTAACGAGGACCTTCCAGCCACTTCCTCTGCCCCTCGAGGAATCAGACCAGAACCTCCTCCTCCAGCAGAATGATCTGCTTTTGCCCCCAGGTCGTTTCTTTCCTTTCTTTTCCATTTATGTCTTTTATTTTGTCTCTCCACACAATGAGGACATTGTGTCTTTTAACTGTGGGGAGGGATTCTGTGAGTCCATTCTTTGAGTATTAGTGAATATATGTGTTGTGATTGTGTATATTTGTGAGTAAATATTTGTGAATAATTTTTTTTTTAGATTGTCTTGGCCAAGCCTTTGACCAAGACAATCTAGCTTGAGTCTATTTTGCATGATTTTCTGCTCTTTTCTTTTTATGTTTGTTTGAGTCTGTCTTGATGAGTGTACACCGCCCCCAGTTTTTAACTTAGGTTGTTTAGTCAACCACTGAAATACATGTAGATACTTGTCTAGGTGAAACAATGCTTTAGTAACAGGGAAGCGAATGAGCGTAACTTGATCAATGCCTAAGGGGCATATTATCTAATGTCACCCAAACAAGCACTATCCACATGGTCTAAAGGACGTCTAGCTTAAATACTTAACGAACATTAGGGTGTCGAGGCTTGCTACGTCTGATTTGAGTGTGTTGTTCTATCTGTTTTAGTGTGAGACATAAAAAGGTGCTGGAATGTCATAGCAGAATATAGCAAAGGTGGAAGTTCTGGGTGCCCAAAAAGAACAAGCTCTATCTATATGCATATGCCTGTAAAAATACATAGGGCATAGAGAAAAAAATGATGATGCATATGTCTGTAAAAATACAAAGGACATAGAAAAAAAAGAGAGAATAAATCTGCTGAAAATGATTTAAATGGCACTAGTCTTTAGGCACGTTTAGATAGAATAACACTCGGTGGGACTCAAATCTGTGGCAAGTTTAGACCCCTATACATTATTAATCCAAATCTAGCAGGATGTCTTGATACCATTTGGATGAGGTTTGTTTAGGGTATTGATTTGTCCTTGTTAGTCTAGCATTGGGTCGCTTAGGGAAGTGTCTTGGTAATTTCAGTGGAGGGGTGAACAACCGAAAGGAGAACTCTGGGGGTCCTGGTGTCTTTTCTGTTTTTGTTGTGTTTTTATTTTTGTTAGTGAGTCTTTGAGTCTGTATGCTTGAGGGCAAGCATTGTTTAAGTGTGGGGAGTTTGATTGCATTGCATTTCATCATGTTTTATTGTCCATTTTCTAGTTATTTTGGACAGTAATTCTATTGATATTCCCTTTAATTTCCCATATTTGATCAGGTCTGGTTTGGAGGCTGGATGAGAAGAATTCACGAAGTTTAGAGCTGAAGCTGTTTATTCGAGTCTAGGCCTGGATCTTGGCCTAGACAAGATCGTATCTGACGCAGTGCGCTTACCAGAATCGTCTTGGCCTAGACTTCGGCCAAGACTCCTTTGCGATCAGACTGCAGCTTGGAGCGATTGAAGTATTTTTGGAGATGGACTCTCACAGCTGGCACGTAGCAGCTGTCCAGCAATTGTAGAGGGATAGGAAGACAATCTTATGTAGAATCCCGCATGGGATCTCCCTCTTTAATTAATTACGATTTAGTTTCCATATTTAGAACAATTAATTGTAATAATCTTTTAGGAGATTATTTAGGAGATTATTTAGGAGATTGAGTTGGAGAAGGACAGAGGAGTTTTAGCTTTCTTATAGCTGATCTCGTCCTCCCCTTTTCCTGACTCTCTCTCTACGCTTTCTTCTTCTTCCCCAATTCGACACTTTTATATTTTTGCTCCGGATTTAATTCTTTAAATCTCGGATTTAATTTATTTATGCAATCAAGTATTCTTATTATTCATTCATGAGTCTGAGTAGCTAAACCCCATTCTTGGTAAGGGTGATGAGCTGAAGTTCTTAACGCAATCGTGAGACACAATCCGTTCTTCACAATCTCTTTCTTTGTATTTATTTATTCTTGAACTTAATCCATCGCTTACTCACTAGAGCCAAGGTTTGATCATCCTTGTTCTCTAGGAGAGAAGAGTTGTAACCAGTCTAGAAGGAGAGGGAGTACCCGCCGGCTAGACGGAGTAGGTGACTAGTCTCGAGCAGACTAGAAGAATAGGTAAAATAGGTAGAGACCAGATTGACAACCTAGGAACTTAGCCTAGGTACTGTCTTCCCCTGTGCCATTGAAGAGGTGAGCAACCATTCAAGACAGCAGTCAAACGGATAAACCCTTTAACCAGCAAGGTGTCCCTTGGCTAGGATTATCAGGAGAGGGAGTACCCGCCAGGTAGTTTGAAGAGGAGGGAAGATAGGAGGGAAAAGGAGTTCCTCCCCTCTATAGCAGTACTATGAAGAAGAGATGAACATACTTCAGTCAATGATCGATGCATAAGAACACAAGCTCACCCATCGCCCTTACCTGGAATTCCGTATCACAAGACTTTTTCCCAATCTAGCCCGCAGTCTTGGCCTAGACTCTGCCCAAGACTGTTTTGAATTATTTTATTTCTTTCTGTTTTTTTGTCTTTATTTTCAGATTCAACCAACCAAACTCAGTGACGAGGAAGTCAACCAAGAACTACAAACCCCCCGAAGTCTCTGTGGGCCGACCCTCTTACCACCATCTACAAGTTCCTTGTGGACAAGTGTTAAGTTGTACTTCTACCCCGTTTTATATTCATTTATACAACTTAAATTTGACGTGTTCGACGCGCGGTCACCTACCCCCATAATCTCCTTTAAATCTATCCATAAATATTCTCCTATCATTAGTCCTCTTAATAACCATAAGCCTAATTTTTTCTAGAAGAGAAACTATAGACTTAAACCTAGCTGGCAAGATATAACTATTGAAAGTTTCACACATATTGTTGTCAACAACATCTGACTTACAGTGAGTGTTTGTGAAAAAAGCCTTACACCAAAGGCGTGGATTAGCTCTCTCAGAATCCTCCTTTGCCTCACTGCCGATATCCCCCAGTTTGTTCAGCTCCACTTCATAGTCTTGCCAGGTGCTTGCTTTAACGGTTGCCCAGAACTGTTTTTGTAACTGTGTACCACTGTTCTTCTTCCTCCATTTGGCAAAGATATGCCTTGCGCACCTTCTATGTTCTGCCTCCGGCATTAGGTCATGTATAGCTTTAACAAGTCCCTAAAAATTACATGGTGTTGATACCCGAATTTTGACACAATTAATTTAAATCGTTCATTTTTTCACTCATTCTTGATCTTATTTTGATTATTATTATTTCTGTTTATTTACTATTTATTATCTTATTTTATTTTGTTTCATGTCATTTATTTTGTTTTGTATGTATTTTTGTTCGAACTTTTATCGATTCCAAATAAAATTTCTCGTATCATTGGATCGAACCACAAAAACTCATCATACCCATTTTTCACTTTCACTTTACTTTACATTACTTTACTCATTTTTTCCTCTCCACCATCCGAACATCATCATCTCTTCCCTTTCAATTTTATTAAAAAACACCATCATCACACCCTCTCCCTTTTCCATTTTCTTCCTCTTCCACGGTCATACCAACATTGGATGCCTCAACATCTTCCTCAACCCATGACTCCTCTCACACTCACACGTTTACTCTCCCTCTCATTTTTCTCAAAAACCATCATAAAAACGGGACCAAAATTGACACTCTCTCCCGGACAATTTTCCCTCTCAAATTCTCTCACTCTCGGCAAACTAAGAAAGCAAGGCAAGTAATTCCCATCTCTTTCATTCTAAGCATTTAACTAATTTATTACTTGCTGCCTCACCTCTCTTTTTTCTATTTTTCTGCATATTTGCTTTCTCGTCGTGACTATTGTCAACGCCGGAGGAGAACCGCCACTGCTGTTGCCGAGCCGTTGCTGCTGCTGCCGTCAACCACACCACCGCACCTCCACCGCTGTGTTTCGTGTGTGTTGTGTTTTGTTGTTCCAGAAACAGAGAAAAGAAAAAGGGAGAAGAAGAGAGGCAGCCATCAGAATTCCTCCTAAATCAATCCAAATTCCATCCCCTGCCAAATCCAAAAATCCTTCACAAACCTGCATAACCACCCGATCCACCATTAACCCAGCCCAGCCCAAATTAAATCCCTCCTCCTTCATCCACCGTTAAATTCAATCCCAGCCGCACTGCCACCACCTCACCGCCGCTCAAACCCGCTCCAAATCACTGCACAAAACAAATCCCACACCCGTCCCTCACTGCCCAAACTCATCTCTCCGGCCGAACCCGCTCCAAATCACCTGCACAAAACCAATCCCAAACCTCACTGCCCAAACCCGTCACCCTCACTGCACAAAGACCAAATCCAAAACAAATGCACCCATCCTTACCCGAAACAGATTCAAACTCAAATTCATTTCCCTGCTCCGATCCGCAACTACCCAATTAATCAAAAAAACCCTCAATCAAATCACCCAAAACCATCACACAAAAACCCAACCCGAATCGTCTGCCGCTGCCTTCACCGCTTTCACTGCCGCTGCTTGCCGTTGTCGTTGCTGCTGCTCGCCGCCGTGGTTGCTGCTGCTCGCCGTCGTCCCTTCCGTAGCTTGCTGCCGATGTGCTCTTTCCCATCAGCCACAACCAATCAGCCCCGCCACTGCTCACTCCTTGGCCTGAAAGAACAAAAGAGAAACAGAGGAGAAAGGGAGAAGAGGGCTGCGTGCTGCAGCCCTAAAATGAAAAAGAAAAAAAAATGAAGAGAGAAGAGAGGGACCTTGTCGTTGACAAGGAAGGGGAGAAGAGTTGGGCTTCGGCCCAACCAAATAAAAGAAAAAGAATGGGTTGCTGCCCAAAGAGAAGAAAAATGAAAGAGTGGGCTGCGGCCCATGGGAAAAATAAAAGAAATAGGCTACGACCCAAGCCCTTTTAATTAAAATCGTGTATTAACTCGTTCTTCATTTTTGCAGGTACCGAAGTCACGATTACCATCCCGATCAGATGCTCTGCCAACTTTAATGGCTTGATAAAATTCGATGAGGAGCTTGATGTGTCATTCCCGATTGCGGAGCTCGAATGGAGAATTTAATTGTTGTATTTATTTATTTGTGAATTTGTAATTAATTTATAATATTTATTTGCAGTATTTATCTATTTTATTATTAATTTTTGCCACTAATCTTTGATCTGCAGGTAAAGCTCTCCAGGTATGTTTTCCTTTTTCCCCTCTTTATTTTGGATAAATGTATTTTAATGCGTGATTGTTAGAATTCGAATTAATCAGTTTGCATGATGCTTATACCATTGAATGTGCTTTATTTTATGCTTGTTTCGTGTGCGGCTTCGTCCCCACGAATTTACGCTTTATTTTGATGAATGTGTTTCATGTGCGGCTTCGACCCCACGATTGTATTTTAATTTATGCTATCTTGACGAATGTGTTTATGTGCGCGGCTTCGACCCCACTTCCCGGTTTTTCTCTTTTCAATGTGTTTTTTTCCGCATTCATATAAAACGGTACTTTGCTAGTCTATGCATGCTTAGAATCACCTAGTAAATAGGATTAATCACGTGCAATGGCCCAATGACGATACTGGCGTCGCTTTGGTAAAAATTAATAAAACGGTAGTAATCTCACCAATTTTGCATGTAATCGGACTAATTTTGAACTCAGCTAAATATAACCGGAATAGGTATACAACCAACCTTTTTATCTTTTAGAGGATAAAAAAAATGTTATTAAACAACTCGACAACAGTTAGGATAAAATCAATCTCACAAACTTAAGAACTAAAGCGACGATACCCCCTCTGAGGGCCAAATTACTTGTTTTCAACATGATTTTTAAACACCTTTTTTTAGAACCGGTAACCTTTTTAAGGATGAGACTCGGGTGCCTAACACCTTCCCGAGTCCATAAAACGACCCCGAACCGTTGTTCTCGGGTTTAGACCCTTTTTATTTTTGTGCCTTAGTTTTTGTTTTATTTTCTTCTTTTTCAGACTTTTAGGTTTCCCTAAACCTTAGAAAAATAGGGTGGCGACTTCATTGTTATGTATTTTTCCGCGTCCCGAATTTCGCTCGCGACGGTGCGACAGTTTGGCGACTTCACTGGGGATTTTAGGGTCGAAGCCGGAATTATTTGTTTGAGGTGTTTATTTGTGTTGTTTGATTATTTATTCGCTTTGATATCAACTGTTGTATTCTCACGTGCATTTCACGCATAATGCCCTTCCGCCGGGCCCTTCCCAAATAGGATTAGGTTGGTATTAGTGAAGCCCTGATGGACTTAGGTCCCAGTAAGCTTTCATGAACCCTAAACTCGGACTAGAACCCCTAAATGGATGAGCGCCCTGATGGACTTAGGTCCCAGTAAGCAATCACATATCCATTTACTGAGGGACCACTTTTATGGTATCGTCCGGGAGCCTTTCAGCCAGTTAGAAATAGTTGAAATTACCCGACATATGCATCATGATCGTATGTATATTTCCAACATGCCTCATTATTGCCATGATTCTCCATTTTTTTTTTACCATCATACCATGATAATTCTTGTTGCGATACAAGGTTTCATTTTTTTTTCCCTTGCGATGCTATGATTCTATTTTCTTTCTTGTGATACCATGATTCTTTTTTTTCCTATGACTTTACTCACCTTTATATACATTCTCCATTCAGATGCTACTGATTAGGATCCATTTTTTGTCATCCTTGCAGAAGGAGGGCACGAAGAGAGTTTGGTGGAATTGCTCCTCTGACATGTCCACTCATCAAGGAGCATTTAATTACATATCTAGTTCATTATATTTTTTGTTGTACTTAGTGATGAGTTGTAATTATTTTTGACACTATTACCTATTAAAACGAAATTCATATATTTTTTATTACTGTATAGTTTTTATTATACTTATTTACATTTTTGTTTATAACCAGGCTTGAAGGAGACAAATTAGATCCTCGGGGTCCAAAATCTCTCATTTTCGATTAGTCGTAATTTGTCTTGCCCCAAGACACAAACTGCTAGAAAAGATGAAATTAAAGCGTGTCCAACTACTTCGCTTTGCTCAGATCACCCTAACACTCCAACATCCCGACACCATACCCAATGGAAGTCCCTCGTACCATATCAATATCATTAATCCTTTAGCACATGCATGAATTTGATGCTACTAATGGATTGTACTTTGTACCTTGACAGGCGATTACCCATGGGAGATTGGGAAGAAGATAATTAAGATTTGATTCCAACATCGTCATGAGCCCGAGTCAGAATTTGAATCATATCTGGAACCCAAGTCAGAATTCGAATCATGTCGTGGTTATCTGCATAACGCCTTGCTGGAAAAGGGGGATTCTATAACTTATTAATTATATTGATCATTTTCTTAAATCACCCTTCATTCTACCTATTTTCTTTTGCAGGAACCCAAGTCAGAATTTGAATTACGTCGTGGCCATCTGCATAAAGCCTTGCCAGAAGAGATACCGAGTTAAAGTTTGAACCAGGCCGTGGCCACCTGCATAATTCCTCACTAGAAAAGGGAATTCGAATCATGTCATGATTACTTGCATAATGCTTAGTGAGGTGAAGGAATCCTCCTCTTATCAACTCTTGAATGATCCTCTTGTGTGCCTTCTTTGCCCTGCCGCCCTTATCAGGAAGTCCATTATGCATTTCTACATTGGGGGGCAACCATTTGGAAACATCCCACTTTCATCCATTGCGGCGGCTCAATGCTCCCCACTTTCATCTATGTTATGCGGCAGGATAAAACCCTATTTTCATCCACTACGTGGACATCAACGTCAGAGTGAAGTCCACACTTACTTTTCCGCGGCAAAATCCTCGCTACAACCTCGCGGCCCCGCCGCACACATCCAGAGAAGTCCATTCATCTCTCTACCTCTTTAATTTTCGTACAATCATTCATTCCCGCATTGGGGGCAATTCTTTTTATTTATTCATAAATTTTCGTGAGTGGTCATACCCTCATATTTTTGTAAAAAAAAATAAAAAAAAATAAAAAATGCTAAAACCATTAAGATTTGCTGCAAAATGTGCATAAGATTCTTTGAATAAAATCCACACTACCCCAAATTTGCAAACCTTCCTTAAATTAAGTATGATCAACATGTTTCTGCATCATGGATAACTTGTGCATCCATTTGAAATTATATGGCATACATGATCTCGCCTGCTAGCTCTTATATCTACAACATGCTTTAGATATAAGCAATCACAAACACATCCCTGTGAGTATTTTGAGCCTTTATGCCATACTTCTTTCATGAGTGCAAATGCTAAACTAAAGTGCTAGTTAGATTTGCATAATAATCCAGGGTACATGCACCATTAGCCATGGGATAGCAGTAAAATGACATTGGACTTTGCTCTTTCTTCCATTTTCTTTTTTTTATATAAGACAATGAACAGTGCCAGACTGAGATTGCTAACCGGGGGTAAGGTGCACAACGAGTGAGGTTTGCAAAAAGAAGAAAGAAGAAATCCTTGCATATTGATGGTCGGCACTAGAAGGACGCCGAGAAGAGCAAGAAATGAAGGCCTCTGCCTTAAACCAAGACCAAGGAAACGGTACTTGTTCTGCTTGCTGATGTATTTTGTGTTAGAATAAAAAGAGAAAAAGAAACAAAAAGGAAAAAGAATAAAAAGAGAAAAAGAAACAAAAAAAGAAGAAGAAGAAGAACAAAAAAAGAGAGAAAAAAGGAAAAAAAAGAAGAAAAAAAGAAAAAAAGAAAAGAAAAAAAAAAGGAAAGAAAAGCAGAAGCAAGTACGAAAAATGGCTCCAGGTCAATCTTCCAAAAGGAGAAAAGTGAAGGCTATTTCCCCATAACAACCAAGGCAGGGGTGGTACACAGCAGTGGCAATTAGTCCGACCAGTCTCAGACCCATGAAAAACCTCATCGTCTAAGGTTCACCGAGATTCAAAGACTTAGAACCCAGTTGTATTCAAACAATAAATTGTGGACCTCTCAAGGGAAAGTTTTAGGGCTTCACCAAAGTAATCAAAGAGCGTTCCCGGCAAAGATCAAAGAACCTGGGCGCTTTGCCCTCAAAATGACCAAGGAGGAGCATATCCAGCATCTAAGCACTGCGCCCTCAAAGTGATAGTGGGAAGAAGCATCCCCAGCAAGACGGAAGGACTTGTGCACTTTGCCCTTACTGTGGCCAATCAGCAGGCCCTGTTCATTAAAGAAGAATATATTCACTTCTTCTCCCCGCAAAGTCCTTTCGATTACTAGAATGCCCATGCATGTGCATCTTTATCTGAAGTTTATTCACTCGGATTGACATTGCAAATCTGACTGTGTGCTATGTTGCTGCATTTCTAAGAGTGTAAACACATAGCCTTATTCCTGAGTGTGAGCGCAAACACTAATATCTGGTGAGGACTGCTTACGCCTACATGTTGTGGGAAAGTTTTGTCCTTGAGGTCGTTATCTCCTGGGCAAGATGCGGATGCTTTTCTAGACTTGTATCAAGCATGCTTATATGATAGAAAATGGATGACATGTTCTCCAGAAATGCATAAACTTGTTGAATCATCTCTTGATAGGGAAGTTGCTTTTATAAAATACTGGGGGCAAACCTTTGGGTAGTGTGGGAATACTTTCATATACAACATACATGATTTGATTGTTTCCATTTATCATTTGCTCTATATTTTTTCCATCCACTGCTGCTTCCTGTTTGTTTCCTCCTTATCTGCAGGATACAGATATGTTTCGATGGAATCTCACATTATGATCAATTTCCGCCAACAAATCCATCCAATAAATGTCTGAATGGAGCACGTTACCACTCCACCATTCAAAAAAAAATCGTGTGGAGGTTCAAAAAACTGCACCTTTCAAAAAAATCGTGTGGCGGTACAAAAATCCCACCTTTCAAAATCGTGTGGCGGTTTAAACCCCACATTGCAAAATCGTGTGGCGGTTCAAAAACCCCACCTCTCAAAAAATCGTGTGGCGGTTCAAACCCCACCTTGCAAAATAGTGTGGCGGTTCAAACCCCACCATTCAAAAAAAATCGTGTGGAGGTTCAGAAACCCCACCTTTCAAAAATCGTGTGGCGGTTCAAACCCCACCATTCAAAAAAAAATCGTGTGGAGGTTCAGAAACCCCACCTTTCAAAAAATCGTGTGGAGGTTCAGAAACCCCACCTTTCAAAAAAATCGTGTGGCGGTTCAAACCCCACATTTCAAAAAAATCGTGTGGAGGCAGAAACCCCACCTTACAAAAATCGTGTGGCGGTTCAAACCCCACCTTACAAAAAATCGTGTGGAGGTTCTAAAACCCCACCTTTCAAAAATCATGTGGAGGTTCTAAAACCCCACCTTTCAAAAATTGCGTGGCGGTTCAAACCCCACTCCTCAAAAAATCGGGTGGCGGTTCAAACCCCACCTTACAAAAAAAATCGTGTGGAGGTTCTAAAACCCCACCTTACAAAAATCGTGTGGCGGTTTAAACCCCACCTTTCAAAAATCGTGTGGCGGTTCCAACCCCACATTGCAAAAAATCATGTGGCGGTTCAAAAACCCCACCTTCCAAAATCTTGTGGCGGTTCAAACCCCACATTTCAAAAAAATCATGTGGCGGTACAAAAATCCCACCTTTCAAAATCGTGTGGCGGTTTAAACCCCACATTGCAAAAACCGTGTGGCGATTCAAGCCCCACCTTCCAAAAAATCGTGTGGCGGTTCAAACCCCACATTTCAAAAAATCGTGTGGCGGTTCAAACCCCATTTCAAAAAATCGTGTGGCGGTTCAAACCCCACATTTCAAAAAAGGCCGTGTGGAGTTTCAAAAAACTGCACCTTTCAAAAAAATCGTGTGGTGGTTCAAACCCCACCTTGCAAAAATTGTGTGGCAGTTTAAACCCCACATTGCAAAAAACCGTGTGGTGGTTCAAACCCCACATTTCAAAAAAATCGTGTGGAGGTTCAAAAAAACTCCACCTGTCAAAAAACCGTGTGGCGGTTCAAACCCCACATTGCAAAATTCGTGTGGCGGTTCAAACCCCACATATCAAAAAATCGTGTGGAGGTTCAAAAAAACTCCACCTGTCAAAAAATCGTGTGGCGGTTCAAACCCCACACTGCAAAAATCATGTGGCGGTTCAAGCCCCACCTTTCAAAAATCGTATGGAGGTTCAGACCCCACCCTTCAAAAATAAAAAAAATAAAAAAAATAAAATTGTGTGGAGGTTCAAAAACCCCACCTTTCAAAAAAAAAATCGTGTGGTGGTTCAACCCCACCTTGCAAAATTCATGTGGCGGTTCAAACCCCACCTCTCAAAAAAATCGTGTGGCGGTTCAGACCCCACCTTTCAAAAAAAATCGTGCGGCGGTTCAAACCCCACATTTTAAAAAATCGTGTGGCGGTTCAAGCCCCACCTTTCAAAAAATCATGTGGCGGTTTAAACCCCACCTTTCAAAGATCGTGTGGCGGTTCAAGCCCCACCTTGCAAAAATCGTGTGGCGGTTCAAACCCCATCTTTCAAGAAATCGTGTGGCGGTTGAAACCCCACCTTGCAAAAACCATTTAACGTTTGTTTTGCAGAATCAGTCATGATTATCAGCGTCCGAGTGGAGCTGAATTTATCAACGTCCGAGTGGAGTTGTCGGCATCTGAGTAGAGCCATTATTGATCAGCGTCTGAGTAGAGCTGAATTTACATTTTCTGCATCGCGACATTCGAGGGGAGATGTCCGAGTGAAGTCGCATTTTACATTTCTGTAAGGTATCCGAGTGGAACCATCAGCGTCCGAGTGGAGCTGAATTTATCAACGTCCGAGTGGAGTTGTCGGCATCTGAGTAGAGCCATTAGTGATCAGCGTCCGAGTGGAGCTGAATTTATATTTTTCAAGACATCCGAGTGGAGTCATTAGTGTCCGAGTGGAACTGAATTCGCAAGGCATCCGAGTGGAGCCATCAGCGTCTGAGTAGAGCTGAATTTATATTTATGCATCGCGGAATTCGAGTGGAGACGTCCGAGTGTAGCCGCAATTTATATTTTTCTGCAAGGTATCCGAGTGAAGCCATCAGCGTCCGAGTGGAGCTGAATTTCTTTTTCTGCAAAGTATCCAGGTACCAGACTTCAAGCTCAAAACACTGCCTGATCCCTTGAAGTCATCTGCATCCTAAGGACATCAACGTCCAACTACATCCTGTGAGGCATCCGATTGGAGCCATCAGCGTCCGAATGGAGCTGGATTTACATTTCTACAAGATGTCGAAACGGAGCCATCAACATCAAATAAAGCTAAGTTTACATTTCTGTGACTTACTTTTCAGCAACATGGTATCCGTATGGAACCGTTTCTTTTTCTGCTTTCAGATTTATGTCCTTTCATAACATCTGTATCTGAGTAGAATCGATGTTTCTGTATTGCAGTATTCGAATGGAACCATCAACATCCGAGTGGAGTTGAATTCATTTTCTTACAATTTAAGCAATTTAAATTTCCGCATCAACGTCAGAGTGGAGGTAAGCTCGCATTTTTGCAATTTACATATCCGTATCATGGTGTCTAAGTGGAACCATTCTCTTTTTTCTGCTTATAAGATCTATGCCTTCCAAATGTCATTCTGCATTTTGAACATTCATGGTACTGGGGCAACCGTCTTTACTGCTCATCAAAAATTTCCGTTACACTTTATTTTTGATAAGACAGTAAAGAGGGGGCAACTGTTGATACCCGAATTTTGACACAATTAATTTAAATCGTTCATTTTTTCACTCATTCTTGATCTTATTTTGATTATTATTATTTCTGTTTATTTACTATTTATTATCTTATTTTATTTTGTTTCATGTCATTTATTTTGTTTTGTATGTATTTTTGTTCGAACTTTTATCGATTCCAAATAAAATTTCTCGTATCATTGGATCGAACCACAAAAACTCATCATACCCATTTTTCACTTTCACTTTACTTTACATTACTTTACTCATTTTTTCCTCTCCACCATCCGAACATCATCATCTCTTCCCTTTCAATTTTATTAAAAAACACCATCATCACACCCTCTCCCTTTTCCATTTTCTTCCTCTTCCACGGTCATACCAACATTGGATGCCTCAACATCTTCCTCAACCCATGACTCCTCTCACACTCACACGTTTACTCTCCCTCTCATTTTTCTCAAAAACCATCATAAAAACGGGACCAAAATTGACACTCTCTCCCGGACAATTTTCCCTCTCAAATTCTCTCACTCTCGGCAAACTAAGAAAGCAAGGCAAGTAATTCCCATCTCTTTCATTCTAAGCATTTAACTAATTTATTACTTGCTGCCTCACCTCTCTTTTTTCTATTTTTCTGCATATTTGCTTTCTCGTCGTGACTATTGTCAACGCCGGAGGAGAACCGCCACTGCTGTTGCCGAGCCGTTGCTGCTGCTGCCGTCAACCACACCACCGCACCTCCACCGCTGTGTTTCGTGTGTGTTGTGTTTTGTTGTTCCAGAAACAGAGAAAAGAAAAAGGGAGAAGAAGAGAGGCAGCCATCAGAATTCCTCCTAAATCAATCCAAATTCCATCCCCTGCCAAATCCAAAAATCCTTCACAAACCTGCATAACCACCCGATCCACCATTAACCCAGCCCAGCCCAAATTAAATCCCTCCTCCTTCATCCACCGTTAAATTCAATCCCAGCCGCACTGCCACCACCTCACCGCCGCTCAAACCCGCTCCAAATCACTGCACAAAACAAATCCCACACCCGTCCCTCACTGCCCAAACTCATCTCTCCGGCCGAACCCGCTCCAAATCACCTGCACAAAACCAATCCCAAACCTCACTGCCCAAACCCGTCACCCTCACTGCACAAAGACCAAATCCAAAACAAATGCACCCATCCTTACCCGAAACAGATTCAAACTCAAATTCATTTCCCTGCTCCGATCCGCAACTACCCAATTAATCAAAAAAACCCTCAATCAAATCACCCAAAACCATCACACAAAAACCCAACCCGAATCGTCTGCCGCTGCCTTCACCGCTTTCACTGCCGCTGCTTGCCGTTGTCGTTGCTGCTGCTCGCCGCCGTGGTTGCTGCTGCTCGCCGTCGTCCCTTCCGTAGCTTGCTGCCGATGTGCTCTTTCCCATCAGCCACAACCAATCAGCCCCGCCACTGCTCACTCCTTGGCCTGAAAGAACAAAAGAGAAACAGAGGAGAAAGGGAGAAGAGGGCTGCGTGCTGCAGCCCTAAAATGAAAAAGAAAAAAAAATGAAGAGAGAAGAGAGGGACCTTGTCGTTGACAAGGAAGGGGAGAAGAGTTGGGCTTCGGCCCAACCAAATAAAAGAAAAAGAATGGGTTGCTGCCCAAAGAGAAGAAAAATGAAAGAGTGGGCTGCGGCCCATGGGAAAAATAAAAGAAATAGGCTACGACCCAAGCCCTTTTAATTAAAATCGTGTATTAACTCGTTCTTCATTTTTGCAGGTACCGAAGTCACGATTACCATCCCGATCAGATGCTCTGCCAACTTTAATGGCTTGATAAAATTCGATGAGGAGCTTGATGTGTCATTCCCGATTGCGGAGCTCGAATGGAGAATTTAATTGTTGTATTTATTTATTTGCGAATTTGTAATTAATTTATAATATTTATTTGCAGTATTTATCTATTTTATTATTAATTTTTGCCACTAATCTTTGATCTGCAGGTAAAGCTCTCCAGGTATGTTTTCCTTTTTCCCCTCTTTATTTTGGATAAATGTATTTTAATGCGTGATTGTTAGAATTCGAATTAATCAGTTTGCATGATGCTTATACCATTGAATGTGCTTTATTTTATGCTTGTTTCGTGTGCGGCTTCGTCCCCACGAATTTACGCTTTATTTTGATGAATGTGTTTCATGTGCGGCTTCGACCCCACGATTGTATTTTAATTTATGCTATCTTGACGAATGTGTTTATGTGCGCGGCTTCGACCCCACTTCCCGGTTTTTCTCTTTTCAATGTGTTTTTTTCCGCATTCATATAAAACGGTACTTTGCTAGTCTATGCATGCTTAGAATCACCTAGTAAATAGGATTAATCACGTGCAATGGCCCAATGACGATACTGGCGTCGCTTTGGTAAAAATTAATAAAACGGTAGTAATCTCACCAATTTTGCATGTAATCGGACTAATTTTGAACTCGGCTAAATATAACCGGAATAGGTATACAACCAACCTTTTTATCTTTTAGAGGATAAAAAAAATGTTATTAAACAACTCGACAACAGTTAGGATAAAATCAATCTCACAAACTTAAGAACTAAAGCGACGATACCCCCTCTGAGGGCCAAATTACTTGTTTTCAACATGATTTTTAAACATCTTTTTTTAGAACCGGTAACCTTTTTAAGGATGAGACTCGGGTGCCTAACACCTTCCCGAGTCCATAAAACGACCCCGAACCGTTGTTCTCGGGTTTAGACCCTTTTTATTTTTGTGCCTTAGTTTTTGTTTTATTTTCTTCTTTTTCAGACTTTTAGGTTTCCCTAAACCTTAGAAAAATAGGGTGGCGACTTCATTGTTATGTGTTTTTCCGCGTCCCGAATTTCGCTCGCGACGGTGCGACACATGGCATTAATATTCACGCAAACAAACCAGCAACATTAATATATTCCAGCAACCAACCAGCAACATTAATATATTCCACTCATACCAACCAGCAACATTAATATATTCCAGCAAACCAACCATCAACATTAATATATTCCACTCATACCAACCAGCAACATTAATATATTCCAGTAAACCAACCAGCAACCAGAAAATATTACATGACATTAATATTCATGCAATCAAACCAGAAATACTAAAAAGTATTACATGGCATTAATCATTCAATCTAACCAGAAACACTAAAACGTATTACATGGCATTAATATTCATACATACCTTTTGTTGATCACTGCAGAATGTCCATCCACCACCAGCCCCACCAGGGATATTTAAGTCTCTCATCAGCAGCAGTAAAAACCATTTCCATGTCCTCATATCTTCTTTCTCAACCACTGCCCAGGCCAATGGGTACATTTGATTATTGGCATCCTTACCAATAGCTGACAACAATTCTCCCTTAAAAGGTCCTTTAAGGAATGCCCCATCTAAACCTATGACAGGTCTGCAACCATTCTTGAAGCCTCTCTTCAATGCAGCAAAACATACATACAAGCCTCTAAAAACATTTTTCCCATCAACTTCTTCAGTGTCTAGGGAAATGGTGCTACCAACATTACTCTTCTTTAGTTCCTCAACATAGTCCTGCAATCTATCAAATTCCAATTCCACATTCCCTTGTAACTTTGACACGATCCTCCTCTTAGTCCACCGACATTGAGTCATTGAAGGCTCAATAGTCCATTTCGAGTATACACCATCGAAGATCTCTTGTTGTGTCATTGTTAAGGCTGCCAAACCTCTTTTCCTTATGAAATAGTCTGCTATCACCTTGTAGGTTAACCTTGAGCTCTTCAACACTTCTTGACATAACAAACCATGATGAGGTTGACAAGTCTTCACTTTCCAGTCTCCACTCCTGCTATCTATGCTGCAAAGTATCCTCCAATCGCACCCTTCATCTTTACATTCAGCTCTGCATCGCTTTGCTTCATTCCTCACATACTTAATGTCTCTGCGCTGATGGAGAGCTAATCTGTTAACAACCAACTTGAATTGAGCCTTGTTTAAGAACTTTAGGCCAGTACTGATCACAGGTACTTTGCTTTCAGGGTTGAACCACTGAGATCTTGATGTCCTCCTACTGCCATGTTCACCATCAGTTGTAACCATAAAGTTGCCTTCATTATCACTGAAGTTTGGCTCTCCATCACTTAACTTTGGCTCTCCATCATCCCTTTCCTGTCTCTCTTCAGCATTTATATTCTGAAGCTCTTCATCCTCCAGCTGAGATGCAACCTCCTCCACCCCATACTTAATATTCCCTTTTGGTTTTTGCAATAAACCCATCAACACATTCCTCCCATGCTGTAACTCTTCATCCTCATTATCAGTTAATTCTTCCACATTCACTAAGTATTCTTCAGGGATATGGAAGGCATTTTTCTTGTTTCCACGTATTGCTATTTCAACATCATTAGTACCTGTTTTCAGCCAATAAGAAAAAAACAAAAGTCATGTGTGTGTCAAGATAAAAAATATAAGAAACCATTTATTGTCCCTAAATGTAAGAAACTTGTATTTTGATATTTAATAGAAAAGCAGACAAACGTGTACCTTTATGCTCTCCACGTGGATCATTCCTTTCCAGCTCATCACATTCACCCTCAATAGCAGCATTTACATCAACCTCACCACCTTCACCCACACCTGCATCATCCCTTTCCTGCTCATCACCTTCACCCACACCTGCATCATCCCTTTCCTGCTCATCACCTTCACCCACACCTGCATCATCCCTTTCCTGCTCATCACCTTCACCATTATTTTCCTCTTCATCATCCGTTCCCTGCTCATTACCATCATTACACTTAGTAATCTCATTTAAGTCATCAAGTCCTATATCCTCCATCAATTCTTCCATTAATCTACCCTCCACTGTTACCTCCTCAATAGTATCCTCATCACCCCCTCCCAAACCACTGCCATTATTTGGGACATAACCATCACTAACAGTAGCATTATCAAGTACATTACACTTCATTTTTCCAACTTCAACCATTACCTTTTCGCTCAACTTATTCCCACTATTACAACTCTCATCAATTCTAAACCCACCCACCTCATTAATTCTCCAACTATCACTTCTTCCTTCATTCTGACCACCTCTCTCCAAATTATTACTACCCATGTGCTTCTCTTCTTCATCTATTAGCCCCAGTCTTATACCAGTCAACTTAGGGTTGTCAGTAGACAATAACGGGTGAAATGTCTCACCATGTTCAACATAAATATTACCCTCACCACCAGTCAGTAAATGATTAACTAGGGGCATAATAGATGCATCATCAGAAATCTCAAACACAAAATGCGAATTGGGTTTTTTAAAATATATACAATTTATGTTTTTAAACCCCATTAAAGCACACCACCCTAACAGTTGCATGTACGTCATCTTGTCAGGATCAACATCAACATCTTCAACAAATCCCCCCATATATTTTAGGTCATTACCCTTCCACAATACTACCCCACCAAAATAAACTTGCAATCTGCCCATTATGAAACCCTAGACTACAATCGAGACCACAACGGCCACAAAGGAAACAGCACCCCACTATGAAAAGTTCCAATAAAGAAACGTACCAACAGAAGCTGCAACGAAACCCTCGTTCTTTGGGAAACAGAACCGCACGCGCGCGTCCGCTTCACCACCTCGCAAATCCGTCGTGTTTCTCAATCTGATTCTGTCAACACAACCTCGCGTTCACCCTGTCCCGAATCTCCTATAAGTTTCTAGGTATTGTTCAAATATGGATTTTGTTGTTTATCAGGTGTATTGGAATGAGGGTAAGGTTGGGTATGTCGATTTAGCGTGGGGTTAGGTTTTTGGAATAAAACAATATTTTGGGAAAGCGATGGAGAAAGGTTTCTTCGAAGGAGATAAGAGGAAGAGGACAAGGTAAGTCAGTGGTGGGCCCCAGCATGACGTGGACGCGTGAGTTGGCAGGCATCTGACGTGGCTAGCCGACGTGGCACGTGAGATTTGTCTGACGTGGAAGATAACGTCGCCACGTCAGATTTCTGTGACGGTAGGGTCCAATTTTGTCAAAACGTTCGATTCGCAGGGTTGTCATTAAACAATTTAAGAGTCCAGGGGCCACATTAATTAAAAAAATAAAGTTCAGGGGCCAAAAATGTCATTAAAAAATGAGCATGAACTTATGTTGCTTTGATTAGCACTTTTATATATCATCTTAATTCTACATATTTTCTTTTCTTGTCATGACAAATATTATATCATAAAACAACAAAAGACATATCGAAAATAACCTAACTCAAACTAAAAAGGTAAAATTTTGAAAATCTATAATTAAAACCGACCTGAAAATACAAATTTTAAGGAACAATCATCCCGCTTCAAAGGAAGAAAATAAAATATTGATTTGAGAATTTGAATTCAAAACTTAAAACTTAAGGATCACTTGTAGTCTTTTCTAATGTTAAATTGAACATTGTGCTTAATTCGTCTAATTTTGAAATATTTGGTGACTAAATCGTTCCAAAAAAATGGTTGGGTGTCAAAATTGTACAAAATTGACAAGTCCTGTGGCTAGATAATCTTTTCCTATAATTTGTTTATTGAAAGTAGAGAATGTAATATATCTTTTTTTATCATTGCAAAAGAAATAGAACAAAAACAGCCGATTAGGTTATAACTATGTGTGAGAAAGAGGTTTTCGAAATATCTCATAAAATGAGTACATGAAGGCTAAAAGGGGAATAAAAGAATTATGAATATGGCGAGTGGAGATCAAACACCAAATTTACTAAACCATCAATAACAAAGTTTACTTCGCGGAATACATGAATCACTAGGATCTTCCAGAGAAGACCCAAAAGAGTACGAATAGCATCAATTAATTACATGTGAGCTGGAGAGGCACCTGAAGCACCCGAAACAACATAAACAACGTTCTGATTATTTACTTGAAGAATGATCTTGCGGAAGCTACATGAACAACCCCTCACTAAGACTCAAATAGACAACCCCATAACTCAGTTTCAAAGACATTACAAACGTCCAACTTGGCTGAAAACCCACCTAACCAATTGCCATTATCATCCCGAAGTGTTAGGATTTGTATACTGTGTATGTGTATTGTTTAACTATTAGGCCTATGTTTACTGTATTATAATTGGGCTTAGGTTAGGTTTTAGGGTTAATGTATATGTATGTTTGAATAAGGAATGAAAAAGCAAGGAAACCCATTTCCCTAAATCTGACATGGTAGCGGAACTAGCCGCCTAGCAAACCAACCTTCTTCTCGTCGATCTGTCTTATATGATTGATGCCTTGATTTTGCCTACTGCAATTTTGCCTTCAACCCTTGAACTACTCCATGGCCGACGACGACAAAACCCAATCTCCCTTTAGTATTTTACATAATTATAATTATAAAGAAAAAAAATTGAGAAGAAAAAACTCACCATTTCATGTAAATAATTGCTAATAATATGAAAACATTAGTTGAGTGCAATTTTACACACTTCGTTTAAAAAGATGTATACAATCTATATTTAGCATTTTAAATAAATATAATATGAAGAAAAAAACTTACCATTTCATGTAAATAATTGCTAATAACATGAAAACATTAGTTGAGTGTAATTTTAAATCACACACTTCTTATAAAAAAATGTATACTCTTAAGAATAAGAAATCAACAATCTATCTTATTACACACACAATATATTTTCTTTACCATTATCTTTTCTACTTTTATTTTTGAGTCATATGGTACTACTACATAGATTTTTTTAGCACATTTCTAAAAAAAATTATACTCTAGTTTAAAATTTGACACATGAAATATGTAGGAATCATCTTAGAAAATTATAAAAGCAAGTAATAAAATGTATAAAAAAGCTTAATATTAATTTGTAATTTGATATGAATAACTTTTCTTATCTTACAAAAATAGATATACTTATTATGTTCCAACAATTCTATTGGTATTAGCCTCAGTTTAGTTTCCACCAAAAATCCTTGCCAACTCATCTGTAGAAGTTACAAAGTTATGTAACTTGTAACTTATCTATAGAAGTTACACAATTATGTAACTTATGTATTTTATTTTCTTCCAAAAAAGTTCTTTTAATGAGATAAGTTACAAAGTTATGTAACAAATCTGATTTAATCTCATATCAGTATTAAAAACACAGACTACAAATAGACACCCTTCCTTGATATCCATTTTTTAATGTCTATTATTGTCTGGAATTGTCAAGGAGCCAAGAGCTCTGAATTTATTCGTGGATTGAAATTTCTTTTGTGTGTGTATATTAAAAGTACAGTCTAAAATCAACCACGATAATGCTCAAATTTATTTAAACTGGAATAGATCTTCATTAAACATAACAAAATTACAACAAAACATTATTTAATTAAGTTCATACATAATACTTAATCTTTTTTAGTATGGCTGGAATCTTGTTTGCATAGTTGTCTAGAACACCTTGGGCAAGACTTGCAATGTAAATGGCTCCCTCCAAACTAACATTTTTGGCTTCCAATGGTTGAATAGCTGCTTCCAAATGCGCAAGGCAGTTGCCTATAGTGTCCACAATGACAATAGCATCATTTGCATGGAATCGCTCAATTGCCTGGGCCTTCATGAGCTTCAATCTTGCTGCTTGCTGTAATAACCTTGTGATATCTTGATTTGTTTGCTCTACCTTGGCAGTAGCTTGTTGAATCTCTGACTCCAAGTGATCACCCACTACTCTTCTACCTGCAAGGAAAGATTCCGCCCCTCTTGCATTCATATCACTCTATTAATCACACAAAGTAAATCACTCTATTAATTACTTTAATTAAATTTGCTTTAAATTGTGCAATTCAAAATTAATAAATATTTTTTCATTAAAACTATAACATGTTTTTTAATTGCTGAAAACTAAGAAAAAAGAGAGGATATTGATTAGTTAAAAAACTTTGTAACTTATCTATAGAAGTTACAAATTTATGTAACTTATCTGTAGAAGTTACAATGTTATGTAACTTATGTATTTTATTTTCTTAATTGAGAGACATCTACCAAACAAGTGCATTTTGAAATCTCTTTCATGTAAGTTAAGAATTATCGTTCTTTTACTCAAAACCAAGAATTGAAATTAGACATACATATCATAACATGCTTTCCCATTCTTATCTAGCATGAAAGCCATTGTTCTTTCTCCCACTAATAATCTCCACTACGGGAACACCAAAGCTGAAAATATCCGATTTTACAGAAAACAATCCTTCCATCGCATACTTAGATGACATGTATCCTTTGCAAAATTCAAAGAAAAATATAAAAAAAAGCTTGATATTAATTTGTAATTTAATATGAATAACTTTTCTTATCTTACAAAAATAGATATACTTATTATGTTCCAACAATTCTGTTGGTATTAGCCTCAGTTTGATTTCCACCAAAAATCCTTGCCAACTTATCTATAGAAGTTACAAAGTTATGTAACTCATGTATTTTATTTTCTTCCAAAAAAGTTTTTTTAATGAGATAAGTTACAAAGTTATGTAACAAATCTGATTTAATCTCATATCACGATAAAAAACACAGACTACAAATAGACACCCTTCCTTGGTATCCATTTTTTAATGTCTATTATTGTCTGGAAGGAGCCAAGAGCTCTGAATTTATTCGTGGATTGAAGTTAAAGTACAGTCTAAAATCAACCACGACAATTCTAAAATTTATTTAAACTGGAATAGATCTTCATTAAACATAACAAAATCACAACCAAACATTATTTAATTAAGTTCATACATAATACTTAATCTTTTTTTGGTATGGCTGGAATCTTGTTTGCATAGTTGTCTAGAGCACCTTGGGCAAGGCTTGCAATGTAAATAGCTCCCTCCAAACTTTCATTTTTGGCTTCCAATAGTTGAATAGTTGCTTCCAAATGCGCAAGGCAGTTGCCTATAGTGTCCACAATGACAATAGAATCATTTGCATGGAATCGCTCAATTACTTGGGCCTTCATGAGCTTCAATCTTGCTGCTTGCTGTAATAGCCTTGTAATGTCTTGATTTGTTTGCTCTACCTTGGCAGTAGCTTGTTGAATCTCTGACTCCAAGTGACCACCCACTACTCTTCTACTTGTAAGGAAAGATTTTGCCCCTCTTGCATCCATATCACTCTATTAATCACACAAAGTAAATCACTCTATTAATTACTTTAATTAAATGTGCTTTAAATTGTCCAATTCAAAATTAACATATTTTTTAATTAAAACTATAACATGTTTTTTAATTGCTGAAAACTAAGAAAAAAGAGAGGATATTGATTAGTTAAAAAACTTTGTAACTTATCTGTAGAAGTTACAAAGTTACGTAACTTGTAACTTATCTATAGAAGTTACAAAGTTATGTATAGATAAGTTACAAAGTTATGTAACTTATCTATAGAAGTTACAAAGTTATGTACCTTATGTATTTTATTTTCTTCCAAAAAAGTTTTTTTAATGAGATAAGTTACAAAGTTATGTAACAAATCTGATTTAATCTCATATCACGATTAAAAACACAGACTACAAATAGACACCCTTCCTTGGTATGCATTTTTTAATGTCTATTATTGTCTGGAAGGAGCCAAGAGCTCTGAATTTATTTGTGGATTGAAATTTCTTTTGTGTGTGTATATTAAAAGTACAGTCTAAAATCAACCACGACAATTCTCAAATTTATTTAAACTGGAATAGATCTTCATTAAACATAACAAAATTACAACCAAACATTATTTAATTAAGTTCATACATAATACTTAATCTTTTAATACTTAATCTTTTTTTGGTATGGCTGGAATCTTGTTTGCATAGTTGTCTAGAGCACCTTGGGCAAGGCTTGCAATGTAAATGGCTCCCTCCAAACTTTCATTTTTGGCTTCCAATAATTGAATAGCTGCTTCCAAATGCGCAAGGCAGTTGCCTATAGTGTCCACAATGACAATAGCATCATTTGCATGGATTCGCTCAATTGCTTGGGCCTTCATGAGCTTCAATCTTGCTGCTTGCTGTAATAACCTTGTGATGTCTTGATTTGTTTCCGCTACCTTGGCAGTAGCTTGTTGAACCTCTGACTCCAAGTGACCACCTACTACTCTTCTACTTGTAAGGAAAGATTTTGCCCCTCTTGCATCCATATCACTCTATTAATCACACAAAGTAAATCACTCTATTAATTACTTTAATTAAATGTGCTTTAAATTTTCCAATTCAAAATTAACATATTTTTTAATTAAAACTATAACATGTTTTTTAATTGCTGAAAACTAAGAAAAAAGAGAGGATATTGATTAGTTAAAAAACTTTGTAACTTATCTGTAGAAGTTACAAAGTTACGTAACTTGTAACTTATCTATAGAAGTTACAAAGTTATGTATAGATAAGGGGTTAAATACAAAAAAAGTCCCTGCAGTCTAATTGATTGACTTTTTTCATCCCTCTATTTTTTTTGAACTATTTTTAGTACCCCGAGTCAATAAAATGACTTTTCTCATCCCTCACCCTAACGCCGTCAACGTTTTCCGTCAACTTGCTGACGTGGCATGCCACGTGTCACTGACACATCACCGGTTTCTGACGTGGCATGCCACGTCACTCAAAAAACTGACGTGGCGTGACACGTCACCGGCTGCTAACGTGTCACGCCAGGTTGGGCTCAAACCCATGACCTCATGCTTGCCTTGAGCTCTACCAACTAAGCTACACAACTTTTGTGTTAACATGTAATAAAATCTGAGTATTACTGATTGATTGTTTATTTACAATGATTTATTGTCTCTTTTATTATTAATTGAGATGATTAATATGCTACTTTGAGCTTGTTTCCTTCCTTTGTGGTTTTATAGGGTTAATATATGTTGAAGGAGGAAAGGGAATGAAAAGGCCGAAGATTAGAGCTCAAATGATCAATTGGTGTTGAGCAGATTTTCTGGGCGCATTTCCGGCCCATCTCAAGGCCTTGAGATGAAGCGACCTGGCAGATTCCAGCTGGACAGCACTGACCATATTTTTCCGTGCTACAATTATTTATTCCTGAGTGCTTTTCTTGTCTGCTTGGGACTTGGAAAATAGAGACAAGATGTTCCCAGCATGCTATACTCTCCCTCACGTGGCTCAAAGAAACAAATATAGAGGAGAATGTTTAGCATGCTTGCAAGTGACAAAGGCCTTGAAGACTATGCATTTTGAAGGATGTGTTCACTTGGGAATATTTTATTCTATTGTGTTGCTCCCCTTTGCTGCCATTTAATTGAAGAGGCTTGAGCAGAGGAAGAGAATGTCAAGTCCAGACCAGACCAGAAGGAGAAGAGAGGGGAACGGAAGAGAGAAGTTAGTTCTCTCATTTTTCATTATTGTCCATTTTCTTGTATTTTCGGATTTTATTCAAGCTTGCTGTTTTGATTGGAGTTGTAATTAATTCCTCCGATTCCTGGTAGGGATTGAGAGGTTAACAATTCCAGTATGTTGTGAGACTTGTTGTTCTTCAATAAAAACGTTTTTCATATCTCTTTTCTTGCTTGGTTTAATGACAATTTGTTCTTGTTGAATTTGGGCTTAGCTAACCTATGTTTAACTTGAATGATTACAGTAGAATCACTCTAGTGCCGCGTTTTTGCACTAGAGAGAACCCGAGTAGACAACTAGTGATAGGGTAATTCCTAAAACTAGAAGGAGACAAGAGTTAGTTTTGAGATTTCTGGACAACAAGTGCGTCCATCTCAAGGTCTAGGGAAGGGCCTTCCTAATCATATCAACAAGCTAGCAATCCTTGATTGTTAAGGGAGTTAGGGTTGCGAAAGGAGCTTCTCCTTGAGTGACTTGAGTAGGAGGAGGCTTGGAGATTGCCCTTGGATTTATCTCTATAACTTCTCTATGAAAATTGTTTTGAAAATGTTTTTTGTGTCAATGAACAACATGGAATTGTTACCTCAAGAGATCTCTACTGGGAATAATATTTCCCTAATCCTTTCACTTTCTTTTTCTTTACTTATTTTCGTATTTTATTTACTGTTTTTATTTAGAGCATGGCAGACTCATCTCAAGGCCTTGAGATGAAGCTGCCATGTCTCCTGCTTATTTTATTTTTCTGTCATTTATTTTCTGCACTGTTTTTACCTCCCCCTTCGTTCTGATCAGTTTGGTTTGGTTGTTTGCAGGAGAATGAGCATTAGACCGATAGTCCCTGTGGATCGATCCTCTTGCCGCTATGCACAAATCCTTTTTGCTGCTTAGTGATAAGTTGTAATCTTTTTATTTATGATCGGATTCGACACCCGTCAATTACTTCCCATGTTTTTCAACAATAACACTCGAACATTTTCCAACTTTTGTGCAGATCATCTATCGACCCGAGGTTGTTTTAAATTATTAATTATTATGTTGTTTGTCCATTAAAATTTAAATATATAAAATAAATGATAATAGTTTGTCCATTAAAATTTTAATTTTTTTTTATAATAGTTTATCAATTTTATTTATATATATTTAAATTTTAATGGACAAACTATTATCAATTTTTTTTATATATTTAAATTTTAATGGACAAACTATTATCAAACTATTATCAATTTTTCCATTAAAATTTAAATATATAAAAAAAATGCAAATAAATAATTAGAAGTACTAATAGCCCACCCATAATTAAATTTATATATAATAAATATATGAACAAAACATATATATCTTATTTGAAAATTGAAATATTAATAATTTTATAATAAAATTTAAATATTTAACAACATAATAATTAATAATTTAAAACAACCTCGGGTCGATAGATGATCTGCACAAAAGTTGGAAAATATTTTAGTGTTATTGTTGAAAAACATGGGAAGTAATAGTCAGATTTTATTACATGTTAACACAAAAGTTGTGTAGCTCAGTTGGTAGAGCTCAAGGTAAGCATGAGGTCATGGGTTCGAGCCCAACCTCATGTAAGATCTGGTAGCTGCTTTAAAGATTTGATCTTTTGCTGACGTGGCGTGACACGTCAGCAGCCGGCGACGTTGTGTGATGTGGTATGCCACGTCAGAAATTGGTGATGTGTCAGTGACACGTGGCATGCCACGTCAGCAAGTTGACGGAAAACGTTGACGGCGTTAGGGTGAGGGATGAGAAAAGTCATTTTATTGACTCGGGGTATTAAAAATAGTTCAAAAAAAATAGAGGGATGAAAAAAGTCAATCAATTAGACTGCAGGGACTTTTTTTTATTTAACCCTATAGATAAGTTACAAAGTTATGTAACTTATCTATAGAAGTTACAAAGTTATGTAACTTATATATTTTATTTTCTTCCAAAAAAGTTCTTTTAATGAGATAAGTTACAAAGTTATGTAACAAATCTGATTTAATCTCATATCACGATTAAAAACACAGACTACAAATAGACACCCTTCCTTGGTATCCATTTTTTAATGTCTATTATTGTCTGGAAGGAGCCAAGAGCTCTGAATTTATTCGTGGATTGAAGTTTCTTTTGTGTGTATATTAAAAGTACAGTCTAAAATCAACCACGACAATTCTCAAATTTATTTAAACTGGAATAGATCTTCATTAAACATAAGAAAATCACAACCAAATATTATTTAATTAAGTTCATACATAATACTTAATCTTTTTTTGGCATGGCTGGAATCTTGTTTGCATAGTTGTCTAGAGCACCTTGGGCAAGACTTGCAATGTAAATGGCTCCCTCCAAACTTTCATTTTTGGCTTCCAATAGTTGAATAGCTGCTTCCAAATGCGCAAGGCAGTTGCCTATAGTGTCCACAATGACAATAGCATCATTTGCATGGAATCGCTCAATTGCTTGGGCCTTCATGAGCTTCAATCTTGCTGCTTGCTGTAATAGCCTTGTGATGTCTTGATTTGTTTGCTCTATGATCGTCAATCAAATAAAGAATTTATAGTGCCTGAAAACGTGTGTGCACAAGAGATAAAGTGTACAGTGGGAGTCAGGGTCGAACACAGGGACTGTGAGAAACTGATCTATGGTCTTGAATGTATTCGGGGGAGAAGAGCACGAATAGTAACAATTAGGGGGGGATTTTACTTGGCCAACGTGTTGGCCAAGACAGATATCGGGAGCTAACAATTCTATCTAAGAAAGCAATATTCGGGGTCCCGAATGTCACGTTCGGGGTCCCGAATGGTAAGATAAGTGAATCAGCGAATAAATCCAGAAATAGTAAAACAGGTCAGTAACAGATGCAGGAATAACAGTACAGGCGTGAAACAGAACAAGGGTGAAATAAGCTCAAGTAATCAGATGGAGAAAGGGTTCTCGGCAAAGGCACTCTGGGTTGCATTCGGGACCAGATCGTCATCAGCTCAAGGGTATTCCATTCAAGATGTCATAGAAATGACATGGGGACCAGATTCCTCGGATATCCCCTACTTTTCTCTTAAGAGAAACTACCCCCCGTTTCCACATATGAGGTAGTCTTGACAGTCCGCCATCCCTCCAGGCACGAATGCGGGAGGGCCATACTCAAACTGCCCATGAAGTTAAGAAAAGACAGATCTAGAGCTAAAGTCCCTCAGTTTGTCAGACTCGTGACCCAGCTCTAATCAACTACCCAACCTATCTATTCGAGACCACTTTGACACAGTCAAGACTAAACAGATGCCTACTTGCTCATGCAACTTTCCTTCCGTATTCATCACATAAATGGCAGCATTTACACAAGATAATTCTCAGTTGATCAGGCCTCAAATTAAATCATGCAAAGATGTAATTAAATCGATGAATAGTTGAATATAGCATCAAGAATATATTAAGCACATTAAGGTCTCGAGTCTGCCCCTGCAACCCTTGAATCAGCCTTGCCAAGAACTAGGAATTTAGCTACTCATACTTAAAGATAAACAAATAACGATTAAGGAAAGCATAACAAGTAATTAAATAGTGTAAGGGAAGAAAACTTGTTACTAAAATTCCGTTTATAGCTCGGCAGCAATGTTGAAGAAGCTAACAATGGCTAGAGAGAGAAACTAGAGAGAAGTCTAAGCTACTTCTAAATTATGCTAATTAATTAATTACTAGGAGAGATCCCAGAAAAAGCCCCTAAAACTATTCATGGATGCCCTTTATATAGTAGAGCTCCAAGCACAAAATATCTACAACCCAAAAACTAGGGACAAAATGCATTGATTGAAAGCCTAAAGAAGTGGATCTATGTTCCCAAAAGCACAAAGCTGGAAAAGCATAAAGCTGTCTGGAGCTTTGGCAGGTCTGGAGTGGGCTCAAGACTGAAATCCGTAGGTGTTTGGTAATCAGTGCAGAGCGTCAGAACAGTGTCAGAGGGATCACATGGGCGTTAGGTGGGGTGACACGTGGAAACGTCATCCTTTACCCTTCGGGAGTCCCGAACTGGGAATCCGATTCGGGACCTTGAACGCTGCTTTGGACTCGGGACCTCGACTTTTGGTCTTGAAGCTCGAATTCGCTCAAAATGCACCAAAAACGTTTGTTTTAGCATAAATTCCCTTTTTAGGCCTAGATCTGCAATAGTAATGAAATCAAGGGTAAATTAGCAGAATCAAGCTCTAAATAAGTGAGAAAATGGAGGGAAAATCATGCATAAAAACATGCTATCACTCTACCTTAGCAGTAGCTTGTTGAATCTCTGACTCCAAGTGACCACCCACTATTCTTCTACCTGAATGGAAAGTTTGTGCCCCTCTTGCATCCATATCACTCTATTAATCACACAAAGTAAATCACTCTATTAATCACTTTAATTAAATGTGCTTTATCCAATTCAAAATTAACATATTTTTTAATTAAAACTATAACATGTGTTTTTAATTGCTGAAAACTAAGAAAAAAGAGAGGATATTGATTAGTTAAAAAACTTTGTAACTTTTATTGTAACTTCTACAGATAAGTTACAAAGTTACGTAACTTATAACTTATCTATAGAAGTTACAAAGTTATGTAACTTATCTGTAGAAGTTACAATGTTATGTAACTTATGTATTTTATTTTCTTAATTGAGAGAATCTACCAAACAAGTGCATTTTGATATCTCTTTCATGTAAGTTAAGAATTATGGTTCTTTTAATGAAAACCAAGAATTGAGATTAAGCATACATATGATAACATGCTTTCCTATTTTTTAATATTTACCCAATAAGATTATTTTATATGTATTTTATTTTCATGTAGAAATATAAATGAGTATATTTATATGTAATGGAATATTAGTAGATTGATGATATATTTTAGTTTTTTCAATTATAATAAGTGTAAATTTTTTTCCTAGAAATATATTTAATAGTTTATTAATCTTTGTAGATAGAAGAAAATAATAACATGATTTTTTTCATTAAAAAAATAAAATTGTTGGAACAAAATTATTTTTGGTTTTTCAAAAATTTGGAAATTAATACGAAGTAAACGCGTTTTTCAAATCAGGAAAATAAAACAGTGTGCGAAGTAAACACGTTTTTTTATTTTTCAGATCAGGAAAATTGTGAAGTAAACACATTATTGAGTTTTCTGTTTAAATGAAAATTCTCTATTTTCCTAAAAACAGTAAGGCCCCGTTTACTTCGCAGAATTCTCCCGAAAATTCTCCATTTTTCTGAAAACTGATGTGAAAAATGGAAATCGTGTTTACTTGGCCGTTTTTTCAGTTTGAAAACGAAAACGAAAATACTCTATTTGAAAAATGATGGAACAAATTTTGAAAACGCCTGAAAGTTGTTCTCTATTTTTCTAAATTTTTTTGCCTTCACTTTCTCAAACTGAAAACACGCGTTTTCAGTTTGAGTGATTAATGAATCTTTTTAAAACCCAATTTTGCCCTCATCCCCTCACGCTGCGTTCCTTCTTCTTCTCCATCGCAACACGGTCTCGTGCTAGCAGTTGCCACCTCCGCCCTCCACCCTCCACCCAGTCCTCCGCCCTTCGCGTCCCTCTCTCCGCCTAATCCCGCCTCCCCCTCTGCCGCAACTCTGAGCTCCGACGACGTGGCGAAATCGCTTGTAGGCACCGCTGTTTACACAGTCAGCAACTCTAACAACGAGTTCATCCTCATCTCCGACCCTGATGGAACCAAGTCCATTGCAAGAAGAACAAAATCAGCCATAGGAGCTTCTGCAACCAAAAGTCGAACAAGTCGAACAAGTTGAACAAGAGGAAGAGGAGGAGGAGGAGGAGGAGGAGGAGGAGGAGGAGGAGGAAGAGGAGGAGGAGGAGGAGGAGGAGGAGGAGGAGGAAGAAGAAGAGGAGGAAGAAGATGAACGGAGGCATAGGAGGAAGAAGATGAACAGTAACTTATACCAAATTAATTATAATGGCACAATGGTAAATTTAGAACAAATAATTTTTTATGTCCATTTTCTACTTAATTCAATTGCTTGCATTTTAGAACAAATTGATGATCAATCTGTTGTGAAATATTTAGTCTTTAATCTCTAGATTAATTACATGCTTTCAATTTCGTAAATTGATTAATGGTTTGCTCCAATTTCATGTTTTGAATTAATTTGTCAAATTACTGTATTTTTGAAATTAAATCTTGTGTGTTGAGTAATCAGATTTTTGGTTCGAACGGGTGGATCGACATTAATTTTACGAATATTTTGGTTGTCTCGGAATTTTGATAAATCGAAATTGACCGGACCTTGGTCGCCGGTGGCTCCGGCGACCCAAGGTCAAGGATGAGCAAAGCTGGTGGGCCTTTCGGGCCGAGGAAAGAAAGAAGGAAAAGGAAAAGATTTATTTAAAGCTAGATTTCCAATCTAGTTAATCATAATGATATATTAGAATATATTTACATAATAATAATAATAATTATGTAATGAACAATAATAAATTAGAATAATCATAATAATAAATTACAATAATAATAACAATAATATTTCCAATCTTAATAATCATAATAATAAATTATAGGCTCATCATAATAATCATTAGAATATCATCTGTTTTTATATTTACATATTGAACAATAAGACTATTTTATACGTTTTTTATTTTCATGTAGAAACATGAATTACTATATTTATATGTAATGGAATATTAGTAGATTAATGATCAATTTTAGATTTTTCAATTATAATAAGTGTCAATTTTTTCCTACAAATATATTTATTAGTTTGTTAATCTTTGCAAATAGAAGGAAATAATAACATGATTTTTTTAATGAGAAAATTCAAGTTGTTGGAACAAAATTGTTTTTGGTTTTGCAATAATTTGGAAAAGTGACGAAGTAAACAGGTTTTCCAGTTTTCAGATCAGGAAAAGTGACGAAGTAAACAGGTTTTCCAGTTTTTCAAATCAGGAAAAGTGACGAAGTAAACGCGATTTCCAGTTTGAAAATTCTATTTACAAATTTTAGAAAAACAGCAAATTTTAGAAAAACAGCAAATTTTTAAACTGAAAATTCTGCGAAGTAAACGGGGCCTAAATTTTCAGACTGAAAATTTTCTCAGATAAACGAGTCTGGGGTCAGTTTAGTTGCCCAAAAAAGACCAGACTTTTAGCCGTGACTTTGCGCCTGCGGCCCTGCGCACCAAAATCAGTCTTCTAACTTGTCAGCAACTTCACTTGTTCGAGTCCTAAAATGGCTGCAACGACAGCAACAACATGTGTTCAGCGGCCACTCCTCAGAGTCGGAACCATATCCAGAAGCATCAATATAATCCGCGTCCCTCCTCATCCATACCCCAATGGCATCTTGTTTCCAAGTCTGAGGAAGAAACTCGCCTCTCCTCCTCCTCCTCCTCCTCCTACTTCTATCACTGCTCTTGCTACTGTCTCATCCAAATCTCCTGCTTTCCCTCTCGTTGCTGCTTTGCCGTCTGACCTCTTCCCTCCTCCAATTGACCATGACCTCCTTGTAAGCACCCCCATCTCTCTCCCCTTTTCCTTTCCTTTATAGGTCTGTGACTTCAGGCTGAAGAAAAGTCATGGTCTTTGTGTTTGTTTGTTTAAAGTTTAGAAGCTAGTTACGAGCAGTTTGAAAAGGGTATCCGTTGTTTTGGCTAATTTGTTGGTTTTCAGCATGTGATGACATCTTTGTTTTGTGCAAAGGGAGGGGTGGGATTAATGGAATAATCATGTTGCAATTTGAATTGTACACTAGTGGTTTCTTTGGGTCTGTTGTTTTTGTTGTTGAATAGAGATATCTGGTCCATAATTTGGGTGGGTATTAAAATGTAACTCGAGCGGTCAAAGATTTGCTGAGTGCTTTGTGGATTATACACTAGGTTATCTCTGCATTGTGTTCTTTGTTTCCAAAAGTTTAAAACTATTGGTAATATATGCTGGAAAGATGCTCTGGCTCTACAAGTCCTGGGATGCAGTCTCAGGATGTCTTAGTGAAGGTTGAAAGGTTAAGCAAACTGTTTATCACCTAGAATTTGAGAATTGCAGTGCAGAAAAGCACAATTTTTCATGAACTCTTGAGTTACATTCCTTAACTCGCTTTTAGTGTAGGAGCTGGAAGTGATCCTTGAAGCCATGTGTATATGTCGTAACCATTTTGGTCAACGGGATATCATTGTCAAAAGCCTTTTCCTTTGGACCAGGCAAAGGGCACACTGAAACAGAACCATGCTTTCTTTTTGTATGACTCTATATTTGAGCTACATTCTTATTTATTTACTTTAACCAAATATCATTACTCATTAGTAAATTACTGAAAGGGCTGAAACAATAATCGAGGCCACAGGTAAAATCATTTGGTTGACTGTAATATGAATTATATTGAATAAGCTTGATTTGAAATAACCATTCGTTTGGTTTTTGCATGATTGGTGACAGTATATATTTTTGTTGGATTTTTTCATTTATCGTTACAATTCTCCCCTCCATTTCTACTATGTGATTGCTAGAAAAAAGTTTCTTATTTTATTTATGGCCAACTTGCAGATAGTAAATGTTGATCATTTCAGCGCTTTGAGCACATCATATTATGTTCATTTTAATGTTTCACCATTTTTTCCTTATGTGTGATTCTTTGCTTGAAGAAGAGTATTATTTTAGTTCATGGATAGTTAAGTAATGAATTTACTATGGTATGCTTTTGGTGCTTCGATTGTCTATATTGTGCTTGCCTTTGTGACTGATATTGAGCAATTAACTTGGTAAATGATGTTGCACTTCTGCGTGCTTGGTATTTATCTCCCACTTGGTTCTTCAGATATGTGTAAACTTTTTGTAACCATGAGTTCACTCGTATCAGGAGACACTGACAGAAGAAGGTGCAAAAGTCTCTGAAGATGGAATTGTTGGAACATTTGATAACGATGATGAAGCATTAGATGCATTTGACAAACATGCTGTGGTGTGTATCTCGATGACTCTACAGTATTGCATGCAAAAGTAGTTACTCGTGTATGTTATTCATAATTGGTCAATCGTGCGACTGGTTATTCTGTCATACTCTCTTTAGATGATGGTGATTTGAGTCACTTTGGCCACTTAAGTTGAGTATGTTGATATGACATGAACTTTGTAGAATTGTAACCTGATTTAAGTGATGAGTAGGTTATTTTGTTAAAAAAATAAAAGAAATGGTGTGGGCATCCATTAAGACAAGGGTACATGAATGCTAACAATGACCAGCTGTAAAACCGGAAAGTTTGAGTTTTAACTACTGAAGGAACCTCTAAGTTCTGCGGATTTTAGTGTTTTGGAAGTTGCCATGTCTTGTGTCTGTGTTTTCTCTCATTTTTGCTGTTTCAATGCTATGTATGTTATATTTACGTTTAATATATCCAAGTTGGTGTCCATTAACATGCCCCCAGCTGGAAAATCCATATTGGTGATGTTAAATGTGGAATACTAAAATTGCATACCTGAATGCTGTTTCTTCATGCGCTTGAATTGTGTAGTATATCAGTATTCCTTTCAACCTATGGCTAATTGCACTATACTTTCGTTCATTTCCTTTTTCTGGATTTGATGACTCAGGTTTCAGACCTTTCACACTTCGGACGGATAAGAGGTATTATTTTTGTTCCTAATCTTCTCTACACAATGGTCTGTCTTTCTGCTTATGAATGCTATTAGGGTGTTATGTTTGTATCCTTGATAATATCTGCATTTTCTAGAGGTAGACAAATCTTTGTTGTTGATTGAAAAAAGTGACTGCTTAAACAGCTTAGAATGACCTGATAAAAGGAAAACCAAAATAACTTATAAACCGATAATTATGAATGACTACAAAAGACTACTAGGATTTCAAGATAGAATGTTATAATGTTAACTGATACTTTCTAGCTCTCCTTTTCCTAAATATATATATATATATATATAAAAATTGTAATAGCATTATAATAATCATGATGCAAAGTTAACTCAGCTGCAGTAACTTTTTCCAGCTAACTAGGTGATTCAATTTTATATAAATTTCTATGGGTTAAGATTCTTGTCCAACTTAAAGTGCTGCATGGCATTGCAATTTTTGGAACATATATTGAAAATTTTCCAAGATTTTGAGTCAACTATTTGAAGAATTGCGTGTCCTCATTAATTAATGCTTTATGTTCTTCTTCTGTGTGGAGTTTAATTATATCCTCTACTTTGAACGATAATGGAGTTTTTCCATCTTCTGAAGTTACTGGTGATGACCGTGCACATTTTCTTCACAACCAAACCACTGCGAACTTTGAATGTCTTCGTGAGGGACAGGTAAATCTAGATGGATTTACAGTTAGTTCTTCCAATAATGGAATACAAATATGTTCTACAAATTTATTCATATTTGATCCAGTCATATGGAATAATTGATAGGTTTTGTTCATTCAAATCCATAGGGATGTGATACTGTCTTTGTTACACCAACAGCTCGGACAATAGATATTGCACATGCTTGGATCATGGTACTCTCTTTTGCCATTTTTGACATTATCATTAACTTTCTTGTACTGTAAAGCTTTTGTGGGTTATTAATCCATGTTTGCTCGTGTACAGAAAAATTCAATAATGTTGTCGGTCTCACCAGCAACATGTGGAACTATAACTCAGATGCTGAATAAGTATGTGAACCATGTTTCTTTTGTGTTAACTTGATTTCATAAGCAATGACTAACCTGGCCAAGGCATAGGATGATTTGAAACATTTTTTGATTTACATAATGATAAGCAACCAATTAGAAGCAAATTTAAGAAACTATGATTGTTGAGAAGATAAAATGGTTAAGCAGTTCATCATTAGTATACAGGTTCAGAGGAGTAAAGATAGAGCATAAGGCGCTGTGAGGTTTGTGGACAGTGGTCTAATGAATCATTTGAATCCAGTGCTTTGCAATTAATTCTAGCAGGTTAGATGAAGTCTTGTAATGTTAAATTGATTTTATCAAAGCAGCTGTAAACGTTCTTTCTTAGGTCTGTGTCTGAATACCCTTGATGAATATGTGACTTCAAAGGAAAGGTGCAGAAAAAGACATGGTTTATTATGTACTTGTGTGGAAAAGATTATTAAGAGAATATATTTACTCTGGTTCTACAGCAATAATCACCTTACATTTTTTTTTTGCTATTGTTTTGTAGGTACATATTTTTTGCTGACAAAGTCGAGATTCAAGACATCACCAAGAAAACAAGTTTTCTCATCCTGGCAGGACCAGAAAGCAGCCAAGTGATGGAGAATTTGAATCTTGGTGAGCTTGTTGGGCAACCCTATGGAACACACCGCCATTATAGTGTAAGATCAAACAGTTACTGTTTTTCTCTGGAAAATTACCTGCTTTGGTTTTTGCGACTCACCGCCATTATAGTGTAATATTAAACAGCTAATGTTATCTCCCTGGAAAACTTCATGCATTGGTTCATCTTTTCCTTTCTGTATCTACATGATGAATATAGATCTTTTGGCTGGTTTAGTTGAATTTGTTTCTGTTTAGTTATATGGATACAAAGGATTTTAATAAAATCACAGAGCATAACCTCTAGCAGGGGAAAATAGATGAGAAAACCTCAGAATTTGAAAGAAGAGACTCCAAAAATTATATTCAAGGAACAAACAGGAGTCAAAGAAGCTTAGTTTGTTGAAAATAAGATAGCATAATAAGCATGTCAAAATTTCTGTTCAGCTAGTGTTTACTACTTTCCTTAGACAGAGCATCGTTGTAAACTAATTACGCAGCATATGATAGCTTTGTTCACTAGAAACAGCAGAATGGAAGTTGTTAGATGAGGTAACGTGTTTTTAGTTTTCTTCCTGTGGGACATATCAGAGATTTTATCTAATTTCAGGTGAATGGAATGCCCATAACCGTAGGGGTGGGGAATCCTGTTTCTGAAAATGGTTATTCACTGTTGATGTCACCTTCGAGTGCTGAATCTGTCTGGAAAACTCTTCTTACTGAAGGTGCAATTCCAATGGGTTCTAATGCCTGGGAAAAACTAAGGATCATTCAAGGTGGAGTGATGATCTCTAAATTATATGCTCAGTTTACAAATTTGGACTTGCCAAGTTCCGCATGCTGTAGCTGTAAAGTGCTTTTCATGACCGATGATGATAGTAACTAAACAGTTTTAAATATTACAATCCTTTTTGGGACCATCACATTGCATTCTCATTTTTCCTCACTTCGTTATTTCATGCAGTTCCTTGCGTGTAAATCTCAAACTTAATTTGATTCACAGGAAAGCCGGCCCCAGGGAAAGAGCTGACAAATGAGTTCAATGTCTTGGAGGCTCATCTTTGGAACTCCATTTCTCTAAACAAAGGTACATCATTCTTCTCGATGTAGAGTTTAATTCATTTGTTTTTTATCTCCCAAGTGAACAAAGAAATGAGGATCTAATCTTCCACTTTTTGCAGGGTGTTATAAGGGACAAGAGACAATTTCAAGGCTCATAACATATGATGGTGTGAAACAGAGGTTATGGGGAATTCATCTTTCAGCACCAGCAGAACCTGGGAGTCAAATTACAGTTGATGGCAAGAAAGTGAAGTTCATTTCTTTCGTTAAATGGTTTTTTTAAAGATAAAAATCAATATATAACATGTTCTACAGATAGTTTGGCTGGTTTCTATCATTCTGAATTATCAAACTCCATTTAACATTTGTGAAGGTGGGAAAGCTGACAAGCTACACTTCCGGTATAAAGGGATCGAAGCATTATGGACTAGCATATATTAAGAGGCAAATTACTTCAGATGGTAGCGCTGTGATCGTCGGTGACAACATAGCCGGGACATTGGTGGATCCTCCTTTCCTCTCTCGGCAGCGTCCGTTGTTGAAAGGTGCTAGCGCTTGACTACTGAAAAGTGAGTCATCATTGATTTGATATTCTTTACGCCTATAAATTAATGTACTGGTAATTATTCTTTTTTACAATTTAACATTGTGATTTTGTTTTTTTTCTTCTTATAGACGGATATGAGATTTGAACCGAATCCCGCCTGATATTTTGTCACCAGTGGACAACCACTGGGTTGTATTATGCCCTGTGCCCTTGTGACTTAGTTCAGTAGAAAAAGAGCATTAGGGAAGCCGAGTAAGCTTCACATCACAACTCTTAGCTCGTTGCTAAGTCATCAACCCTATTCTTTTCTTTCAATTCGACTAATCTTCAAATTGTTATTCGTTAACCAAAGTAGGATGAAAAATATTATATAGTAATTCAGGTATTTCGACGCACTAAACATCAGGAAGAATTGTTGGGACTCATCTTTTTGGCTGATGACAACAATTTTCTTCTCTTTTTTTCGATTTTTCTTTCGCTTGATGGGAATAATGGATTGAGATCACAAAATAACTACTTAAACACGCATGGATGAACACCACAAAAAGCAACTAAAACTTCTTTTGTTTAGATGATTATCAATGGATACTTGCATTGCATAGAGAAAGATGTAACTCTTAGAATTCTAAATCTTTTTTTCTTTTTCAAATTCCATAACTTATTAGTATTATTTTGTAACATTTGTAGAATGTTAAAAGGTGTCCCTTGTAAATATTCGACATGCCACATGAAAACTTCTTAGTGATTAAAAAATGACCATGGCATTGCAAGTTAGTTTTAAGGATGTTATGTAGTTCTCTCTCAACAATATATATGTTTTTAGCATGTAGATATAGATTATAAAATAGGTGAATTAGGTAAAGAGTGGAATGTATTTCGTCTTTTTTTGTATCCGGATAAGGTGATATTTTTATCAAATCTAAATCAAAACAAACAAGAGCAGAGATGATACTAAAATGACATGATTTCTTTCGGAATTTATAGGTTTATATGCACAAACTCTTCTGTTTAGGCAATAAGATGAGATTAGAATTTTATTAACTGATGGAACCAGAAATTTAAGAAGAACAATAACAGTAGAAGGTTGGAAGTCGATTGGAAGAAGCTATTCTCAAAAACTGTCTGGACTGGGTGAAATCATAATAGGACACCTGACAGTGTGAGCTCCATTTTGTTCAACCCAAACTAGCGAACCATATGAAATTTCCCCTCTACCTCTCTTGTAGTTTAAGGTAACATTGTAACTATGCTTCTCATTTTTCTGGCCAAAAACTAACGTCTTGGGGAAAACTGTAGCCTTTGAACCCTTTGGTGAAGTGACCTTAACTTTGTAAGTTGCAGCACCGCCACCGACATTCGTTACAGTTCTACGAAAAGTTTGTATCATCCTTGGCGGTGATTCTTGACTGTACAAGTACATAAATGATGGGTAGTTGAGGTCAAGAGAAGGGTTTGAACAAGTATACCTTTCCGATCTTGTGATGCTCAAGATTTGTTCATTAGTGTAGTTCATGCCGCAGAGCAGATTGACATAGTGTTGAGGGGTAGCATCATATACCAAACCTGGGTCGGTTGCTTGATTAGGATCGATATGGCCAGCTCCCATATCCAAAGGAGATGCATCAGCATCAATAGTTTCATTTCTGAAGAGAAACAATAAAGAGTTGCTTTTGATTGGAGTGTGAGTGTTGTCTAATGGGTTTGCGGTGGTGACCAGGGCAGACCTAATCGCTGCAGGACTCCACCCCGGATGCACGCTTTTCAAGAGTGCAGCTACACCAGCAGCATGGGGGCAAGCCATTGATGTTCCTGAGAGCAGCTTAAAGTTACTGGATAAGTGTATGTTGGACCCAATTTTAGCTGCTGAGGCGAGTGGAGAAAAAGATGCCAAAACTAGTGAGCCCGGCGCGATGATGTCTGGCTTCAGAATGCTGGGGTTGGCTCGTGCAGGACCTCTTGAACTGAAAGAAGCTAACGCCGGTGCAGGCTTAGCGCCCACAATGGTTTGCTGGAACTTGATGCTCACAACTGGATTCTCCGTATTCTCGGCATATTTGATTAAATCTATAGCCTGTTTGGGGGTTATCACGACTCCTGGATTGGAAAAAGTCTGAGATTCATAGAATGCAACATCGTCTGAAATGTAAATAGCGCCTTCCACGCTGGGTGCATTTGCAATGTTAGATTGCAGGTCACTATCTCCATCTCCACTACCTTCACACACTACGATGCCTGTGATGTCCGCTAAGTCTAGACTTGAACCGCAATTTGAGATGGTCTTGTTGTAAACAAGAGGCCGGTTTCTACAATGGCAGTAGCTGGGAACAAGGTCCATCCAATTATTGCTTGGCCATTTCCTAGGGTCAATGCCCCTGTAAAAGAACGATCAACAGTGCCAGCACCGACACTCAAGATCCATGGCATGCCATTACCCACTGACGCAAACCTCATTCCTCTGTTTCCTGCAGATGCTGAAACAAAAATGCCTTTCTCCATAGCAGCAAACGAAGCGATTGCTACCGGATTCTCATACAGTTCTTGGTCATTTCCGAAGCCTAAAGATATAGAGATCACATCAACACCATCTGCAATGGCTTGGTCTATGCCGGCAACAACATCAGAAGCATAGTTTCCTTCTGCCCACAACACCTTGTAAGCTGCCACTCTAGCGCGAGGGGCCATTCCTCTGGCTTTCCCGGTGGCATAGCCAAAGAATGTTGCGTCTTCAACATAGTTTCCAGCAGCTATGGAAGAAGTGTGAGTACCATGGCCATCAATATCTCTGGCAGAATTCATGCTGATGTTGATGCCTGGATTCTCAGCTAATACACCTTTGTTGAAATACCTAGCTCCAATCAGCTTCTTGTTACACAAAGACGGATCGAACTCCTGACCTTCCTGACAGATTCCTTTCCATCTAGAAGGCACTGCAGTCATACCATCATCTCTATAGCTCTTACTCTCCGGCCAAACCCCAGTGTCGATCACTCCGATGATAACATCCTCACCGAATTTCGAAGCGGGCCATAAGCCAGTGGATGGATTAAGTGAAAGGAAGTCACTGGTGCGTGTGGTGTGGAGTGTGACGGTTCGGCCTTTGTAAGCTGAGAGAAATCCTGGTGATTTCTTGAGAGTTTCAAGTTCATCTGGGGATAGAAGTGCACTGAAACCATGTAGAGCGTTATCGTAACAGTAAACATACGAGGCAGAATACGGAAAACCAGTGTCTAATTTATCTGATGACGCAGGTTGATTTGCAACTTTGGTGGAATAAATGGTTGAAGAATACCATTCTTGATGAGTTGCAAAGATTTTAGGCATTGTAGAATTGTCCATGTGGACAATGTATGTTGACCTCTGCACTGAAGCAGTGGAGGTAATAGCTTGGATACTAAATAGAAGTACTGACCATGCTGCCAAGAAGATTGGAAATTGACAAGATAGAATTGTTTCAACAATCTTCATATTTGGGTACTCAAAAGTGTAGCTGGATTGTTTTTGTTTTCTGTTTTTTGGTTTTTGGTTTCTCATTTCCTCATTCAATCAATCATCAAATGGCACGGGACTTGTGTACCTTCTCTCTTTTCAAAATGCTGAAAACTGTATATAAAACGCCACAATCAAAGAAAGCGGTCCAACCCGATCAAAAACATTATATAATGTTTAACTTTTATCTGTGACCTGTGTACAAAATTCTCGAAATTAATTAAGAATAAAGTACCATTTCTTGTTTATTAACAACCATCAATCATGTTCATTTAACCAAATAAACAAAAGAAAAGGCCTCCATTGTGTTGCGTGAGCCGCCCAACATGTAATTCTTTTTCTTATCATAATAATCATTATGACTGGGCTGCCAGCCATTTCTATTTACTATTTCATTTTAAAACAAACATCTTTTAATTGTTGATTTTTCCCACAAAAAAGTAATTACTACCATATGATTAAGAATTCAACTGCATATTTTCTTCAAATTTCTACTTTCTATAAGAAACTACCCTAATGGTGATTTTCTCATCATGAGTTTATTCATTCTTCAGACTCGAACCTAAAATTAAGAACTCAAATTGTGATTGGTTAAATGATCATTTTTTTTTTACTTTTTAGGTAGATTTATTTAGTTGAATTAAAAATGTTGATGATAATTTGAACAAGACATGTTCCTAGGTGGGTCAAAGACATCATCACAACAATAACATGGGCAATGTCAGAACTACCGAGGAATCCAAGAGTGATGGAAAAGGCACAAGTAGAGGTTAGACAAGTGTTTGATGAAGAAGAGTCTCGAGGAATTACAAGATTTGAAGTTAGGAGGGAACGAGGCATTAAGATTACATCCTCATGTCCCATCGCTACTTCCAAGAGAATGCAGAGAAGCATGCAAGATCAATGGTTATGGCATACAATCAATCCAAAGGCAATATCATCACCAATGCATGGTGTCACTGGATGATAATTTTGCGCAGCGATTTGATCTGTGCGGGCACGTTAGCGCGCCCTCATGCGCAGGGCGTGACAATGGGCTATGGGAAGGGATCCTAATTTCTAGATTGAGAGTGAAAAGTTCTATCCAGAAAGATTCTACCAGTGTTCCTCATCAATTGACTACAAAGGAACCAACTTCGAGTACTTACCGTTTGGCGTTGGAAGAAGGATTTGCCCGGGCGTTCGTTATGGTATGCTTAACGTTGAGCTTACACTAGCAAGCTTGCCTATCATTTTGACTGGAAACTCCCCTGCTGCGGAGCACAGGCTCAAGATCTTGATATGATGGAGGATTTCGAGTTAACGGTTTGTATAAAAATCGATTTCTGCTTAGTGCCTATCCCGTACCATTTTCCACTACCTCCTCAGTAGATGATCAAGCCAACATGCTTCTTTCAGGGCCATCAGCTCAGTGTTGTAAGAACCTAGAAACCTATGGTTTCTTTCTTCTCTCAATAAATTAAACAGAATAACACTAGAGATGAAGCCCTATTCCCCATTTGTCGAAAAAAAGGAAATGAAGAAGTAATATGATCTTTATTCATATATACAGCCCAGAATGCAAAAAGGGCACCACTCTACATCCCTATATTCATCTAGTTAGTAGATGAATTGACAAATTAGTGATCAACCACAATCTTGCAGAATACTAAAAGCTTGAGAGCGTTGTTTGTAGGTCAAATGTGTAGGGAAATTGATACTAAAATTGATTCTTAGATCCCCTCTTTTACCTTCTTCTTTGGGCTTTGGCATGCCTTCGCCGTCAATGACCTCAATGTATCCTGGATATATGACGTTCTGAAGTGACAAGCTCATCTTCCGATCACCTAACAAGGGAACTAGAATGTTGCAACCTGTGAGAGCCTGCACCAAAGGGATCTCAATCTCGCACTCCAAATCATCTCCTACCCTTCTGAACAACGAGTGTTCTTTCTCTTTGATCGAGAAAACTAGGTCTGCTGCCTGATATCCTGGCCTCTCATCACCTTTCCCTATGAATGTAATCTTTGTTCCCTTCTTCCATCCCGGCTTTATCTTTAAATTTACCAACTCTCCTTCTTGCTCAATAAGTCTGTAACAACAAACATGCTAATTGGTTTACATGTATGATACACTTATGGTACAGTTGCTAATAGACAAAAGGAGAGCATACCCATTTATGATGACATCTCTACTGATCAAAAACTGTTTCACGCATCCTTCGCTCAACTCCTCTAATGTGCATTCAAGATTCTTCTCAGTTGGTGGAGCTTTTTTCTTGGCAGTGGATTGTGAGAACACAATGGGGGTAGCAGTAGAGTTCATTCGGCTTATGCTTCTCGAGTAAGTCTGAATTTCGGGCAGTGTTTGAGGAGGACTAAGCTTGACCTTCGGCGAGGAGGAGTAGAAGGGCCCATCATTAGCATGGTTGTTGCTACTACTGCTTGTCGGCGTTTTCATTGGGCTTGTCGGCGTTTTCATTGGGCTTTTCGGCAAGTTGTGGTGCCTAGGACTTGACAAAGATGAGTGGTCCTTCCTACTCATACTCCTCAAAAGCATGGAGGGCAAAGATAAGAGGCCTGACTGATGATCATCTAAGCTTATGCTGCTTTTATGGCTTTGGTGGTGGCTAGAACCCTCCGCGCTTCTGTGACTGTGATGGGTAGAACCCTCCGAGCTCTTGTGACTGTGATGGGTAGAACCCTCGGGGGATGAGATTATTGGGTCATCAGAACTTTTCTTTACTTTTTCTGTTTTGTCATTCATCCCCTAAATCAATCAAACAAAATTCAAAACATACAATCTATGTTCAAATGTGTCTTTTGCATGATATAAATTGGAAACATTTCATACAAATGCAAATTCATTCACCACACCAGGCCAGCTTGATCATGAAACTAAATGTTCTTGGAAATAAATCTCATTTCAGCAAACAAGACCATTAATCAAGCCAAACCCAAGAATTGTTTAATTTCTGGCTACAAGATGAATGAGATGATAAATATTTACACAAAAAAATTCTTTTTTTCACATGGCATTTGCTGTTAAACAGATAAATTGAATACACCTTACAACCAGCTTCATCAATGTGATGATGCACCTTGGCTTCTTCGAAGGCTTTGCTTGGGGTCTTGCCCTGATGATGCCATTTTGTCAAAACAGAGTTGTAATAAGACCTACACATAGCTTTCGAAATTCCAAAAATGTTGTGAGAATCTGCTGTCACATCACGCCGGGGTTCTCCCATAGAGGAAAAAACGAAGAAAATAAAGAGAAACAAGAAAATGAAGAAGGAAAAGAATTAGTGGAGAAGAGGAAACTCACAGAAAATTGGAAAATTGTGTGGTACACAGAAACCTTTTGTTCTGTTAGGATTTGGATGCTTTTATTAGACAAAAATTGTTTGATCTTTTTCTTGATTTATTAGCAAAAACCCAAAATATATTTTTTTTCTACATTTTTTTGTCCAAAGAAAACAAAAAGAAATAACTCAAAGCTAAAATTAGTTAGAACATCAACTAATGAACTTTAATGTAAATCATAGTCCCAGCTTTGCAATATTGTTTGTGACTTGTCTCTCTAATTTTCCTACACCGATACACAACGAATATTCACACAATATGTATCGGACTTGTCGCCTCATGCATTTAGTTTGTTTATTCGTAATTCTCAACAATTAAATAGTATCAAATAGATAGTTAACGTAAATTACAATCGCTAAAAGAATATTTAAGAGTAGATTAATTTGAATTTGAAGTTTTGATGGCATGAATGTAATCTCAACAATTGAAACTACTTTTTTACCATCATTGTGAATAGTATAAATAATAAATTGTTGGTTTTCTTCGACAATTCATAATATAATTTTACATTTATACTTTTTTTTATAATATATATATATATATGTCGTGTTGTTATCCTACCATATATACTCAGTATAATTATATTTATCAAAATAATTAAAGATCTTTTGGGTTCAATGTCTCATAAGTTAATTATTTTTTCTGGTTTGCTTGTGGGAAAATCAAATACATTTTAAAAAAAGAGAGAGGGAGGAATTCAAATATACAAATTGAACCCTTTTTGAATTTAACCAAAAAAAATAATCCTGTTTGAACAATTTTTAATTAAAATTAAACTTTTTAAAAATTAATTACATAACCTCACACATACTCTAATTTACTATCTTTATTGTTTTGTTTTCCGTTCACTTTGCTAGTTAGTAATTGCACAGTGATAGTTGCGAAGGTCAAGCAGGTCCCGTGAGAGTGAGTTGGTCTAGTGTATGTCTTTAGGGTTTAGCAGCTCAAGGGTTTTAGGTTTCTCGTGAGACGGATTGAAACTACTCATTTTCAACTCGCAGAACTTCATCACATTCTCAGTCAGGTAAGCACCTTAGTTGCAGTAACCATAGAAGAAAGCCCCTTACTTTATTTGTTTTCATTCTTCCAATTCCATGTTTCACCTTCATCGCTTCAGATTATATTCTAGAAAACTCTACACTCTCACCAAATTTCAACCTTCCAATCAATTTGTTACCTTGAGTCGTGTAAAGGGTCTCGACTCCGCTCCTCCCATATCCAGCTACTCCATTTTTGTCACGGACCCTCGTTTTTTGAGAAATTACTGTTCTGTGCAAAATGGTGAAGGAGGGTCTGGTGAGTGGACTGAAGAGATCGAGTATTTAGATGAGTCTGGCGGTGTGATTTATTCAGGAAAAGGTATAAGGTCAGTGGAGCCTGGGCTTGATGACCATGTTTTGATCGGTGGCCTAAAGAAGCCGCTTTTGAATTTCTCTGCAGTTGCCAAGATTGTTGAGGTTGTGAGAAGGTGGAAATGGGGACCAGAATTGGAGACCCAACTGGACAAGCTACAATTTGTGCCAAATATGACTCATATCTTTCAAGCCATGAAGATTATTAGCGATACTGATGCATCGTTGAGTTTGTTTAAATGGGCTAGAAGGCAATCCTGGTATGTCCCAGACGACAAGTGTTATGTCATGTTGTTTGATGGGTTGAATCAAGTTAGAGATTTTGATGGGATTCAGTCTTTGTTTGATAATATGGTGGAAGACTCTAGTAAGAACGTGGTTCCTTCATTTAGTGCCTATAATAGGGTCATTCAGTATCTGGCCAAAGCAGAGAAGATGGAGGTGTCTTTTTGTTGTTTCAAGAAGGTACAGGATTCAGGCGGTAGAATTGATATCCAAACATATAATACACTTATGACTTTATTCTTGGATAAGGGCTTGCCTTATAAGGCATTTGAGATATATGAGTGTATGGAAGCGTCACAATGTTCATTGGATAGTTCAACATATGAGATGATGATACCAAGTTTGGCAAAATCAGGTCGCCTTGATGCTGCTTTTAAGCTTTTCCAAGAGATGAAAGCAAGGAATTTCCGTCCAAGCTTTAGCATCTTTTCCTCACTCGTTGATTCCATGGGGAAAGCAGGGAGGTTGGAGACATCAATGAAGATTTACATGGAAATGCAGGGTTTTGGGCTCAGGCCATCTGCTACCATGTACGTTTCTTTGATTGATTCATACACCAAGGCGGGGAAGTTAGATTCTGCTCTCAAGATTTGGGATGAGATGAAGAAAGCTGGCTTCAGACCTAATTTTGGGCTGTATACTTTGATTATTGATTCCCATGCAAAGTCGGGGAAGCTTGATATTGCAATGTCTGCCTTTAAAGATATGGAGACGGCTGGATTCCTACCCACCCCATCCACATATTCATGCCTTCTTGAAATGCATGCTGCCTCTGGACAAGTGGATTCTGCCATGAAGCTATACAATTCAATGACTAACGCAGGTTTGAGACCAGGTTTGAGCACGTATACTTCCCTTTTGACTCTCCTTGCTCATAAAAAGCTTGTGGATGTTGCTGCAAAAATTTTACTTGAAATGAAGGCTATGGGATTCTCTGCTGATGTGAGTGCCAGTGATGTTTTAATGGTTTATGTTAAGGATGGTTCTCTTGATCTTGCTTTGAAATGGCTACGCTTCATGGGTTCTTCTGGTATAAGAACAAACAATTTTATAATCCGTCAGCTGTTTGAATCTTGTATGAAGAATGGTTTGTATGAGTCAGCAAAGCCTCTCCTTGAGACCTATGTGAACTCTGCTGCGAAAGTAGACCTCATTCTTTACACATCAATCCTTGCACATCTTGTTCGATGCCAAGAGGATCAGAATGAGAGGCATTTGATGTCAATCCTTAGTGCCACACAACAGAAGGCCCATACTTTTATGTGTGGGTTATTCACTGGTCCTGAGCAGAGGAAACAGCCAGTCCTATCCTTTGTGAGGGAGTTTTTTCAGGGTATTGACTATGAGTTAGAAGAGGGTGCTGCAAGGTACTTTGTAAATGTTCTGCTAAATTACCTTGTTCTTATGGGACAGATAAACCGAGCTCGATGTGTTTGGAAAGTTGCTTATGAAAATAAGCTTTTCCCTAAGGCAATAGTTTTTGATCAGCATATTGCTTGGTCCCTTGATGTTCGGAACTTGTCAGTGGGAGCTGCTCTTATAGCTGTTGTCCACACACTTCATAGGTTCCGGAAACGCATGTTGTATTACGGTGTTATACCAAGACGCATCAAGTTGGTTACTGGACCCACTTTGAAAATTGTGGTGGCACAGATGTTGAGCTCTGTAGAGTCCCCATTTGAGGTGAGCAAGGTGGTTCTAAGAGCTCCTGGAGACTCTGTCATGGAGTGGTTTAAGAAGCCTATTGTTCAGCAATTTCTTCTAAATGAGATACCCTCGAGAGCGGACATACTTATGCACAAGCTAAACATACTTTTTCCTAGTTCTGCACCTGAACTTAGATCGATGTCCCCTCCCAAACCACTCATTTCAGGGAAGGCCATGTAGTTATTTATGATATTTGACATCCACTTACAGGTGATGTACTTGTACTTGTGAAATAAAATTTTGAAGCTATTATATCTGAATTCTAAGCATGCTTTTAGTGTTCATTTTTGCTTGAGATGTAGAGAATAGGACAGCTAAGGACTCACTTTATGTTGACTGGAAAAGATGCTGGGAAATAAGAGAAATTTACCTTTTGGTCTTTTTTTTCTTCTTCCACTTTCACTTGTATGTCAAATTCAAGTTTTAAGTTTATCTTTATAGTGTATGCCAAATATGTAATCTTTTAAAGAAGCTTGTGAAGTTTTTTTTTGCTTCCAAACATAGAAGCCTGTGAACTTGCCAATATTTTATCACTGTGATGGGAAGTGGATGAGATTCCTCCAAGCACATGCACCCACCGTGATAAAAACCAGTGTTTAGTTGCAGATGCAAGGTCCTGGTTGCTATTTGATAATGGCTTCTCGTGGATTCTGAAAATATATAATGATTTGAAAGGTTTGCTGTGTCTTACTCTATATACATGAATTACAGTCCTATGGTTGTATCTGATCTTCCTTCAGTTCAATTAGATGTTTATCCAAAGGAACCATATCTACGTTGTCCTGTTTCTTATAAACTAATCACTAAATAGCATATTCAGTTATAGGAAAACCAATAGAAGCAACAGTTGTGTATAAAACCACCTAAAATCATTGTATGAAGCAGTGATTATATATAGCAGTCTGGCAGTTGATGGTTTATGTGTCCTCTGAATCAGCTCTGAATCACTGTATGTTGAGTCGTTGAATGATGTAGAGAAAGGGTGAGAGCAGGGCGTGGTGGTTGGCTAACGTCGGTGATTTATGTTGGTGGCTTGTTGGTTTGTGCTTAAACAAGTTAGTGGTTGCCCTCCTCTCTACAAAGACAAACAAACGAAAAGAAAGAGAGTTAGTAATAGCCCTCTACCAAATGTATTGCAGATCAGGGCATTAACTTATTTTTGTCTGATCTATTGTGTTGGGGTTTGTGTTTTAGCCGCACCCCTGTCAAGTGCCAGCAGATTTGTTTGCAAAGGGATTGTATGTAATGGCATTTCCTGTTGAGGGATCTGTGTTGGTTTTTGCTTTGGTTGCTGGTGCTAGATTATTATTTTTATTGTTCTGCATTTCTTTTCTTATTTTGGCTAATATAATTGATTTCCAGGTGACATGTAATCTATTGCTGATTGAAGTGCTTTGTTTGCATCGGCGGCTAATTGTTAATGTCTCTGGCTGTGCTTATGTCCTGTTATTTCTACACGTCGCGTTTTTGGATTGGTGTTGACGTTGTGCCTCAGTACATGTTGCCGCTTTTTGGCCTTAGCCAATTATTGGTTTTGGTGCCCTGGTGCTTATTAAGAATTATCTGGTATTAGTTCTTGTGATTCTTATCTCTTTTGCATTCATACTTCTCTTCTTTGTGGATTTTGAAGGTTTAGGAAGACAGGTTGATCTTTTGTGGTGGGTAGAAACGTTGTGGAGTTTTAGCTCTCCAATGTTTGTACCTTCTCTTCAAAGGAAATTATGATATTGCGCTGTTTTATTATTGACAGGAAAGGAATGAAAGAGTGGTTTTAGAAGCTTCTCTCTGATGTTCTTAAGAAATTAGTTCTACCCATTCGCACTGCTGTAAGAATCGTAGCAGGCTAAAAATATACTGGCATACTCATGCGCTTGTAAATTTGGGGTCCAAGCGCAAGGCTATATGACAGCTATATAATATTTCTTTTCTACTGTGTGTCTGTCTTTGTGATCTCTGTCCACCTTACAGCAATTGCTTTACAGGAAAAGTCTTTCATCATTTACTCGTATCATAGCCATGAATGGAAACATTGAAAAGATGGATGGAGAGTTTTTCACTGGACTCATGACTGATATGGCTACTGACAAAGTGCTTGCACTTGGCTCAGTCAAGACATTCCCCTATGACATGGCTAGAGCAATTGCTCAGATGCTATGGCTAGTCAATTTAACTGCAGTTTCTTGACTAGTTTATTTCTTCTTTCCATTGGAAACTGACTTACGGTTATACTGCTAGATCAGCTAGTCCGTATCAAGAGGAATGAAATGCAACTGTCGGTGGGTCTAATCGGATGCGCTTTTTTTCGTGCATGGAAATATGAGTGAGGACTTCTTCTGGCATCACTATCCTGGGGTAAGATTTACATGGTTCCTGGTGGATTTTCTTGTTCGAAATTGATTTCTTGTTAGTGGCTGCTCTCATTTTGTATCTTCTGCTCTGTGCGTAGAAATGCATAGTTCAGTCACAATGGAATGGATTGACCAGTACAACTGGTTTTTTTAACATTAACCGAATCGAACCAAACCGATTCGAGGTATCGAGGATAGTTTTTATAACAATGAATCTTAGCCAATAACGAGGACCGATTCAACTCTCTATCAATTTATTGGATTTAGTTTGAATCCCTGAATTGTTGAGTTAGTTAATTGACGAGTCAATAAAGAAAAACTGAGAACGAGATAGGGTTACAGTGCACATACAAAGAGGAGTAAAAGAGAGGGGCCGGCCGGCCGGCCATTATCCCTTTTTTATCTTAGACAAATAACATCACATTTTCCGCGAAGGAGAACGAGGATGAGAATCTTTGAAAAAGTTTCCTACTCCATCATGCACGTAACGTAACTATCAGTTTATTAACTCCACATTTTTCTCTCACTTTTCTTTCTTTTTTAATTCATTCATGCCACTAGTGTGTATTTATTACTCCTAATAAATAGTGTTATATACTAGTAATAAATTAATACTTAACTCGATTTTAAGATCGAGTTTGAAAAATTGAGAAAATAAATATGGGAGAATGAATCTATGATGGGTTCAACTATATTCTGAACAAAGTAATTGTGCCGAAATAAATTGACGAGTAGTTTTAATCTTCTATCACTTTTAAAAAAATTCTACATTAATCCTCAAATTTGATAATTTGTTATGTTAGTATTATATTTGTTACTCACGCCCTTCAACAATTGCGTTTATTACACGCTCCATGAGGATGCGAATGTCAACTACCTAACTACGATCGTCATGTCATCAATCAGCAGCCCAGGAACTATAGTAATAGCAGGCAGTGTGTATTAGGCCATGACTAAAAGACGACAAAACGAAACAACAAACAACCCTGAAAAATAAATAAATACTAATAAGAATCTATGACTTTTTAGCCACGTAGGAACTGTTAACAGATCTTTTGATTTGTCATTCCTTTCTTCTTTCTGGAGTGAATTTTCAAGAACCATGGCATATCTTGAGTTTATTTGACTTCAAGAACCAAAACCATACTGGTAATAGAATCAAGAAACCAAAAAACAAAGAAAGATGGGCAATCCTGATTTGTTGGTTTTTTCAATTTCCTTTTCTCTCCTGTTTCTCACATATGCTTCTTCTGCTGCTCCTAATCTGCCATCATCATCAGTTACTTGCCCCATGGATCTTAACTATGTCTTGAGGATCCCATGGAACAGCTCTCTCTGCCAAAATTTCCACCCACCACAAAACGGCAGCCCCACCACTCCAAACGGCAGCACTCCCTCCAACTCCAAGCTACCATGTTGTAGAACTCTTCTCTCCTTATTTGGTGTTGCCCTTGCTCAACATCTCAAAGAAACCTCCTTTTTCCACCTCCAAGATTTGAACACTTCCATTTCTTGCCTCCAAGATTACCAAACAAAGCTTCAATCTTTATCTCTTGATACCAATCTGGTATCTTATTGTTTAGACCCTATGCAGTTTGTTATATCAGCTGACATATGCGCCCGTATAGAGACATCTAAAGACTGGGCTAAGCAGCTTGGTGCATCAACTGCTCTTGACACAGCTTGCAGGCCTGATCTCACTGACTTCACTGCCTGTGATGGGTGTGTAAGAGCTGGATACAGGGTTCAGTCTGCTCTGCTGGAAATTGATGGTAATCAAACTCATGCGTTGGATTGTTTTTACTTTGCAATTCTTTATGCTGGTGGTATTGTTAATGAGTACGGTCCTGAAAGTGATGGTGCTGTTGAATGTATATTTGGGTTGGATTTAAATACAAGTGTTGGGTCGTCATCTAGGAGAAGTAACTCAGCTCTTGTTTTTGGAGTAACTGGTGCTGGTGTTGCTGTTTTTGTCATGTCTAGTTTGGTAGGATTGTATGTTTGGTATGATAGGAAATGGAGAAGGAGAAAGGACTCGAGGTTTTGTTCTGATCCAGAGGAACAAGGGTCTAGGCCGAAATTGAGGCCGAATACAGGATCAATTTGGTTTAAACTTCAGGATCTCGAGAAAGCTACTGACGGGTTTTCACAAAAGAATTTTGTAGGAAGAGGTGGGTTTGGTTTTGTTTACAAAGGGGTTTTAGCGGATGGGACAGTGGTGGCTGTTAAGAGGATTGTAGAATCTGATTTTCAAGGAGATGCAGAATTTCGCAATGAAGTTGAGATCATAAGCAATCTGAAGCACAGGAATTTGCTGCCGCTTAGAGGGTGTTGTATGGTTGATGAAGCAGAGGATTATAATGATGGAGGGAGTAAATGGTATCTTGTTTATGATTACATGCCGAATGGAAATCTTGATGACCATTTGTTCCCATCATCGGATAAAGGAATTCAGAAACCACACCTAAGTTGGCCACAAAGGAAGAACATCATTTTGGATGTGGCCAAGGGATTAGCTTATTTGCACTATGGAGTAAAGCCTGCGATATATCACAGAGATATAAAGGCCACAAATATATTGTTAGATGCGGATATGAGAGCAAGAGTGGCTGATTTTGGGTTGGCAAAGCAGAGTAGGGAAGGGCAGTCTCATCTTACTACAAGAGTGGCTGGAACTCATGGTTACTTAGCTCCTGAATATGCTCTCTACGGTCAACTGACTGAAAAGAGTGATGTTTATAGTTTCGGGGTGGTCGTTTTGGAGATATTGTGCGGCAGAAAAGCCCTCGATTTGTCTTCATCGGGGTCACCTCGTGCTTTCTTGATCACTGATTGGGCTTGGTCGTTGGTGAAGTCTGGAAAAGTGGAACAGGCTTTGGATGCTTCTTTGTTTCGGGATGAAGATTCTTCCAATTCAAATCCAAGGGGGATATTGGAACGGTTTTTGCTGGTAGGGATTTTGTGTTCTCATGTGATGGTTGCTCTAAGGCCGACAGTTTTGGATGCACTAAAAATGTTAGAAGGAGATATTGAAGTTCCACCAATTCCTGATCGGCCAATGCCTCTTGGCCATCCTTCTTTCTTTAATGATATCTGTTCTTTCAGCATCTCCCCGATATTAAGCGGTCCTAAATTACATGCTGGAGACATGCTAAGGTAAGGAGTTAGTCTCAGAATCTTGTCTCTTTCAAATGGGGTGTGTACAGTTAGAAGACTTGTGCATTGAGGCATGTATCCATGCGCGGATGGTAATCCCTGAGCCTCTTTATTCAAGATGTGGGGTGTTCAAGGACAACAACTTGTGGCAGAGGTTTTTTTCAGCGAACTATTTGTGGCAGAGTTTGATTGTATCATATAACCCCAAACGGTGGGCGTCAGCTTGATGACTCATTCTGCGGCACGAGATGGAGTTTTGCGTTGTCTCGCAGGAAGCAAGAATTGCTTTAAGGATTCAGTTTGACTGCATTTGGATTTAACAAACTGCCTTCTCAGGTGAAAGTTACTTACTCCGTTATCGTTCTTCCGGTCTTGTCAGTGATGGAAAGCCAACCCGAATTATCTGCGGAAAGGTAATTCGGAGGAGAGTTAGAACTGTTGACAATGTTTTTAACCGTTCTTGCAACCTCGGGTTTGTTTTCTCATGCTTCCACAACAGAGCTCTCATAGAATGTTACTACGAGTTGTTCTTAACTAGGATGCATTCGTCTCAGTTATGTGCATTATTAGAACCGAGTTTCCAGTTCCCAAGTGTGATCGCTCAGAGGCTTACTGAAGAACTGCAGGGAATACATACTAAGGGCGTTTCATCACTTCCAGATGAATGTGGTAACATATTTTAGATTATCTTCCAGTTAGTTGAGTAAAGACAGATCCAAGAAACAACATTCTGATAGAAATGTGTTAACGTACGTAGGCACTACTATATAGCTTGGTACTCCAATACAAATCTGTATATATTACTAAAATATGATGCTTGATTGATATATGGTGGAGATATTTCCTTTACTGGAAAGGGTTTTCTTCTTTTTCCATACTAATTGTTTATTGTGGAGATATAAAGTTGCAACTTTTTGTGGGGGATTCTAAAGAAATTGATGCTAAAGTGAATTGGATAAGCAAGGTTTAGAAATGATAATATTATATCAATAATACAGCAAAACTATATGATATGAGGCAATGCTTTCCGATTGTTTTATGGACAAGAAAAGGAAAATGGGCTAGCCGGCGCAACAGTTTATTGTGGACGCGACCGCGACCACTCTGAGGGTAGATTCCACCTCTAACATAAGTAAGGGTGTAAGTAATTTCGAGAGTCGATTAGAATTTTGGGGCTTACCAACCCAAAAAAAAGAAGATAAGTGAGTGGCCTGGCCTTGCGTGGATGATTTGAAAGTCAAGGGTTGAAAGGGCTGGTTGGATAGAGGAGAAGACTACACACATCTTCTTGACTCTAATTAATTTAAGAGAATTTAAGAGGGAGCAGTTGTTGTAGTTGTTGTTGTTTAGGGATTATGTGGACAGAAAGATTGTGGTTTCTAGGAAGGTGGGTGCACTTATTACTTTTTATTAGAGAATGTGAGAGAATTTGCTTTGAGTTTGACCAGAAAGGGGGTCTTGGCTTTTGGGCCTACTAGCAGCATTTTTTTCTGTAATTTTTTTATTGAATTTCATTAAATTGGATTGAATTAATAAATTATTATTTCTAATATTTGAATAATTCGAATGTGATTGAATAAATTTTATCTAAAATGATTGGTGAATTTGATGATAGTCGCTTTATTAATTTAGTGATATTATGAAAAAAAGGATTGTTCCTTCCTTGCATCTCTTTTAAATTGCTTCTTCTTTTCTGTTGTAGTGCATGATGAAAGTATGCAAGTAACTAAGTCTACAATCTTAAACATTTTCTATTTCTATATATTTGATTCCCCCTTGTCTCTCGAGGCTAATTTAGCTCTCGATCTCACTTCTCCCTATTCTTACTTTCATCATGCACCTTCTAGATCTAGTGTGTTCATTCGTTCCTTATCCCGCGTGATGTAATGGCATAACACCTGTTTTTCCTTCTCATAACCCCAAAAAAAAGGTGCAAATAATTCATGGGAAGTGAAAAAACTTGTATGCAATTATTTTATGGCGTCAGTGTGTATTAATGACATACCTTCGTCACATGTTTGAACGAAAAAGTTGGACAACAACAATGATAAAACCAAATCGTAACAATCATCAGAAGGCATATTTTTTTAGTTGTTTTAAGGAGTATAAGGAAAGAATTACACATCTTTTGCTTACCAGAATGCAACAAATCCCGACCTGTAGTTTTTACTTTTGGACCACCATGGAATGAAATGACAATTAGGGGGTACTCATCATCTGATCTCACCGTTCATAAGGACCTTTTCCAATTCCATATTTGTCATCCCTAGTCTCCTCCCCACTTTCCACACTCCACGTTTCACCAATATGTGTATATACACGTCTCTAAAAGTGGAAGCAGATAAATCCATCTTGTTCCTCCACTACCAGTGGAACTCATGAAGGATAACAGAAGTCACACCTTCGGAAACCAATCAATATCGCAACTGCATAATTGGATAACAGCAGTCATCACTTTCAGGAACACGATAGATCGTTGAACCCTGTTTGTCAGGTTAAAATGGTCCGATCCATCCAGCTGGTTAGTGGCAATCCAAACAGCAGTCTGCTCATCTGCGCAAATAAAGACAGGTAAAGTTATCGCTCCATCAAGTGTAGCGGCATGAGAAATAGAGAAAGTGAATGCTAAGAGATCAATCCCCCTCCTAACACATAGACCTGTGATGCAAAGGGACAGTATTTACAAGAGAAGATGGAGAGAACAAGAAAATTTGATGCATGGATCACAAGAACCATGCGATTTACCAGCAGACGGTTCCACTGCTGATTTATCCACAAACATACTTAGCAGGTATTGACATTTCTGGATGCTCAACAAAATTAAGAATATCCTCCGTTATATTCCTAAAACACTCTTGCAACCTGATTGAGAAACTGGAATTTGAAACAACCCAGAACAGGTATCTGGACACTAAAGTCATCAAGGAGCTGAACAGAGGTTGAAAAAATGAAGATAATGTTGACGATTGTCATAATCAGCTAACTGTATAGAAGTAGACAGGAAATCCCTGCAAAAGTGATTTAGATTTCCTATGAAAGAGATTATAACAGCACAATTTTATAATCTAACTGTAACTGCACCAACAAGCGAAAGCATGGAAGCACGGACGTCGGACAAAAACAATTTTGGAGGCAACCAGAATCAAAGAGGCCATTATGGGAACAGTTGTTATGTTAAATAGGTTTCAGATGGATGGAGTAATCAGAGGCTGGTTACCAAGCCTTCAAATCATAACAAATTTCAACAAACTATGCAGTGGGAGGTAAAGAGAAAAATGACTGTGCAGAAGAAAAAGGAGTTGAGGTCACACTGGTTTTTGGTGGTAGCATTTGGATAACATCTAACTAGAATCCTAGCGTTCAAGCAGCAGCATGTGTTGCTTTTGGACTGATTTGGTTTGTTGAGGCCTGCTACAGCATTCCATACCAAAATGAAGAAAGCTCAAACTTATGCTCAATGACAAAAAAGAAAGAAATAGGACAAACATGGCAAGACTGACCAACTAATCCAAATCCACAAGACACATGCAGAGAAATAGCTAGGATTTACACAGCAGATTAACTAAGTTAATAGACAAAAAGTCACCCAGGAGAACATGCTTACTACGCAAGCTACTTCTACCAACTAAAGCAAACATCAGAGTATCCCTTATCAAGTACAAAGGAATATCACCAAATGACCAAGTCAAGATAAAGGAAACATACAGGATCAGATATCTAGTATCATGTACATATGGAATTGTATTCCGATGTGTTGGTTTAATAGGTAAAGCAATCTTGTTCTAATTCAGATCCATCCAATAATATCTTTATCACTATGCTTATCAAAACCGGAAAGCAGTTGAACTGTATGGAATAGTAGACACGAGAAAATTAAATAATCATGACCTGTAACAGGAAAAATGTATTATGGATGTCGTTTACCATGAAAAACAGAATTGAAATGTAGGAGAAAACTACTGCCCATTGAGAGCCATGCCATTAAGGTAACATCTCCTATATCTTCTTTTTTTGAGTGATTAGATCTTATTTTATCAGCTGTAATCCCACATTTCATTTCATTTAAAAATTAGAGACACATCATATCTTGGTCTAAAACGTGTGCTCTCTCAGTTTGAAACGTCCTGGGTGGTTGGCATGCAACAACAAGTAAGCTGATACATGAGAAACTACTAAAAGATATGCAAGAATTATGATAGATACAATGGTTTAGAAAAACAGCCAACAATAGTTTCTCTTCTAAGAATTTAGAAGGAATGTGTTTTTTTTTTTAACTCCAAAATACAATTTCCACAAAACAAATCAATTCTCAAATAAAAGAAAAGAAAAAGGGTTTTCAATAACACTTTATTTCCATTTTCCGCACTACAAACCATTTATCAATACCCAAAACAATTCTTGATTTCCCACCAATGCACCCACTCTAGAGAAACCCAAACGAAGAAAAAGGAAATGCATAGCCTTACAGGAAAAAAGAAATCAAAATCAACTTAAAAATTAACTTGAAAGAAAAAGACCTAATTTGGCAATCATCAAGACCAAGCAATAACTCATGCTCAAATAGCTCTCTGAGTTGACAATATCAATTATCACCATCATCACTTCCAGCCAAAATGCAGACATCTATAAGCATACAAAAGCGTTCATTCAAATATGTAAGCTTACTAGCTCAGGGATCCTCAATATATCAAATCTTCTCTTTTTAATTTTTTGAAACACCAACCTTGGCTACTAGACTTGACACTTGTCCAACCTTTGGGGTAAAATTGAAAGTGCAGACACAAGGGAAGAATATCATGAGCACATCAAACAAGCAATTTCATTCACTTGTGATGGAGTTTTATGTTCATCTTCACATTAATTACGATACAATTTGAACCTCGCATAGCTTATGAGTCATCAAATGAAAATGAGCAAATTCTCCTCAGGAAAACACAACCAATCATTAAGGCATCATATGATATACAGACAAAGATTGGGAAAACTAAAACATAAAGTTTATGCATCTATAGGATCATATGATGCAACAATCCATTTCAAATTCATTTGAGGCATACATTTATACCCTACGATACAATGTGAACCTTCCATAGCTTATGAGTCATCAAATGAAAATGAGCAAATTCTCCTCAGGAAAACACAGCCAATCGTTAAGGCATCATATGATATACAAACAGAGATTGGGAAAACTAAAACATAAAGTTTATGCATCTATCGGATCATATGATGCAACAATCCATTTCAAATTCATTTGAGGCATACATTTATTACCAATATCTAGAGTGCTGAGACAAATATTAATACGGGAAAGCAAGACTAAGTGACTGTAAATACCTATGGAAATGGGCAACAGAGGAGCCAAGAGAATCAATAACCAATGGAGCTGGGGTCCACCTCTGCAATTTGCTCAAGTTTGACATCGAGCAACTCATGGGTATCAGAGTCTTCCACAACCCCTACCTCACGGTCCAAATCTTTATGCACCAAATTGCCAAACGTCCCCTCATGCTTTCCATACAGAACAAGAACAGACCCTCCTCGACGAGGCAGTGCAGTCTCAAGAAAGTCTTGATCCACTTTTTGCACCATCTCCTGATTCTCATCCATGGAAATAGTGCACGTGTATGGTGCAACAACATCCAGCACCTGTCCTTTCTTCAAATACAATCTACCCCCCTCCAAGTCCTTGCTAACGACCCTAACACGAATATGACTCCTAAGCCACTGAACACCACGTTCACTCTTCACACTAGTTCTGCTTTCAGAAATATCCCGTCTTTGAGTCTCCCTGTCTGCGATCTTTAGTTCCTTTAATTGCTTCAAAAACTTATGGTCTTGTTCAGACCCCAAATCTGTGACATCAACAACATGCACTTTCACTCTCTCTCCAGAGTTAGAAAGCTTGATAACAAGCCAGTTGGAATTCAACAATTCCACGACTATCCCTTTGGACCCAACAATTTCTTTTTTCTTGCCACCAATGACTCTGACATTCTTACCAATCTGTCCCTGATCACTATTATTATCACGTTCTGACACCCTTTTTCTTTCGTTCTCCTTCAATTTTCTCTCCCTCTTGCTATCATAACCATTAACATCAGCATTATTATTATCATGACTAGGAACAACAACAGGAATAGGAATACCATTAGAAGAAGGCTTGCTCTTACTCTTGGATTCTTCGGAAAACCCCAATCCTTGGCTGCCACTGCCACTCCTCTTCTGGTACAGCCTCACCTTCACATCTTCCTTGGCGTTTTTTCCGATCCCCCTTCCTTCATGCCACCCATACCCCGCAAGCAAAGCCTTTCCATAACCCTCCACGGGCATCTCATCATACTCCTCCGGCCGATTATCCTCCGCACACCGCCTCAGGTCACTCCTAAGCTTATCCAGCAGCATATCCTCCGTTTTCCTCACAGCACCGTTATCACTATCACCCAACTGGTCAAACCCATCTTCTTTGCTCCGGACGTTCAGGCCGTACGAAATATTGTTGCTAGCAGCGTCGCTTTGATGCACGTCGCCTAGGGATTCGACTACAAAGCTGAGTTCGTCAGTGGAGGATCGAAGAGAAGGGAGGTTGTGGAGATTCTTCAGGCGTTTGGTTGGTTGGTACTCGTTCTGCAAGGGAGGGATTAATATGGCTGGGGTTTGATTTAGGGTTCTGGGTTCTGATTTGTCGAAAACGGTGACGTATTCGACCTGCTTGCTCTGGCGGTCATCTTTTTCTCCATTCTGGAGCGATAAGGGTTTCGATTTTGGCTTCGATTTCGAAGAAGGAATGGAGAAAGAGAGCTTTTCCATGGTGCTCGATCGCGGACGATGATGATGATGAACGACGGTCGTGAACGGAAGTTCTTAAATATTAGCGCTGTCTTTTTGTGTTTCTACCAAAAAAAAAATTAAAAAACACCCAAATCTTTTTTTTTTTAAATCTATTTATTTTTATTAAAAAAATTGTTCGGATTATTATTATTATTACAAAATTAGGAATTGAATCCCCGTACACTAATCAATTAAGTTACTCCTCTGGCTTTCTATAATATACGCCTAGAGGAAAAAACTCAACAATGGGTTTTAATTGACGTCTCTCGGATGTCGTTCCTTTTTTTATTTTTTAATATTATTTTCTATTACGGGTCTCATTAACACAGTAATTTTTTTAATTTTTTAATATTATTTTCTGACAAGAGCCCTACTCGTACAGTGACTTTGTTAATTTTTTTAATTTTTTAATTTTATTTCTAACGCACAGCACAGTAATTTTTTTAATTATTTAATATTATTTTCTGACACGGGTTCTATTTTTCTTAATTTTTCCAAAAAATGGATCTGCGTCTTGTATAAAAGGCCGAAGGGAGTACAACTTATGTGCATTATTTTTAAGTTTGTTAAGGGTTCTTTTTTCTTCTTTTTTTTAGTATAAATATTAAATACTAGTAGTTCTTTAAGATTTTGATAATATTTATAGCTTGTTTAGTAGTATTATTTATGTTTTTGATTTTTGGTTTATTTTTTTAAAAAAAAAACATCAAATATGTTTGATAAATTAATACTTTATTATGTAGTTATTGTGAAAAGTACCCTTTACACGAAATGCTGTAAATGACTTTTTGTGATAACTAAACATTTTTCCTAGCATTTTTGTTGGTCGTACAACCTAAAGCTTTTCCAATCGCACTGCCAAACACACACTAAAGCACCTCACTACATGAAGTAAGTATATTAATTATATATACATCGGAACGGATAATACTTTCCTTCAACCCGATGAAGAATAAGCTTCTTCCAACACTTACTCTAACCTAAAATAAGTAAATAAAATGTCATTAAACTAACATAAAATAAATAAATAATGGATACTTTATATAAGAAATCATTAAACCCTTCAAATTCTTAAAAATAATTAAATTAGTTTTTCCAAAGTTAAAGAAAACCGAGTTATATTATAATCATTTGGTATACTACACACATCAATTTATTTAGAAACTCAGGGCGAGTTCTGGTACGACACCTTATGAAAAACAACTTACTACACACAACACAACATTACCATCTTTAATTAGATCATCAAGGTCGGAATGATGGAGGTTTCCTAATCTTAGTAGCTTGCTCAAATCCATACGCAATCTCTATTAGTTTTGGTTCTGTACCCTTGAGACCTGCAAAGCAAATGCCAGTAGGCAAACCCTTTCCATCATATCCAGCAGGAACAATTATCCCTGGATGTCCTCCAATTGCAAGAACAGAACTGATGCCTGAACCAGGACTCACCAATGCATCTAGCTTGTGCTTCCTCATTAACTTCTCCATTCCATCTCTAGAAAGTTGTTTAAGCAGTGACAATACTCTCTTGTATTGTTTCTTTGTCACATTTAAAGATTCGGCCGACTCGAGGAGATCTTGACCATACTGTTTCACCTTTTCCTGCATAATATAACAATTTGTATGAACCATTCATTTTATACTAGAGAAGTTGTAATCCATAATTATGGTCTCGGGCGCGCACCAGTTTGGAGAACTTTTTATTGTAGGCGATGACATCGGCTAGGGTTCGCACTGGAGACGACACCAACTGTTTTAAATATGCATTCAATGCAGGCTTGAACTCAGCAAGAAGTGCAAATTGTTCACCACTTTCTGAGGAATAGATAACATCCAAGTTGGCTATTTCCAAATGATCAACAAGAACAGCACCTTTGCCTCTAAATACAAGAACCAAACAAAGAAAAGTCTCAAATGTCAAATGTTTGTTGATCAGTTTATCAACTAATACACTCAGGAATTCTGTTTGCATTAGTTACCTTAGTGTCTGAAAGTGGTGCTCAAAAACTGGAGTCAAAACAGATTCTTGATCGCTCGAGAATTCATAGAATGATCTTACTATTCCCAACCGTTTCCCTTTAAGCCCATGAGGGTTAAGAAATTGCTTGTAGCCACCATGTGGAATGTACTTTGCTGCTTCATTGGTAGCTGCATCATTGTGATCAAAGCCCACAATAGCATCAAGCACATATACCGCATCTGACACTGTCCTGCATATCGGCCTGATCCATCCGAAATGATCTTTAATACATAACTCGAAACTTAAAGCAGTAAAATCAACAAAAGCATACAAACTTTTAGTTTTTAGTTGCATGCACAGCCTTTATGTTGCTATTTGCAGTCAAATTCTATTAGGGAAAAGTTGTGAAAAATAGGATTTGCAAAAATGATTTCAGTTGTGTAAAAAGCAAGGAACATGATAAAAATGGCAACTTTACCCACCCAACTGTGTCCTGTCTAGGGGAGATTGGGATGACCCCAGCTCTACTAGTGAGGCCAACGGTCGGTTTGATTCCCACTACTGAATTGGCTCCAGCTGGGCATAAGATGGAACCATCTGTTTCTGTCCCTAGCGAAACAGCTGCCAAATTTGCTGCCACTGATATTGATGACCCGCTACTTGACCCACACGGATCATCTGATAGAACATAAGGATTCTGCAACCATTTTTAGAACACACCAACATTTACTGAAGAACAATTAATGACTGATACACAATGCACACATCGCATATCAAATCATGGGGTGCAGAAAATATAAGCTTAACTCTAGTCAGTGACATAGAAAGCATGACCACTACAAGGTTATAAGCATATAATTCTCAAGTAACATCAAATAGCACTATAAATATGAGAACAAAATCTGCCGAAAGCGGTAGCCGCACGTTTAAGATGCGAGTGTCGGAAATCAATCCAATCCAATCCCTCCTCGTTAGCTAAACCCAGATGGATTTGGTTATACACCTTTATACATTTGTCTAATCACTTTGTGTGGTGCCTTAAGGCCTATTTCAATACTTGCAGAAAGAAACATTGCAATCTGATAGAAAAACTGGGATAATTTTAGGGAAGGAGAGATATATGCATCTTTGCAAATAGCAATATTTTACAATCACTATCATGCTACCAGAAGGTCAGTTCAATGGTTGTAAAAAGACAAAGATGCAATCTGATGAGAAAGCAGAAGGCTTTAAACTCACCTTTCCTTGGCCAGCTCTGCCACAGAAGCCACTAGGTGCAATGCTGGACCTGAAATTAGACCACTCACTCAAGCTAGCTTTTCCTAGAATAATTGCTCCAGCTTTCCTCAACTTCTCCACCACTCCCGCATCACGAGGGACGACCGAACCAAGCAAAGCGAAAGAACCAGCAGTTGTGTTCAGCTTGTCTTTGGTTGCAATGTTGTCTTTGAGGAGGATAGGGATGCCATGCAGGGGAAGCAGGGACGACGGCGCCTTTGTTTTGCGTTCATGATCAGCTTTTTGTGCTTGAAATATTGCATCTGGGTTCACCTCAATTACTGCTCTAAGGAGTGGATTGAGGGTGTGGATTTGGTTGAAGTAGAACTCTACGAGCTGTGTTGAAGTGAGGTGGTTTTGGTTGAAAGCGAATTGAAGATCATGAATGGTTGCTTCTTTCACGGAGAAGGAATTGGTTCTAGTGTTAGCGTATGAAAAGATCGGATCCGAAAAGATCAACAGAATTGATAGCAGAAATGAATCCATCAGGCATAGATTGGATGGCATTATTTTATTTTTTGGGAGAAGTAAAAAGCATTGCTAGAATATTGGAGCACTGAGTAAGAGGAGTATTGCTTTGGGCCTCCAACGGTCCTACTGCTTTCAATAATTAGTTATATCAAAAAGAAAAAGGAAATACGTACATTATTCCTTTTCAAAAACTCATTTAGAATTTCTTTCACTAATTCTATCACTCTATTTACAAAGTGGGAACTGAATTTACCAAGATAAGTACTAATCATAGAGATGATAATTAGGACCGGTATGAGCATGTTAAAATGAGACGGGTATAGTACTTATTTATCAAAATAAGTATTAATCATAGGGACGATAGTTAGGCAGGTATAGACGGGTATAAGCATGTAAAAATAAGTATGGATGGGTATGCGTAAATATTCAACTCATACCCAAAACTAAATATTCATTATAACTCGTTCAATACCCAATTGGGGGAAAAGGCACCCCGGGGTCCCTGTCGTTATTATTTTCATTTTAGTCAGTCCCACTTTTTGAATTTGGTTCAATTGGGTCTTAACCGTTAGCTCCGTTATCCACCTTAGGTCCCGCTGTCTAAATCGACCCTAACGGCGTTAGACGACCATTAAGTACCATTATTTTATTATTATTTCTGAAAATAATATAATTAATTTTTTTATCTAATTAATTTTTAAAAAATCAGTTTTATTTCTAATTAATTTTAAAACTTTAGAAAATAATATAATTATTTTAAAAAATTCAGGAAAAAATGTAATTAATTTATAAAAAACAATGTAATTAATTTAAAAATTCAGAAAAAATATAATTAATTAAAACATTTAGAAAAAAATATAATTAATTTATAAAAAGTAATGTAATTAATTTAAAATTTCAGAAAAAATATAATTAATCAACAAATTCATAAAAAAGCAATGTAATTAATTTAAAAATTAAGAAAAATAATATAATTTTTTTTCTTTTATTATCTCTTATTTCATTTATTTTCACTTCTCCTCCTTTTTTCTTTTCTTCTTTCTATTTCTTTTTTTTTTATTTCTTTTTTATTTCTTTCTTTCTTTCCCTAGTCAAATGTAAATAATGTAAACAGTGTAATTAATTTTATTTTATGTCCATACACAAAAAAATGAGCCACCTTTACATGGCCACTCATCTCGCCTGCCACGCTCCACTGCCCAAATCGCCAACCAAACCCAACACCGTCGCCCTCTCTTCATCATCTCTCCTATGCTGCAAAAAGAAATCTTAATTTATGTTATTTTTTGCAATAATTAATAAAACTATTTTTGAGATATTTTTGAAAAGAGGAAGAGAAGTGAAAATAAAGGAAATAAGAGATAATAAAATTAAAAATTAAAAAATTAATTATATTATTTTTCTAAAATTTTAAATTAATTACATTATTTTCTATAAATTAATCACATTATTTTTTATAAATAAATTACATTGTTTTTTTGAGTTTATTTAATTAATTATATTTATTTTCTGAATTTTTAAATTAATTACATTTTTTAATAAAATTTTTAATTATTTTCTGATTTTTTTAAAAATTAATTGAATAATAAAATAAAAAATGAAAAATTAATTATATTATTTTTCTGAATTTTGAAATTAATTACATTGTTTTTTTGAGTTTATTTAATTAATTATATTTATTTTCTGAATTTGTAAATTAATTATATTTTTAATAAAAAAATTAAAATATTTTCTGAATTTTTTAAAAATTAATTAGATAAAAAAAATAAAAAATAAAAAATAATTATATTATTTTTCAGAAATACTTAACGGTCGTCTAACGCCGTTAGGGTCGATTTAGACGGCGAGACCTGGGGTGGATAACGGAGCTAACGATTAGGACCCAATTGAACCAAATTCGAAAAGTGGGACTGACTAAAATGAAAATAATAACGATAGGGGCCCCGGGGTGCCTTTTCCCGTATGGGTATGTAATGGATATCTAATTACATTTACTTATTTATTATTTCATTTAATAAAATTATTTTATTTTTTTATAATTAAGTGAAAATTTACTCCTTTAGCTCATTTTTGTTCATTTTCTACTATTTCGGCTCATTTTTTACCGTTTTAACTTATTTTTTATTGTTTTGCCTTATTTTTTTACCATTTTAGCTCATTTTTTTATCGTTTTGACTTAATTTCCTACCATTTTAATTAATTTTTTAATCATTTTACCTTATTTTTTACCATTTTGGCTCGAATGAGATAATCACAAATTCTACCAAAATAAAAATAGAAAAAAATTCAAGAGAAAATAAAAAATAAAAAATAAAAGAGAAAAAAAAGTTGAAAAATTAGTTAATTATACACGCCGGTATCGCAACTTTATATTATTTTCTTAAAAGAATGGTATTTGAAGAAAAAGAAAAAAAGGAAAATCAGTGAAACTAGATAAAGAAGATCGCGCAGCACTCTCCACACACACCTTATCTCCTCTACACACCTCTTCGCCGGCGTCCTCTTCCAACTCCGACCACCCTTCTCTTCTTCTTTCAATCTATTCCGTCCGCCTCTCATCTCCTCTCCTCATCTCTTCGCCGGCATCCTCTTCCAACTCCGACGACCCTTTCTCTTCTTCCTTCAATCTATTCCGTCGGCCTCTCAGCCTCGCCGTTGACAAGTCCTCCTGCCTCTTTCGAAAATAGGTTATACCCGTTCGGGTATTTTTTGGATATCATATCCGGTCATATCCGAAATGATAAGTTCGGGGATTACCCATACTCGAACCATACCCAGTCAAAATGAGTATTATCTGGTCAAACGGGTATGGTTACATGTGGGTATCCGGGTATGGTCCCTAACTAATCATGACTGAATATAGCCGGAGCTTGTCTTACAATTAACGGACCTCTGTTCTCTCTGACGAATCAATTACATGGATTCACCGTCCGTGCTCCCCGACAATAACATCACAACAATGGTCCTGTCAAACTTACCAGGATTTGTCTCAGTCCTTGAGTTGTGGTCTGCGCGGGTGAATTCGGTTCAAACACTGTGATGAAGTGTGGACCCCAAATGTAGTATTTACAAAAATGTTGCAAGAAAAGGTTAACCTTCTTAATAACCATCGTTCCTTAGTGCCCTCAAGATGGGATCATCTTCCTCGTCTATGGAGTCATCTTCCTCATCAAACCCATCTAGAAATGATTGATTGATCCTCTTGCGAGACACTCTTCTATGCTTCTTGGTCGCTGATAATCCAAAGAAGGTGATAATACAGAAAATTATCATAAGGACACAACGGACATTGCACCCTCACAAAGTACCGTTGACCAGTCAAAACGGTACATGACCGGTTTGACCAAGTCAACCATATAAACGGCATCGCTACTGATTGATCACGTCAACGGGAACATGTGACTAAGGGGCACGTCCAGTCCGTTATCATCAAAACGGCACAGAGCCGATCCATCAATAAAGGCAGAGACAACGGACCGGCATTACTTCTTTAGCTGACCCAGTCAACTGCCCCAAAACGGCAACAGACCGATTTGGTACAACGGCACTCTGCCGATCCAACAGAACGGCTCCTTGCCGATTGCTACACAAACGGCTCAAGGCCCATCAAACAGGTATATTCTGTAAAGTCTATGGTCAAAGCTGGCGTGGGAGACAACATCTTCGGTCTCCACTCAGCACCTCTAAAGCCATTAGACAAGGGGAATATTTATTCTCCCAAGGGCACTAGACCCACTTTATGCATATTCAATTATACTGTATGTCTCCACTAACAATAAAGTGGGGGACAAGCCTAAAAGTTCCCACTCAAGCCTAAAAGTTCCCACTCAAGCCACATAAAAGGCAAGAGAGGTGAACGTTAGGGGGGGATTGATTCATTCACTCTTACACACACATACGTAGAACATCCTCAAAATAAGACCAAACACTGACTTTGGCATCGGAGTTTCTATGCCGGAGTCCACCTCCGGCGCTGTGCAGGTCGCTCATGGCGTTCAAGGAAGTCCGACCACCTCACTCCAAGATGCCATTTGACGGAAAAACCCTCATACCCTTCTTTGGATTATCAAATGGTGCTTTCATTGAGAGCTTTTGAAATTTTAAGTGAGCCAGCCTTGAGTTTCAAAGCTCTTTTTCTTCTTCATATTTTTAGGGTTTTCATTCCCAAAAATGGTATCCAATCAAGATCTTCAATCAAATCAACCCACGAGTGTTGTTACGGGTCAACGTGAAACACCACCGGCGCAAGTTTCATCTTCATGTGTGGATGTGCAAGCTGTAGACAGATCTGTCCGAGTCAACTCTGCAGAAATTTCAGAAATTTTATTTTCTCCAGCTCCTCAACCAGATCTGTCCGAGCCAGTACTCTCATCAGCAGTCATGCACGAGTTTAATACTCTACATCAAAGGATAGACACGATGATGGCCTCTCATGACACAATGATGCAGACCTTCATGGAAAGGATTCAACCGCCAGTCAACCAGCCAGTTGTCCCTCAACAGATCTGCAAACAGCAGGCAGTGGAACCATCTTTTGAGCCACCACTAGGCCATCAAAGTGCAGATCTACCCAGAAGGGAAGACATAGAAGAATTCGTCAATCAAATAGCTCAACGCAGCGCAAGAAGGAGTCATGAGCAATCACCTCGAAGTGGATCCGAGAAAAGGAGAAGCAGAGAGAGATCGGTGACTCCACATCAAACCAGGAGAGATCGTGACAGAGGTAATCCAGATCTGTTTAGACGGTCTGTTCAGCAACCAGATCGCGAAGAACAGGACGATGATCCAAGAAATCCGTTAACCCTTCGGGTTCGGAAACATCAAGTAAGCAGGCATGTCAAGCTACCATCCGATCACTACCATGGGACAACAGATCCGACGGTTCATGTGAGTTTAGTAAAGAAACATGTTAAGTTTTTTACTAGAAAGGATGAGGCTTTGTGCCAAATATTTGTAATAACCCTTAAAGGGATAGCCAACACTTGGTTTGAAAAATTACCGGCCGGATCCATTGACTGTTTCGAGCAACTAGAAAAAGCATTCAGAAGCCGATTCAGCTCATGTATACCGACGGAGAAATCTTCAGCCGTTTTGTTTGACATGATGCGACATTCAGGAGAATCGTTGGCTGCATACGTGGCTAGATTTATCACGGAGCTAGCAACTCTTCCTGATGTAGCACCCAACCTGGCAGCAGAAGCGTTGAAAAGAAATTGTAAATATCGAGAATTGGAGAATGCTCTGATTGCAAACACTCCTAAAACCTTGGATCTTTTGCGGATTGAGGTAGAAAAATACTCCAGAATGGAAGAAGCAGACTACCGAAGGAGGAAACGGGAGGAACCCGATCTCCAAAGTTGAGAAAAGAAGCAAACGGCATGAAGCCGATGTGCAAATCGGTCAACCATTTTCTCTGCAATGCCGTCGTCCAGATCAGAGGGCAAAACGGCAATACTTGCAAAACGGCATCTGGCCAAACGGTCAAAACAGAGATAAGTCCAAATTGTTTTGACTTTGTTAATTGTTTCTGGAATATTATGTATAACATGAATTATCAAATATTTCAAAACAATGAAAAATATATATTCGCAAATATTGTTTCTCATATGATTGCAGATCTTGAGAAAACAAATATTAAAACAACCGTGGATGTAGGTTAAGCTGAACCACGTTACCAAAATTCAAGAATCGTGGATGTAGGTTAATCCGAACCACGTTACCAAAATCCAAGAATTGGCGACATCATTTTCTACCAGGGCTACCTAAGGCGCTGCCTGGGGATGCCGACAACCAAATCGGCTCCAGCCCGATTGGTTCAAATCGCTACCAGGGCTACCTAAGGCGCTGCCTGGGAACGCCAACAGCCAAATCGGCTCCAGCCCGATTGGTTCAAATTGAAACCAAGGCATATATGGCTAACTAATACATATATCGCCAATGATACATATATTGCCAACGATAACATATATGGCTAACTAATACATATATTGCCAAGGATAACATATATTGCCAACGATACATATATTGTCAGCAAGACATATAGCGTTATTGAGGCATATATCGTTATTGAGGAATATAGAGTTATTGAAGCATATAGCGTTATTGAGGAATATATCGTTATCAAGGCATATAGAGTTATTGAAGCATATATCGCCATTGAAGCAATGAAGTGTGCAACGGCAGTCTCTTCATAACGGCCTAGTGCCGATTCATCAAAGGTTTTTTCAACCTCAAAACGGCATCTTCAGAACGGCGAGCAACCGATTCTGTCAAAGAAAGATAAGTTCAACTCACAATTGTTTTATCTTTTTAATTTTCTGGAGTATATATATATACATATTATGTATAACATGAATTATCAAATATTTCCAAGCAATGAAAAATATATGTTTGCCAGTATTGTTTCTCATATGATTGCAGATCTCGAGAAAACAAAAACAATTCAGCCGTGGATGTAGGTTAATCCGAACCGCGTTATCAAAATCCAGCCGTGGATGTAGGTTAATCCGAACCGCGTTATCAAAATCCAGCCGTGGATGTAGGTTAATCCGAACCGCGTTATCAAAATCCAGCCGTGGATGTAGGTTAATCCGAACCACGTTATCAAAATCCAGTTATCATCCAAAGTCTGTTTCTGTGGTATCAGAACGGCAATCATCTAAAGTCCGTTTCTGTGGTATCAGAACGGCAATCATATAAAGTCCGTTTCTGTGGTATCAGAACGGCAATCATCTAAAATCCGTCTCCAAACGGCGATATCTCCAAAACGGCCAAGTGCCGAATAATCAAAGTGGCCGCGTCAAAACGGTTATACACCTCAAACGGCCACACAGAACGACAAGCAGCCGATTCTGCAACGCCAGCAGGTATGCATTTAAATGCATTAATCCCTTTATTGCTATTTATTATTTATTTGCAGGATTGAGAGGAAAAACTCAATAACTACATCAAACTAAAGAACAAAACGGCAGCATGCCGATTGACAAGCATCACGCGTGAAACGGTAGCATGCCGATTATCAAGCACCAAGCTAGAAACGGCAAGCCCTTGGTAAACACTCGGGCTCGTTTGTTGTTGGGCCTCTGATAATACAGAAAATTATCATAAGGACACAACGGACATTGCACCCTCACAAAGTACCGTTGACCAGTCAAAACGGTACATGACCGGTTTAACCAAGTCAACCATATAAACGGCATCGCTACTGATTGATCACGTCAACGGGAACATGTGACTAAGGGGCACGTCCAGTCCGTTATCATCAAAACGGCACAGAGCCGATCCATCAATAAAGGCAGAGACAACGGACCGGCATTACTTCTTTAGCTGACCCAGTCAACTGCCCCAAAACGGCAACAGACCGATTTGGTACAACGGCACTCTGCCGATCCAACAGAACGGCTCCTTGCCGATTGCTACACAAACGGCTCAAGGCCCATCAAACAGGTATATTCTGTAAAGTCTATGGTCAAAGCTGGCGTGGGAGACAACATGTTCGGTCTCCACTCAGCACCTCTAAAGCCATTAGACAAGGGGAATATTTATTCTCCCAAGGGCACTGGACCCACTTTATGCATATTCAATTATACTGTATGTCTCCACTAACAATAAAGTGGGGGACAAGCCTAAAAGTTCCCACTCAAGCCACATAAAAGGCAAGAGAGGTGAACGTTAGGGGGGGATTGATTCATTCACTCTTACACACACATACGTAGAACATCCTCAAAATAAGACCAAACACTGACTTTGGCATCGGAGTTTCTACGCCGGAGTCCACCTCCGGCGCTGTGCAGGTCGCTCATGGCGTTCAAGGAAGTCCGACCACCTCACTCCAAGATGCCATTTGACGGAAAAACCCTCATACCCTTCTTTGGATTATCAAATGGTGCTTTCATTGAGAGCTTTTGAAATTTTAAGTGAGCCAGCCTTGAGTTTCAAAGCTCTTTTTCTTCTTCATATTTTTAGGGTTTTCATTCCCAAAAATGGTATCCAATCAAGATCTTCAATCAAATCAACCCACGAGTGTTGTTACGGGTCAACGTGAAACACCACCGGCGCAAGTTTCATCTTCATGTGTGGATGTGCAAGCTGTAGACAGATCTGTCCGAGTCAACTCTGCAGAAATTTCAGAAATTTTATTTTCTCCAGCTCCTCAACCAGATCTGTCCGAGCCAGTACTCTCATCAGCAGTCATGCACGAGTTTAATACTCTACATCAAAGGATAGACACGATGATGGCCTCTCATGACACAATGATGCAGACCTTCATGGAAAGGATTCAACCGCCAGTCAACCAGCCAGTTGTCCCTCAACAGATCTGCAAACAGCAGGCAGTGGAACCATCTTTTGAGCCACCACCAGGCCATCAAAGTGCAGATCTACCCAGAAGGGAAGACATAGAAGAATTCGTCAATCAAATAGCTCAACGCAGCGCAAGAAGGAGTCATGAGCAATCACCTCGAAGTGGATCCGAGAAAAGGAGAAGCAGAGAGAGATCGGTGACTCCACATCAAACCAGGAGAGATCGTGACAGAGGTAATCCAGATCTATTTAGACAGTCTTTTCAGCAACCAGATCGCGAAGAACAGGACGATGATCCAAGAAATCCGTTAACCCTTCGGGTTCGGAAACATCAAGTAAGCAGGCATGTCAAGCTACCATCCGATCACTACCATGGGACAACAGATCCGACGGTTCATGTGAGTTTAGTAAAGAAACATGTTAAGTTTTTTACTAGAAAGGATGAGGCTTTGTGCCAAATATTTGTAATAACCCTTAAAGGGATAGCCAACACTTGGTTTGAAAAATTACCGGCCGGATCCATTGACTGTTTCGAGCAACTAGAAAAAGCATTCAGAAGCCGATTCAGCTCATGTATACCGACGGAGAAATCTTCAGCCGTTTTGTTTGACATGATGCGACATTCAGGAGAATCGTTGGCTGCATACGTGGCTAGATTTATCACGGAGCTAGCAACTCTTCCTGATGTAGCACCCAACCTGGCAGCAGAAGCGTTGAAAAGAAATTGTAAATATCGAGAATTGGAGAATGCTCTGATTGCAAACACTCCTAAAACCTGGATCTTTTGCGGATTGAGGTAGAAAAATACTCCAGAATGGAAGAAGCAGACTACCGAAGGAGGAAACGGGAGGAACCCGATCTCCAAAGTTGAGAAAAGAAGCAAACGGCATGAAGCCGATGTGCAAATCGGTCAACCGTTTTCTCTGCAATGCCGTCATCCAGATCAGAGGGCAAAACGGCAATACTTGCAAAACGGCATCTGGCCAAACGGTCAAAACAGAGATAAGTCCAAATTGTTTTGACTTTGTTAATTGTTTCTGGAATATTATGTATAACATGAATTATCAAATATTTCAAAACAATGAAAAATATATATTCGCAAATATTGTTTCTCATATGATTGCAGATCTTGAGAAAACAAATATTAAAACAACCGTGGATGTAGGTTAAGCTGAACCACGTTACCAAAATTCAAGAATCGTGGATGTAGGTTAATCCGAACCACGTTACCAAAATCCAAGAATTGGCGACATCATTTTCTACCAGGGCTACCTAAGGCGCTGCCTGGGGATGCCGACAACCAAATCGGCTCCAGCCCGATTGGTTCAAATCGCTACCAGGGCTACCTAAGGCGCTGCCTGGGAACGCCAACAGCCAAATCGGCTCCAGCCCGATTGGTTCAAATTGAAACCAAGGCATATATGGCTAACTAATACATATATCGCCAATGATACATATATTGCCAACGATAACATATATGGCTAACTAATACATATATTGCCAACGATAACATATATTGCCAATGATACATATATTGTCAGCAAGACATATAGCGTTATTGAGGCATATATCGTTATTGAGGAATATAGAGTTATTGAAGCATATAGCGTTATTGAGGAATATATCGTTATCAAGGCATATAGAGTTATTGAAGCATATATCGCCATTGAAGCAATGAAGTGTGCAACGGCAGTCTCTTCATAACGGCCTAGTGCCGATTCATCAAAGGTTTTTTCAACCTCAAAACGGCATCTTCAGAACGGCGAGCAGCCGATTCTGTCAAAGAAAGATAAGTTCAACTCACAATTGTTTTATCTTTTTAATTTTCTTGAGTATATATATATACATATTATGTATAACATGAATTATCAAATATTTCCAAGCAATGAAAAATATATGTTTGCCAGTATTGTTTCTCATATGATTGCAGATCTCGAGAAAACAAAAACAATTCAGCCGTGGATGTAGGTTAATCCGAACCGCGTTATCAAAATCCAGCCGTGGATGTAGGTTAATCCGAACCGCGTTATCAAAATCCAGCCGTGGCTGTAGGTTAATCCGAACCGCGTTATCAAAATCCAGCCGTGGATGTAGGTTAATCCGAACCGCGTTATCAAAATCCAGCCGTGGATGTAGGTTAATCCGAACCGCGTTATCAAAATCCAGCCGTGGATGTAGGTTAATCCGAACCGCGTTATCAAAATCCAGCCGTGGATGTAGGTTAATCCGAACCGCGTTATCAAAATCCAGCCGTGGATATAGGTTAATCCGAACCGCGTTATCAAAATCCAGCCGTGGATGTAGGTTAATCCGAACCGCGTTATCAAAATCCAGCCGTGGATGTAGGTTAATCCGAACCGCGTTATCAAAATCCAGCCGTAGATGTAGGTTAATCCGAACCACGTTATCAAAATCCAGTTATCATCCAAAGTCCGTTTCTGTGGTATCAGAACGGCAATCATCTAAAGTCCGTTTCTGTGGTATCAGAACGGCAATCATATAAAGTCCGTTTCTGTGGTATCAGAACGGCAATCATCTAAAGTCCGTCTCCAAACGACGATATCTCCAAAACGGCAAAGTGCCGAATAATCAAAGTGGCCGCGTCAAAACGGTTATACACCTCAAACGGCCACACAGAACGGCAAGCAGCCGATTCTGCAACGTCAGCAGGTATGCATTTAAATGCATTAATCCCTTTATTGCTATTTATTATTTATTTGCAGGATTGAGAGGAAAAACTCAATAACTACATCAAACTAAAGAACAAAACGGCAGCATGCCGATTGACAAGCATCACGCGTGAAACGGTAGCATGCCGATTATCAAGCACCAAGCCAGAAACGGCAAGCCCTTGGTAAACACTCGGGCTCGTTTGTTGTTGGGCCTCTGATAATACAGAAAATTATCATAAGGACACAACGGACATTGCACCCTCACAAAGTACCGTTGACCAGTCAAAACGGTACATGACCGGTTTAACCAAGTCAACCATATAAACGACATCGCTACTGATTGATCACGTCAACGGGAACATGTGACTAAGGGGCACGTCCAGTCCGTTATCATCAAAACGGCACAGAGCCGATCCATCAATAAAGGCAGAGACAACGGACCGACATTACTTGTTTAGCTGACCCAGTCAACTGCCCCAAAACGGCAACAGACCGATTTGGTACAACGGCACTCTGCCGATCCAACAGAACGGCTCCTTGCCGATTGCTACACAAACGGCTCAAGGCCCATCAAAATAAGGAGCCGTTCTGTTGGATCGGCAAGGAGCCGTTTGTGTAGCAATCGGCAAGGAGCCGTTTGTGTAGCAATCGGCAAGGAGTCGTTCTGTTGGATCGGCAGAGTGTCGTTGTACCAAATCGGTCTGTTGCCGTTTTGGGGCAGTTGACTGGGTCAGCTAAAGAAGTAATGCCGGTCCGTTGTCTCTGCCTTTATTGATGGATCGGCTCTGTGCCGTTTTGATGATAACGGACTGGACGTGCCCCTTAGTCACATGTTCCCGTTGACGTGATCAATCAGTAGCGATGCCGTTTATATGGTTGACTTGGTTAAACCGGTCATGTACCGTTTTGACTGGTCAACGGTACTTTGTGAGGGTGCAATGTCCGTTGTGTCCTTATGATAATTTTCTGTATTATCAGAGGCCCAACAACAAACGAGCCCGAGTGTTTACCAAGGGCTTGCCGTTTCTGGCTTGGTGCTTGATAATCGGCATGCTACCGTTTCTCGGGTGATGCTTGTCAATCGGCATGCTGCCGTTTTGTTCTTTAGTTTGATGTAGTTATTGAGTTTTTCCTCTCAATCCTGCAAATAAATAATAAATAGCAATAAAGGGATTAATGCATTTAAATGCATACCTGCTGGCGTTGCAGAATCGGCTGCTTGTCGTTCTGTGTGGGCGTTTGAGGTGTATAACCGTTTTGACGCGGCCACTTTGATTATTCGGCACTTGGCCGTTTTGGAGATATCGCCGTTTGGAGACGGACTTTAGATGATTGCCGTTCTGATACCACAGAAACGGACTTTATATGATTGCCGTTCTGATACCACAGAAACGGACTTTAGATGATTGCCGTTCTGATACCACAGAAACGGACTTTGGATGATAACTGGATTTTGATAACGTGGTTCGGATTAACCTACATCCACGGCTGGATTTTGATAACGCGGTTCGGATTAACCTACATCCACGGCTGGATTTTGATAACGCGGTTCGGATTAACCTACATCCACGGCTGGATTTTGATAACGCGGTTCGGATTAACCTACATCCACGGCTGGATTTTGATAACGCGGTTCGGATTAACCTACATCCACGGCTGGATTTTGATAACGCGGTTCGGATTAACCTACATCCACGGCTGGATTTTGATAACGCGGTTCGGATTAACCTACATCCACGGCTGGATTTTGATAACGCGGTTCGGATTAACCTACATCCACGGCTGGATTTTGATAACGCGGTTCGGATTAACCTACATCCACGGCTGGATTTTGATAACGCGGTTCGGATTAACCTACAGCCACGGCTGGATTTTGATAACGCGGTTCGGATTAACCTACATCCACGGCTGGATTTTGATAACGCGGTTCGGATTAACCTACATCCACGGCTGAATTGTTTTTGTTTTCTCGAGATCTGCAATCATATGAGAAACAATACTGGCAAACATATATTTTTCATTGCTTGGAAATATTTGATAATTCATGTTATACATAATATGTATATATATATACTCGAGAAAATTAAAAAGATAAAACAATTGTGAGTTGAACTTATCTTTCTTTGACAGAATCGGCTGCTCGCCGTTCTGAAGATGCCGTTTTGAGGTTGAAAAAACCTTTGATGAATCGGCACTAGGCCGTTATGAAGAGACTGCCGTTGCACACTTCATTGCTTCAATGGCGATATATGCTTCAATAACTCTATATGCCTTGATAACGATATATTCCTCAATAACGCTATATGCTTCAATAACTCTATATTCCTCAATAACGATATATGCCTCAATAACGCTATATGTCTTGCTGACAATATATGTATCGTTGGCAATATATGTTATCGTTGGCAATATATGTATTAGTTAGCCATATATGTTATCGTTGGCAATATATGTATCATTGGCGATATATGTATTAGTTAGCCATATATGCCTTGGTTTCAATTTGAACCAATCGGGCTGGAGCCGATTTGGCTGTTGGCGTTCCCAGGCAGCGCCTTAGGTAGCCCTGGTAGCGATTTGAACCAATCGGGCTGGAGCCGATTTGGTTGTCGGCATCCCCAGGCAGCGCCTTAGGTAGCCCTGGTAGAAAATGATGTCGCCAATTCTTGGATTTTGGTAACGTGGTTCGGATTAACCTACATCCACGATTCTTGAATTTTGGTAACGTGGTTCAGCTTAACCTACATCCACGGTTGTTTTAATATTTGTTTTCTCAAGATCTGCAATCATATGAGAAACAATATTTGCGAATATATATTTTTCATTGTTTTGAAATATTTGATAATTCATGTTATACAAAATATTCCAGAAACAATTAACAAAGTCAAAACAATTTGGACTTATCTCTGTTTTGACCGTTTGGCCAGATGCCGTTTTGCAAGTATTGCCGTTTTGCCCTCTGATCTGGACGACGGCATTGCAGAGAAAACGGTTGACCGATTTGCACATCGGCTTCATGCCGTTTGCTTCTTTTCTCAACTTTGGAGATCGGGTTCCTCCCGTTTCCTCCTTCGGTAGTCTGCTTCTTCCATTCTGGAGTATTTTTCTACCTCAATCCGCAAAAGATCCAGGTTTTAGGAGTGTTTGCAATCAGAGCATTCTCCAATTCTCGATATTTACAATTTCTTTTCAACGCTTCTGCTGCCAGGTTGGGTGCTACATCAGGAAGAGTTGCTAGCTCCGTGATAAATCTAGCCACGTATGCAGCCAACGATTCTCCTGAATGTCGCATCATGTCAAACAAAACGGCTGAAGATTTCTCCGTCGGTATACATGAGCTGAATCGGCTTCTGAATGCTTTTTCTAGTTGCTCGAAACAGTCAATGGATCCGGCCGGTAATTTTTCAAACCAAGTGTTGGCTATCCCTTTAAGGGTTATTACAAATATTTGGCACAAAGCCTCATCCTTTCTAGTAAAAAACTTAACATGTTTCTTTACTAAACTCATATGAACCGTCGGATCTGTTGTCCCATGGTAGTGATCGGATGGTAGCTTGACATGCCTGCTTACTTGATGTTTCCGAACCCGAAGGGTTAACGGATTTCTTGGATCATCGTCCTGTTCTTCGCGATCTGGTTGCTGAACAGACCGTCTAAACAGATCTGGATTACCTCTGTCACGATCTCTCCTGGTTTGATGTGGAGTCACCGATCTCTCTCTGCTTCTCCTTTTCTCGGATCCACTTCGAGGTGATTGCTCATGACTCCTTCTTGCGCTGCGTTGAGCTATTTGATTGACGAATTCTTCTATGTCTTCCCTTCTGGGTAGATCTGCACTTTGATGGCCTGGTGGTGGCTCAAAAGATGGTTCCACTGCCTGCTGTTTGCAGATCTGTTGAGGGACAACTGGCTGGTTGACTGGCGGTTGAATCCTTTCCATGAAGGTCTGCATCATTGTGTCATGAGAGGCCATCATCGTGTCTATCCTTTGATGTAGAGTATTAAACTCGTGCATGACTGCTGATGAGAGTACTGGCTCGGACAGATCTGGTTGAGGAGCTGGAGAAAATAAAATTTCTGAAATTTCTGCAGAGTTGACTCGGACAGATCTGTCTACAGCTTGCACATCCACACATGAAGATGAAACTTGCGCCGGTGGTGTTTCACGTTGACCCGTAACAACACTCGTGGGTTGATTTGATTGAAGATCTTGATTGGATACCATTTTTGGGAATGAAAACCCTAAAAATATGAAGAAGAAAAAGAGCTTTGAAACTCAAGGCTGGCTCACTTAAAATTTCAAAAGCTCTCAATGAAAGCACCATTTGATAATCCAAAGAAGGGTATGAGGGTTTTTCCGTCAAATGGCATCTTGGAGTGAGGTGGTCGGACTTCCTTGAACGCCATGAGCGACCTGCACAGCGCCGGAGGTGGACTCCGGCGTAGAAACTCCGATGCCAAAGTCAGTGTTTGGTCTTATTTTGAGGATGTTCTACGTATGTGTGTGTAAGAGTGAATGAATCAATCCCCCCCTAACGTTCACCTCTCTTGTCTTTTATGTGGCTTGAGTGGGAACTTTTAGGCTTGTCCCCCACTTTATTGTTAGTGGAGACATACAGTATAATTGAATATGCATAAAGTGGGTCCAGTGCCCTTGGGAGAATAAATATTCCCCTTGTCTAATGGCTTTAGAGGTGCTGAGTGGAGACCGAACATGTTGTCTCCCACGCCAGCTTTGACCATAGACTTTACAGAATATACCTGTTTGATGGGCCTTGAGCCGTTTGTGTAGCAATCGGCAAGGAGCCGTTCTGTTGGATCGGCAGAGTGCCGTTGTACCAAATCGGTCTGTTGCCGTTTTGGGGCAGTTGACTGGGTCAGCTAAACAAGTAATGTCGGTCCGTTGTCTCTGCCTTTATTGATGGATCGGCTCTGTGCCGTTTTGATGATAACGGACTGGACGTGCCCCTTAGTCACATGTTCCCGTTGACGTGATCAATCAGTAGCGATGCCGTTTATATGGTTGACTTGGTTAAACCGGTCATGTACCGTTTTGACTGGTCAACGGTACTTTGTGAGGGTGCAATGTCCGTTGTGTCCTTATGATAATTTTCTGTATTATCAGAGGCCCAACAACAAACGAGCCCGAGTGTTTACCAAGGGCTTGCCGTTTCTGGCTTGGTGCTTGATAATCGGCATGCTACCGTTTCTCGGGTGATGCTTGTCAATCGGCATGCTGCCGTTTTGTTCTTTAGTTTGATGTAGTTATTGAGTTTTTCCTCTCAATCCTGCAAATAAATAATAAATAGCAATAAAGGGATTAATGCATTTAAATGCATACCTGCTGGCGTTGCAGAATCGGCTGCTTGTCGTTCTGTGTGGCCGTTTGAGGTGGATAACCGTTTTGACGCGGCCACTTTGATTATTCGGCACTTGGCCGTTTTGGAGATATCGCCGTTTGGAGACGGACTTTAGATGATTGCCGTTCTGATACCACAGAAACGGACTTTATATGATTGCCGTTCTGATACCACAGAAACGGACTTTAGATGATTGCCGTTCTGATACCACAGAAACGGACTTTGGATGATAACTGGATTTTGATAACGTGGTTCGGATTAACCTACATCCACGGCTGGATTTTGATAACGCGGTTCGGATTAACCTACATCCACGGCTGGATTTTGATAACGCGGTTCGGATTAACCTACATCCACGGCTGGATTTTGATAACGCGGTTCGGATTAACCTACATCCACGGCTGGATTTTGATAACGCGGTTCGGATTAACCTACATCCACGGCTGGATTTTGATAACGCGGTTCGGATTAACCTACATCCACGGCTGGATTTTGATAACGCGGTTCGGATTAACCTATATCCACGGCTGGATTTTGATAACGCGGTTCGGATTAACCTACATCCACGGCTGGATTTTGATAACGCGGTTCGGATTAACCTACATCCACGGCTGGATTTTGATAACGCGGTTCGGATTAACCTACATCCACGGCTGGATTTTGATAACGCGGTTCGGATTAACCTACAGCCACGGCTGGATTTTGATAACGCGGTTCGGATTAACCTACATCCACGGCTGGATTTTGATAACGCGGTTCGGATTAACCTACATCCACGGCTGAATTGTTTTTGTTTTCTCGAGATCTGCAATCATATGAGAAACAATACTGGCAAACATATATTTTTCATTGCTTGGAAATATTTGATAATTCATGTTATACATAATATGTATATATATATACTCGAGAAAATTAAAAAGATAAAACAATTGTGAGTTGAACTTATCTTTCTTTGACAGAATCGGCTGCTCGCCGTTCTGAAGATGCCGTTTTGAGGTTGAAAAAACCTTTGATGAATCGGCACTAGGCCGTTATGAAGAGACTGCCGTTGCACACTTCATTGCTTCAATGGCGATATATGCTTCAATAACTCTATATGCCTTGATAACGATATATTCCTCAATAACGCTATATGCTTCAATAACTCTATATTCCTCAATAACGATATATGCCTCAATAACGCTATATGTCTTGCTGACAATATATGTATCGTTGGCAATATATGTTATCGTTGGCAATATATGTATTAGTTAGCCATATATGTTATCGTTGGCAATATATGTATCATTGGCGATATATGTATTAGTTAGCCATATATGCCTTGGTTTCAATTTGAACCAATCGGGCTGGAGCCGATTTGGCTGTTGGCGTTCCCAGGCAGCGCCTTAGGTAGCCCTGGTAGCGATTTGAACCAATCGGGCTGGAGCCGATTTGGTTGTCGGCATCCCCAGGCAGCGCCTTAGGTAGCCCTGGTAGAAAATGATGTCGCCAATTCTTGGATTTTGGTAACGTGGTTCGGATTAACCTACATCCACGATTCTTGAATTTTGGTAACGTGGTTCAGCTTAACCTACATCCACGGTTGTTTTAATATTTGTTTTCTCAAGATCTGCAATCATATGAGAAACAATATTTGCGAATATATATTTTTCATTGTTTTGAAATATTTGATAATTCATGTTATACATAATATTCCAGAAACAATTAACAAAGTCAAAACAATTTGGACTTATCTCTGTTTTGACCGTTTGGCCAGATGCCGTTTTGCAAGTATTGCCGTTTTGCCCTCTGATCTGGACGACGGCATTGCAGAGAAAACGGTTGACCGATTTGCACATCGGCTTCATGCCGTTTGCTTCTTTTCTCAACTTTGGAGATCGGGTTCCTCCCGTTTCCTCCTTCGGTAGTCTGCTTCTTCCATTCTGGAGTATTTTTCTACCTCAATCCGCAAAAGATCCAAGGTTTTAGGAGTGTTTGCAATCAGAGCATTCTCCAATTCTCGATATTTACAATTTCTTTTCAACGCTTCTGCTGCCAGGTTGGGTGCTACATCAGGAAGAGTTGCTAGCTCCGTGATAAATCTAGCCACGTATGCAGCCAACGATTCTCCTGAATGTCGCATCATGTCAAACAAAACGGCTGAAGATTTCTCCGTCGGTATACATGAGCTGAATCGGCTTCTGAATGCTTTTTCTAGTTGCTCGAAACAGTCAATGGATCCGGCCGGTAATTTTTCAAACCAAGTGTTGGCTATCCCTTTAAGGGTTATTACAAATATTTGGCACAAAGCCTCATCCTTTCTAGTAAAAAACTTAACATGTTTCTTTACTAAACTCACATGAATCGTCGGATCTGTTGTCCCATGGTAGTGATCGGATGGTAGCTTGACATGCCTGCTTACTTGATGTTTCCGAACCCGAAGGGTTAACGGATTTCTTGGATCATCGTCCTGTTCTTCGCGATCTGGTTGCTGAACAGACCGTCTAAACAGATCTGGATTACCTCTGTCACGATCTCTCCTGGTTTGATGTGGAGTCACCGATCTCTCTCTGCTTCTCCTTTTCTCGGATCCACTTCGAGGTGATTGCTCATGACTCCTTCTTGCGCTGCGTTGAGCTATTTGATTGACGAATTCTTCTATGTCTTCCCTTCTGGGTAGATCTGCACTTTGATGGCCTAGTGGTGGCTCAAAAGATGGTTCCACTGCCTGCTGTTTGCAGATCTGTTGAGGGACAACTGGCTGGTTGACTGGCGGTTGAATCCTTTCCATGAAGGTCTGCATCATTGTGTCATGAGAGGCCATCATCGTGTCTATCCTTTGATGTAGAGTATTAAACTCGTGCATGACTGCTGATGAGAGTACTGGCTCGGACAGATCTGGTTGAGGAGCTGGAGAAAATAAAATTTCTGAAATTTCTGCAGAGTTGACTCGGACAGATCTGTCTACAGCTTGCACATCCACACATGAAGATGAAACTTGCGCCGGTGGTGTTTCACGTTGACCCGTAACAACACTCGTGGGTTGATTTGATTGAAGATCTTGATTGGATACCATTTTTGGGAATGAAAACCCTAAAAATATGAAGAAGAAAAAGAGCTTTGAAACTCAAGGCTGGCTCACTTAAAATTTCAAAAGCTCTCAATGAAAGCACCATTTGATAATCCAAAGAAGGGTATGAGGGTTTTTCCGTCAAATGGCATCTTGGAGTGAGGTGGTCGGACTTCCTTGAACGCCATGAGCGACCTGCACAGCGCCGGAGGTGGACTCCGGCGTAGAAACTCCGATGCCAAAGTCAGTGTTTGGTCTTATTTTGAGGATGTTCTACGTATGTGTGTGTAAGAGTGAATGAATCAATCCCCCCCTAACGTTCACCTCTCTTGCCTTTTATGTGGCTTGAGTGGGAACTTTTAGGCTTGTCCCCCACTTTATTGTTAGTGGAGACATACAGTATAATTGAATATGCATAAAGTGGGTCCAGTGCCCTTGGGAGAATAAATATTCCCCTTGTCTAATGGCTTTAGAGGTGCTGAGTGGAGACCGAACATGTTGTCTCCCACGCCAGCTTTGACCATAGACTTTACAGAATATACCTGTTTGATGGGCCTTGAGCCGTTTGTGTAGCAATCGGCAAGGAGCCGTTCTGTTGGATCGGCAGAGTGTCGTTGTACCAAATCGGTCTGTTGCCGTTTTGGGGCAGTTGACTGGGTCAGCTAAAGAAGTAATGCCGGTCCGTTGTCTCTGCCTTTATTGATGGATCGGCTCTGTGCCGTTTTGATGATAACGGACTGGACGTGCCCCTTAGTCACATGTTCCCGTTGACGTGATCAATCAGTAGCGATGCCGTTTATATGGTTGACTTGGTCAAACCGGTCATGTACCGTTTTGACTGGTCAACGGTACTTTGTGAGGGTGCAATGTCCGTTGTGTCCTTATGATAATTTTCTGTATTATCAGTCGCCAAGCGCGGTTCTGCTTGCTGGACACCCAGGTCTCCATCTTTGTATCTGAAAACAGAATAACATCCACACACACACACAAAACTACTCCCTCCGTCCCACAAAGGATGTCGTTTTAGCATTTATTTTTACTATTTCGGAACGTATCATAAGACGGCCGGAACAGTCACTATTTTGGCCGGAACAGTCACTATTTGAGATAATTTTGCCCCGAATTTTTTCTCGGAAGTAACGTACGATCGAAAAAAAATACGAAATTTTTTGAGGTCAAATAGTGCCTCATCCTGCATTCTCGATATGCGTTTCCTACTGAATATTGGAATGCGAAAAAGACATTTTTTGTGGGACGGAGGGAATAATTCAGAATGCACAGGGGTACCAGAGAATACCAATGCACTAAAAGTACAACCATATTTATAGAAATTACTTAAGCTACAGTAACATCATTGGCAATTCTGAAAGGAAAGTTGAGAGCTTCTGAAACACGGATGGATTATTTTTTTGTTTTATCTTGTATACGCATTTATTTCTTTTGTTTAATTGTCAAATGATAAGTTCAATGAAAGCTAATGGATATCACTATCACAAGCATGTCAGACTTCATTGCTCTGCATTTAGTTTCATAATAAAAAACAAATTTTGAGTAAATTTCAATGCAAATAGACTCTTCTTCTTTTCTTGAAGGTAATGCAAATGGGCTTTGAGATGCAGTATTTTGTTAGTAACCGTTTAAAAGGTGCCTTCAAACTTGGAAATTATAATCTTAAAACAAAACAAGTCTCTGCAGTTTAAAGTATGATTCATACCATGTGCTTAAAATTAACTACATTAGCAATTAAAAGGAAATCCATGGAGCTTCAATAGAGAATTCTGGCTCACCAACATCTCAGTGAACATAATAGCACTAACTCTCAATGCCACTCAAGAAAATGTTGTTTCCTATGCTCGTAAAATGTAATAATGTCTCAGCCTTTGATAAATTATGCATCCTTGTGCCCGTACCGAGAAAGTTATCACCCTCTGTATCTCTAGTCCTTTCCTATTAGACAACTTATAAGCATCTTGCTTCAAAGTTTGCAAGTGCGGAAAGCGTCCATAGTAACCAAGTCATGGGACCAAACACACAAGTAGCATAGGATTAGACAACTTATAAGCATCTTGCTTCAAAGTTTGCAAGTGCGGAAAGCGCCCATAGTAACCAAGTCATGGGACCAAACACACAAGTAGCATAGGAAACCATTCTCAACCTGAAGAGCAGTGCCATTAGTCACATTCATTTGAATGAGAGAGACATCAATCCATAGATTGAATAGAGTATTCATCATAAAGAGGAACAGTCAATAAACTGCAAAACACAACCGAAACAAAAACCAAAATCTTTCCCGTTCAAGTAGCATCTCAAAGTAAATCCAAAAATGCTAACATGTAATCAAAGAACATTCCTAGAGTGGTTCTAATCGACAGATTCATCAGCATCCAAAGCAGGGCTGTCAACTTAAGCGAGCAACCAAGGCAATGTCTCAAGTCACATTTGAGTCAGGTTGATGTCTGTGAAGAATGCAGCTCACTTGGTGCACAGGAATGTAAAAGCTGAACAGTAATAACAAGATCAATTCGCTGTAGTAATATTAAGATACCAAAAAGATGAAAACAATTACGGAGACTTCTCTTTTACAGTGATAGTTCATACATTAATACGAAAATAAAGATTAGCAAAACCCTTGTTAAACGATGAAGAACTGCAAATCAAGACATTTTTATGCTGTCATGCCAATGGTTTTCAGAAATACTGCTCATTAACATGTACCTGGTTCAGGAACAAAGAGTTCCAAGTATACTAAACAGTTACCATGATGAAGATGGAGCACGAAAACTATAAATAAGTTTGCCACACACGAGGCATCTCCACATAGAACAAGATAAAACGTCTACAAGTCTAGTAAAAGAGAGAAAGATACCCTTGTTAACATACTGTCATAACTCCTTATTTCATGGCGTCACTTTTCTCGCTTGTCTTCTGTTTTAGACCTGCAACGGAAGTGAAAAAATTGGAGCAGTATCTGGGAAGAATATAAGGACGTACATAGTGAGAGAGAAAAAAAGTTGTGTGGTGGGCAAGGGTCCAGAAGGTAAACAAATAATCAAGATGGCATTGAAAACTTTTACTCAACAGTCCAAAAAACTAAATAATCTTTCATCAGTCAGAATTTAATAAGAAATCAGACTTCATATTTGAAAAGGATACAAATGTGTCAAGAAGCACACAGCCTCCCGCGTCCACAAGCCAAGGTAGATTTGGTCTGATATGAGACCATTCCAAGCTGCTAACCAGTATGCTAAGAAAGAAAAAACGATAGTTCAGATAAAAATGATCAGTCAAGTGCCATATTTGCCGAGTAGAAACCATGCATAATCCAAGTGAAGCCTCAAACCTTGCAACGTATGTGCCATTTCCAACCAACGCAAAGACAAACATAAATGGATTAAGACCCTGAACATCATTGGAAAAAAATCTTAATCAATTCTCCATAAAGTCTATTTCTCTCCACCACTGACCCACACACATCAAGTTCGCTTTGTAAGAGGGGAAGGTAGTGGAACCAGCAAACCCTGGGGATTACTATATAATATTCTGTTCAGAACAATTTCAACTTGTAAATTTATAGGGATCAGCCATTGTCCTTACCTCAACGTGGCCCCGCTTAATCTGCTCCAATTGGAAAAAAGATAAAAATGAGACGTGTTATAATTAGCTCCAGAAAAGAAACATAACAAGCCACAACTTGAACAGGGAGAACTAAAGCTCCAGAAATAACTGTGCAGATTTTTTAAACCTGAAGATTGAAGGGAAACACCAAGCCAACCTAACAACAAATTAAACTGCCTCCCCCATGAAAAGAAACTAATATCTTGACAGTATTTATATCATTCTTCCGCCAATTTTGACATAGTTTATCTGTTAGGCCTAGAGTTTTGTCAAATATGAATATGACCACACAATTCAGTCCAAAGCCCTATTAAGCAATGTCTATACATTAAATCTTGACAACACATTTTAAGAAACCAAAAAGTTATTTCTTCTGTTGAATGGTAAATATTATCACTAAACAGATAGGTAAACATCATCAGAAAGCTGATCTCACGTTTAGGCAAATTTGAGGAAGTCGTCCACCCATGTAAATAGCTGCCATTGCCCATCCAAGGAAGGTTCCAATGCCACTGCTAGCTTCAGTACTGATTCCAAGAACCAACCCACTATTTTCCTGAAATCCAAATGCAATGAGCATGGTTTTAATGTCTGGCCAGTGAAACTGTCTACAGAAGTGATTGCACACTCACATCCACATTGCATCTTTATCCAAAATTATTGACTTGACATTTACTTAAAGAAGCGTTAAAATAAGTTGACAACCATTTGCAACTAAAACAAGTAGAGAAAAAAGATTCCACAGGAGAATCTACTAACTGTTCGAAGACAAACAGATCACTGTTTCGTTTACCAGCCACAAGACTGAGTTTCCAAATCCATAAATGATGAACTTAAGAAGAAAACTGCTACATTTTGATCATATGCAACAGATAAATAAACTAAAATCATATATATGAAACTGGATTTAAATAGGTTGTGCTACCTGCAAAAGCTTTCGCCCTACTCGTATCACGAATTCTTGACTTTTGTTATTAAACATTGCCCCAAACCTGTCTTTTGACGCTTGATGAAGGTTAAGGGTGCCAAAGAATGTTACTGCAGAGACCTGAAGTAATAATTTTTACAGTTATCTGAAGAATAAAGTATAGCTCGGAAAACATGACTTTGGAAGGGACTAACCACACATAGCATAGTCTTGATGTTCAAAGATGGTGCAGACTGTGTTTCCACACCTCCTCCAAGCAAGGGCTCTTCAATTGATCCCTTAATTACAAATGATGGGGGTTGTGCTAAAAAGGATCCTGCAGTGGGAGTATGACTGCTTGAAAGAGATCTTGCTGACCTGATGAATTCACCAAAGGAAAAAAAATGGAAATAATTACTTTTTTAATCAGAAAAAGTGTTGTAGATATACAAATCTACATGCTAGTAGCATAATATAAAAGATATAGGTAATGCACAAAAGCACCAAGTTCTTCAATCACACATGATTATATTATACACGTGTGCTGAGTGTCTCTAAGCGAACAGAAGGTATGACCTGAAGACGTGTGTACTGGACCCAAGTAGCATTTATGGATAAGAAATACTGAATTACACCATCCAATCACTTATCGAAAGAGAGAAAAAATCTCAAAAACTTAGCTTTTAATGCCATATACACTTTTGATAAGTAACCTAATCCATCTGCTGTTTTACACTAAATAATACTAGAGATACTAACTTTCCAATAATCACTTTTACTAATTAATGTGGCAACGCATGATTGGATTTTATCCCTTATTAATTAAGATTTATCTGTTGCTTATTTAACTAAATAACTATGAAGATAAAAATAACTTGTGTACATGTAAGTAAGACACTTCATACCATGAATGCATCACATTAGAGACATAAGCTAAACAGGTTAAGCATGTTGGTAATCCGATTGAAGGGTAGTAAGTCCACCAAACTGAACAGAGTGAAACAGGCATGTAGGCTGAAAGAACAACTAAGAAACCTGACTAGAAAGATCAAGACATTTAAAGTGTGAAACCCAAAGTGAACCTAGATGACAACCAAAAGCGGCAAACTATTACATGAAAAGATGAGCAGAAGCACAAATGAATAAATAAATGAAATAGCAAAACAAGGAGCAATGCCAGTTTTCAGTGCATGCCAAAGTAGACCAACGTCCTAGTTCATGAATCCAGGATAAAATAAATGCCAGTACAGAAATTACATGTAATATAGGTCCTCTCTTTTGGAACTAATGTCCTGATGTGCGGGCAAAGGAATAGGCAAACTCAAAGTACTCATTCTGTCAGAGGTGTTACACCCATTCCTCCATTTGTCAACATTGTGGACACATGCATCAGCGTCATTATTTCCTTGTCTAAGTTTTCCTGACTTCTCAGTCTGAAAAGGCATGGAACCAGGAAATGATAGCAATAAAATGCTTCAGTCATTAAATGTGCAAACATCACGCGAGCAACTTCACAGAAAATTAAAGTACACATCAAATGCGATAATACATAAGCCTGTAGCATAAATCAATGAACTAATCTGATTCCCACAGATAGATGATATACTTCATAGAATTCCAAATGGAAAAAAAATTCTGTATCATGTATAGGATATTAAATAACCTGGCTGGCATCAAAAGTGCATTGTCAAATTTGTAGTGTTCTTACCGTTAAAAGGAATCTCTTTATAATAAGGGATGCTTCATTCTCATTAAACAATTCAAGTGATTGCTTCATTCTCACGGATTGTCAATTGTGGAAGAAGACAACCAAATCAAGGAGCTTCATGGTAATACACAAATTTTGCAACCACATTTCAACACTTGACATAACAATATTGATTCCACTAGTTCCAGAGTATATTATTTGCCATGCAATCAGAACATCAAATACACATCTAATAAGAGAGAAAAGACAAGATACATTATGAAAAAGAACACATGCAAAAGAACAATTTCCAACCTGGGGCCGTCCTCTGTTGCATTTCAGACGATGATAAATGTGAGTGTAGTATATGGCTTGTGAAGTAAGAATAGTGGTGGTCACTGTATACAACTGCATCATGTGAATGAATTGGTCATGCTAATAGGGAACTACATAGAAAACCAAGTTGCACTATGGGTTTAGCAGAGTTTCATACCACTGCCATATAATACTGGGTCGGAAGCTGTAAAAGAGAGGAGAAAGCTCAGCTGATGTATATGATAAACTCAAAAGTGAAGAATGCTGTCTACTCTACGGAAAGTAGAAAATATTGGATGTTGCTATAGATCCATACTTAATCAGTAATAGTACAATAATCCATGATAACAGATCCACAAAGTTCATCGTGATTATTTTGGGATTATGGCAGAGTTGAGTTAGTCGAAGGAAAACAGACCAGACATCAAATTTTAGCAAGACAAATCATGATTTCATGAACCTGCACCCATTAATTGACCTGCTACATGTGCATGCCTTACCTAGAAGTTGAATGCAATGAAAGCATCAGAATAACTTTGTGGATGACCCCCCTTATATTACAGAATGATCGGAATGCAATTACAAAGAGTATACAGCAGCCATAAATGAAGTTGTAATCCTTTTTTTCCCTTTAATCTGCCCAATGGATAAATTGGAGAAGAAACAACCACCACATGTCTGATTGGCAAGAGTTTTCAGGAATGACTAAGGTTGGGATTAGCATCTGAAACGTACTTAAAGCGTCAATAGATGGAAAGTTTTGATTGGAATGCAGGAGAACAAGACCTACTACTAGAAGCGCAGGAAAACAAGGAAGACTACTTGAAAATGCAGGTGCATTATAAGAAACACAAGATAAGGTTTTGGATTTCATTTTACCATACAAACACCTCTGTGATTTGTCAATTATTAGGGTTTCGACTAGTATGTGACCTTTTACATAATAGTAGACAATAAAGACCAGTCACAATTTGTTATCCAACAAAGAGGTGGATTAAAGTTTAGAGTACTAGAAATACATTATTAGGATTCTTTCTCAAGAGCTTTGTCATTAGTAATCCACCATAACTTCTCGAAATTTATGAATTTTCTTTCCTATGAGTAGTTACTAATAAATATTGTTCAAAAAAATCCATCAACTTTTTCCTCTTTCCCCTTACTTTAAAAAGACTTGCCTGGCCTATGGCAACAGCACTTACAAGTGACATAAAGATTCCTAATAAGTAGTGTTATTAAAATTAACATTATGTAAGATAATGGAACACAAATATTTAAGCTTCAAAAGACTACAATACTTTGCATCATATTCTTCTTTAACTCTCCATGGCTCATAAAAATACACCTGCCACACCTATATCCACATGGACCTGCAATTATCCTTTCAAGCTATAACAAAGATCTAAATAGGTTCATTGATCATCAGTGTTATGAGAATTTCAACGACCATGGACTTCTCAACTCAAAAATAGTACTGAGATATTTAATGACCATCTGTTAAAATAGGAGTAGAAATCATAAAAAATCAAGGATAGGTATTTAGTGGCATTGACAGAGAAAGAAGGGCACTTACAGTAGCTGGTTCCAACATGCAGCCAAATACGTTGAAAAGATCACTGGAAAAAAAGAAAAATCAAATTTAATACAACATGCACATATAGGAAAGCAACAAATGAGCTGAAATCTAAATCTCATACATTAGAAAATGACAGAAAAATAAATATAATTAAAAAATGACAAAGAATTGAAGCCTGTAAAATCTAGAGTTTGATAACATAAACGGGAATCTTTCTAGGCACATGATGTCCTAGTTTACGCTTCTTCTTGAATGGAAAAACCTCAACATCTAGAATACATGTTAATCAAAAAGATTCTTGCATTACTTATTAGTGAATTCCCCTATGCAAACTATTGTGTGAAAACAAGAACTAGCAAATCAGATTCAGCTTCTGGGATCAACTACTCCATTAATAAATTAGTTGACTGAACAATACATTCAAATGCCAGGAACAGCATTATACGTAATTGGGTAATAATCTCCCCACTAAAGGACAACGAAAGGCCAAAATGCAAATAGATCCTGATCCCTATCCTGTTTTGAGACAGTGTTATCCTCCAAATTTCTCACTTATATTCATATACATATAGTCCAACTGAAGTAGAAAGGAAAAGAAAACATTGGAAGATTATGAGAAATATGGAACCGAACAAGAATATCGGAGCAGAGATTACCCTGCAATCCATGTCATCAAGAAAGCAATGGAGAGGCCTTCAGTTGATTTGGTTTTGTAGTTTGTGACGATCTGAGGTATCTCTGCAACACCCCAGCTGAGGACACTAAGCATACCCAAGCTTAAAGACACCCCATCTCTCACACTGCAAAGGCAATACTCCATGTATACTCTGGCCCATTCTGAACAATGCTGCCCAGGGCACATTGTTGTTTTGCTTCTCAGGAATGCCATTGCTATTTCCTACCCTTTCACTCTGCCAAAAACACAAATGAAGACAGTTTATACCTTAAAGGGGTATGCTTATGGAAAGGAGATCATAATTTAAAAGAGGCTAGAGGCAACATGCTGATCAATATGGAAATTGTTTTAAATATATAATAATAAAGGGGGGAAAAAGAAATCAAAAAATAAAGATTTGTGATTGTGAGCTGTGTACTGTACAGTGGAGTACACGTCCTGATAATTAGTTTTTCTTCTTTCAGCCATAAAAAGTTTGCAAAAAGTCTAACGGAAACCCATTCTAGACACAATCATTCCTGAAAAGGGAATTCCATTCCAGAAAAGAACTTATATAAATATGATATCATTCAAAAGTGAACATCAAAAACAGAATGCAAACAACCAGAAAACGACATTACAATGTCACTCCTGGTTTCCATTTCTGTTCTTACCTTTTCCTTCATCATCTTACTTTATATAAAGGAAATAAAAAAGATTATCATCAAAATCATGACACGCTAGTGAGGACAAAAAGGAAAGTAAGTAGTAGCATTATAGAAGCATATATGGTAACAGTAATGATGCAGGGAGAGAATCAGAAAAGCTTGAAATCAACAAATTAAGCAGAATCAAATGCCTAATTAACTGATTCCAGAAACAAAATGACTACTAATTAACCGACAGATTGGAACAGTTACCAATTCTGGAAAGTGAAACAAAATCAAACAATCGCCATTGTCGCAGGAAAGAGAGAAAGAGAGGTAACAGAAGAAACTCAAATGGGAAGGAGACGAGAGAGTGAGATGAGATTAACGAAGGGATTCGTACGTAGCAGACAACGACTCGACACCGTTTCCGCCCTTGCCGCTTCGCTTTCTCTTTTCTCTTTTCTCTTTTCTCTTCTCTGGTTCGTTCTAGAACAAATCGGATTGCGATTTTTTGTGTTTTTCCTTTATTAATTATTTTCCTCTTACAAAAAATGGGAAATTCGTTCGTGTGTTTTCTAATTTCTGATTGAACAGTGACAGGAGAAGTTGATAAGAGGAGGAGGACTGTAGCATGCAAGAGATGCACCCATGCTTCTTGTAATCCTTACCTTACACTTTGCTACTAGTTGCTACTAGTAGTAGCCTACAGCTACCGTGAAAAAAGAAAAAAGAAAAAACAGAAAGGCATTGCCGTCAGCCATGCTGGGCGTTACACGTGGGCAAAATGAATGAATCTGACAATTATTCTCCGCCAAGAAAAAACATTGTCAGAAACAGGACAGTTTGACCAGATCTGAATGACTGAAAAAATTGAATCTTGTTAACAAAAAAAAAAAAAAATAGTCTCCGATGAGACAATTTGATCCGATTCGATGGGTACTTCATTAGTTTGATGGATAGATAAATTTGGTATGACGGTTGTTGTCGACTCCAATTTGACCCGATCATGAGTGTTAGAACAATTAAACTATTAAAAATTTGGATCTCGTTTATAACCTTGAAGCGTGTAAAACCCAGTTTTGAAAATCTGAGTCGAACATTTAACAGCTAAAAAAAGTCTCCTCCATTGGATCTATAATGGGAAATAGCAGAAAGCAAACTTAAATAGACCCTTAATCTCTAAAAGAAAGAGAGATCGACACAAGAGCAGCAGTCCAAAAGCGCTTCTTCATACACAAAAAGTCATTGTGATTAGCATTTGCGAGTCTCTTTTTACTAAGGCAAAAACTACAACGAACTGTCAAGTTACTATACATGCATTCGATAACATGATACTGTGTACAATCCCAAGCATTATAGTGTAGTATTTGATTCCATTTTCTGGACTGTAGGTGGTGTGACTTCTGCCAGTTTCAAATCACGGTGCCCAGGGTCACCGGACCTTTCACATATCTCTCTGTACTCTTGGCAATTAGCGCACAAATGACAGCAAAAATGTGTAACAAAGTCACCACAAGGTGCTGCCTGTGTAAGACATCAAATGAATTAGGGATTAGCATTTTATGCACTATTTGACATCAACAACACCACTTTTATCAGTTCAAGGAGCTGCATAACTGATAAACGAAGAGCAATAAGAGTTTGTCTTGGAGTTGTCAAAGCTGTGGCTTAGTTCTAATATCTGCTATAACATGTTCTTGCAATTTTCTTCCCCCCTAAAAATTGTCAGCCGTGGAAACGCACAGGAACTAAATAAAACTAACACCCTAAATCCTACTTGTTACACTTTTTATCAACTTCTCAACTTAGATAACTAAACCACCATGCTAAACAAAATTTGATAGCACAACTGAGATGCTTCTATAGCATCATAAACCAATAGCTCCAATCAATACATGAGTGCAAGATTCAAGGCACTGCAAGCTATCTTCAAGCCAATCATGGAACAAAGCTAAAATATTTTAACTTGACATTATATATTCCAGATCGTCATACCTGCAAATTATACTTTTCCCTTAGTGCCCTGCGGTAACCACAAGCATAGCATGCAACAAAGCATCCAGGCAACCCCAACAAAAGGCCATCAGTCATGAAGCAGCAGGCAGTATTAACAAGAGACCACAGAATAAAATGGGTTGCACATGATCCTATCAGAGTCCCAGAACCCAGAAACTGAGCATTCTTGCCAAACAAATAGCAAGGACAAAAAAGACCAATGCAACCTGCGCAAATAAAAGGAGAAAAAAACACATCACTGACAGAAAATATTTCATTTTAGGTAAAACAGATTCATGTTTTCCTACAATCTCCAAACAAAAAGAAAACTATAATCAGTCCATGTGCAGAAAACCAAAAAGTTCAACCATAAGTCTTAATCATCAGAATTGTACCCTTTATTCATACAGTCTGCCATTTTTCTTTTCAAAATACACACAGCTTCAATCAAAATTTCATACACCATATTTATTCCCTTCATCATATCATGGACTACCATTGACTACCCTCCTCAAGGTTTCCCATTCAAACTGGCCATGAACAACTCAGGGTTCATCAACAGGCTCACCATACGCAAGAAATATCCTTACCAAAATAAGCATGGTATGGAGTATGGCATAGCAACAGCCTAAACTCTAGATAGAAACAAGACTAAAAAGCAGTATGGAGTAGCAAAGTATATAACATCATAGATGCTTCATTTCTTCAATCTCTATTAGCCAGTGGATTGATACCTTTCTTACAAATTTATTCCATCTAGGAACCTGTCTACAAAATTACAAATGCCAGGTTCCATTTTCCATCAAATTTTCAGCTAAGGAAACTGTCAACTCCCTTATGCCTTTAAAAAGATCAGGAATTAAGTTCCTAATTTAACAATACATAAAAGTCGACAATGAATTTTATGGTTGAGAAACAAAAAGTAGTTTATACAGCATAAACAACAGCCAAGCAGAGCTTTCTAACTTTCTAACACACTGGATTGCTGATCGATAAAAGTTTCAATCCCACTTAACATCAGCCCCTGAAAAACTTTGTTTAAACATCTCTTCTTTGAGCTATAATTATGAGGGCAATGCACGGAAATGAACCTAATATATATTTATTTTTTTCATTTAACTTATTAGGCCCCTTCTTACTATTTTTCTTCTGATAAATCAATGTCACAAGGCAGAAAGTAGCGTACAGCTCTGCATATCGTCACAGCAAGCACAGATTCCAGATGACCATTGGACAGGTCCATTGACTGCATTGGGAGGAACAGGATGATCATCATTGTGTGGAATGATCTCTGCTTCTGAATCTGACTGTCCCAATGGAATATATGCAGGTGGCACATAACTGCTTGCACTTTTCATTTATTTTTTTTATTTTTTTTTTGCAGAGAAACTAAATTTTTACCTCCGAGATAACATTTACACGCTCCAGTAGTATCCTGGAAGATGCATCAAGAGACAAACAACAAGCAAAGAAATGATAAGTTCACTGTAGTGCTGGTACAAAGCATTAAGAAAAGCATCAAGAGTCTAAAATTGTTAGCCATAGAATACAATATAATACACTGTAAACAAGAATAAACCGATCCCAATCGCCAGCACAGACAAAATATGACACAAATAAGATACATCGTAAATTCAGATTACTTCAAGAAGCCAATACTTGTCCCATGAAAAGAAAACCAAAATCTAGAATAGCAAGCAAATGAAATTGAATTGCATCTCCTAATCAAAAAGGATTTCGGAAATTGATACAGCGAAAACTTTCATTCACACAAGGGAAGGGAATGAATAGCAACAACACACAGGGATGCAAATATGTGCATATGTTTTGGGTGCGGATCAATAAACAACCAATCCATCACCCAGCAATTCTGAGATGAAAACAAGACGAGAACAGCTCTATAAATACAATTCCTAGCAGAAGTTACCTTTCTGGATATGTGGAATGCTAAGGAAGCTATCTGAAAGCAAGGAAATTCCTCAAATGAAACCGTGTCTCTCCTCTCTCTCGATCTCTCGATCTCTCCTCCTTCTTCCTCTGCTTGCTTTGCTTGCCTTGCGCTACGGACTGATGGTTAGATACAGATGCGGTTACCCAAACCTTTGAGATGGTTCGTGGGCTTTTTTGCATGGGCCATTAGATGGCAAATGAATGGCCTGTTTGATGAAAAAATTTGGGCCAAAGTGAAGTTAAATTGAATTAAAATCTCTTTCAAAATTAGCCTACCTTCTTTTTCTTTTGGTGATTAATGAATGAAGAGACAATTGCTAGCTAGAGATCCAAGACAAGCAATCTAAACCGATCAAACATCTACTCATAATCATCATATCCATAATATTTACTATCACACTCAGTATAAATATACCTCCCTAAATTTTTCTTTTTTCTTTTTTTCCTATAAATATATTTTTTAGAATTTTTGCTCTCTGTTTACGTTTTAAAGTAGGTGAAATGAAAGGGGAAAATGGGTTGATGTTATTTTTGGCATATATATTGGAATGATTTGAACCATGTATCCATTTCTAAGTGAGGTCCTATATTTTCAAACTTGGTTGAATTTGGACTTGAGACATCCCAACCACCGGCAGTTCATTCGATGACATGGCATCGTTTTGTTAGCGTGTTATTATCATATCAGCATTTTATATTAAAAGATAAAAATTAGAAAAAATATATTAAAAAAAATTACAAATTAGAAAAATAAAGACACTTCTTTTATTGCATTTTTTATAAATATTGTTTCAGAGCACACCATTTTATTTGTTAGTCAATAGCCATAGACCATTCATTTATTCTTTTTTTCATTATTCATTTCCTACCACAACTGAACTTCCCTAATTAATTTTACCTCTTGAAAAATTTGACATAACTCTCAGCATCAATTCCAAGGTCTCCTAGAGTAGAATCATCACCCTCAAGATCAATAACTTTTGGAGGTTTCTTGCCCAACAAGAGTTTCCCAAGGGTACCAGAGTTTTCAGTTTCGTCGCCTAATACGAGCGTCTTATCGTTCATGTTGAGACCAAATTCCTGAGTCAACATCTCTTTCATTTGCCTAAGAGTCACATCTTTGTGGACCGTCAGCCTGTACGATTCTTTGGGCTTGGGCCCATGGACTACAAGCCAATGCTTCACCATAACTTTGAGTTGAGCCCCGTTTTCAATCCCATAATCTCTCAAGAGATCCCAATCTTTTAGACACGTGTCGCCAAAATAAAGGTCTTGATCGGCAATAAGAAGCCTATGCACGTCTTGCATCTTCAGTTTCAAGTCGAAAATAGTCATTTCACTTTCAACTTGTAAGGTGGTCTCACTTCCACACCCGGCAATAACAGTAATCTCCATTGTCTGTCAAAAAAACAAATAAAATCAAGTTATTTTACTAAGTATTTGCAACAATTGAGGAAAAATTAAATGTAATTAATTAAAAGCATGCATTAAATTAAAACTAGTAAATCTTTAGAAATATAAGGAGAAGAAATTGAGAGCATTACCATGGTCTTCGGCTGTTTTAGAAATATATGTATAGTTTGTTGTGGAAGAAATGAAAGCTTTGAATTTTAATTAAATGATAAATGATAAGATCATTTAATTAGGATGAGTTTAATATGCAACATAATTTGAATGGTTCATTAATTTGGTTTGGTTGAAAAATAAAAATATTGTGGTTTTACACCTGAGCGTCACAATATTATTTTTAATAAAAAATACATGAGCGTGTGAATAAAAAAAAATTAATTAATTTATATTAAAATTTTAAAAAAAAACTAAGTATTATCTATTTTTCCATCCGATAATTCCGTTGAAGTATTGTCACCTCTATAATTTAAGTAATCTTTTTTCCCGATGTTTGTATATTTTTCTTATTTGAAGTACAAAAGAAATTTATACAAGTGTAAGATACAAATACCAAGTTATTTATTTTAGAGATTTTTAAATTAATTATTATTTTATCAAGAAGGTAGCTGATTGTATTCAACCGGACTAAAACTCATTTAAGAGTTTACAAGCATACATCTCATGGCTCGAAATACAGTAGATTATGGAGCCAAAACGGCCTAGAAAAAGATTATACAAACTTATGTATCTTCACCAGCAGCAATGTTGCATAGCACACAGCAGTAGCACAAACTTATGACATAACCTAAGACACACGACGTAAAGTTGCCGTTGGAATGGGTTTTCAGCGTTAATAATAATTCACTTCAAAAGTGGCAGCAACTGCAGCATCAGTCATTCGCATCAATAGCTTACGAGCAACTTGCGGTATCCACCATTAACGAAAACCACACCTCAAAAGGTGGCGGCACTACCAAGTCAAGGAGTTCTTGGAGTGCTGTAGTTTTGCATTGTAAGAATTCTCCATCTCCTCCTGCAACATGTTTCAGAGTTCTTAAGATAATGCTCCTATTGTCATATAAGTCCTCATTTTATTCCTCTTTTGAAGCATTGCTAGAAAGACATGATCGGATAAACGAAGGTGGATGAACTACATCCTTGACTTATCTAGGTTTAAATCGAGACTAGAGAGCGTGATCAGATATATCGAAAGGTAAAAAAGTAGTGTATTGAATGAAAGTAATACTATTGTCACAAGTTAAAGACATGCTGCTTAGGAGGATTAGACACGTCGAGTAGGATCCGAAATACCTTGCAAGATTTTAGCAGAGGTTCCAAGAATGACGACCTGAAGAACTGAACTGATTTTCCAAGCGACGTCCTATCCCATTCTGCAAATCAAAATAATATGCACATGCTTACCCATCAAGCAGTACTATGAAGCGTCCAAGATTAAAATGGCAGAGGATAAACGTACTATTGTCATCATCATCTCCTAGTTCTGCCATGTTAAGTTCTTCAACAAGCTGCAAATTTCAGTTATAGAAGAAATCATGAGAAACAGCACATATAAACTACCACGTGTTGTCTCACATTGTACCAAAGGTTTCCTTTTCCTCTTGTGCTCATGCATGGTGTAAACCATGTATTATAATTAGGTTTAACCTAAATCTATACACTTGAAATTTTCTTAACTTGGTCATCTGTGCAATTATCAACTCATGGGACTCCGGCACATCAACAAGGGAAGGTGACAAGCATTTGAAAATGTCGTAGAAAGGGAAAAACTATTTGTTCCAGAAAATTTATGAAGCACAGTGTCCAGATTATCCAAATCAAAAGTTACAGGTTAATCGAATGTCAAAATTACTAGGATGATGTGTATCGTTAACCCATTTCACTTACCTAACCCAGAGTTATTGTTCTTTTATACGATCAAATTTGCATACAATAAAATGAATTGACCCATTGAAAGCAGTTACTAGGTAAACCTCAATAACATCGAAAACAACATCACCTGTGAAATTGTTGGCACTGCAGTTGGATCAAATTCATCACAATGTTCTGGATCAATTGGTACACACACACGTCCTGCAGCAAAAGATAAATTAGTGTAGTAAAAGAGAGAATGCTTCATACTCAGCACTGGAACCAATAGAATTTCCCCACACCCACCTGTTTTTGGATGCACACAGAATGGTGCTTTCAGCAAATGGTTCATTTTTTTTGAGACCTAGCATATAATTATCCAATGAAAATAGTTAGGATGGACAATTGATCCGTTGTAGATACAGACTATACAAAATTGTCTAAAGTAAAAGACAGTCTCAAAAGTGATAGGAGAGGTAAACAGGGGGGGCATAGGTATTTGCACAAACCTCCATGTCAAGCCTTGGATAGGTGAAAGTAAACACAATCTCTTCAACACACCTCCGCGCCCCTTGAGACTGAAACACGAGGAAAATAAATCTAAAATCAAAAGCCTTTTACAAGAACAAAAGCCACTTGCTCTTTTGCTAGAAAAAGAATAGCAGCAGAAAGCCAACATGAAATCCAAATGCATGAATTATAGGTGTCAGAAAATATAATGAAAATAAAAAGGAATTTTAAGCAAGAGTAAAGAGCAAAGGGTTCAGCATTTACAATATCTATACCTAAATGTTCAGGAATTGTTAAAGACCTAAGAGGCCAATATGCTCTGAGAACAAGAGATGCTTTTATCTAAGCCAACTGAGTACACCACATTAAAAAAGAAAAAAAGTTGATCCAGTTATGCTCATAAAAAGTAACTGCAGTATACAGTTTTCTTACCCAGTAGTTCCAACCCCTAAAAAGTCCATGCCATAACCAAAGCAATATGCATTAGAGAACACTTCTTGATGAAAGCATTAGAACTGAGAGAAACCATTTCAGCCAAAGGATCTAAACTGTAGGCTAGTCTTCCTTAGACCCCTCCTAAATGAGTAGTGACCTAAAATACCATCAACTGCAAAAATAGGCCACTACAAATAGCACTGGATCGCTGGCCATTGTTACAATGCTTGGTGATTGAGTCACTAATTGACAATCATTTCCTCTTCTGGAATGGCACAACTTACAACCATAGTATAAGAACTTCCCGCAAATAACCGACAATAAATTAAGAAATGTTCATCAAATGATTTACTCAGTTCAGGGCATGGATAATCAATCCAGTTTAAGATAACTTGTACGTCAAAACAAGATAACTTCTCGCAAGATAAAAAGAGAACCGGGCACAATAATCACCTTTTTGAGTGATTTTAAAGTAATTTTAAGCATATTGAAATTGCTTTCACAGGATCAAATTTCCAAGTAACTAAAATAATTTGCAGATGATGTGGATTTATAGCCAAATCAACAAAATCCAATCCTACCAAAACAGTTTACAAATGACATGTATATGATCATAAAAGTGAATTCACCGTTAGCAGGGAATCCGTCAATTCAATCCATTTCAAATGAACACACAGTAAAGCCAATAGTGTATACAAGTGTATGCCTGCATACGTGTTCATATTGCTTGAATCAGACACACCAAAATCATCAAGCAAGGGACTTGACATAGCATATCTCATGGAAGGAAATAGGCTCCCTGGGCTGTACCTTCTGTTTTACACTTTGAAGTGTATGTTTTAGCTGGTCCCATCGAGTAATATTAATGTCTTTTGATGCAGTGGATGGCTTTGTATTCTGAAACCTTTCCCGTAGTTCAGAAGTAACAGCTGCGAGCATAACAAGCCATACATAAATGAACTTTCAAGGAGGCACAGGTAAACCATAAATCAACGAGGAACCACAAATAATGTATACATCTATCTGGAATCATCTCCAATATCTTTTCATATCTCTCCTCAGTTGAAAATATACTCTGACTGGAAAGCAATTTCCTCTCAAAAAAATCCCTGAGAACCTCAGTGTATGACCTCCTGAAGAGTAGTTTATTTTAGTAGAAGAAATTACTAATCTACATTTAGAAAATAACAAATTAACAATTTAGACTAGAACTTACGCTAGAAAAGGATGAAGAACATGACCTGGCAATGTGACTTTTCTATTGCTATTTTCATTGCCCTGAAAAATAGTACAGAATCAAGAAATCTGTTAAATATCCTATAAAAGAGCTTGCGATGCGATTTCACCCTAGAGTATGGTATATGACCTTGTATACTCGGAAGTAATCAGCGATTGATGCCCTCTGTTCGTTGGTCAACCTGCATGAGTTATGCCAGTGCTTTTAAAACATTTTGCATCATAAACCTTTTAAAAAAAAAGAAACTGCACAATAGTTTAAGTTGCATTGCCTTCTTGCTTTGCCATCACAAACCCAGCAATGGATGCCACGTCGACCACTATAAACCCAGAGAAGGTGACTAAAGCCAAAGTCATCTGCATTACGATAAAAATATTAAATTCCAGACAGATTTTGATTTTGAGAACTCTTGACCAGAATAAGAGGAAATAAGGGATCACTTGACAAAATAAAACTATAAACACAGCTGAAGGTTGAGAGGAAGGAAGAAACCCATTGTATACTTCTGTGAGTAGTAGTACAAAGGAAAAACCACCAGGAGTACACCACATAGAGCATTCTCGTAAATTTCACCATTTATGCAATCTTTTTAGTTTTGGTAAATGTCAGGGTGGATTTTGCAGGAAGTACGAGGACACAATGCAACATATTCCTACCTCTGAGTGCAGTATCAATCACTTTAATAGCAGTTGTCATTAGGGGCCAGCATTCCAAGCAAGTAGCAGCTCCTGAACAGCAATATCTAACATCATCATAATCTGACATATCCTGAAGAAAAAACTTAAACATGTCAAATAACCAATAATTCAGGTTATCATGATGGGCTGCTGTAGAATGCTAATGTCTTACAATATCAAAAACAAGCTCTCTCTCCACGGGAGTAAAAACATTATCACCACTTTGGGTGTAGGCGTGCCTCTTGGAGGGCTGCAACACACAAGTAATCAGGGAATAAGAAAAACATGGAAAAGAGAACAAAGAACAAGTAACCACCGAAGTAAACCAAAGATCATAAACAATTTAAATCTCTCATGTGCATAAAAAGTGAGAATACTGAGAAGAGTCCCCATGAAAGACAGAAGATATACCATACAATTTAACTTGGTTGTATTGGATCGAGAATTAAAAACTATCAACTTTGTCTAGGCTACACTAGCTGTGAGTTGACTCCGGTTAAGAACAGGCGCATGGCAAGTGTGAAACAACATAATGAAGTGTCAGGTAACCACAGTGATGAGAAATGAAAAAGCTTACATCCACACTGTAGACAGGGCCAATGTCTATTTTAAATGGGCACTTTTCTCTGACTGAATTCTCAAGCTCCGAGACAGTATTGAAAGACTGGAAACGGAGATAAATGTCATTATCCAGTGTGAAAGAAAACTCCCTTCGGCCGAAGTAGGACTTGTCACAGGCTGGATGCTTCCCATCTAACAGATAAACAATGAAATGGGCACAGTTCAGCCTAATAAAAGAATGCATCTTGCATCATTTTGAGAAAGAACAAAGAAGAGGGTTTTGGCGCGCATAGGAGAATAAGTAGATTACCATTTCCATAGGATAGCCATTTGAAAAAATCAACATAGGGGAACAGTTTTGCTGCCAATCAAAGAAGAGGAGAGGAGTATGTCAGGATGCATAAGTGAAAAAGTAAGGGAAAATGATGATGATGATGACGGGGAGATTGAGTTACCATAGTAAAGCCTGAGATAATTGACATTAAACTCATCATCAATCAACATATCAGTGGTTGTCATGACTCTGAAACCCAATTTCCAGAAAATGAAGATGGATTGCTACTTGAAGCTGCGGCGGAGCTTTTTGTGTACCAGAGCCAAAAATGACAAAGAGGAAACAGGATCTGTCACTCGATCGTTGTTTCAATTCGAAACGAAATTGGGTATTTGAAAATCAAAATAATCAAAAACCTCTGATCTTGATTTTTAGGGTTTTTCCCACTTTGTACTGATGAGAGCGGAGTGTTGGGAAGGCGGTGGAAACAGGCAACCGATTAAACCGGTAGCGGTGAAAATTGAAGGGAAATAGAGAAAAAATTAGGTTGGCGGGATAGGATACGAAAACTGGCGCCAAAAACCGTATGACAAGGCCCTCAAAGCCCAAAACAAAACACCGAACTACACGTCGTTGCTCACGCATCATTTTCTGTCACACAGCTCTTATATAGTCGGTTTACAACCACGAAATTAAAACCTCATTATTTTGCACAACAATGCAACGGTACTTACTATATATATATATATATATAGATATATTGCTCAGAAAAATAAAATTAGGAATTTTTGTTGCATGCCAACCTGTTCCTTTGGACAACCCTTAATTAATTATCAATTTAATTTTTATATACACGTACTATTATAAATTTTCTTTTTCTTTTCTAATTTTAAGGTTTGAAATAACATTAAACAAAGAGTAATCTTTTAAAAAAATACTATTAATTGGTTCAATTTTTTGAAATAAAATCTATATTTAGTATTTTACATAATTATAATTATGAAGAAAAAAACTTACCATTTCATGTAAATAATTGCTAATAACATGGAAGCATTAGTTGAGTGCAATTTTAAATCACACACTTATTATAAAAAAATGTATACTCTTAAGAATAAGAAATCAACAATCTATCTTATTACACACACAATATATTTTCTTTACCATTATCTTTCCTACTTTTATTTTTGGGTGATATGGTAATACATAGACTTTTTCAGTTTTTTTTTTGTGAAAGCATAGACTTTTTTAGTTGGTCGTCAAAATTAGACAACAACATCAACATCATTTGCAATTCCTGCGAAACCAATCACAGTAAAAGATACGGAACACCAATTAATGACGTGATATTGGACAGGCACCGAACATAATAAGTACAAAACCAAAAGTCTTACAAAGATACTCCCTCCCGTTTTTATTAAACGTCACTCACGCATATCGAAAAGATCGAATGATGCACTATTTGATCCCATAGGATAGCAATTATTTACATGAAATGGTTAGTTTTTTTCTTCATAATTATAATTATGTAAAATGCTAATTATAGATTTTATTTCAAAAAAATGAACCATTTAATAGTATTTTTTAAAAAGATTACTCTTTGTTTAATGTTATTTCAAACTTTAAATTAGAAAAGAAAAAAAATTATAAAAGCACGTGTATATAAAAATTAAATTGATAATTAATTCCTAATTTTATAATACCTCGTGGTCAAAGGAACTCGTTGGTTTTCTGAGCAATATATACATATATAGTAAGTATTTAATGATGAAAGAAAAACAGATGGTGCAGTCAAAGAGACATGTTCTGGGCTGGAAAAAATATGTCAGAAAAAAGATGCATGTTTACGTGGTAATTACCACAGCCGTTTGATCTTGGTTGACCATTCCTTACCAGCTAGCAGACTACGGCACACGATCGACACTCCACAAAATGAAATTTATTCTTTTTGTCTCTTTATGTTTTCACGTCTCCTATGTGTCAGCTCCTCCTTCTCCCCCTCTGTTTGTTGATGTGCCAGCTCCTCCTTCTCCCTCTCTACCTCAGGCAAATAGTGCTAATGGTAGGTAGAGTTTGCTTTCACAGTTTGAAATTACTTTTTTTTTGGTTTTCATATAATTTCTCTCTCTATGTTTTCATCTTCTTCTAATTAGTACCATATGTACTAATGTTATCATAGTCCGACAGTGGTGGTGGTGTTACACGACCGAAAACTTTACGAGGAATAGTACATATGCCGAGAACCGGCTACTCCTTCTCAATTCTCTGGCTTCGAATGTGAAATAAAATGGCGGCTTCTTCAACACCACCACAGTTGGGCAAAACAGAAACAGTGTACCGCCTCGTGTTCTGCGTCACTAAGGCCTCACCAGAAGATTGTCCCAAATGTGTCAGTTCAGCAATTTTTCTTTTAAAAGTCTATTACACCCTTAATTTTTAATAACTCTAATTTACTAATATTTTTTGCTGAAATTTGTCCATTAATTGTCAATTAATTGAAAACTAAAAATTACCTTATACATATATATTATAGAATATATATGTATAGTAATAATAGTTGAGATACTAACTATTTTATTTATAAAATTATAAAGTTAGGTAACTAATATATATACATCGATTAGTTACATAAAATGGTTAGTTTTTTTCTTCATTCTAGATTTAAAATTGATAATTATTAGCAATTATTTACATGAAATGGTTAGTTTTTTTCTTCATAATTATAATTATGTAAAATGCCACTTATAGATTTTATTTCAAAAAAATGAACCATTTAATAGTATTTTTTAAAAAGATTACTCTTTGTTTAATGTTATTTCAAACTTTAAAATTAGAAAAGAAAAAAAAATTATAATAGCACGTGCATATAAAAATTAAATTGATAATTAATTCCTAATTTTATAATACCTCGTGGTCAAAGGAACTGGTTGGTTTTCTGTGGAATATACACATATATAGTAAGTATTTAATGATGAAAGAAAAACAGATGGTGCTGTCATAGAGACATGTTTCGGGTTGGAAAACGGATGTCAAGAAGATGCATGCTTACGTGGTAATTACCACAACCGTTTGATCTTGGTTGACCATTCCTTACCAACTAGCAGACTACTCCACAAAATGAAATTTATTCTTTTTGTCTCTTTATGTTTTCATGTCTCCTATGTGTCAGCTCCTCCTTCTCCCCCTCCATCTGCTGATGTGCCAGCTCCTCCTTCTCCCTCTCTGCCTCAGGCAAATAGTGGTAATGGTAGGTAGAGTTTACTTTCCCAGTTTGAAGTTACTTTTTTTTTTTTTCATATAATTTCCCTCTCTCTATGTTTTCATCTTCTTCTAATTAGTACCATATGTACTAATGTTATCACAGCCCGACATTGGTGGTGGTGTTATACGACCGGAAACTTTATGAGGAATAGTACATAATGAGAGAACCGACTGCTCCTTCTCAATTCTCTGGCTTCGAATGTGAAATCAAATGGTGGCTTCTTCAACACCACCACAGTTGGGCAAAACAGAAACAAAGTGTACGGCCTCGTGTTCTGCGTCACTAAGGCCTCATCGGAAGATTGTCCCAAATGTGTCAGTTCAGCAATTTATCTTTTAAAAATCTATTACACCCTTAATTTTTAATAACTCTAATTTACTAATATTTTTTGCGGAAATTTGTCCATTAATTATCAATTAATTAAAAACTAAAAATTACTTTATATATATATATAATATAGTAATAATAGTTGAGATACTAACTATTTTATTAAGAAAATTATAAAGTTATGTAACTAATATATATACATCGATTAGTTACATAAAATGGTTAGTTTTTTTCTTCTTTCTAGATTTAAAATTGATAATTATTAGCAATTATTTTCATGAAATTGTTAGTTCTTTTCTTCATAATTATAATTATGTAAAATGCTAATTATAGATTTTATTTCAAAAAAATGAACCATTTAATAGTGTTTTTTAAATAGATTACTCTTTGTTTAATTTTATTTCAAACTTTAAATTAGAAAAGAAAAAAAATTATAATAGCACGTGTATATAAAAATTAAATTGATAATTAATTCCTAATTTTATAATACCTCGTGGTCAAAGGAACTGGTTGGTTTTCTGAGCAATATATACATATTGTAAGTATTTAATGATGAAAGAAAAACAGATGGTGCAGTCAGAGAGACCTGTTCTGGGCTGGAAAAAATATGTCAGAAAGAAGATGCATGCTTACGTGGTAATTACCACAGCCGTTTGATCTTGGTTGACCATTCCTTACCAGCTAGCAGACTACGACACACGATCGGCAATCCACAAAATGAAATTTATTCTTTTTATCTCTTTATGTTTTCACGTCTCCTATGAGTCAACTCCTCCTTCTCCCCCTCTGTCTGCTGATGTGTCAGCTCCTCCTTCTCCCCCTCTGCCTCAGGTAAATAGTGGTAATGGTAGGTAGAGTTTGCTTTCATAGTTTAAAATTACTTCCTTTTTTGTTTTCATATAATTTCTCTCTCTATATTTTCATCTTCTTCTAATTAGTACCATATGTACTAATGTTATCACAACCCGACATTGGTGGTGGTGTTACATGACCGAAAACTTTACGAGGAATAGTACATATGCCGAGAACCGGCTGCTCCTTCTCAATTCTCTGGCTTCGAATGTGAAATAAAATGGCGGCTTCTTCAACACCACCACAGTTGGGCAAAACAGAAACAGTGTACCGCCTCGTGTTCTGCGTCACTAAGGCCTCACCGGAAGATTGTCCCAAATGTGTCAGTTCAGCAATTTTTCTTTTAAAAGTCTATTACACCCTTAATTTTTTATAACTCTAATTTACTAATATTTTTTGCTGAAATTTGTCCATTAATTGTCAATTAATTGAAAACTTAAAATTACCTTATACATATATATTATAGAATATATATATATAGTAATAATAGTTGAGATACTAACTATTTTATTTATAAAATTATAAAGTTAGGTAACTAATATATAAACATCGATTAGTTACATAAAATGGTTAGTTTTTTTCTTCATTCTAGATTTAAAATTGATAATTATTAGCAATTATTTACATGAAATGGTTAGTTTTTTTCTTCATAATTATAATTATGTAAAATGCCACTTATAGATTTTATTTCAAAAAAATGAACCATTTAATAGTATTTTTTAAAAAGATTACTCTTTGTTTAATGTTATTTCAAACTTTAAAATTAGAAAAGAAAAAAAAATTATAATAGCACGTGTATATAAAAATTAAATTGATAATTAATTCCTAATTTTATAGTACCTCGTGGTCAAAGGAACTGGTTGGTTTTCTGAGCAATATATACATATATAGTAAGTATTTAATGATGAAAGAAAAACAGATGGTGCAGTTAGAGAGACATGTTCTGGGCTGGAAAAAATATGTCAGAAAGAAGATGCATGCTTACGTGGTAATTACCACAGCCGTTTGATCTTGATTGACCATTCCTTACCAGCTAGCAGACTACGACACACGATCGGCAGTCCACAAAATGAAATTTATTCTTTTTATCTCTTTATGTTTTCACGTCACCTATGAGTCAGCTCCTCCTTCTCCCCCTCTGTCTGCTGATGTGCCAGCTCCTCCTTCTCCCCCTCTGCCTCAGGCAAATAATGGTAATGGTAGGTAGAGTTTGCTTTCACAGTTTAAAATTACTTCTTTTTTGGTTTTCATATAATTTCTCTCTCTATATTTTCATCTTCTTCTAATTAGTACCATATGTACTAATGTTATCACAACCCGACATTAGTGGTGGTGTTACACGACCGAAAACTTTACGAGGAATAGTACATATGCCGAGAACCGGCTGCTCCTTCTCAATTCTCTGGCGTCGAATGTGAAATCAAATGGTGGCTTCTTCAACACCGCCACAGTTGGGCAAAACAGAAACAAAGTGTACGGCCTCGTGTTCTGCGTCACTAAGGCCTCACCGGAAGATTGTCCCAAATGTGTCAGTTCAGCAATTTTTCTTTTAAAAGTCTATTACACCCTTAATTTTTAATAACTCTAATTTACTAATATTTTTTGCGGAAATTTGTCCATTAATTGTCAATTAATTGAAAACTAAAAATTACCTTATACATATAAGTTATAGAATATATATATATAGTAATAATAGTTGAAATACTAACTATTTTATTAATAAAATTATAAAGTTAGGTAACTAATATATATACATCGATTAGTTACATAAAATGGTTAGTTTTTTTCTTCATTCTAGATTTAAAATTGATAATTATTAGCAATTATTTACATGAAAGGGTTAGTTTTTTTCTTCATAATTATAATTATGTAAAATGCTAATTATAGATTTTATTTCAAAAAAATTAACCATTTCATTTTTTTTTTTTAAATAAGCTGAAGATTTTATTCTTGCCTAGAAGATGTAGGCAATCAGAAGGGAAGAAAAGAATGTACAGAAGATAGCTCCTCAAGTGAGGAAGGGACTAAGTAAACGACGGAAGAAAACAACCAGTGAAGGCACCAAGAATACTAGACTACTGAACTGCCCGACCCAACGATAGTAACCAGTGAACCATTTCATAGAATTTTTTAAAAAGATTACTCTTTGTTTAATGTTATTTCAAACTTTAAAATTAGAAAAGAAAAAAAAATTATAATAGCACGTGCATATAAAAATTAAATTGATAATCAATTCCTAATTTTATAATACCTCGTGGACAAAAGAACTGGTTGGTTTTCTGTGCAATATATACATATTGTAAGTATTTAATGATGAAAGAAAAAGAGATGGTGCAGTCAGAGAGACCTGTTCTGGGCTGGAAAAAATATGTCAGAAAGAAGATGCATGCTTACGTGGTAATTACCACAGCCGTTTGATCTTGGTTGACCATTCCTTACCAGCTAGCAGACTACGACACACGATCGACAGGTCCACAAAATGAAATTTATTCTTTTTATCTCTTTATGTTTTCACGTCACCTATGAGTCAGCTCCTCCTTCTCCCCCTCTGTCTGCTGATGTGTCAGCTCCTCCTTCTCCCCCTCTGCTTGAGGTAAATAGTGGTAATGGTAGGTAGAGTTTGCTTTCATAGTTTAAAATTACTTCTTTTTTTGTTTTCATATAATTTCTCTCTCTATATTTTCATCTTTTTCTAATTAGTACCATATGTACTAATGTTATCACAGCCCGACATTGGTGGTGGTGTTATACGACCGGAAACTTTATGAGGAATAGTACATATGCCGAGAATCGACTGCTCCTTCTCAATTCTCTGGCTTCAAATGTGAAATCAAATGGTGGCTTCTTCAAAACCACCACAGTTGGGCAAAACAGAAACAAAGTGTACGGCCTCGTGTTCTGCGTCACTAAGGCCTCACCGGAAGATTGTCCCAAATGTGTGAGTTCAGCAATTTTTCTTTTAAAAGTCTATTACACCCTTAATTTTTAATAACTCTAATTTACTAATATTTTTTGCGGAAATTTGTCCATTAATTATCAATTAATTAAAAACTAAAAATTACCTTATATATATATATATATATATATAATATAGTAATAATAGTTGAGATACTAACTATTTTATTAAGAAAATTATAAAGTTATGTAACTAATATATATACATCGATTAGTTACATAAAATGGTTAGTTTTTTTCTTCTTTCTAGATTTAAAATTGATAATTATTAGCAATTATTTACATGAAATTGTTAGTTCTTTTCTTCATAATTATAATTATGTTAAATGCTAATTATAGATTTTATTTCAAAAAAATGAACCATTTAATAGTATTTTTCAAAAAGATTACTCTTTGTTTAATGTTATTTCAAACTTTAAATTAGAAAAGAAAAAAAATTATAATAGCACATGTATATAAAAATTAAATTGATAATTAATTCCTAATTTTATAATACCTCGTGGTTAAAGGAACTGGTTGGTTTTCTGAGCAATATATACATATATAGTAAGTATTTAATGATGAAAGAAAAACAGATGGTGCAGTCAGAGAGACATGTTCTGAGCTGGAAAAAATATGTCAGAAAGATGATGCATGCTTACGTGGTAATTACCACAGCCGTTTGATCTTGATTGACCATTCCTTACCAGCTAGCGGACTACGGCACACGATCGGCACTCCACAAAATGAAATTTATTCTTTTTATCTCTTTATGTTTTCACGTCTCCTATGTGTCAGCTCCTCCTTCTCCCCCTCTGTCTGCTGATGTGCCAGCTCCTCCTTCTCCCCCTCTGCCTCAGGTAAATAGTGGTAATGGTAGGTAGAGTTTGCTTTCACAGTTTAAAATTACTTCTTTTTTGGTTTTCATATAATTTCTCTCTCTGTTTTCATCTTCTTCTAATTAGTACCATATGTACTAATGTTATCACAACCCGACATTGGTGGTGGTGTTACACGACCGAAAACTTTACGAGGAATTGTACATATGCCGAGAACCGACTGCTCCTTCTCAATTCTCTGGCTTCGAATGTGAAATCAAATGGTGGCTTCTTCAACACCACCACAGTTGGGCAAAACAGAAACAAAGTGTACGGCCTCGTATTCTGCGTCACTAAGGCCTCACCGGAAGATTGTCCCAAATGTTTCAGTTCAGCAATTTTTCTTTTAAAAGTCTATTACACTCTTAATTTTTAATAACTCTAATTTACTAATATTTTTTGCGGAAATTTGTCCATTAATTGTCAATTAATTAAAAACTAAAAATTACCTTATACATATATATTATAGAATATATATGTATATAGTAATAATAGTTGAGATACTAAATATTTTATTAATAAAATTATAAAGTTAGGTAACTAATATATATACATCGATTAGTTACATAAAATGGTTAGTTTTTTTCTTCATAATTATAATTATGTAAAATGCTAATTATAGATTTTATTTCAAAAAAATGAACCATTTAATTGTATTTTTTTAAAAGATTACTCTTTGTTTAATGTTATTTCAAACTTTAAATTAGAAAAGAAAAAAATTATAATAGCATGTGCATATAAAAATTAAATTTATAATTAATTCCTAATTTTATAATACCTCGTGGTCAAAGGAACTGGTTGGTTTTCTGTGCAATATACACATATATAGTAAGTATTTAATGATGAAAGAAAAACAGATGGTGTTGCCAGAGAGACATGTTTTCGGCTGGAAAACAGATGTCAGAAAGAAGATGCATGCTTACGTGGTAATTACCACAACCGTTTGATCTTGGTTGACCATTCCTTACCAGCTAGCAGACTAGGGCACACGATCGGCACTCCACAAAATGAAATTTATTCTTTTTGTCTCTTTATGTTTTCATGTCTCCTATGTGTCAGCTCCTCCTTCTCCCTCTCTATCTGCTGATGTGCCAGCTCCTCCTTCTCCCCCTCTGCCTCAGGCAAATAGTGGTAATGGTAGGTAGAGTTTACTTTCACAGTTTGAAATTACTTTTTTTTTGTTTTCATATAATTTCTCTCTCTCTATGTTTTCATCTTCTTCTAATTAGTACCATATGTACTAATGTTATCATAGCCCGACATTGGTGGTGGTATACGACCAGAAACTTTATGAGGAATAGTATATATGCCGAGAACCGACTGCTCCTTCTCAATTCTCTGGCTTCGAATGTGAAATCAAATGGTGGCTTCTTCAACACCACCACAGTTGGGCAAAACAGAAACAAAGTGTACGGCCTCGTGTTCTGCGTCACTAAGGCCTCACCGGAAGATTGTCCCAAATGTGTCAGTTCAGCAATTTTTCTTTTAAAAGTCTATTACACCCTTAATTTTTAATAACTCTAATTTACTAATATTTTTTGCGGAAATTTATCCATTAATTATCAATTAATTAAAAACTAAAAATTACCTTATACATATATATTATAGAATATATATGTATAGTAATAATAGTTGAGTTACTAACTATTTTATTAATAAAATTATAAAGTTAGGTAACTAATATATATACATCGATTAGTTACATAAAATGGTTAGTTTTTTTCTTCATTCTAGATTTAAAATTGATAATTATTAGCAATTATTTACATGAAATGGTTAGTTTTTTTCTTCATAATTATAATTATGTAAAATGCTAATTATAGATTTTATTTCAAAAAAATGAACCATTTAATAGTATTTTTTAAAAAGATTACTCTTTGTTTAATGTTATTTCAAACTTTAAATTAGAAAAGAAAAAAAATTATAATAGCACGTGTATATAAAAATTAAATTGATAATTAATTCCTAATTTTATAATACCTCGTGGTCAAAGGAACTTGTTGGTTTTCTGAGCAATATATACATATATAGGAAGTATTTAATGATGAAAGAAAAACAGATGGTGCAGTCAGAGAGACATGTTCTGGGCTGGAAAAAATATGTCAGAAAGAAGATGCATGCTTACGTGGTAATTACGATAGCCGTTTGATCTTGGTTGACCATTCCTTACCAGCTAGCAGACTACGACACACGATCGGCACTCCACAAAATGAAATTTATTCTTTTTGTCTCTTTATGTTTTCACGTCTCCTATGTGTCAGCTCCTCCTTCTCCCCCTCTGTCTGCTGATGTGCCAGCTCCTCCTTCTCCCCCTCTGCCTCAGGCAAATAGTGGTAATGATAGGTAGAGTTTGCTTTCACAGTTTGAAATTACTTTTTTTTTGGTTTTCATATAATTTCTCTCTCTATGTTTTCATCTTCTTCTAATTAGTACCATATGTACAAATGTTATCACAGCCAGACATTGGTGGTGGTGTTACACGACCGAAAACTTTACGAGGAATAGTACATATGCCGAGAACCGGCTGCTCCTTCTCAATTCTCTGGCTTCGAATGTGAAATCAACTGGTGGCTTCTTCATGTTACTAAGTCCTTACCGGAAGATTGTCCCAAATGTGTCAGTGCAGCAATTTTTCTTTTAAAAGTCTATTACACCCTTAATTTTTAATAACTCTAATTTACTAATCTTTTTTGCCGAAATTTGTCCATTAATTGTCAATTAATTAAAAACTAAAAATTACCTTATATATATATATAGTAATAATAGTTGAGATACTAACTATTTTATTAATAAAATTATAAAGTTATGTAACTAATATATATGCATCGATTAGTTACAAAAAATGGTTAGTTTTTTTCTTCATAATTATAATTATGTAAAATGCTAATTATAGATTTTATTTCAAAAAAATGAACCATTTAATAGTATTTTTTAAAAAGATTACTCTTTGTTTAATGTTATTTCAAACTTTAAAATTAAAAAAGGAAAAAAATTATAATAGCACGTGCATATAAAAATTAAATTGATAATTAATTCCTAATTTTATAATACCTCGTGGTCAAAGGAACTGGTTGGTTTTCTGAGCAATATACACATATATATAAGAAGTATTTAATGATGAAAGAAAAACAGATGGTGCTGTCAGGGAGACATGTTTTAGGCTGTAAAACAGATATCAGAGAGAAGATGCATGCTTACGTGGTAATTACCACAACCGTTTGATCTTGGTTGATCATTCCTTACCAGCTAGCAGACTAGGGCACAAGATCGGTACTCCACAAAATGAAATTTATTCTTTTTGTCTCTTTATGTTTTCATGTTTCCTATGTGTCATCTCCTCCTTCTCCCCCTCTATCTGCTGATGTGCCAGCTCCTCCTTCTCCCCCAGGCAGGCAAATAGTGGTAATGGTAGGTAGAGTTTACTTTCACAGTTTGAAATTACTTTTTTTTTGTTTTCATATAATTTCTCTCTCTATGTTTTCATCTTCTTCTAATTAGTACCATATGTACTAATATTATCACAGCCCGACATTGGTGGTGGTGTTACACGATCGGAAATTTTATGAGGAATAGTACATATGCCAAGAACCGGTTGCTCCTTCTCAATTTTCTAGCTTCGAATGTGAAATCAAATGGTGGCTTCTTCAACACCACCACAGTTGGGCAAAACAGAAACAAAGTGTACGGCCTCGTGTTCTGCGTCACTAAGGCCTCGCCGGAAGATTGTCCCAAATGTGTCAGTTCAGTAATTTTTCTTTTAAAAGTCTATTACACCCTTAATTTTTAATAACTCTAATTTACTAATTTTTTTGCGGAAATTTGTCCATTAATTGTCAATTAATTAAAAACTAAAAATTACCTTATATATATATTATATATAGAATATATATATATATATATTATTAATAAAATATATATATAGCAATAATAGTTGAGATACTAACTATTTTATTAATAAAATTATAAAGTTATGTAACTAATATATATACATCAATTAGTTACATAAAATGGTTAGTTTTTTTCTTCATAATTATAATTATGTAAAATGCTAATTATAGATTTTATTTCATAAAAATGAACCATTTAATAGTATTTTTTAAAAAGATTACTCTTTGTTTAATGATATTTCAAACTTTAAAATTAGAAATGAAAAAAAAATTATAATAGCACGTGTATATAAAAATTAAATTGATAATTAATTTCTAATTTTATAATACCTCGTGGTCAAAGGAACTGGTTAGTTTTGTGAGCAATATATACATATATAGTAAATATTTAATTTATGGTTGTTGTAGGTTTTAATTCGGAGGTTGTACAATCACTTATTTAAATTCCTCTGAACAATCCATTCCATGCATAGTGCACACAAACCGATTAAGCCCAAAGTCCCCATTCCTTGGCAGACTATGGCACACGATTGACACTCCACAAAATGAAATTTATTCTTTTTGTCTCTTTATGTTTTCTTGTCTCCTATGTGTCATCTCCTCTTACCTTGGCGTGGGATGAGACCAAGTTGTTATTTCAGGTGGGATATGTACCCTTTTTACAATGCTTTCCACAATGTGTCAGCTACTCTTTCTCCCCCTCTGCCTCAGTCAAATACTACTGGACAAGATAGGTAGAGTTTTTTTTCATTTTGACAAGATTGTTTGGAATTGCTCTGTTTTTTTTTTTTTTTGTTCTACTACAAATAATAACATGCTTGTTGGATAACAAACGGGAGTACAAGGAAGAAGCAGAGCAACATGGATTAAAGTGGGCATAAGTGTATTAGCCACTGTAGGTGTGGTGTTGTTCGGTTCTTGCACCACCTTCATCATATGGAGGAGAAGGAAGCATGTTAAGGAAGTTATGAGAAATGAAAATAGTAGCCAAGGGTTTCAATTACACGAGAAGTCCAAAGAAACCCTAAACGAAGAAATGCTAGGCAAATCTGAGGACTTCCTTTTCATTAGCTTCAATAAGGTAGAAAAAGCGACCAATCATTTTTCTATTGAAAATAAACTTAGAAAAAGAGGCTTTGGTCCGGTGTACAAGGTAAATTATTCAACTCCTACAATTTGGATATATACTTAGTTTTAAAGTTTATTCTGATTTTTTTTTGTCTTTTTAGTTTTTTTAGAAAGGAAAAGAAACTTGTGTTTTAAGTTATCTATTTATAATCTCACAAAGTAAATCATTTTATTAATTACTTTAATTAAATCTATTTTAAATTGTCCAATTTAAATTAATATATTTTTTAATTGCTGAAAACTAGAAAAAAAAAAGATGACATTGATTAGTTTAAATTTTTTATAACTTATCTCATCAAAAGAAATTTTTATAACTTATCTCCTTCTACTTTTTTAATTTCCTTACGTATATAGTGAAAAAGAGAATTTTTGTTCCACCAAATTAATATATATTAACACCTTAATATTTTATTTTATAATAAATTAAATCTATAATTTTAATTCTAGTTGAGAATGAAGGAACTTGTTGAGAAATTAGGGTTGAAAAATGGGTGGAGTAATTGTCCCAAAAATTCGTGGAAATGAGTATATAGTTGTTGGCAGACGTGTCAATTTTCTTATAAGGGAAAAAGAGAGTTTATAATGGACCTGTAAAAGAAATCAGCAACTGGCAAATGTCTATAGCCATAAACAAACAATTCTTAACAGTACAATCGGTTGCCTGTTTCCACCGCCTTCCCAACACTCCGCTCTCATCAGTACAAAGTGGCAAAAACCCTAAAAATCAAGATCAGAGGTTTTTGATTATTTTGATTTTCAAACACCCAATTTCGTTTCGAATTGAAACAACGATCGAGTGACAGATCCTGTTTCCTCTTTGTCATTTTTGGCTCTGGTACACAAAAAGCTCCGCCGCAGCTTCAAGTAGCAATCCATCTTCACTTTCTGGAAATTGGGTTTCAGAGTCATGACAACCACTGATATGTTGATTGATGATGAGTTTAATGTCAATTATCTCAGGCTTTACTATGGTAACTCAATCTCCCCGTCATCATCATCATCATCATTTTCCCTTACTTTTTCACTTATGCATCCTGACATACTCCTCTCCTCTTCTTTGATTGGCAGCAAAACTGTTCCCCTATGTTGATTTTTTCAAATGGCTGTCCTATGGAAATGGTAATCTACTTATTCTCCTATGCGTGCCAAAACCCTCTTCTTTGTTCTTTCTCAAAATGATGCAAGATGCATTCTTTTATTAGGCTGAACTGTTCCCATTTCATTGTTTATCTGTTAGATGGGAAGCATCCAACAGAGTCAGGGCAAAGTGTTGGCCGAAGGGAGTTTTCTTTCACACAGCAAAATTGTTTATCTGTTAGAGCAAAAGGTATTTTTAATTAGCATCTGTAAGGGCCCTTGTGTGTGTGTGTGTGCAGTTATTGGTTAATTCATGTTGTTGTGTTAATTGTGAAGAGTCTCTATTTGTTGTCTTTGTCTTTGCTTTGGTGCTAGTGCTAATTAAAGAAATGGTTTTGGTTTTATTGAGAATGCTTCCTGTGCTGCTGTTTGTGTTAGCTGAGGGGAAATTGGGAAAGTGTTCTGTTTTTTCTTTCCTATGTATGTGCATTTTCCTGCTGTTTGTGTTTGTTCTATGATTTTGCTTCTTTGAAGAAATAGGGCAGTTTGGTTTCTTTGTCATTCAACGCTAGTCTGACTTTTTGGCATGCTTTAGTGCAGGTTCAAAAGATCCAATCACTAACACCAAATATTGGACTTGTTTATAAGTTTGTGTTCGAACTTATATTTTGCATATTTTCAAGTTTGGGTATTGGATTAAATATGAATATCTGCAGCTTGACAGCATGCAAGCATCATTAGGATTAGAAAATCTTTAATTTCTAGGGTTTCATTTGGTGATTGTTGTAATTCCAGTTTTACCAAAAATGTTTTCTCACTTTTACAGTGGCATGGGTCCTGATTTTCGAGTTCTTGTTCGGAAAAGCCGGAAGCAAGCAGAGCAATATCACCGATTGTACAAGGTATTTTCTGAAATACTTGTTACAAACTTTAACTCTAATTGGTGGAAGTACTTGAAGGTCTGGTTTTTTTTACACCTTTTTTTATCATTCTGATTTGCAAATGAAATAATGCTATTCCACAGGAACCGATCCCTGTTACACAACTCGTAAGGGAAACTGCCACTGTCATGCAGGAATTCACCCAGTCTGGGTAACTATTATGATACTCCTCTAGTTACATGATTTTGTTTCTCCGAGGGAGTGCTTTGCGTTTCAAGACTTTGTTTTCTTTTATTTTGGTAGTGGTGTTAGGCCATTTGGAGTATCACTGCTGGTTGCTGGTTATGATGACAAAGGTCCACAATTATATCAGGTATAATAGCATTTGCTTATGAACTGATCGTGGATTGCAATTTTTAGTGGCCATTACATTCTATTTAAAGATCATTCGCTATTATCATCTTTACAAAGTTGAAATGGTCTTGTTATGTTTTTCTTCAAAAATTAATTTAAAGGATTTAAAGTCATTTCCTGATGCATTTCCTGATGCACACAAAGAGTAGTGATCTTTCCAAGTTTTGAGTCTTGAAATGTTTGAGCCTATTCCCTGAACTTTTGTTTGAATTGAACCATTCTATTGTTGTTTCGGTGTTTTTTACTTAATAATGTGTACCTGGTGTTGAGTAGCTTTTGTCGTTGTGCCTAAGGTGTTAGTTAGTGGTGTGCTTTTAGTAGGACTGGCTTTCTGTTGAAGTAGACAAACAAGATGTGGCCACTGGCTGAAAATACAAACCCATAGAACTGCTTCTCTGTTATCACTTTTCACCTGAAGTTATACCTCTGATATTTCATTCTTAATTCAGGTGGACCCATCAGGTTCATATTTTTCTTGGAAAGCTTCAGCCATGGGAAAGAATATATCTAATGCAAAGACATTTCTTGTGAAGAGGTCAGGCTAATGGCTGAATGTGAGAATTTTAATAAATTTCTTCAATAGTAGACTCTTCAAGATTTGGAATCGTGCTGCATGGCGTATTTGATTGGTGGATTTAGAATCTGAACTCAATGTTCTTTCAAGTTTTCCAGAAACAAGCTGCAATTGTAGTGACTTTGTCCTGACTTAAGTTTCTATCCAATCATTTTCTTCTAGACAGATGATATGGAGCTGGAAGATGCTATTCACAGCAATTTTAACTTTGAAGGAGGGGTAGGCATTTTAACTTTTTGGTTCTTCATTTCTTTTATGTTATGGGTTCGTGATCATCTGATGCATTGGTGTTCCCTTGTTTTGTATTTTGGCCAAAAGTTGTTTGTTCAGAACTTAGAAGGTTGAATTGTTTCAAGTAACTCAAAGTAAACTTCCTTTTTGCAATCGCTAACAGGTTTGAAGGACAAATCTCGGGTAAAAACATTGAGATTGGCATAATTAAGGATGACAAAAAATTCAGGCAAGTTCCTTTTTCTTTCCCTTATTATCTCATCATACATGCAGAAGAAACTGCTGCAGAGATTTTGCTTATTCACTGTTTTTGTTGAAGAAAACGTTGGGTGAAACAACCAACACTCAGTATTAGCAAGGTCCCATAGTCTGTTGGTAAAAACTTAGTGACTTTTTTGTGAGGATATCTAATAGGTTTTTGGTTCACTTGTTTTATGGCAGGGTCCTCACACCGGCGGAAATTGATGATTACTTGGCAGAAGTGGAGTAATTTAAAAGAGATTATTATTTTTTGCTTTCTTTGGGTGAGAAGAATTGCCGATTTCATGTTTCACGGGGATAGAAACGATCCGATAATGATTGTAAACTGAACCGGTTGTATTTTCAGGCTAGTTGAAACTTTTATACAGCAATTACCGACTTGTTTTAGTAATTTCTTAGATTCCTTTGAAAAATCTTTGAATGAGGATATTTCTTAGAGGGTTGTTGTGTTTTATGGATTTGTATTATTTGTTAATATCAACAAACATATTATTATTAAATAGATAGAAAATATATCAATAATTGAAAAAACTTTCCTAGGAAACTTGTGGTTTACAATTTTAAGGGTCTGTTTGGCGTTCCGGTTTGGTGGGAAAATGACTTTTGGGAAAATGTTGAGTGAGAAAATGACTTTTGGGAAACGGAGTGTGCTGTTTGGTAAAAAAAATCAAAAGTGTTGTGAGGTATCTGAAGTGTTTGGTAAAATGACCATAAAGAGCATAAAACTCATTTTTAAAAAATTAATAAAAATAGAAAAAATGGATTTAGAATTACTTATCTTGAAATAAAGATTTTATTGTGATAGTTTTTAATTTATTTTGTTGGTTATATAACGTTAAAAAATTAAAAAGAAATGAAAAAGAAAAAAGAAAGAGAGAGAGAAAGGCCAAATTGGCCTTCAATTTGTGGAATGGAGCATTTTGCTCTATTCCCTCACCCCCTACTTTTTTCATTTCCCCACCCAAAAACTCACTTTTTTCATTTTGGGAATGGTGTTTAACAAACACCAAAATTTCAAAATTTCATTTTGGGTACCAACCCCAAACCCCAAACAGCCACTAAGTACAGTGCACATCGTTTCAAGCTACAAAAGTGCACAATCTGTAAAATAGCTTGGGTTGGGTACCCAACCCCAAACCCCAAACAGCCACTAAGTACAGTGCACATCGTTTCAAGCTACAAAAGTGCACAATCTGTAAAATAGCTTGGGTTTTGATGTAAAATCTCGGCAACAAGCATTGCTACAATGTGCGGCGCTGCATTGACAGTCGTGTCCGCAACTCCGATGGCTTTGCTTTAATTAGCATCTGACAAGCTCTGATAACTCGGGTGGACGAAAATCTCCTCTAATTTCTCTTCTTCTCCAACCCGAAAATATGGTCACAACAAGACCTTTTGCTCTACAAACACCCAATCAACTCATATTTCCACTACAAATCAATATCAATTCCTTTATTACCAATTTTCTCAAAATTCATACCTTTACCCAAAAATCAAACAATCAATTCAGAAATTTCAAGTCTAAATTCACAAATTCAGGTAATGATTCATCATTTTTATCACATAGATTTTTATTGTCTGCGAATGAGTCCAAACAAGACGCAATTAAAAAAATAGGTAGCTTTTTAGAGAGAGGAAGCTCTTCCTTCTACCAATAGGGTACTTTTCTCGCACTTGTATAATTACTGCTCTTTTAGAAGATATTAATGAATTTCGATTTTCTCAACAACAAAAAAAATAGGTACAAGGACCTAACTTACCGTGTGAATTCCCCCAGTCAAAGATTAAGTTGCATTATTGAAAGTTATAAATGTGTACACATGCAGATTGCAAAACTAGGAATGTTTTTGGCTAGATGCAGTTTACTGTTTACTAGTGGAGTTTTGTTAGGGAGAGTAGTTGGTGAATTCTTGGTAATAATTATATGCATGTTCATATGTATTATTAGTCAAAAAATAATACATTAATTTAACCTTTTTTAACCTTTTTTTTGGGTGGTTACAATCAATTACATTAACTTTACCCAACGGTAAATGAAAACCATGGATGGGCTATTAATTATAATTTAATTAATTTTTGTGGAGGAAAATCTCGAAAGATGATTAATTTACTTAAGTAAATAATAATACATGGTGTATGTGTGATTAATTAGAGGGTAATTCCGCAGAAGGTCATGTGTTTGATCCATACTTAAGAGATAAATGAATTTTATAATGTAAAAAAAAAAATTAAAAAAATGGGGAGTATAGTTCTAAAGAGTAATTCTTATAATTAAGGGATTAATATCTTTACTTTGCGATAATCAGAACAAATATATCTAAACTGGCTATGCGATGAAGCGCTTAGGGTGAGTTTGATGATTGATTGCCATGTAGCGTAGCTGGGGATGGCAATTATGCGGGTATGGGCGGGTATGGATAAATATTCACTCATACCCGCAATTAAATATCCATTATTATCCATACCCAATATATCCATTACCCAAATATCCAATTACATTTACTTATTAATTATTTCACTTAATAAATTTTTAAATTAATTCAAAATATATTTAAATAATTTGATTAAAAAAAACTCATTTATACTTATTAATTATTTCACTTAATAAACTTCTAAATTAATTCAAAATATATTTAAACAATTTGATTAAGAAAAAACCCATTTATAAAAGATTAAAAAAAATATGAAAAGTGGATATATAATTACTCATCTTAAGATGAAGATTATGTTTTTGTAATTTTTAATTTATTTTGTTCAAGCATTAAGAAAGAAATTGAGTTTTTATTACAGGAGAAAAATAAAAAAATATGAAAAAGAGAGAGGAGAAAGGAGAGAGAGTGGGGGAGAGAGAGGAGAAAGGAGAGAGGCATTTTGCGGGTATGTTGCGGGTATATTGCGGGTATAGATATACCCATACCCGCAATTATAAATGCGGGTATTATCCATACCCGCAATTGCGGGTATGGTTATGGACGGATATGCGGGTATGAGTACCCATTGCCATCCCTAAGCGTAGCCGTAGCGGTAAAAATAGGGAATATGTGGTCCAATTCTTTCAATGTTTCTTCTTTTTTATTTTTTTGTTCTTTTGTTATGTTTGGAAAGTGAATGATTGACGCTACATTCCGTTTCTTGCATACTCAGTCAGCACCAGTACTTATAAAAATCAACACATCATTTTAAGCTAACAAACGGTGGTCTTTGACGGAGCCAATTTCTGAAGTAGCAGTAGCAGCAGAGAAGAGAATTGCAGGACGAAAATGAAGATCAACTCCTTCACTGTCCAACTTCTTACATTTTACTTCTTTGTTTGTGCAACCCAAGACCCAACGAAACCAACGACGTCGACATGTCCCCTCGGCTTATGGGAAAGTTAAAACGACATGTCCCCATTTCTGAGCTAAGCTTAGCTTTTTGGAGCTCTTTTTGACAAAAGAGTCTAACAAAATGTAAGAAGTTGGACATAGTTTAAATTTTATTATTTGTTTTTAAATTTATTCTTTTTATAATATTTCATTTTTATTTATTTAAATGGAGTGGAATCTCCCATATTTATTACATTTTCTCTCAATTTTCTATATTTTTCTGTAATTTTTTTTTTGAATTTTTGAATTATTAGAAATGTTATAATTGTAACTTTCAGAAAACTACTATAAGATTAACATCACAAACTTTTAAACTATAAAAGATTAAGTGGAACATTTATAAACTATAGAGTTTTTGTATAGTTTATATTAACATTTTCTCCATTATTCAAACTCGAATTTAAGACCCAATTAAGAATAAACAATTAAATAGAACAAATATATTATATACTATTTATTGTTATATATATATTTAGGGGTGGGCACCGAATTACCGTACCGAAATTACCGCGGTACCGTACCGAAATAATGCAAGTTCGGTCGGTAATTTTTTACACATTTTTACTATTCGGTATTTCGGTACGGTACCGAAATAAATTTCGGTATGGTACGGTAATGGATTTGATAGGTTCGGTATTACCGAACCTACCGAACCGAAATGTCGTGCACTTGTACAAAATAATTACCAGTTCTATTTTCCTTTTGGTTCTTCACAATTACCAAGTTCTATTTTAATTTTGGTTCTTTTCCTCTTCGAACCAAACTCTCTCCCCTCCCCTGCGAAACCAAACTCTCTCCCTTTATTTTATTTTTACCAGAATTTTATGTTTGATTGGGCTGGTTTGTCTATTGCAATGGTCAGACTCAGTGGAGTAGCCTGCTTATACAATGCGTGCATTGCATGTGGGTTTTACGTTTTCGTCTCTTTCTTTCTTCTTTGTTTGGCTTGAAGACAGTGTTGTGAATTTCTTTTTCATGGTGCTGTAATTTTATTAACTCATGAATAATTAAGTTTGGTACTTCGGTATACCGAAATACCGTACCGAACTAAATTCGGTATTTCGGTACGGTACCGAAATTTAGTTCTGTACGGTATGGTAATTATTTTTGAGTATTCGGTATACCGAATACCGAAATATTTCGGTCGGTATACCGAACTACCGACCGATGCCCACCCCTATATATATTTATTTTCATTCATAACCTTACTTATTACAACACAATAGTGACTAACTTACTTGCTCAAAGAATAACAACTCCCTTACAATATGAAGGGAAGAAGGCGGAAGCAATATACACACATACAAATACAAACAAACATATAAGAAGAAAGGTCGGTCATTTACAGTAGAACTAACAAGAGAAAAACTCCTAAAATATGGTCACAAAAATACCTTTTGCTCTACAAACACCCAATCAAAATCAAAATCAATTCCTTTATTACCAATTTTCTCAAAATTCATACCTTTACCCAAAAATCAAACAATCAATTCAGAAATTTCAAGTCTAAATTCACAAATTCAAGTAATGATTCTCCATTTTTATCACATGCATTTGAAGGCCCACAATCCATTGATCATTTCCATGGTAAAACCTTTTACATGCATCAATTAAACCATCAATCAAGAAACCCATTTCATTTTATCCACATGCATTATAATTTTCACATTCAAAAAAAAAATCAACCAAATTCAAGTTAATAAAAAAATCCATATAACAGCTTGGTCTCAACCGAAGCCCCCCTCGTTTCCCATAACAACATCTTTGATAATCAATCGTTGATCGTAGTAGGCAATATCTGCAATCGTTCTAGGATAAATAGGTGCACAGGCCATTAATACACATATGGTTTCAAAGTGCGTTAATGAGCTGTACACCTAATTTACCCGAGAACGATTGCCGGAGAGAAAAGAAAGAGCAAATTGTTTTTGGGTTCTGCCAATTGAAATTTCTTGGGTGGAGAGGGAGAGAGAGCGTGAGAAATTTCTTTGGCGTTTTATGTCCGACGAGTTGTTGAAAGAACAGTTCAATCATCTCAAAATAAAATCCTCTGTTAAAGTCAACTCATTAATAGAGAGGAGTTTATTTTCAAATGATTGAACTGTTCTTTCAACAATCGGAGCATGTACACCTGAATTATCTGATTTATCCTAGAACGATCGGAGAGAAAAGAAAGAGCAAATTGGTTTTGGGTTCTGCCGATTGAAATTCCTTGGGTGGAGAGGGAGAGAGCGTGAGAATGAGAGTGAATTGGAATTTTTGTTGGCTATGTATAGAGGGTGTGAGATGATTGCAGTGATGGGCCGAGGGAGAAGGTGAGGAAAAATGGAGATTGAGGATTGAGATGGTGATTGGTAATTAGTGGAGAGGGTGGCAGTGAAGAAAAAATTGAGATTTGAAGGTGAGAGGAGAAAATGGAGAGGGAGCTGGTTGGTAATGGCATTAAATGCAGTGAGGGGGGTGAAGGCCTTAAAATGGCATTAAACTCTCATGAATTCTAAGAGAAGTTACATTTTTTTTATTTGGTTGATAATTGTAAAATCCAGTGAATGTTAATAAGAAATTATAAATATATATAAAATATAGTCATAATTGTCAAAATTTAAAATTTTAAAAATTTAAAAATTTCCACCTCACACACGTAATTTAATACAAAAACAGGGAATATGTTTTTAATTTAAAAGAATTGTTGAAAATAATAGATGATTCCAAATAAATATACAGAAAATAGCTAAGGGTGACTGGCGATTGATTGGCATGTAGCGTAGCGGTGGCAAATAGTTGTATTTTGGAAGTTAAATCACAAAAATGGTAAAAAAATGTTAAGTGAAGAGATGCTTTGCCTGTTTTGGAAATTGTTTCTTCTTTTTTATTTTTTTTATTTTTTTATTATATTTATTTGTTCTTTTGTTATGTTTGGAAAGTGAATGCACTGCAGTTTCACATGATGCACTATTATTTTAAAAATATTTTGATAATATTTTACTTCTTTTTAAAAGAAATTCTCGGATATTTTTATAAAATTTTGGATCACTTGTAGTCTTCGCTAATGCTAAATTGAACATGGTGCTCAATTCGTATAATTTTGAAAAATTTAGTGACTAAATCGTCCCAAAAAAATAATTGGGTGATAAATAATCTTTATAATATATCTTCTTTTATCATTGCAAAAGAAAGAACAAAAACAGTCGTGAGAAAGAGGTTTTCGAAATATCTCCTAAAATGAGTACGTGAAACGTAAAGGGGGAATAAGAGAACTATATGAATATAGTGAGTGGAGATCAAACACCAAGTTGGCTAGACCATTAAATGTATATAATCTATATTTAGCATTTTAAATAAATATAATATGAAGAAAAAAACTTACCATTTCATGTAAATAATTGCTAATAACATGAAAATATTAGTTGAGTGCAACTTTAAATCACACACTTCTTAGGAATAAGAAATCAACAATCTATCTTATTACACACACAATATATTTTCTTTACCATTATCTTTTCTACATAGATTTTTTTTAGTACATTTCTATATTTATTTATACTCTAGTTTAAAAATTGACACATGAAATATGTAGGAACTATCTTAGAAAATTATAAAAACTAATAAAATATATGATTAATTGTTTTAAATATTTAAGAACTGTAATAAAAAACACTTAAAAAAATGTAAAATTTATGAAACCAGCTAGATTGTATGGTGAAGGCAATAAACTTAACAGGCCACTGTTTCTAATACTTCAAGTAGGAAGCAGCTCCTTACAGCTACGTAATTACAAAAGTGTACTAGATGCAGCTCTACGGTAGAGGTAAAGTAAGTCATCAGGTTGTGACAGGTTACACAAGATGATGCAAGAAATAAGACTAGGGTGGATCCATCAATCAACACCATGCCGTATTACCAGCAGGAAATGCATCAATATAGATCATTTGTAGGCCATATCTAGAGATTAGAGCCAGTAACATACCCCGGAATTAAGCGTTTTCCACAGTGCTTCCTTCCCAATATCTACAACCACAAATCCACCAAGGATGACACCGCAGAAGGAAGGGAGATTCACATCAACCCAGGTTTTTATGATCTTAAAAGACAGTTCACATCCACATTGAAACTCAAAATACAGGAAAGCCAAATTGCAATGCCATATCCTGGTACTATGACATACACATTACAACAAATGCAACACAAACCACAGCAAGTACGAGCACAATGTCAAAGCAAGGAATAGCAATAAATCAAAAATTATCTATCATGTGTTTGCCTGTGGGACAAAATAATGGTTGAAACTCCAAAGAAACACCTAGCTTCGGCTTCTAACATGTTTGGTTCGAAGTGAATTACGGAACATATAAATGAAGAACATGTTAGAGCTATGTTTACATGAATGGCATACTTTAATCATATAAACCTTAAAGATTTCTATGGCAATTAACCGAAACATGCGATAATTCATTGTTTGAGCGGAAGCGTACCTGAATCCATTTGCCCAGCAATATTGATGGAGATGGTTTCCCAAACTGTCAGTATTCCTTTTGTTTCACGGCGTAGAGAGAATACGTTAGATTGGAGATACTGATGTTTGGGGACCATAACCCTTTTTTGTAGTACTAGGTCATCTGATTTGGTCCCTCAACAAATCAAAAGTCCACATAATGGTATCCACACATAAGCCCATGATTTTTTAATACTTATATAAGCCCATAAATTGAATCTTAATAGATCACTTTACAATGAGCATTTTCAAAGACAGCTGTACACGTTTAATTTGTCACATGAAAGCCCAAATTGTTAAATATATCCAACAGAACAAACAATAAACAACACCTAGCCCTAATGTATACCAGTAATTTGAATGTAGAACAAACGAGGAAAAAGACAAGATTAAACTAGAATCAATACTAGGTTCTTCATCGACATCGACATCAACATCAACATCAAGGAGCTGCTAGAGTCAGGACTCGGCACAAGAAACTAAGGGACTCTTGAACTGAGACAATGGCAAAGCTGGAAAAAACATCCCAATTTGAGTTTGTGTTTCCCAATTCCCTCCTCATAGCAACTGAATAAGTGTCATGAAGAGCTTTAGTGGGAAATAACTATAAAAACCCCTGGCAATATTTAATAACCTATACAAAATCAAATTACTAGACAATTATGCTTGATGAATAAACGTTGATAAGAAGAGCATTGATCATGCGTAAATTGAAGAACATATAGTTAGTTTCTTGTGTCTGATTCAAGAAACATAATAGATACTGTATTATTTTTAAGGCCAACCTAGTGCCATATCTACTCTGTACCTCCTTATCTTTGTTCTACATAATGTACATGGTAAGCAAGTCCTTTTGTAGCAGGGAGGTGGAATGAGTAGAGCTTCAACGGTGTCTAGATAAATCCATAAACTCCTGCTTGGCAGCTAATGCATTTAGCAAATGGCGAAGCTAAATGTTCCAAAGAAAGAAAGAAAAAATCAAAAGCCTGGAAACAAAACATGAAACAGGCAAAGGTACACCAAGCCCAAACATGAACGAATGCAAAAACTAAACCCACAAAATGAACCAGCAAAACTGGAAACGTTACCAAAGGTTTTCACAATCTTAAAAGACAGTCCAATTCACACTGAAATTCAGAAGACAGGAAAGCCAAATTACAATGCCATATCATGGTTCTATGACATACAAATGACAAAAAATGCAACACAAACAACAGAAAGTACGAGCACAATGTCAAAGCAAGGAATGGCAATAAATCAAATATTAATGTGTTGCCTGTGTGGGACAAAATAACGGTTGAAACTCCAAGGAAACCCCTAGCTTAGGCTTCTAACATGTTTGGTTGGTAAGTGAACTAAGAAACATATAAGTGAAGATCAAACAATAAACAACACCTGAACCAAGTGTGTATACCAGTCATTTGAAAGTAAAACAAACAAGGAAAAAGAAAAGATTCAAACTAGAATCAATACTAGGTCTTCATCGACACCAATGTCAAGGAGCTACTAAAGTCAGCACAAGAAACTAAGGGACTCTTGAACTGAGACAATGACAAAGCTAGAAAAACCATCCCAATTTAAGTTGAATTCACAAATTCCCTCCTCATAACAAATGAAAAGGTGTTCTGAAGAGCTTTAGTGGGAAATAATCTTACTATTAGAAATCTCAAAATCTCTCCCCTCAATTGATTAAACGAGGTTCTAAATTAGCATTTATAGAGAACGATAAAATTATCTGTTTTCAAATCTCATTATATCAGCTTGCTACCATCAGTAGATATCAATTTAGTAGTTTCCTTTCGAGAAAAGTAAGGGCCCAATAGAGCGCTACAGTAGTACTCCGAAAAGGGATGAAACCCTCAACAAGATTTTACAAGTTAGATAAAATTAAATTTCCTATACAGTTATGCTTGATGAATTAAAGTTGATAAAAAAAGTATTGATTATGCGTAAATTCAAGAGCATATAGTTAGTTTCTTGTGTCGTCTGATTCAAGGAACATCATTTTATTATTTTTCAGGACAACCTAGTGCAAAATCTAGTAACAGAACCAGAACCAGAAGGCCAGATACGAGTAACTTCTGGAATTTGAAGCTGAGTGACTGTAATAGCCGCCATAAGCAGAACCACCGCCACCTGGTTGATGACTATATCTCCGATTAAAAGAAGACGAAGAAGAGGACCCGAAATCGTAATGGGCGCGCTTCCGATCGTCGGAGAGGACATCATGTGCCTCGGATATCTGCTTGAAGAAGAAGGTGGCTTCATCTCTGATGGTTTTCGAGGATTGGGAGTGCTTATCTGGGTGGTATTTGAGGGCCAATTTCCTAAACGCAGCTTTGATCTCCTCCTTTGTCGCCTTCCTGCTTAAACCCAAAGCCTCATAGTGATTCTGATTTTGATTTCTGTTCATTATATGTTTGTGTCTTGTAATGCAACAAATTCAAATTCCATGAAAAAAAACCCCAATTTCTTCATTCTTTGCAAATCGTAGATATGCTCCACTAGCACCGCACCTCGTGGCAGTGCCGCCTCCACGTGAGGCTTACAATTTTTACAACATTGTTCTTTTTTTTAAAGGATTTTTTACAATATTGTTAATGACAAAAAAAATAAAACCTTCAAAAGTTAGTGTTCAGTAATTTTGGTCCTGCGAGTTTCGGAAAATTAATGAGAATTTAATAAAAAAACAATTACAAAGGTAAAAATCCGAAAAAAGTTATAAAATAAGATTAAATAAATTATTTAATAATAGAAAGTTTGAAACTGCAACAAAAAATTTATATATATGAAAATGCATCATTGATGCTTAATTATTGTGCATAAAAGAAGTGGAAACAAAAAATCAAAAGAAGTAAAGAGAATAAACCTTGATTCACTAATTTTTAAATTTTATATTCATTGTAAATCGGTATTCGATATACCGTAATACTACCGATCAATAAAAATTATGGTACAATATCTAATTTTCTTAGTTTAGTACGTCGAATATTGAAATATTTTTATCTAAATATTTCAATACTAATCGATAAACACCTCAAGAAGTTTGCCCCCATGGACAAAGAAAAACAAACATTATAAATTTTTCATATTTGACGCGCCGTCGAAACGCGCGTCAAAAGTAATATTTATAATCCTGATAGACTAGATGCACAAATTAATGAATATAGCAGCAAGTCAGGGTCGAACCACAGGGAAAATGAAGGACTAAATTTAATCTTGCCCTAAATGTATGATGAGGATGAAAATGCAACAGACATAAAAGTAACACAAGGGGGGGGTTTGGTCGGTCTAGACGAATCTAGCCAACGATGGCAGTTGATGTTGAGACAGAGAATAAAAATGCAAATAACAAGTAACACTAGACAAACGAAATAACTAAATAAAAAGGGAACGAAAATAAAGCAAGCGAATATCAATAAAAATGGTAAAGACTAACAAGTGTAATAAAGATAATAACAAAGTAAGTAAAGATACTAAATCAGATAAAAGGAGAAATCTTAGCAGGGGTAGACGGCGGATTGCGTCGAGGTCTAGTCGGTCATCGGTGCAAGGATAGACTGCGTTCACGCCATAGACGTGCTATAGGAACCCTGTTTTCACGGAGATTCCCTACTTCTCTTCTTAAGAGAAGTCACTCCCAAGGTACGCTTATGGGAGTGGCCGTGACACTGTGCCCAAGGTACGCTTATGGGTCATACACACAGGCCCGTGAAGTGGAGAGAAGACACGTCTAGGGCTAGACACTGAGAAGTCTGCCCTAACCGGTTTCTTGCCCTAGCCAGATTGGACCAAACGACATGGTGACTCTGGACCAGGTGCCTACTCTATTCCATGGCCTCACGTTAGTTATTACCATGGAGATGACAATATTCATGAGAAACATGCAAATAGGTGATCAAACTACCAACAAATCTCACACGAAATGACAATAAAATGGCAAGAAAGCGGATACAACAATGAACACGTTTTAAGAACACTTTGACCTCCCAACTATCCTCTTGCAACCCTTAAAACACCCCTGCCAAGACTAAGAGATTTAGCCACTCATGCTGGAAATCATGCACAAGATAGATGGAGAAAGCAACATAAACAACAAAGAGGTGCAGATGAAAACGAAAATCTGGATTAAAAACTAATTGGAGCTTGGGGCTCCAATTTCTGGAAAAATAAGGGAAGAAAAAATCCCAATGTTAGAGAGGTGGCTACTATGATTGAAAACCCTAAAAAGATGAAAAATATACTAAAGAGTAGCCTCCTTTAACCTAAAGTTAAGGTTCTATATATAGCCTAACAACCCCACTAGGGGACAAAATGGTATAAAGGAATATTCTCTGATGAGCTGGATGATTTGCACATGGAATCCCGCTAGAATCTTTTTAGCATCTTCGGCCAAGCGTCATCCGAAAAGAAACATCCACGTGCTTCGTCTAGGCCTAGACATAAGATCTCGTCTAGGCCTCGACGGTAGGTGTCGACGACAAAACTGCATCTAGGGCTCGACGATGAAAGATCAGCAAAAATGCATCCAAATAGCGCGCTTTTCAGCAAGTTTCTCCTTTTAGTCCAAATCTACAAAGTGGTTGGAAAACAAGCCAAATTAGTAGTATCAAGTGTGAAATTAGACCTAAAAGAGAGGGAAAAACATGCATAAAAAGGTATCATATCAAATTCCCCCACACTGCCCATTGCTCGCCCTCGAGCAATCAAAAAGGAAAACACACCCCAAGACACAAACAAACACAACCAACCATAGCACAAAAATCAACAAACCAAACAATCAGCCCTAACCATGTCAAGACATACTCCGCCTAGATAACTCTGCATCAAATCATTAGGATAACGACCCTAACGAAGAAACTTTACCACATCAGACCTAGCATCAGCAATCCTCACCGGGGTAAGTATTTGCACTCACACTCAACTAGGCTTGGTGTTTAATCACTCAAATATGCAAATTAACAAGACACACAACATAGTTTGCACATCAACCCGAGTTAAAATCCACATGCTCAGGCAATCAACAATCGGAAATGAACTTTGCACCATAAAAATTGATTGAAAGGAAAGATGTGTATAGAGAATATGAAGAACATGGAGAGAAAAGGGAAAGAAAGAAAGAAAATAGGAAAAACAAGAGGATATTTTATATACAAAGAGTAAAAAGAGGAAGGAAAAGAGAAGGAGAATAGAACGAAAAACCCAGATGAAGACAAAGCGGTGAGGCAGTATCCGTCAAGGGCAGACAGTCGAGGGCTAGACGAAATTCTTCTTCTGGGGGAGTTCTTATCTTGGGAGCCATGCTGACAATACTTCTGGTTCGCACCTTTGCCTTCTTTCGTTTTTCTTTTTTCTTTTTTTCTTTTTTTTTTTTTTTTTTTTTTTTTGAAACCAGATAAGACTTTCTTTTCTTTTCTTTGTTTCTGGTTTTGAATTTCATTTTATTTTATTATTATTTTTTTTTTGACAAAGATGAAAACGAATTTGACAAACTTCAGCTATGAAGATTGAGTTAGCTTGAGGATTTTGCCAACTTACTTCAGCTAGGGCTTGATGAAAGAACTTCGGCTAGGGCTTGATGACTTTGCCCTAGACCTTTTCCGGCATCTACACCTTCTTGTTGATCTCCCCCACACTTGGGCTCTGCTGATCATCTAGCCCGCCACCTCTGATAAATACTACTCACCTGGAAGGAAAAGGGATCAAGAAAAGTTAGAACAAGTGTTTAGAGAAGATAGAAATGAGAGGAAATGAGAAGATGTCGGGGGCAAGATGTCAAAAAACGTCAGGGGCGAAATGAAGAAAGAGAGAAGGGATAGAAAGCAAAGGAAAAGAAAACAAAGATGCAAAGTTCATTTTTTTCGTCTTTTCACTGCTTTCCCAAGGCTGATGGTGCCCATACCCAGGGGTCTCATGCAAACTTAGTTGAGTGCCTAGCTAAGCATTGAATCACACATGAATAATATAACTGTTTAGGCTCAAATGCTCACAAGGTGCTATAAATGATTACTGATGTTTAGTGCAGATGCAGGTTATAAGAGCTAGCAGGCAAAGCATGCAAGATCTAGGGCAAGACCATCATGAAAGGCAGTTTATTTCATGTGCACAAGTCAGAAGTGTGTGTCCATACTTTGGGGGGTTTTAAAACTAGGCAGTGCTAACAAGCTAACAAAATCATGTAAAGAAAAACCGAAAATTTTTAATTTTTCACAAAATCATGCAATCATGCAACAAGCATTTACAATAACATGCAGTCAAGCATATATACTAACATATCACACAAACACATAAATCCTCCCCCACACTGAAGCTTCGCATTGTCCTCAATGCGAGAGAGATGCACAAAACAACCAAGAGAGTTAAGATAATAAAAGGAGTTCAAGGAGGAGGAAGGGAGAGGAGAATGTTGTGGAGTGCCCTAGGGCGATGGTGCATTGCCGATCGGCCAGATCTAGTGATGGTGGAGGTCGCCGGCTTAGATCCGGTGACTTCTAGGTCTGCATCGGACGGCGGCTGGGAGTTGGAGGGCTCATCGGCGTCGGTAGCTTTCTCATTTTCCGGCCCTAGTTCGGTGTGGCGAGAATGGGAGTGAGGGTCGGTGGCCGACGGCAAGGGGGATGACGAGCTGGTGGGTGATGGGTTTTTTTGTGGCCGGGAGTTGGGTGCCGGATGGTGGTCCCGATTTTGTGAGCCACCATTTTAATTTTTGTGGGTCTCCTCGGGGACATGGTGTTTGGCTAAGTGTGTGGCTAGGGTTCCAAGGGAAGAAGATGGAGTGAAGGAGAAAGGTGGTCGGTTGAAAGGGAAAGAGAAAACAAGATAGATAGGAAAAATGGGTAAGTGATGTTGAGGGAAGCCGGATGACACGTGGCGTGCTCGGATTCGCTGAGGGATACATGGCACTAGGCGGTTGGGTGATGGGGGGAAGACGCGGATCGCCACAGGGGAGGACACGCTGACGTTGAAGACACATGGCACGCGTTGATTAGCCTACGCGTTGAGACGCGGATCGCCAAAGGGGACGCGGATTGGCTGGATGAGGGGCTGCCACGTGGCGCCTTCTGGTTGGTCTACGTTGATTGCGCGAGGATAGGGCGTTGACTGGCTGATGACCGTTGAAGACGCGTGGCGCTGAGGGATTGGAGGCCGCGGATCATGTACACGTGTCGCGCTCTGGTTGGTTGTCACTGGATTGCGGATAAGGCGCTTTGGATGGGGTATCTGCCACATGACGCGCGGTGGTTGGGCGCTCGGATTGTGGATAGGGCGGCGCCACGTGGCGCGTGCTGATTCGTGGTCGCGGATTGGGGATGATGGCGCGTTGACGGAGTGGATGAGGCGTTGAAGACGCGTGTCGCGACTCCATTGGGCGACGCGGAGCGCGTGGGGCGCGTGGGGTGCGGATTCTCATCTGCAATTTCAAAATTTGAAATGGATGAGGGAGAGGAGGGAAAAAAATAAAATAAAGTTTTTTTTTTTTTTTTTTTTATAATAAAAACGAAATTAAAACAAAGGGGAGGGAATTAAGGAAATAAAAATAGGAAAAATGGAAAGGGGCATCCTAAATAAACCAAATAAAACAGGAATTAATAATAAAAACTAAGTAAAGAAAGGAATAACGAAAATAATTATTTAAACGAGAGAGATACGAGGAAAAAAATAAATGAGGCGCGATGAAATGCCTCCTTGACCGGCCATCTTTTTCGTCCAGGCCCGGACTATTTTAGGCGTCTAGGGCAAGACTGGTGGGTCTGCCACCAGGGGGTGGAAACCTTGGTGGAATAGCTCCAATCTGTGGTCATACACTTTGGAAATGAGGCCCGTGTCCATATTCTGGATTGCAACCACACCATGATCATTCACCTTCTTGACAAGGTAAGGGTCGGTCCACTTTTGCTTCAACTTTCTGGAAAAGAGCCTAAGACAAGAATTGTAAAGTAAAACCTTTTGTCCAGTATCAAAAGTTTTAGAAGAGGGCAACTTATCGTGGTGAGTGTTAGTCTTGGCTATGTCTTGGGCAGGTTGCGGAGTTGGGTTATCATTGGGCGTCTTGCCCTCGATGGTCAAGGAAGTAGCAGTAGCAGTTGAGGCGGGGGTTACCGTAGCCTCAAAAGTGGTCATGGCGACAGCTGGAGTCATGGCTAGTTGAGGAGTGCAAAGGGCTGGGTCAGGTGGATTGACGTCGACGACAGTCCATCCAAGGGCTTCGCGGTATCCTTTGAGTGTGGACACTAGCTTGAGCTCTGCGTCTGGATCAATCTTGCTAGAGATGATCACTGGGAGTGTGTCATGTTCGCCAAGGTAGGCGTACTTGAGGTGCGAGGGCAAGCTCTTCAACTCCAACTTAGGGGCCTGTA